>CM053593.1:228324011-228348193 GCA_028646575.1 Pseudocheirus occidentalis | reverse complement strand
TTTTTCGTGGTTTTCTCACATCATTCTCATTTCTCTTCCCAATTTTTCCTCCACTTCTCTTATTTGTTTTTCAAAGTCCTTTTTTAGATTATCTATAGCTACTAGGCATTCTTCAAGTGTCTTGGAAGCATTTGGTGTGGGAGTTCTGACTATGTTGTCTTCCTCCTATTCCATACTTTGATCCTTTTTGTCCACAAAAAAGGATTCTATAGTTTTATTGCTGTTCTCATTTTGCTTCCTTTTCCTCATGTTGGCCAGTCAATTAATTGGTTGGGTTTTTTTTTTTAGCTTCGTGAAACTCTGCTACCAGGGAGGAAAGCTCTGTTCCAAATTTCTGGGGTTCTCCCAGCTGCTGGAGCTATTAGGTGGGTGTTGCAGCCTCCCCTAGCTTTGGCTTGCTGAAAGCGCTCCCCAGGACCACCACCCAAGACCACGAGCTGGATCCAGGCCGCTCAATGCAAGAACAATTGGCCCTGATCAGACCCCTGCGAGACCCACAGTCCAGGGGCTCTGAAGCAGCCCAGTGGGGGCATCCACCAATTACAGCAGTTTCTGCCCTTACCCCACTGCTTCCTTGCCCTGCGGGTAGATTGGCCAAACTGCTTTTCCTCCCCCAAATTTAGCTTCAAAGCTTCATTCACTTTCACTGACCTTTAATCCTGGCTTATGCAGATTGCTCAAGTGCTTTAGATCTTCTCTGAAGTAGTCTCACACTGTGGCTTGGGAGGCTCGGCTCCTCCCAGCCTCCCTGGAGCATGACCACATGGAGGTTTCAGCTCCCGGCCTGGGATGAGCCCCTCCTGCCAGCTGCCTTTCTCTAATCCCTATTTTTCACACCTTTCTTTAATCCCTATTTTTCACACCTTGGTAGATGTGCAGTTGCTGGAGGCTGTAGCTATTCTCTCTTGTAGACTGGCTGCAGCTTGGCTTGGCTCCTTCCTACCACCCCGGGGCCTGGCCATGGTTTTGGTTTCAAGCTGTGCTGGTTGTGGCTCCCATCCTGCCGAGATGATCCCCTGCTGCCAAGCTGCCTTCCGCGAGAGATGTGTTTTCTGTATTTTTTGAGTTTGAGGGTCCTAGATTTTGTCCAGCATCATATTTTTATGGGTGTTTAGGGGGGCTGCATGGGAGCTGTGGGACGCTGCTGCTTCTACACCGCCATCTTGTCTCCACCTCTGGAAGTCTCTAGATGTATACATTGATAATGAAGTTGAATAATGTATTGAGAGAGGTATTAGATTGACTACCAAACTGAAGGTCTACAAAGCCATTGTGTTGACCTTATTGTTGTATGCCTGTGAAACCTAGGCAGTATACCAGAGCCATGTCAGAAAACTGAATTGCTTCCATTCCAATTGTCTTAGGAATATTCTGAAGATCACCTGGGAGGATAAGGTACCAGAAAATGAGGTCCTTACTCATACTAAACTGGGAAGCATTCAAACTCTGCTTCAGAGTGCAGCTCCAATTATCTGGTCACATTTTTCAAATGCAAAACTTACATTTGCCAAAAAGAATATTTTATGGATAATTCACATAAGGCAAGTGTTCACATTGTGGTCAGAAGAAGTGACACAAGAATACTCTCAAGGTCTCTCTTAAGAACTTTGAAATTGATTATGTGACATAGAAGACACTGGCCCAAGAGTGCTCAGCATGGCACATCCATATCAGAGACGGTGCTATACTCTATGAGCAAACACATTTGCAGGAGATCAAAGGAAATGTAGGATGAGCAAATTTAGAGAATACACCCTGAATGTTCCCAGGGATTATTTGTTCTTGACCTGTGGTACAACGTTCCATGCTCATATTGGTCTGAGCATCAACACTTGGACACATTGAAACTCGCCTCTAGCATAGTGATGTCATTTTGGTCTTTGATAATGAAGAACAACAAGTGATCATCTTCTCCAAAATTTATCATTCTCCTCTTTTGTCATGTTAGCCAATCTGATATGTGTGATGTGGTACCTCACAGTCATTTTGATTTACATTTCTCTAATCAATAGTGATTTTGAACAGCTTTAATCTCTTTATCTGCCTGTTCATATCCTTTGGCTATTTATCAGTTGGCCAGTGACTTGTATTCTTAAAAACTTGGCTGACTTCTCAATATATTTTAGAAATGAGGGCTTTATCATAGACACTGATCGTAAAAATTATTTCCCAAATTTCTGTTTCCCTTTTAATCTTGGTTGCATTGCTTTTGTTTGTGTAAAAACTTTTCAATTTAATATAATCAAAATTATCCATTTTGCATTTTATAATGTTCTCTATCCCTTGTTTGGCCATAAATTCATCTGTTCTCCATACATCTGACAGGTGAACTATTCCTTGCTCTCTCCTACTTTGCCTATCAGCCTTTATTTCTGAATCACTTACCATTTTGACTTTGTATCAGGATACTGTGTAAGATGTTGGTCTATGCCTAGTTTCTGCCATGTTATTTTCCAGTGACCCTTGGTTGTAATCTAAGCTTCTTTGCTTTATGGAATATCATATTCTGTGCCCTCCAGTCTTTCAGTGTAGAAGCTGCAAGGTCCTGTGTAATCCTGACTGTGGGGTTTCACTATATTTAATTTGTTTCTTTCTGGCTGCTTGTAGTATTTTCTCATTGATCTGATAGTTCTGGAATTTTGCTATAATATTGCTTTGTATTTTCTTTTTTGAATCTCTTTCAGGAGGTGATCAGTGGATTCTTTCAGTGACTATTCAGTGACTATTAGAATCAGTGACTCTGATTCTAGGACCTCAGGGCAGCTTTCCTTGATAATTTCTTGATAGATTCTGTCCAGGCTCTTTTTTTATTGTGGATTTCAGGTAGACCAATCATTCTTAAATTATCTCTCCTGGATATATTTTTTTGTTTTTGTTTTTGTTTTGTTTTGTTTTTGCTTTAAATAGTATTTATGTTTTCCCACAATTACATATCAAGAAAATTTTTAGCATAAATCTTTGCAAGATTCTGACTTCCAATTTTTCCCCTTCCCTTCATCTCTCCCCTGCCCTCTTCTGAAAATGGTAGGCAGCTTGATATATCTTATGCATATGCTATCATGAAAAATGCATTTCAGCATTCATCATAGTTATGGAAGAAGAAAGATAGAAAGGGAAAAAATGAGAAATAATAAAGTAAATGTAAAAATTATTCTTTGATCTGTATTCAGAGTCCATCAGTTCTTTATCTGGATATGGACAGCATTTACCTTTGTGAGCCCTTTGTCCTTGTCTTGGATCATTGTGTTGCTGAGAAGAGCTGTCATTCATAGTTGATCATCACACAATGTTTCTGATACTGCTCAGTTCACTTTGCATCAGTTTGTACAAGTCTTTCCAGGATTTTCTGAAATCTGCCTAGTCATCATTTCTTAAGGAACAATGGTATTCCATGACATCCACATTCTACAGCTTGTTCAACCATCTCCCAATTGATAGACATCCCCTGAATTTCCAATATTTTGCCACCACAAAAAAGGCTGCTATAAATATTTTTGTACATGTGGGTCTTTTCCCCTTTTTTATGATCTCTTTGGAATACAGACCTAGCAGTGGTATTGCTGGATTAAAGGGTATGTACGGGCATCATTCCAAATTGCTCTACAGAGTTATTAGATCTGTTCTCAGCTCCACCAACAGTACATGATTGTCCCAATTTTCCCACATCCTCTCCAATATTTATAATTTTCTCTTTTTTGTCATATAAGTCAATCTGATTAGTGTGAGGTGGTATTTCAGAGTTGTTTTTCATTTCTCTAATCAAAAGTGATTTAGAACACTGTTTCATGTGCCTCTCTTCATATACATATATATATATATATACATATGTGTGTATGCATACATATATACACACACATATATACACACATACATATGTGCACACACACACATAATTTCTTCATCTGAAAACTGCTTATTCATTTTTGACCACTTATCAGTTGGGGAATGGCAGGCATTCTCACAAATTTGACTCAGTTCTCTGTATATTTGAGAAATGAGGCCTTTTTCAGAGACATTTGCTGTAAAGATTGTTTCCTCACTTTCTGCTTTCTTTCTAATCTTGGTTGCATTGGTTTTGTTTGAATAAAAGCCTTTTAATTTAATATGATCAAAATGACCTATTCTATATTTCATAATGCTCTATATCTCTTGTTTGGTCATGAATTCTTAGCCTCCCCATAGATCTGACAGGTAGACTATTCCTTGCTCTTTTAATTGGATTGCTTCATAGTTTATGGTACCTTTTAGCAAGATGTAGTTTCTTTCCTTATTTCTTTTAATTAAGTTTATTTTTGCTTTTACTTTATCTAAGATCAGGATTGCTACCTCTGGTTGGGTTGTTTTTTTTTTAACTTCAGTTGAAGCATAATAGATTCTGCTCCCCTTACCTATACTCTGTGTGTTTTTCTCTGCTTCAAGTGTGTTTCTTGTAAGTAACATATTCTAGGATTCCTGGATATATTTTCAAGGTCAATTGATTTTCCAGTGAGACATATTACATTTTCTCTTATTTTTTTAAATCTTTTGATTTTGTTTGACTGACTTCTTAATGTATCACAGAGTCATTAGCTTCCACTTGCCCAATTCTAGTTTGTAATGAATTGTCTTCTTCAGTTAACTTTTGTATCTCCTTTTCCATTTGACCAATTTTACATTTTAAAGAGATGTTTTCTTCAGTGGACTTTTTCCCACATTTAGCCAATTGTATTTTTTAAGAAATTGTTTTCTACAGTCAGTGTTTTTTTGTCCCTCTTTTTCCAAGTTTTTGACTCTCTCTTGCATACCTCTCATTTCTTTTCCCAATTTGTCTTCTGTTTCTCTTATTTGACTTTTTAAATCATTCTTGAGCTCTTCCAAGAGAGATTTTGGGACTTGAGATCAATTCATCTTACACATTAAGTTTTCAGATGTAGGTATATTGTCAATGCTGTCTTTTGAATTTGTGTTTTGATAATCTCTGTCCTGATAGGATGGATCTATAGTTAGTGTTCATTTTTACTTTTTGCTCATGATGTTTGCCTATTTCCTGGCTTTTAGAATTGAGCTCTGCTGGAGCACAGAAAACACATTCCTAAGCTTCTTGTACTTTGGTTCTTATGAGGTGCTTTTAGCTGGAGGCTGGAGGGTTCTAGCAGCTTCCCTGGTGCTGAGCTGGGGTCCTAGTGGTGGTGACTGGCATGTGCTGAGATCAGGTGGGGTTTTTCTGAATTTTCCTGGCATTACACTGAAGCTATTGTTGGAAATTGTGGTCTAGCCATGGAGAATACCTGCTCACCAGGGTTATGCTGAAACACAGGGATGTTCGGATGCTTGTGGACATTTGCCCACCTGGAGCTGCACTGAAACATGGGGAGGTTCTGCTGCTGGGGGATGCCGGCCTTCCAGCACACATGGTAGTTCTCTGAGCTGGAGTCTGCCAGTTCCCCTGACTATGCCAAGGCACACAAGAGTCCTGACTTTGGCATTTGCCTGCTGTACACCCCTGGGACTCAGGATCTCCTACTGGTTTGCTGAGGTGGAGCTTGTCACTAGCTTGCCAATACACCTCCCATCCTGTATTGCTCCCCTTCCACCAGAGAGAGAGGGACTTTTTCTGTTAATCCCCCAAGCCTCCCAGGCTAAAAGACTACTGCACCCTGTATCTCTGGTGGCTCTACTGTTGCAGAATTTTTCCTGGGGCAATATTTTCTGGGCTTTTAGATGTCAGTAAGGGAGAGTAAGAGTAACATATGACTTATTCTGACAGCTCGGCTCCCAGAAGTCAGAATCCCTTTGGAGTAGAGACCAGTGACATCAAACTGAAATAGAAATGGGTACCGCTAATCTATAGCTGAAGATCACTATGGGCCACATATTCACAGTTTTAAAATGTAATATCTATTTTTACTTTTATTTTATCAAATACTTCCCAATTAGAATTTGATCTGGTTTAAGCCACACTCAGTAGTTCTGCAGCCTGTTTGGACTATATGTTTGACACTTCTGATGTAGGTGACCACTTCTGTGAAAGTAATAGTGGATATTCCTTTTAGGTATGATTAGGTACGAATGTACAAATTCATATACATACATATTTAGAACAGACCCAGCAGTGATGTGAATAACTTGCCCAATCTTAGACAGCCAGCAGGCTCTGAATTAAGGCTTTAACTAAAGTCTTCCTAACATTTACCTAATGCTTCTGGAATGTGTGTCATGTTGTTTCTGTAGTTAATAACTACCTTTAAATGCTAGGAAGTACTGAATAAGGTCTGAAGGGAGAGCATTTGTGTTTCAAATCCTTTCTGGTACTTATTGCCTTTGTGACTCTAGGCAAGTCACATAGCTTCACTATATCAATTTCCTCATCTGAAAAATGAAAGGGTTGACTAGGTAACCTTTGAGGTCTATAATATGATGCTTTGAGGCATTAAAATTGGATTTCAATAGAGAATTTATAACAGATGCTTGATTTCCAAACAGAAGTAAGTTAGAAAAATAAAGCTTATAGCTACATGTGATTTTTATATAACTTCACTTACAGTGGATACAAGGATACTGATATTCTTGAAGTCAATGAAGGTCTCTGTTCTCTATTGATGAGAGGAGTTATAGTAAAACAATGTTGAATAAACCTTAGAATATTCAAGGAGAATCTGCAATTTCAAGGAAACTTTAACTAAAAACAATTTTCAACCCTAATATTGTAATGAACCTTCATTTGTCCAGATCATTTTTTTTTCCTAATGGGGAAGTTGTGATCTACCTCAAGATTAGAGTTGGGAATAAAAAAAAATTTTGAGAGAGAAATGAATGGGTGCTTCGTGGGTGGTAAAACAATTTTGGGGATATGAGATAGGATTCACTTTTAATGAATTCCCTTATAGCAGCCAGTTCACTATAACAGAATTAATACCATGTCCCAGATGCTAGCCCATGTGAATAATACTTCATTGATGAGGGTACAATGAAGTCTTTTTCAATATGTAGCAGATGTGTTCATAAATGACTTCCTATTAATTTTCAACCCATTTAGCAGTCAATCTATTCAATCAAAATTTCATTTCATACTTAAATGCATGTATAATATCTACATTTAAAAACTTATGTAATGATAAATGTTTGAATCAAAATTTGACCTTTAAAAGAATGCTGCTGATTTAGGGAACATTTCATTCTATCTATCTGCTAATTATTGCAATCAAGTAGGAAAAGAGTTTGATCTATAGGGCAGGAAGAAAGAATTTTTTTTAAAATAATAGCCCTAATGAGTATACAAACTATCTCCCACTCTAAGACTGCCTGAAGATTGTATTGCAATAGGGAGAATCTGAAGGTTTAGCACAATGATTAAATTATATTGCTATGTTTAATTTGTACAGTTCCCTACATTGGTAATCCAGTGCAGTTCCAGGGATCTTGTATTTCTGGATAGATTTTCTTTTGTGTTAGTGTCAATGCTTCTCTGGGCTGTGTGTGTCTTCAGTGGAGTCTTTGGCACTGGGACAGGTCACAAACTGATTACATTTATGAACACTTATTCATATTCTCAGACAAATCTGTTTCAGAGGTCATGGGATTCTAGTTGCCCATTAGTGAATGAATAAATTTTAAAAATTATTTAGCACTTATGGTGTATAGAATACTGTGTTTAGTGTTAGAGACAAAAACAGAAAAAAATAATTTAGTCCCTGCCCTCAAAGAGCTCACGTTTTAATGCAAGGAGTGAACACATAAAAATTTTCAGTTATAAGGCAGAGGGAAAGGTCCAGAGGTCTTTAAAGTACAACAATAAAACAGATGCTAATGATTCTGTTTTAATGTCATTTCCAAATAATTTTCAGTCTCTGATATCAAACCATTAGATGACACCCAGATTGAGGACTCATTGCTACCACTCCCAGGGCTCTTAGTCTTACCTGCCTATCAGTGGTAGTTAATCCACAGTTGGTATTGGTGGTGGCAAGAAAGCATGTCCCATCTCAACAGTGATTGCAATCCTCAATGACTGTTCCAGGGCATGCAGTTGAGGATACTGCTAACCCTATAACCTTCAAAGATATGTGGTGATAACACATTGCTTAGGTGAATAGTTCTGTGATCTGCAAGCTTTGATAATTTGTTGATTTGGGGGGGGGGGGTAATAGTAAAACCCTCAAACCCGTCACATAGACACTACCACCAGTAATTCTAGCTCCAAAAATATTGTGGATGTGTGAGCTTTTTATTTTTCCCTCTCATATTTCAAAGGTGCAAGAATTAGACATTGTCCTTCTTAGGCCACTGCAAGCTGGTCTTTAAAGTCTACTAATGAGTCTTTTTTTTTAAAAAACCACATTCTGGTTGTCTTCACTCTGAGCAGCCTGGATTGGCCAAATCTTTTGATGGAAGCATGTTGTCCTAAGTAGTAGCTATCAGCTGTTTAGAGTTCTGAGAATCTGGAGATACCATGTTTGCTTTCAGGAATTCTGGGACTCTGATAAGTTAAGATTTTATAATATATGTACGTATGTGTGTATGTGTGTATATATTCTGTTTTTCTTTCAACCCAATATAGTAGATTTAATCCAGAATCAGATAGATGAGAGAGAGAGAGAGAGAGAGAGAGAGAGAGAGAGAGAGAGAGAGAGAGAGAGAGAGAGAGAGAGAGAGACTTCTACCATCTTGGATTAGAAGGAAGTAGTAACAAGACAACTAGGTGGTATACTGAGCAAAGTGTTCATTTTGGAATCTGGATAATCTGAGTTTGAATCCTGCTTAAAACACATAATCTGTGCTACCCTGGAACTAGTCACTTAACCTCTTTTGGATTTAGTTTCTTCATCTGCAAAATGGCATAATAGCAATACAAACATAATAGCAGCATATACCTCAAAGGGATTCTCTGAGGATCAAACAAGGTAACATACTTACAATGCTTTGCAAACCTTAAATACCAATTTCCATTATTATGCAATATTCAATTACTTAATCAATAAGCACTGAGTGACAATATTGCAGATTGGATGCTGTGCTGCATTAGGAGTAAGGAATATCTGGGTTCAAATCACATCTCTAATACCTGCCTGTTTTGTGACATTGGGTAGACTACTTAATTCTTTTTAGTCTCAGTTTCCTCATCTGTAAAATGAGTATATTTTTTGTACCTGCTTCATGAGGTTTTATGAAAATCAAATGATAAAATGTATATATGTTACTTTTTAAATCTTAAAGAGCTATTAAAATATAAACTATTAATAACTTCATTATTGGTTCTATTAATACTGGGGAATTAAGTTATTAAGTCTTAATAATCTGTCCCAGATTGGGGGGGCCAATAAAAAGCAATATCTTCATTCCCTCCTTTTTGCCTGCATTCATGCTTTTTTGACCATCACCCTGGAATGATCATCACTTTTCCTATATATTTTCTGCCAAACATATTAAAGTAAGCTCTATTTTTATCTCACCTTTTTTTTAAATTTTCCCTGAATGTTTTGAAAATTTACCTCTCCTCTGTAGTTTGCATCATAAAATACCTACATTTCTATCTATTCCTTTTTCTATTCCTGGGAGGTATTCTTGCTTCCACAATCAAATTAAAACTATGCAGAGAAAGAACTGTACTATACACCACTTCTGTATCTCCCTAGTGCCTGACTACAATGACAACCATTTGATTGGTGCTTGACAAATAATTGATTGGTGGATTTGAAAGTGCTCTTACCATAATCTATTTGGGCATCATAGATTTAGAGCTGGAAGGAACTTTAAAAGATCAGTCCTTTCATTTTACGGACGATGACCCTAGGATCTAGGAAGGTCTGGCCTAAGATCACACAGCATATAAATAGTTAAGTTTTTCAGTACTATAGAATATGCCCCATAGGATCATTACATCATTTTGAATCTTAAGTTATCCCATTTAATTCTTGTTGTTGTTGGAGTTTTTTGTTTTGTTTTGTTTCTGTTTCTTTTTCTTTTTTTCTTTTTTTGCTTTTTGGAGGGGGGAAGGCAGGGTTATTGGGGTTAAGTGACTTGCCCAAGGTCACATGGCTAGTAAGTGGTAAGTGTCAGAGGCTGGATTTGAACTCAGGTCCTCCTGATTCCAGGGCCAACGCTCTATTCACTGAACCACTTAGCCGCCGCCCCAATATAATTCTTAATGAAGAAATATGAAATATCAACGATAATAGCAGTGATAGCAACTGTAGCATTTTAGAGTTCAGAAAGTACCTTGTATAATTTACCTTGTTTGAGTTTCACAACAATGCTACGAGACAGATATTATCAGAGTTATTAAGGAAACTGAAGCTGAGAGAAATTACATTAAATCACCAAGGTCATACAGCTAATAAGCATGAGAAGAGAAAGTTGAACTTAGGTCTCATTCTAGCACTCTATCCACTATACCATGTTAGATAAAATAAAGTACTTTATCTTATTACTTATGGTAATAGAACTGATAGAACTGAGATCTTTACAAATTATTAACAAATTATTACAGTTCAAACTATTATTCAATGGTTAACTATTAGGGATTAAGCAAAACAAAACATCTCCCTTATGCTTTGGTTTTTAATCACTGAATGGATTGCTTCCTGAAAGCTATGTCTCACTTCAAGATATTTTTAAACATATAATTATAAGAACCAATTTAACTTCTAGGCTGGTTCTAATTGTAGAGCTTTAGAATTTTGCATGGGTTCTAAAAATGACTAAACATATCCCCCTTTGAAACCAATATAAAGATCCCCAATAAATATTTTCATAGAAGTTTCAGTCTTCTCTACAAACATAGTGTTGTCTTAATGTCATAATACATATTATATAATTCAATGTCCATAAGATTCTAAGAAGAATTGAAAGTCTTTTGGAGTGTTTTTTTACTCAGAAAGAGTTCTTAATTGTACTGAAACAGTATCAGACTATTTCATCCCAATTGTCTGTTATTTAAATTAGATGCATAGATAGTTAAATCATTGAACAGTTTAAAAAGTTCAGTACTTTGGGATGATGGGCTTACCTGTTGATGAGTCTTTCTTTTTCTACTCAATTACAGTTCAAGTGACTGCACCATGTTAGATAAAATAAAGTGCTTACTTTCATTTCTTCTGTTATGATATAAGAACTGAGTTAAATATAATCTATCAGGGAAAGTTTATAGTTCAAACTACACTTCAGTGCTTAAATATTTTTTTGCTTTTTTTTTTTGGAGGGTAGTTGGGGTTGAGTGACTTGCCCAAGGTCACACGGCTAGTTAGTGTTAAGTGTCCGAGGATGCATTTGAACTCAGGTCCTCCAGACTCCAGGGCAGGTGCTCTATTCACTCTGCCACCTAGCCACCCCGCAGCGCTTAAATATTAAGCAAAATCCAAAATGCTCCCTCTTTTTTAGAATTTAATATACTTGCTAGCTAAAAGCTATACATTTTAGATATTTTTTTAATATGCGGAAGTTTTATTTTTTCAGTTTTTACCAATTTATTTTTTAATTTTCATCATTCACTTCCACAAGATTTTGAGTTTAAATTTTCTCCCTATCTCTTCCCTCCCCTGATCCCAAGATGGCATGTATTCTGATTAGCACTTCTCCCAATCTGTGCTCCCTTTTATCACACACACACCCTTTCTTATCCCTTGCCCCTCTATTTTTCTGTAGGTCAAGATAGATTTCTAAACTCCATTGCCTGTACAGATTGTTTCCCAGTTGCATATAAAAACAAATTTTAACATTTGCTTTTAAAACTTTGAGTTCCACATTCTCTCCCTTCCTACCTCCCCACCAATGCTCATCAAGAAGGCAAGCAATTCAATATAGGTTATACATGGGTAGTCATGCAAAACACTTCCATAAGAATCATGTTTCATTTCCCGCCATCCTATCCCATCTCCCATTTATTCTATTCTCTCCTTTGACTCAGTCCCTCCTTGAAAATGTTTGCCTCTGATTACCCCACCTCTTCCCATTTGCCTCCCTTCTATCATCCCCCCCTTCTTGTCCCCTTCCCCTGTACTTTCCTGTAGGGTAAGATAGATTTTCATATCCAATTGAGTGTGTATGTTATTTCCTCCTTAAGCCAAATCTGATGAGAGTAAGATTCACTAACTCCTTCTCACCACCCACCTCTTACCCACCACTATAAAATCTTTTTCTTACCTCTTTTGTATGAGATAGTTTGCCTTATTCCACCTCTTCCTTTCTCCTTCGCCCAGTACATTCCTCTCTCACCCCTTAATTTTGTGTTTTATATATCATTCCTTCATATTCAACTTGCCCTGTGCCCTCTGTCTTCATATATACATTCTCTAGCTACCCTGGTACTGAGAAAGGTCTCATGGGTTACAGATACCATCTTTCCATGTAGGAATGTAAATAGTTCCACTACAATAGGGTCCCTTGTGATTTCTCTTTCCTGTTCATTTTTTTAATGCTTCACTTGATTCTTGTATTTGAAAGTCAAATTTTCAAATCAGCTCTGGTTTTTTCATTGATAATGATTGAAAGTCCTCTATTTCATTGAATTACCATTTTTCCTCCTGAAATATTGTTTTGTTTTGATGGGTAGGTGATTTTTGGTTTGAATCCTAGCTCCTTTAACATCCAGAATGTTATATTCCAAGCCTTCTGGTCCCTTAAGTAGATGTTGCTAGGTCTTGTGTTATCCTGATTGTGTTTCCACACTAACTGAATTGTTCTTTCTGACTGCTTGCAATATATTCTCCTTGACTGGGGAACCCTGGAATTTGGTTACAATATTCCTAGGGGTTTTCCTTTTGGGAGATGATTGGTGAATTCTTTCAATTTCTATTATACCCTCTGATTCTAGAATATCAGGGCAGTTTTCCTTGATCATTTCTTGAAAGATGATGCCTAGGCTCTTTTTTGATCCTGGCTTTTGGGTAGTCCAATAATTTTGAAGTTTTCTCTCCTTGCATATATTTCATAGGTTTTTCCATTGTCTTCTATTTTTTCATTCTTTGATTTTGTTATAGCATTTCATGATTTCTCATAGAGTCATTGGCTTTCATTTGCTCCATTCCAATTTTTAAGGAATGGTTGTCTTCAGTGAGTTTTTGGATCTCCTTTTCCATTTGGCCAATTCTGTTTTTTGAGGTATTCTTCTCATTGCCTTTTTGGACACCTTACACCATTAAGGTTAGCCCATTTAGGGGATGTTATTTTCTTCAGCATTTTGGGGGTTTCCTTAAGCAAATGCATTTTTCATGATTTTCTTGTATCAGTGGCTTTTCTCTTCCCAATATTTCCTCTACTTCTGTAACTTGATTTTCAGAATTATTTCTGAGCTCTTCCATGTTATGCAACCAATTCATATTTTTTGGAGCCTTTGGTTTGACTTTATTGTCTTCTTCTGGTTGTATGTTTTGATCTTCCTTGTCACCAAAGTAAGATTCTATAGTCTTATTTTCCCCCAGATGTTTGCACATTTTCCCAGTCAATTACTTGACATTTTAGCTCATTGTTAATGTAGTGTCCTGCTTCCAGTGTGGAGGGTCTACTGTTCCAACCTTCAGGGGTTTTGTGCAGTTGTTTTCAGAGATATCTCTGGGGGCCTCTAAATTTTCAGTTCTTCCAAGGTTGTATGAACAAAGGGGAAGTGTTTACTACTCTCCTGGTCTGTTCTCTTGTCTGTGAGTGACCACAAGCACTCTTTTCTGCCTTGGAACTGTGAGGAAGATTCTCTTTCCCCTGCCGCACAAGTGTAGCCACTCCAGTGTTCCTCCTTAGCCCAGGACTGCAACCCAGGAGTGGGACCTAAATCCAAGCACAGGCAAAGCAGGAGAATCATACCTTAGTGCCAGCAAAGAGATCCCTGCAACACCCTTCTGATCAGTTACTCAGTCCCCCCACCATCTGAATGCTGAGAGCTCTGGGACCAGCTACTGTCTCTGCCTCTACTATACTGTGCTCCTCTGTCATCCAGGTCTGACAGACCTTTCTTATTGACCTTCTAAGTTGCCTTTGATGTTTGTGGGTTGAGAAGTCTGGAAACCACCACAGCTGCCACTGACTCATTGCCCTGAGGTCTACCCTAAGTTTGCTGGGACTCTGTCTTTGCCAGTGTAGCCCACGCTGGACTGAGCTCTTCACACAGACTGGTGAAAAAGACCTTTTTCTGTTGACCTTCCAGGTTGTCTTGGGCTGGAAATTTTCTTTATTGTGTCATTTTGTGAGTTCTGCTGTTTAGAGTCATTTTTACAGGTATTTTCAAGGTGTCTGAGGGAAATCTCCAGCAAGTATCTGCTTTTACTCCACTATTTTGGCCCTGCCCTCTTGAATTATTCATTGTAAGAAGTAATTAAAGTTCTAGGTTTGTTCTAATGTGAATTCAGCCTTAGATTTCCTAAGCTCTAAAAACGGCAAAAAATCATTACAACATTAGTAACAAATAGTCTTACACACCCTGTCCAAAGCTGATTGCAGAATTTTCCTTAGCATTTACACCTCAGAAACTGGTAAACATTATAAATTACATTATAAATATTGATTGTATAGAGTTGTCTAGAATTAATAATGTTATGTAGAACATTTTAACAATGCACATAAAATTTAAAAGTGTATTGTCCTGACAATTTTTTCAGGGAGATTATTATTAAACATTTACCAGAATACACTCACATCCATATGTACTCATAGCCATATCTATATCTATATATTTATACAGATACATATATACATATGTGTATATACATGTATATATGCCTAATGGATGTAAAACTTTTATGACATTATTACATATACATACATTCATATATATATATATATATATATATATATATATATATATACAATTTAATTGCATAAACATAACTTTGGAATCAATAGTGAGACATGGGAGACCCTGGCACAGAATTGCTAGCATGCCATGCCCCCATCAAAGAAGGTGCTGTGCTCCATGAGCACAGCAGAATTTCAGTAGCTCCAAAGAAACATGAGATGTGCACATTTAGCGATATCTCCACTTCAAATATTCATATGGACCATTTGTACATGACCTGTGGTAGAGCCTTCCAAGCTCATGTTGGTCTGATCAACCACAGCCTCACTGTACCTTGACCCCAGAATAGTGATGCCATTTTAGTGTTCTTCAAAAAAAAAAAAGGACAGAAACCAACCAACCATGTATGTGTGTATGTAAGTATAGCATACATTCCCTTTATATGGCTATAACAATGAGGCATCGCTGACAGATACTATATTTGTGTGTGTATATTTTCTCTCTCTTTTTTTTTTTTTGCTTTGTCGGAGGGGGGAAGGTAAGGCAGTTGGGGTTAAGTGATTTGCCCAAGGTCACACAGCTAGTAAGTGTTAAGTGTCTGAGGACAGATTTGAACTCAGGTCCTCCTGACTGCAGGGCCAGTGCTCTATTCACTGTACCTCCTAGCTTCCCCTGTGTGTATATTTTCACAACATATACATTTATATATTCATATATTTGTATGAGGGAAACTGAGGATGATCATCTCATGGGAATGATTACGTGTCATCTGTTTTACAACAGTGTTTACATTATGTATGTATAATCACCCCACTAGATACTATTCTGCTGTTTCCCTGTCCATATATATATAACTATGTACATGTGTATATAGATATGCATGTGTGTATAATATATTTATTTATGCATATTTATTCTATGTGCATTTCTCAGGGATTTTTTTTTTACAAAGGTGGAATGATGATTGCTATTTTTGGAAACCATGTGAAATGAAGCTCCACATTTAGAACTAACTTAAAAGTTTAATTACTTCTTGAAATTATACATTTAAAAATATCTTGAACAGGATACACCTTTCAGGAAGTAATTTGTTAAATGATTAACAAAAAACACAACAGGGAACACTTATTTTGTTTGATCTCTGACATGTAACTACTATATAGTGGTCTGAATGATAAACATTTCCCAAATTTCATTGCTAGAATCTCAATTCTAATACCATATAAGAAAATGGAATTAGGATTTTTTTAATCTAACATGGTGAAGTGAATAGTATTCCACATGGAGTCAGAAAGATCTATATTTAAATCATTCCCTTGATATTTAATATCTATATGACCCTGGCAAAGTCATTTAACCTCTCAGTTTGCATATACACATGCATATATTGATGTGTATGTGTGTGTGTGTGTGTGTGTGTACTTACTGAGAAATGGAAAGCTGAAGAAACTGTTTTTGAGTAATTGACAATCAATTTATGAATTAGGTTAGCAGATAATCAATAAACTGATGGTCAGTGCTTTCTCTCAGTAACCAGACAAAACCATGGAGTTCACCAAATTCTTGAATACCTTTGTGGAAATCAATCCTGATTGAAGAACAGTTAATAAGGGAGTAGATTTTCAAATGAAGAGGTAGGCTAAAAATCTTCAGCTGCTTCTGCTGACAATGTGGCTTGATTATGAGATTCAGCTGCCTCTAACAATCCGAACAAAGGAATTCATCTCTACCCAGAACACTGTGCTTGGTTTTCTCCTTCATAAAGTGGGTTACCATAAACTACAATGGGGGCTGGGGGATGCCAAGGGGGCTGTAAGGGCATAGATTTACTTCCTAAGGGCAAGGATTCACCTAGATTAGACTCTGTTTGCATTTAAACAGAAGCAAACTTTCCTAGTTGGGTGGAGTTCTGCCCAAGATTAAGGAACAAGTTCCAGGAGGAGTTGAGCAATCTCCTCTATAGACTTTCTCCTTGAAAGACTCACTGACTGGACTATAGGAACTGGTACCTGAATGAGGAAATAGCAAGAAAAATCTTAATCTTGATTTAATAATTGGTTATTAATATAATAGAAAAATAATTTCTTCACGTACAAACATAGAGAATGGGGGGAGGGAGGGGAAGAGTGGGACTGAAACTCCAGATGACCAAAAATTAAAAGGTTATTTGAGGGCGGCTAGGTGGCACAGTGAATAGAGCACTGGCCCTGGAGTCAGGAGTACCTGAGTTCAAATCCGGCCTCAGACACTTAACACAAAAAACTAGCCGTGTGACCTTGGGCAAGTCACTTAACCCCAACTGCCCTCCAAAAAGCAAAAAAAAAAAAAAAAAAAGGTTATTTGAATTCTGGTACAATGCAGTTATCAACTCAGAATCTATTTAGCACTTGAATTAGCCTTAAAGGCCATCATAAAGGATATATATTAGTCATTTATCTAGATAGTAAATAAATACATTAGAGTGTTACAGAACAGAAATGTCAGAAAAGGAAAATGTAGATCTTCTCATTAGTGGTTTACCTTATCTTATCAATAAAAGGTATGTATATGGTTTACTCTGGGAAAGCCAACTGTACTGTTTTTTAACTGACTTAAATTCTTATTAAAGCGTGAATATCCATTACCTCTTAAAATATTTAATTGTGTTATTACCCATTATATTTCTCCCTCTACCTTGACCTCATATAGAGTATTCATGTTAAATATCTATCTTTAAAATGATGGAAAAGTGAAACACTTTATAAAAGGTGAATCTCTTCAGAAGTTTTTCATTTACCGAGAGAAGTCAGTGCTTTAAATCACTGTCTTATGGAGATAACATTATTTTGTACCCTATGCTCATTTTTTTCACTTGATTGTTTAAAAAAAATGCCTTTGTGTATGTTTTCTTATTCATCTCATTAGATGTCTGTCACAATTTATAATGCTCTGGCTTAGGATGTGGCTTCAATTTCATGGACTAAAGGTCTAAAGATATGCTAACTTAGAACATATTAATCAACAGTTGTGTTTATTGGTTTTATTGGAAAATAAGCTATTTACTTTCTTTCTTGTTACAGTAATAACTTAATTAATTCTTCAGACAAATATTTATGCAACATATCCAATAGCCATAAATATTCCTTTTCTTACTGAATGCAGGCAAGCAATGGAGCCTTGTGAAGCTGAAATGAGTTTTGGGGGTAGATCCATGAGAGCAAGCAAACCCAGCAAACTCTTGTCAAACAAATCCCTGAATGAAACTAGCACTATGTTTCTTGGAGGCTTTCCATTTCATTTTGGCAAGAATCAGGTATTTATTTGTTTGGTTGTTTTATTTAATAGTTTTAAAAATTGCCTTACCTTTTAGGGGGAGGGGAGAAAGGAAATTGGATTTACTGGTTACCCTTGGTCATTATGACTGTCCCTACACCATCTCCCCAAAGATTAATGAAAAATCAGTCAATCTATGATGCTAAAGATCCACTTGAACTGTATCTTTTCAAAAAAATTGACTGTGCTAATAGATTTTCCTGACATCTCATGGATATAGAATGTGTATAAAGTTTCTGTGACTTTCATGGTTGGTACTGTGTCTTTAAACTGACCTTCTTTCCATAATAATAGTCAGCATTTTTATTGCATTGTAAAGTTTACAAAATATTTTATGATTACAAATTAATTTTATCCTTACAACAATTATGGGAAATAGGGGCTATTAGTATCCCCATTTTACAGATGGAGAAAATGAAGCAGAGGTTAAGTGAGTTTCCCAGGGTAATACTGGTATTGTCTGAGGTAATATCTGAATTCAAGTTTTGCAGTTTCTGGGTTCAGTTCTTTATCCACTGCAAAGATAGCAATAATGACAAGAAAGGCATAAGCACTGCCAAGCTAGATTTTGGTTTATTTACAAATGTATATATTCAGCTGAGAGGGAATTTTCTCCGTAGGAATTTATAGATTTACTGCAGGACCCTCTCCTATGAATGGGTAAGATAATTGAACTCCCTGACTAAGGGATATTCAAATGTATCTTAAAATAATGATTTTCATGTTAACATTGTTTTCATAGTGGATTTTTTTTCCTCCATCTAAATTTTTTTACTGAAAGTGTGCAATGAGTACCCTGGAAGGGACATATAAGAAGATTATTACATCATCTCAACAACAACTGATTATTTTTAATGTTCTTTTAGGTTTAGTCTGCTTTATTATTTTAATATATGTGTCTGGTTCATATTACTATAACATCAAAGGTGCTTACTGCCTTAGTTCAAGAGCCTCTTCAGCATATAGATTTATTTTGTACACTTTTTATGTACATTTGTCTTTAAAATATGTCACCTGGATAAATCCAAAAGGAAAAATTAAAAATATGAGGCAGTTAGGAATTTTAATATGATTTTCTTGGAGGTAAGGATATTTCAGAGAATTTTTTTAATGTTGTTTATAAACCTAATACTTGTGTATTTAAGGTCACTCTTTATCCTTTTAGGAGTATATGTTAGCTTTACCAAACAAGAAGCTGGGGTTTTAAATTCTAATTGTTATCACTTTTTATGTAGTGAATGTGCCTGTGCTTCACTGTATGTACAATTTCATTGATGTGAATGCTTCTTCCAAGGGAACAAGTCACAACTCATCCTGTGTTATCTGATTTTTTGTCCCTATCTTCCCAGAAATCCAACATAGAGGGTCTATCTAACGAAGAAGATGTTTTATTCTAAGTCTTTTAACTTCCCAGATAATCTCTTTAAACTTACATCAATGACTATTTCACCATTTGTCCTTGATTTAATCATATTTTATTAAATTACTTATTAATGTATTTTCCTAATCCAGAGTTGGGTTCCTATAAGTAATAAGATTATCCTAAGCAGATTTATAAAGATTTTCAAAAATGCATAGTATTCCATTGGGTATACCCACATGTTGTGGATTGATAATGAAAAGTAGTAGATAATTGAAGCAAACATTTTCTTTTTTAAAAAATGGAACAAAAGCACCACAAAACAAAAGTAATATAACAGCAAATATTATGAATGTGAAAAAATAAAATTTTAATTTTTTCATAAGGCAAAAATTTACAAACACAGAGAAATCAACTGGTCAAAGTTGTCACAGGTATGTGCATGTATGTGTACATACATGCACACATATTCATATATGTGTGTATACCACTTTATACATATATTTGGCTTTAAAATATATCAACTAGAAAAATCCAAAAGGAAAAATTTTTTAAATGAGGCATTAGGAAATTTTAATATGACTTTCTTGGAAGTAGGGATATTTACTGATTTTTTTTAAAGAAAAAAGAAAAACAAGTTACTACTATTAAAAATGAAAAGCATGAATATACTACCAAGCAAGATGAAATTAAAATTATTAGGATCTATTTTGCCTTATTATGTGTCAATTATATCTAAGTGAAATGAAAGAATTCATATAATTTAAATGCAAGAATATTTACAGAAATAAAAATTGTCCAGTTTAACAGAAGAAACAGAATATTGAAATAACCCTATTTTGCAAAAAGAAAGCAAATAAGTCTCAAATAAACTCCCTAAGAAAAAAAATCTCCAGGACTAGATGGATTTACAAGTGAATTCTACCAAATATTTAAGGAATAACTAATCCCAATAGTTCATAATTTTAAAAAAATAGATGAGGAAGGAAACCTATTAAGTACCTATTATGACACAAATATGGCTTTGTTACCTACACCAGGGAGAGAAGAATAAGAGAAAGGAACTATAGGCAAATTTTCCTCATGAGTTTTGTTGGAATTAAAAAAAAGAAAAGAAAACATTTGCAAGGAGATTACCAATATATCACAAATATCATGCACTATGACCAGATGGTATTTATACCAGAAATGTAGGACTCATTCAATATCAGGAAAACTATAAGCATAATTACCCAGTAAATAACAAAAGTAAAAAAAATGATAAGATTCCATCAATAGTTGCAGAAAATAATCCTTTATGCAAAAGATGCAACATTCATTCCTCTTAGAATTTTTTTTCTGTGAAGCAGTTGGAGGTAAGTGACTTGCCCAGAGTCATACAAAGAGTAAGTGTCGAGTATCTGAGGCCAGATTTGAAGTAGGTCATGACTCATTCCTATTAACACTAGAAAACAGGAATAAATTGATCCTTTGTTAAAATGTTAAGTAATATCTTTCTAAAACTAGGAGCATGCATTATCTGTAATGGGGGTAAAGTAGAAGTCTTTCTAATAAGATCAGGAGTAAAGCAGTAATGTCTATTATTATCATTATTATTAGATATATTTAAAATGCTATCAAACTAATGAGACAAGAAAAAGAAATTAAAGAGATAAGAATAAGCAACAAAGGAACAAAACTATCATCCTTTGCAGATGATAGGATATTATACTCAGAAAACCCTATGGAATCAAGTCAAAAAAACTAGTTAAAACAATTTAAAATTTTACCAAAATTACAGTTGTTTCAGTTGCGTTTGACTTCCTTACACCATGTCAAGGAAAAATACTGAAGTGATGTGCTATTTTCTTCTCTAGCTCACTTTATACAAAAGGAACTGAGATAGAGTTAAATACTTGTCCAGGTTCACACAGCTAGTCAGCATCTGAGGCCAGATTTGAACTCATGAAAAGGAGTCTTTCTGACTCCAGGCCTGGCACTCTATCCACTGCATCATTTAGCTACCCCTACCAAAGAACTGTTTTATAAAGCTAGAGCAAATAACAACAGAATTCATATGGAGGAAAAAATGGTTAAGAATATCAAGAGAATCAATGAAAAGTGAAGGTCAATGACTTTAGCAATACCAGATGTCAAATTATATTACAAAGTGGCAGTTGTGAAGATGATCTGGATAAAGAATAGAACAGGGGGAAGGGAAGAGTCAAGATGGCAGCATATAAGCAGGAAAACTCTGTGGCTCCCCATATCTACCTCAAATACCTATAAAATATGACTCTAAATAAATTTTAGAGCTCCAGAACCCACAAAGTGACAGAGAAACAAATTTCCCACTGAAGGCAGCCCAGCAGGTGGACAGGAAGGGTTCATCACAGCATGCTGCGAGCCAAGACCAGCCCTATGCAAGCCATGGTTTTAGCCCCAGGGCAAACATGAACAGTTGTGGCTGGAGCATTTGGGAGAATGGATCACTGGCAACTGCAGTGATTTCCAGAATTATCAACACATAAATGCCAAAGACAAAGTGAAAGGACAGTGGAACTTGGCTGAATTGGGGAAGGATGGAGGAGCAGGTCCAGTACTCTATACACAGAGCCAAAAATGGTAGAAGTGGCTCAAGTAGCTGCCTCCACATAGCTCCTGGTCTGCAGATTACAGGGGGCCCAAGTGACCATTCAGAGGCTAAGTGGTCTTGCCTTAACCTGCCTGGATTGGGATTGTGGTCTTGGGTGGTAGTTCTGAAGTGTGTAACCAATGAGCCAAAACTGGTGGGGGCTGTAGAGATGGCACCCTGCTAATAGCACTGGCAGCTGCAAAAACACCAGCAATTTGGGACAAAGCTCTCCCCTCTGGAAGCAAAGTTCTACTGTGTCAAAGAGTTCAAAAGTGAGGTTAATTGACTGGCAACATGAGCAGGCAAAGGAAGCAAAGCAAGCACAGCAGTCCAACTTTAAATTGCTTTTTTGGAGATAAAAAGGATCAAAGCATGGAACAGGAGGAAGACAATACAGTCAGAACTCCCACTCCAAAAGCTTCCAAGAAAAAATGTGAACTGGTTACAGGCCAGAAAGGAGCTGAAGAAGGATTTTGAAAAACAAATGAGAGAAGTGGAAGAAAAATTGGGAAGAGAAATGAGAATGATACAAGAAAATCATGCAAAGAGAGTCAACAACTTGACTGAATAAAATACCACCTTAAAAAATAGATTAACTCAAATGGCAAAAGAAGCCCAAAAAAGCAATGAGAAGAACGCTTTAAAAAACCAAATTTGCCAGATTGAAAAAGAATCTCAAAAGCTCAGTGAAGAGAATAATTGCTTCAAAATTAGATTGGAGCAAATGCAAGCTAATAACTTTATGAAAAATCAAGATACTATTAAACAGATCCAAACAAATGAAAAAATAGAAGGCAATGTGGAATATCTCATTGAAAAAAACCACTGACCGGACTTCCGGGTACGGAGCCAAGATGGTGGTGGAGAAGCAGCAGCGTCCCACAGCTCCCACGCAGCCACCCTAAACACCCATAAAAATATGACGCTGGACAAATTCTAGGATTCTCAAACTAGAAAAATACAGAAAACACATCTCTCGCGAAAGGCAGCTCAGCAGCAGGAGATCATTGCAGCAGGACGCAGCCAAGGCCGGCCTAGTCGGCCAGGCCCTGGGCAGTAGGAAGGAGCCAAGCCTAGCCGCAGCCAGCCTACAAGAGAGAAGAGCTACAGCCACCAGCAACTCCACATCTACCAAGGTGTGAAAAATAGGGATTAAAGAAAGATATGAAAAATAGGGATTAGAGAAAGGCAGCTGGCAGGACAGGCTCATCCCAGGCTGGGAGATGAGACCAGCCCAACCTGAAACTGCCATGTGGCCAGGCTCTAGGGAGGCTGGGAGGAGCCAAACCTCCCAAGCCACAGCTGTGAGTCTACTTCAGAGAAGGTCTAAAGCACTTGGAGCAATCTGCATAAGCCAGGATTAAAGGTCAGTGAAAGTGAATGAAGCTTTGAAGCTAAATTTGGGGGAGGAAAAGCAGTTTGGCCAATCTACCCCCAGGGCAAGGAAGCAGGGGGGAAGGGCAAAAACTGCTGTAACCAGCAGATGCCATCACTGGGCTGCTTCAGAGCCCCTGGCCTGCTGACCCCACAGGGGGGCTGAGTCAATTGATCAGGGCCAAATGCTCTTACATTGAGCAGCCTGGATCCAGATCGTGGTCTTGGGCAGTGGTCCTGGGGTGTGCTTTCAGCAAGCCAAAGCTGGTGCGGGCTACAACACCCCCCTAGTAGCTCCAGCAGCTGGGAAAACCCCAGCAATTTGGAACAGAGCTTTCCCCCCTGGAAGCAGAGGGCCACAAAGCTAAAAAAAAACCAACCAATTAATTGACTGGACAACATGAGGAAAAAGAAGCAAAATAAGAATAGCAATAAAATTCTAGAGTCCGATTTTGTGGACAAAAAGGATCAAAGCATGGAATGGGAGGAAGACAACACAGTCAGAACTCCCACACCAAATGTTTCCAAGACACTTGAAGAATTCCTAGCAGCTATAGATCAACTGAAAAAGACTTTGAAAAACAAATAAGAAGTGGAAAAAAATTGGAAAGAGAAATGAGAATGATGCGAGAAAATCATGAACAGAGAGTCAACAACCTGACTGAAGAAAACCGCACTTTAAAAAATAGATTAACTCAGATGGCAAAAGAAGCCCAGAAGGCCAATGAGGACAAAAGTGCCTTAAAAAGTAGAATTTCCCAGATGGAAAATGAATCTCAAAAGCATTCTGAAGAGAATAATTCCTTCAGAATTAGAGTGGAGCA
>CM053593.1:228308143-228323511 GCA_028646575.1 Pseudocheirus occidentalis | reverse complement strand
TATATATATATATATATATATATATATATATATATATATATATATATATATATATATATATGTATGTACAACTTGTATGTATGTATATATAAATTTTATATGCATATGTATATATATATATATGAGTAAGTGCATATGCATGTAAATGTATACATAGACAGAGGGAACAGGATGAGTTCAATATGAAGGGATGATATCTAAAAGAATAAAATCAAGAGATAAGAAAGGAATATATTGGGAGGAGAAAGGGAGAGATACATTAGGGTAAATTATCTCATATAAAAGAAGTGGGAGAAATTATGATGGAGGGGAAGAGCAGGAAGGTGAAAGAGAAGAGGTCAACCTTACTCTCACTGAATTTGGCTTAAGGAGGAAATAGCCTACACACTAAATTGGGTATCCTACACTACAGGAAAATAGGGGAGAAGGAGATAAGAGGGGGGATGATAAAAGGGAGGGTAAACTGGAGGACAGGGTAGTTAGAAGCAAACACTTTTGAAAAGGGACAGTATCAAAGGAGAAAATAAAATAAGTGGGGGGTGGGATAGGACGGAGGGAAATATAGTTAGTCTTTCACAATATAACTACTATGGAAATGTTCTGTGTAGCTGCACATGTACAACCTATATGGAACTGCTTATCTTCCCAGTGGGGGTGGGTAAGGAGAGAAGAAGGGAAAAAGATTTGGGAATCAAAGTTTTAAAAAGAAATATTAAAAAAAATGCTTTTTACATGCAACTGGAAAAACAGATATACAGAAATCCATCTTGCCCTACTAGAAAGTTGTGAAGGGGAATGGGGGAGGATATAAGTGAGAACAGATTGGAGAAAGGTGTATTCAGTAGGCTTGCTATTTTGGGGTGGGGGTAGAGGAAAGATGGGGAGAAAAATTTGTAACTTAAAATCTTGTGGAAATGAATGCTGAAAACTAAAAATAAATAAATTGGGAAAATTATTTATTTTATTCAGAACTTCAGAAATAAAACAAGCATTTCCATAACATAGTAGAATAGGAAAAAAAGATGATAGCACATGAAATTTCAAATCTATTAAGTTCAACTTGCTATTTCTTTTAAATATATAATAAAGTTATCTTATGAACTTTTTTCCTCCTTTCCCCCTCCCTCACAGAATGGCTACCATTAGACACAAATATGCCAGTTGGGGAATGACTAAACAAGTTGTAGTATCTGATCATGAAGGAATGCTATTGTGCTATCATAAATGATGATATTGATGATCTTAGAAAAATATGGAAAGACTTACATAAAATAAGGTAGAGCAAAATGAGTAGAACCAAGAGAATACTGTATACAATATTTTGTATACAATTGTTGTATACAATATATTGTAAACAATATTTTTTTAAAAAACAACTTTGAGTGACTATATAATTTTGATTATTATAAATAGTAAAATTAACAGAAGACCTATGAAGGAAGATGATGAAGAAAAAACTGATAAATAGAAGGACATATGGGGATTCGTCTAAGGAATAAATCCCAGCTATTAATAACCATGGAAAAAATTTCAAATCACTAATAATTACAAACATGAATATTAAAGCAACTCTGATGTTCCACTTTACATATATCATATTGACAAAATTGATTTTAAAAAGGGAAAATAACAAATGTTAGAAGGGCTGTGGGAAAACAGGTGTCTTAATGGACTATGAGTAGAGGTGTTTATTGGTCTAGGCACTATGGAAAGCAATTTGGAACTACGCAAAGAAATACTTAACTATTTAAATGCAGTAATATCAGCCCTAGACCAAACTCTAAGCAGATCAAAGAAAGGAAAAAAATGCATCTAAATGTATAAATATTTTCAGCAGACTTTTTTTTAATAACAAAGAACTGGAAACTATGTGATACCCATTGGCTGGCCAATGGCTAAACAGATTATGCTACATAAACCTAATGAAACACTGGGTCATGTCACAAGATAAAATGAAAAAGATGGTTTCAGAGAAAAGTGGGAAGATTTTTTTTGAATGCTGCCAAACAAAAATGGAGAAAGTCACAACCATATTGAGTGAGTTGACTGCCAGTTACTGTTTATTTAACATCAGCTGGACTGTTAGTAAATAAAAGGAAATCTTTTTATTCCACTCTAATAGATTACATATCTCAGAAGTTATTTCAAACCTCTTCTTTCTTCAAGCCTCCTATACTTCCTCTTTGTCAAACTCTCTTAACCCATGGTTTTCATCTTTGACTTTATTAAGAAAATTGAGTCCATTCATGAGGTCACTTTTCTCTCCTTCTTTTCATCTCAACATCCCAGGAATCATTCCTTATTCAATCCTCTTTTCCTACAATCTCTGAAAAAGAGGTGGTCCTTCTTGTTAAGATCAAGCTCATTATAAGATTCCTTGATCCTATTCCTGCCCTCTTTAGAAGATAGTTCCTACCTTTCTCTATTAGTTTTGCCTCTGCTGTCTAAGCTTATTCCTTTTTCCTCTGCTCTGTGTACAGATGACTTCCATATCTATATATCCAGCCCAATTCTTTTTCCTAAACTTTACCTAACTATAGCAAACTGACTATTGGATATTTCAAATTGGATGTCCTTGAGACATCACAAACTCAACATGCCCCAAATGGAAATCAGTATCTCTTCTCTCTTGCAAACTTCCCTGTATCTGTGAAAGACAGTCCCATTCTTCCAGTCTCCCAAGGTCATAACTTCAGCATCAGCATAGGTTCTTCAATTCTATATTCATGATTCTCCCTATTCTCAATTCTATATATCTAATCAGTTGCCAAATCTTGTCATTCTGCCTTCTGCCCAACATCTGTGGTATTTTCTTTTCTGTACTCTCAAGGTCACCAACTTCTTCAGGCCCTCATCGCTTCTCACCTGTATTGGTGCAGTAATTTCCTATTTGGTATCACTATCTCAAATCTTTTATGCTCCAATCCATTCACCACAAAGTTGTGAAAGTGTTTTTGCTAATGCCAGTTCTGAATATGTCATATCTTTTCACTTTTCCCAATTCAGTAATCTCAAATGTTTCCCTGTTACATCTAGAATCTTTTATTGGCATTTAAAAACCTTTATAATCTGACCTCAATCTATTTTTTCCAGCTCTATTACTTGTTACTTTCCTTTCTTATCTCTTCAGGCCAGCCTAAACTGAAACTCTTCCTATTCCAAACACACAAAATTCCATTTTCCACCTCTATAACTTTGTACTGGCCACACATATATTACTAAGCACTGAGGATTCATAAAATGCAAAAGTATCATGAACACTTAAAACCATGTGTGAGGTACTGAAGTTAAAATACAAAAGCAAGGTACTCCCTACCCTAGGAATTCAATAAAAAGGAAACAATATGTTCACATACATGTAATTATAGCTTCCATGTAGAAGAAACATAATTCTGTGGGACTGAGGGTAGGATAGGGTATGCTAACAAATAGTGAAATCAGGAAAGGTCCACTCAAGAAAGTGGAGGTGATACTGAAGGGTTGTAGAAACAAGGCTGAAGAGGCACACATCATTCTGAGAATGGAAGACAGGCCATTCAAAGGCATGGAGAAGGAAGAGGGGAGGCAACATTGTAGGAGGTGAAATAATTAGATTAAGTTGACATGAATCATAAGGGACAGATTTTTGCTTCCAAAGTAATTTTTAAAAATTCCCTTCAATATTATTATGGACTTGAAAAATATCAACCAAAAATGCACATTTCCCTTTACAAAGAACAGAAAAAGACTGCACATGAAATGAAGTCTTTACAATGTACTATAAAGCCAAGCAACAGTAGATTCCCAAAAGAATGCTACTGTGAACAGCTTATAAGATTTGGATTGCACAATAGTAGTGAACACTCTGTTTATTCCATTACAAATCAAGATTCAGTACAATATTCACAGTATAATATGTTATTACACAAAGTCACAATATTTCTTATTATAGAAAGTCACAATATTTAGAACAAGGAACAAAAGAAGAATCACCTGGTTTCCCTAAGGGGGAAACCAGCTTAACACTTAAAGATTCAATCAACAATTCATAATATACTGATCTTCCACTCATGGGGCAACCATTAACTTTAGTCTCCAATAAAGTCCTTAGAAAACCACACAAACTTTCTACCCCTTGATTTCCAACAAACCTCAGTTTAGTCCAAGGGGAGGCCTTTTCTTCATTTTGACTCTGTGTGGTCTCTCTGATTCCCTGTATCCTCTTCCCTGGTCCCAGCTCCCTCCTGAATCTACCAAACAGTCACCTAGATTCAGGAGCTGTGAGCTGCCAGCTGCCACGCTCTCGTCCAGTCCTCAGAGATAAACAACTCTCAAGTCCTTGTCTAGTCCTCAGGGCAATCCCCAGCATACATTGAAGTTCACAGGGTTCAGGACACCTCAAACCCTTCACCACTTCTCTTGCCTGGAAGTCAAGGATCAGCCAGGTCACAAACACATAAATTCCCATCCTGTTCATGTCTCAGTTAGCTTCCAGATACTGGGAGAGGAACTCTGTCTCTCTCCTCTTTCTCAGCTGACTTCAGACTCCATGAATCTTCCTTCACTGAGAAGCCAATTCCAATTCTCTCCTCTCTCTCTAAAATTCTTCTTTATATAGAGCACTGGCCTCCTGTCTCAGCCAAGAGTCTTCTTCCAAGTCAACAGGGGAGTTCACATCTTTTCAACAATGGACAGAGTTCATACCTTCTATACTTAGCCCTAAGTTACTAGCTGCTACTGAGCCCTAGGCTACTAAGTGCTAAGTATCTGATAAACTAATTACCATTACATGTCCTAGGTTTTTTTAAAATTTGTTTTGTTTTGTTGGTAAATTTTAAAAATTAACATCATAGCTATAATATTTTCTTATATGTATCCCCTTAGGAACTATCTTCTGTTCTGTATTTTTATGATTTGATGATCCCATTTTCTTTCTTTTATTTCTTTTTAGTATTATTATCATGACATCCTATTTTTTATCCTCTTTGTCATATTACTTCTAAATTTAAAATATGCTAATGCCCTTAAATTAATCAGACTAAGAGAAATAATATCTCTCTCTTATCCCTAATTTTAATCTTCTCATGCTGCCTGGTTTATGTGTGTTGCAGTATGCATATATGTATATGTATATATATATATATATATATATATACACACACACACACACACACACACACACACATGTATGCTTGTATATATGTGCACAGGTCCCCCCTGCCCCCAGACGATTCTGCTCTCCCAATTGATCCACTCTGAAATTGCTTTTGAGGTATGGGAATTTCTTCAGACGAAACTGTTCTTGCTTGGGCATGATCCAGAATGTAAGACATCAGATAAACAAAAAATTCCTAAGGGATGTGGCTGGAGTCGTTGTTTATGGTACAAACAAGAGGTAAAATTCAAGTAAATATGAAATAATAGAAACTGGATTATATACCTGGTCAGGAATCGAAAGGACTCTTAGAAAAATCAAGGAGACAAAGTAAAATGATAATAATAATGGATTAAAAAATTTCAGAACAAGCAGAAGGTATATGAGTTCAATCATCTCCAAAATTCCTTCCTCTTCTGCCTCCAATTCCCCACTTCAAGGATTATAGCAATCCTTTGTTTAACAAATTGAAGAGAAATGAATCCCAGAAAACAGGGAGGTCTCCAAGGCAAATATTATCAAGTGATGGATGAATAGGCTCTTTGGTTACATTATTCCCTCATCTCCATACTTGGTTCTCTTAAACTAAGTGCACTTTTCAACTTAGTGATCACATCATCCTTGGGCTTTTGGTCATTATTCTCACATGTCCACATTCCTCCCTTCTCAGTTCTGGAAAGCCATCTACACTGAGAATGTTCTTGTTTGCCCTTCATTCAGGGCATAATGTGCTAATGATAGACCTCTGAGAACCTGCTTTCCAGGGAACAACTCTTTGACCCATAGTCCCCCTGAAGGCTCTGCTTCTACTCTTGGTATCAAACCTGTTAGTGATACTTGTGGTTAACCTCACACTAACAGGAGGGGAACACTTGCTGGTTTCCTTTAGGTAGAATTTTCAGTTAATATTCTCTTTAGGCACTTTGGTCACGGAAAAAGTAACAAAAGAGAAAGTCTGTAAAATAACTGACTTGGGGCATTTAGCCTAGATGGCCACACGATAATCTAAGTACAAAAGGGCAGAAGAAACAAGTAGTTCTGATGTTTTGTTCAGTGCTTGGTTCAGCAGTTTCTGACTTGAACCAAATAGGAAAGCAATAAACCAGTGGTCTAGCAGAGATAAGAGATTCAAGTACTAACAGATACTTTTTGAAACTGATTGCATACTATAATTGAGAGGCATCACAATACAGTGAATCAAAAGCTTTCCTGGAAACTCAGAAGACAAAGTCAACTCCTCTCTCAGACTAATAGTGGCTATTTGGCCCTGGGCAAATCATAGGACTTCACATTGCTCCAGCCAGTTCCCTAAGAATAAGGTGACAGTTTGATCATCTGGGATTTACCTATGTCAACAAATTCATAAGTTCAGTCTATACTCTGTAGACCTGGACAGGGCATGAATTACATCTCCTTACCCTATCATTAGCGTCACTGGCAGTAGTGTATTACTCCATTTGTTTCCTTATAGGCATGTAATTATGCAATGAGGGTGAAATGTATATGATTGAGACATAATATTGTTGGGCAGAGTGATTTTGAAGAGAAAATGGTTTCTTTAGTGTTAGGAATCTGCTGTAGCCTAATGTGATTTTTCTTTCTTACTTTGCAGCTGCTTTTGCCTTCAACAGACTTTGGTTGGGGGCAGGGGGTGGAGTGAGGAGATACTGCCAGGGAACAAACTTAATTCAACTGTAGTTCTTTATATTTCCAAATTTATGCCTTAAAGACATATACGAGTAAGCCAAAATAAGCGTATTTAAAATGTTATTTTCAGCATCATCCAACTTGAATTAGTCTACATGTATTTCTCAGGAACTCAATTAGTGTCAGATATTAATTACTAAGAAACAGAATATGTTAAACAATATTACCAAATTAATATTCAGGGAGTCTCATTTTGAAACCTGAATGTAAAATATAATTCTTCACAATTTGGACTATCCATCCCCTTTGACACACTCTCAGGCCAGGTCTCTTTGCTTCTCCCCATACAGGATGCTTCTTTCTCCATGCTTTTTCACTGTCTTTGATGTCTGGATGAATTTGCATTTGATTGTTATATATTTTGTAAATGCCCATGTAATGGCATCAGGCACATGTGCAGGGTACTTCTGATTGCGTCTATCTATATGAAGAACCTGAAGAACCTGTTTTGGGGAGAATTGTAATGATGTATAATGGAAGTGCCTTGGAGAGATTTGAGCATGCTTAGACATTTAGCTGATTCTCATCTAACTATGTGATTGGAGAAGCCTTTTTGATTAGCTGCATAGCTGGAAATTGGGGTGCGTTCAAAAAGCACTGTCAGCCTGAGCCATAGTCACATCCTGAGGTGTTCATGATGGGTGTGACAGTGCTTGTACTTTTGTTTTGGTATCTTTGAAATGAATATCCCTTTGTGAAAGCTAATTGACAGTATGTGGTTAAATGGAACTGGAACATAATCCATCACTGTCAGCTCACAGAAATATTAGGGAACACAATCATTAGGGTTGAGTCCATACCTTTAGAAAAAGTGTACTCTCAATCACAAGATACCAGTTGTAATGGTAATTAATTTAGTAGGTACTTGGTCACTTGATCCTTAGTAATGAAGGGCTAAGTACTTCTGTAAAAGAGGCAGAGGGTATGAACTCTGTCTCCTGTGTGAAAAGAGGGCATGAACAGGACAGGGTTGGCTGAGACAGGGGACTAGTGTGTGTATATAAGAAGAATTCCAGAGACAGAGAATCAGAATTCAGAAATTTTCCTTCTGGGAGACTGAAGCCAGCTGTGTCTGTGTTTTTGAGAGAGAGAGAGAGAGAGAGAGAGAGAGAGAGAGAGAGAGAGAGAGAGAGAGAGAGAGAGAGAGAGAGAGTTTCTCTCTCAGCATATGGAAGCTGAGGATTGAGTTGGAGTTTTCTTGAGACCAGAATCTGGTGAAGGCTGAAGTTGCTGCTGCCTCCTGGAAAGCTGAGATTCCTTCTGGGTCCTAAGGCCAGCCGAACTCCTGGAAGACTGAAGAAGCATGACTTGGATGAGCCTTTGTTTGTGGCTTGGTGGATCCTTGAGTTTCTGGCAACAGAAGTGGTGAAGGGTTAGAGATGTGCTGTATCTTGTGAACTTCAATGTGTAACAACAACTGCTCTGAGGACTGGACAAAGAGCTGGGAGCTGTCTGCTTCTGAATCCAGATGATTTTTGATGTATTGAAGTAGGAGCTGGGACCATAGAAGGGACTCCAGGGAATTTGAGAGACCACCATGAGTCAAGATGAAGAAAAGGCCTCTCCTTGAATAAAGAATGCCTGATGAAATGGAAGTTTGCTGGACACCAAGGGGTGAAGGGTTTGTGTGGTTTTCTAATGATTGTATTTAGTGACTGATTGCTAGATAAATGACTAATTAAGTTAATTTATTATTGCCCCATGAGTGGAAGATTGAGTATTGCATTGTGAGATGATTATATGATTATGTAAGAAGGATTTCCCACCTTAGGGAAACCAGATGATTATTTTTTTGTTCTTTGCTCCAAATATTGTGGCCACTGCAGTGAAAACTATGTGACCATTCTAATGTTAAGCTGTTCTGAACACTATATTGTGATTTTCTGTGATAAGATCTAATTTTGTGAATATTTATTGTGATTTGTTGTGAAGGTTCATCTTGATTTGTAGCAGAATATATGGAGTGTTCATTATACTGTGTAATTTAAAACCTTAAAAGGTGTTCACAGTAGCATTCTTTTGGGAATCTGCAAGTGCATGGAATTACATCAGTATAATCTCAGGTGAGCTCTAATAGACTTTGTTTTGGGAATTTGAGGCCAAAGAATCTTTGTTTTTCCCACTTCATTAGAATATAAAGCTCCTGAGTGACTATTTCACTTCTGTTTTTGTATCCTGAAAACAGAATTTGAAATATGGTACCCACTTAATAAAGGTTTGTTATTTTATTGATTGTTGATTGAACAAAATCATATAAGTGATTCAAAAAACCAAAAAATATGCATACAGGCAAAAAGATGTTAGATACAGCTAATTTTCTTACATGGATATAACCAAGAATTCTGTGACTAAAAATATTTTTTTTTCTCCAAGACCTATACCTAATGAATAAAGTGAATAATTATCAGAAGTAGACTATTATTTTTCTGAGCTCATGTGTTAAATGTCATTAGATAAGGTAATTAAGAGATAAATGGTAGCTGTGAAGAGAATAGTTTCAGTTTTGTTATGAAGCCAGAAGTCAGAATTAAGGGGATTAAGAAAAGAAAAAGTGAAATCCTTGAGTTTAGACTCCCCCCACCCCACAAGGAGTTTGTCTGACAACGTGGGAAATTATACTACAATAAAAGCTAGCAAAGACAGTGCGCTCTACTGAATGTTCTTTGTTTATTTGCTTTTAAGCACAGAGAGGTGTGTATGTCACTTAGTCAATAAATATATAAATACTGTATACCAGGAAAGACTGGGGATACAAAAAGAGGCAAAAGACAGTCCCTGACCTCAAGGAGATCACAGTCTAATGGAGGAGATTCCAAGCAAATATAAATGTGCAAACAAGCTATCTACAGGATAAATGGAAGGCAGTAGAATCAAAATTTCCTGAAGAAGATAAGATTTTATTTCAGACCTGAAGGAAGCTAGGGAAGCCAGGAGATAGAGATAAGGATGGAAAGGATTCTGAGCCTAGAGGAGAGTGAGAAAAAATGTCCAAAGCCAAGAAATGGAACATCTTGTGCATGGAACAGTAAGTAGGCCCATGTCAATGGACAAAGTGGGGAGTAAAGTATAACCATATTGGAAAAGTAGGAGAGAGCTGGGTTATGAGGGATTTTGAAGATCAATAGAGGATTTTTAAAAATTATATCCTGGTAGTAGTAGGAGTGAGTGGGGGTGGGGAGAGTAATACATTTAGACCTGTGCATTTAGGAAAGGATTTTCTTGACTGATTGAAGGATAAATTGAGGTGAGGAGAAACTTGAAGCAGGCAGACCCACCATGGGGCTATTGCAATAATCCAAGAATGAGGTAATGAGGACCAGTACCAGAGTGATAGCAGTGTTAGAGAAAAGAGGGGGGCATATTCAATAGATGTTGCAGAAGTGAAATCGATAGGCATTGGCAATAGATTGTATATGGTAGGGGGTTAGGGATAGTGAAGAGTCAAGGATGACACCTAGATTGGGAGCCTGAAGGTGAGGAGGATGGTGTTGTCATCTATAGTAATAAGGGAGGGAGAAGCAGCAGGAAGAGGGGCAAAATTTAGGGGGAAAGATAATCAATTCAGTTTTGGACATACTGAGTTTAAGATATTTACTGTATACCCAGTTTGGGAGCACAGAAATACAGTGCTGAGTTTGGACATACCACATTAGAGGTTATGGTAGTTTTGAGAATAGTCAAGATAGAGATGATGATTAAATCCATGGGGTGTGATGAGGTCACCAAGTGAAATAACATAGAGGGGGCAGAGCAAAGGGCCCAGGATGAAACTCTATTACAAGGCATGATCCGAATGAAGAACCAGCAAAGGAGAATGAGGAGTGATGGGAAGGTCAAGGGGAGAACCAGGATAGAGAGGTGTCTGCAAAACCTAGAAAGAGAGTTTCAAGGAGAGAGTGATCAGTGTGTAAAAGTCTTCAGAAAGGTCAAGTAGAATGAGGATGGTGAAAAGTCTTTGCAATTAAGGGAGCATTAGTTACTTTGGAGAGAGCTATTTCAATGGAAGGAAGAGGTATAGGATGACAAGTAACAAGCAAATAAGTAAGACAAGATATAGAATGACAGTAAGGATAGAAGGTTCAAGTGAGTTTTTTGAGGATGGGGGAAGACATAAGCATATTTGTAGGCAGTAATTAATGAGTGAGTAGTCATGAAGAAATTAGTATAACTTGGATTTTTTTATGTGGGAAATTTATAGAAAATGAACTGTATTCAAAGTAATTCTGCCTTTAGAAGGGTAGTTTTGAAATATCTCATTCTTATACCCCTAGTTAGAGAACAGTACTCATGGGCTAGTACTCATGAGCTCCCAGCCCTAAACTAGGAAAAGATCTCTCTCTCTTTTTCAGCTCTCATTGCACCCATATGCAGCAACAAATAACAGATATTTAGCAATATAAAAACAGTATTGACCACCAATATTTATAAGAAATTATATTAGATTCAGTAAAATTTTCTTTTTTTGTTTGGTTTTGATTTTTTTTTTGGAGGGCAGTTGGGTTTAAGTGACATGCCCAAAGTCACACGGCTAAGTTTTTTTGTGTGTGTCAAGGGTCTGAGACTGGATTTGAACTCAGGTCCTCCTGACTCCAGGGCCGGTGCTTTAGTCACTGTGCCACTTAGCCACCCCAGTAAATATATTCTTTAAGACAATAACCTTAAGAAAACACAAACAGAACTAAGGCAAACAGGTTAGGCCCTGCTCATTTTCCTCTCTAATAGCTTGTTTTTCTCCCATGTTCTTGCTACTGTGGGTGAACATCAGTGATAAAGCATACACAAGCACATGCATCTCCCACATTGTCCATTTAGATGGAGGCCATCTTAAAGAAGGAAAGTGCAGATATAGTAGGCACTGCCTGCTGTTTCCCCAGATTGCTTTCCTCCTGTGAGACAAATGTTACTTCTCACTTCTCTCCTCATTCTCCTTAAACATCCTCCAAACAACCCCCTGTTTCTACATTTGGAAAACAACTTTCCAGCCTCTCCTTTAAGATGGCTAATCTTTCCTCATTTTCTTCTGGCCTATAGTTGGGGTCTGATAAGTGTTTATTTACATATTATTCCCCAAAGTCCAAATTCTAGGGGGTCTGTGGACAGCCAACTGAAATCTCAAGAAAAGAAACTGGAGGTAAGGACATGTTAAAGATTAGAGAGAGCAAAGGTAGATAAGAATGAAATTACTCTCCTAGAGAAGAGGGGTAGATGAAATAAGGTTGCATATACAGGGATTGGCTTTCAGGAAGAGAAAGGGTACCTCTTCATTAGAGACTAGAATAAAGGAAGAAATGGTAGAGGATGATATAGAGTTGTGAGATGATGAAAGAAGTTTCATGAGCAGTTAAGCATAAATTTTTTACCGATTGTCTTTAATACTAAACTTATCAAAATATTATAAAATATACAAATGCTAATTTTGAGGCAGAACAATGTTCTAATCTTCTCTTATTCTCTGGAAAAGAGCAAGTTCATTCAAAGACCAAATTCTTGTTCCCAGAATGTTTCTTCATGGCTGTTAAAAATCAGTTTGAGCTATATAAAATGATGCCCACCATTTCACATAGATTGTCTTAACCACTGACCTGGATCCACCTAACAAAACATTTTATTAAATTGTATTGGAAAAGCTATTCTATTCTATCACAAAGTAGAGAGTTTTCAACCAGTCTATTTGATTGAGGCTCATGAAAGTAACTAATATGGTTTGTCTATCCAAGCTCTTGTCTCACCTTTGTGAAAAGCTTAAGTACTAACTAGAACCTAGAAGGAATCTTCTCTAAGTGGTGAATGGCCAGTGACAATAAAATATCGCACATAGTTACAGAATAATAACAGAAGAAGAGCTTTCTTAAATTAAGAACGTCCCACAAGAAAAGGAATTAAGCAGCAGCACGGTTTAGGCAACTCTAGCAATGTAGGGTTAGAAAATCAGGCCAAAGTGTCTTGCTAGCAATATATCAGGGACTAGGTAATGGATCTGAGCAAACTATAGAATCCAATAGCTATAAGAATAAATTAATCAATAAATATTAAGCATCTTCCTCTTGTTAGGCACTGGGAAAACAAATAGAGAAATGCACAAGTTCTTGCTTTCAAAAGAAACTTACATTCTACCAGAGCATAGGGGAGATGACTCAACATACGCCCCCCCCCCATTTCATATCTGTTTAATATCCTTCCAGTTTCATTCAAAATCTCTTCTTTTACATAAAATTTTATCTGGACAACATACCAAACTCTCTGAAGGCTTCCTTTCTTTTTAATTTAAATTAAAAAAGCAGAAACAAAACTTTGAACAATTATAAACAATCAGAAGATATAAGAAGCTCTGAACTTTTAAATGTACAGTTTTTAAAAATAAGAATGTATATAATATAAATACATTAAATTTAGCATGATGGTAAGAGAATTCTCTTTGTCTCTCTTTCAGTGTATTAAAATGTCATTTTATGGATGTTCTTTTCATCCTTTCTCTTCCGTCATTGCTTACCAATCTACCATTCCCATTCCATCAAAAAATGTTCAGAGAACTAAATGGAACTCTCCTTACTAGGGGAGATTTATTACTTAATGTCTTAATCCTGTGAGAGGGGGGAGTTGGTGAAAGCTTGAGAGAGAAAAGGGATTCTGGCTTTTGAGCATCTAGGTTTGGGAGAAAATAAGATGATAAAGAATCTCTTTAGGTCCCTAAAGAGGGAGAAAGGCTGTGGGAAGAAACTGGCAATGTGGAGAAGTCAACTCCTCAATTGTGTTGACTTCCTCCCAGAGTCTTTTTCTTCCTCCAGGAACCTAAAGAGAGTTTGTAACCACTTTTCTTATCTTGAATCTGGAGACCTGACAGGATTTCTCTTATCTCACAAGTTCTTGCCAATTTTACCCTTCCTGCAGGCTTGGAGCATTAAGTAATCATCTTTCACTAGCTCAGAGTACCATTAAAATGGGCTGTGTGCTATACAGAATTTATACAGAGTGAATGAAAAATGATTGTGTGTGGTGTATAGCTAACAACTGGGGAAATTAGGTGAGTCCTATTGAAGTACTTGAAAGAAGTAGGAATGCAGCTGAGCTTTAAGGGAGTTAAAGGTGCCAGGGGGTAGTAGTTATGATGGAATGCCTTCCAGGCATTAAAGACTGATGTACAAAGGTGTACAGGTAGGAAATGGAATGCTACATATAAGGATCAGCTGATAGTTCAGTTTGGTGGGATCATAGAGCATATGTAAGGGAATAATATGTAATGAGACTGGAAACAGAAAATGAAACCTGATACTGAGTCAAAGGGTCCAAGTATACTTCCTCTACCCTTACTTTCCTGCAAAAGACTGCTCTCAAAGCATGGGAAAAGTAATCACATAAAGGTAGCCAAATATGAATACCTAACTGTAATGAGAGATTGAGAAGACGGGAAGGGAAGTGACTCACCATGGTGTAAAGCCAAGCACCAGCAGATTCCCGAAATAATGCTACTGTGAACAGCTTTTAAGATTCAGATTACACAGTAATAGTCAACACTCTCTTTATTCCATTATAGATCATGGTTCAGTACAATATTCACAATATAATATTCTCAATATTACATCTTATCACAGAAAGTTACAATATAGTGACTTTAACAGCTTAACATTGGAATGGCCACACAGTTTTCACTATAGTGGCCACAATATTTAGAACAAGGCACAACAGAAGAATCACCTGGTTTCCCTAAGGGGGGAGCCCTTTTCAATTAAACATTCAATCAATCAATTAACAAAAGAATAATCACCTGGTTTCCCTAAGGGGGAAACCCTTCTCACTTAAAGATTCAATCAATCAATTCACAATATACTAGTCTTCCACTCAGGGGGAAACCATGAACTTAATCAGTCACTTATCTAGCAGTCAGAATCTAAGCTAGATTCCCCATTACTAAACATCATTAGTCACTCATACAATCCTTAGGAGACCACACAAACTTTCCATCCCTTGGTTTCCAGCAAACCTCAGTTTAGTCCAAGGGGAGGCCTTTCCTTCATCTTGACTCTGGGACGTCTCTCTGATTCCCTGGATCCCCTTCCATGGTTCCAGCTCCCTCCTGAATCTACCAAACAATCACCTGGATTCGGAAGCAGACAGCTACCAGAACCTTGTCCAGTCCTCAGGGCAATCCCCAGCAGGATCGAGCACATCTCAAACCCTTCACCACTTCTCTTGCCTGGAACTAAAGGATCAGCCAGGACATGAATAAACAAAGTCTTATCCTGTTCATGTTTCTTCAGTCTTCCAGCAATTTAGCTGGCTCTAGGACCCAGAAGGAATAGTGGCCTTCTGGATGGCCTTCCCCAGATTCTGGTCTCAGGAAAACCCCAATTCAGCTTTCAGTCAGCTTCCAGGTACTGGGATAGGAACTCTCTCTCTCTTCTCTCTTCTCTCTGTCTCTGTCTCTCTGTCTCTGTCTCTCTGTCTCTCTCTGTCTCTCTCTCTCCCTCTCCCTCTCTCTCTCTCTCTCTCTCTCTCTCTCTCTCTCTCTCTCTCTCTCTCTCTCTCTCTC
>CM053593.1:228286280-228307643 GCA_028646575.1 Pseudocheirus occidentalis | reverse complement strand
GGAGGCTATATATGCATATGAATACATATCTGAGCATGTGTGTATATGTGTATATAGAGAGTATAGGATCAATTGAATATGAAGGGATTATACTTTAAAAGGTGAAATTCTGAGGTGGGAGAGGACTAGAATAAGAGGAGACAGGGAGAGACAAAATGGACTTAATCATCCCATATAGAAGAGACAAGGGATAAGTGTTACAACTTTACTTTCAATTACTCTCATTGAATTTGGCTTAGGGAAGAAATGTCATGAACTCTAAACTGGGCATCATGCCACACAGGAGAGTAGGGGGCATAGGGATGAGAGGTGGGATGATTGAGGGTAGGGCAGGGTCAGGGGGAGGGATACTGAAAGCACACACTTCAGTAAAGGGACAGAGACAGGGTAGAGAACAGAACAAGGGGGGGATAGGAAAGAGGGACATATGATCATGGTCACAATATGTCCACTATGAAGATGTCCTGTATAATTACACAGCCACAGCCTGTATTGAATTGCTTGTCCTACCGGTGGGGGTGGGTGACAAGGGAGGAACCGAAAGAATCTAGAATTTAAAGCTCTGTAATACCAGCAACTAGGAATTAAGATATACAGGGGCTGTTGTAAGGAGGCCCACCCTGCCCTACCAGAAAGTTAGAGAACAGATCAGGGGAGGGGCTTTACAGTGGGATTGCTGTTTTGGGGTTGGGACAGGGGAAAGATGGGGAGAAAATTTGTAATTCAAAAATTTCATGGAAATGAATGATGTAAACAAGAAAACAAATAAAAAATGTATTAAAAAAAGAGTTCTGGACATACTGCTGCAATTTTGGTGCAGGTCATTATTGCTACAGCCTTTTAGTTGGTGTGCCTGATTGGTCTCTCTCCAAATTTAGTTTTACCATGTGTTTGTTAACTACACACATGCATGCCTACATTATACACACACAGAAATATATATATATATATATATATATATATATATATATATATATATATATATATACATACACATATATTATATACATACATATATATCTTCCAGATACTACCTTTCATCTCCAGGATCAAATATAAAATCCTCATGCTACCATTTAAAGCTTTTCACAACCTTTTACTCTACCTTTCTAGTCTTTTTACAACTTAAACCATCACCTTCCAATCCTGATTCCACGGAACAGATTGTTTTTACTCCCATGTCCACCTATGTACTAACACTAACATTTAGGAAGCAGAGTATTAGTCAACAGTTGTGTTTTTTTTAAAAATTCATGAATAAATTTCCTGCAAGGATGAAATTAGAAATTCAATTGAGATTTCTCTAGATTCTAAGCAGCTGAGTGTGCAAACTTGTATGGCAAAACTTCTCCCCTCAAATTATTTTTACTTTCCTTTTATTAGGAAAGAAATACACAGTAGTGATAAAGGAAGAGATCAATTTTGTGTGGGTCCACTGAATATCAAATAGAAAACCAATTCCTATTGCTACATGAAATGTACTGTGGAATGCCAATAAATGTGACTATTTCTTAAAAGAGGAAAGTTTTACAGAGATTTAGTTTTCAATGCATATAAAATCTATCACTTTTGCTATATGAGTTCATGGATGTGGAGCAAGTAAAAGCAGGAGGTTCAGGTTATTCAGTATTTGTAATAGGGTTCCTGTAGTGTTTTACGCAGAAAAACTATTAATTACTCAGAAAGGGAAAATCAATCTTAGAAAAAGCCAAATTGATTATTAATTTTCTCAGAAAAAAACTATTAAATTCATAAACTTACTCTTCCTGTAATAGCTGTATGTTGAAACCAATGATGGCCATTTTTAATATTAAGAATAGACATTGGGGTGGCTAGGTGGCGCAGTGAATAGAGCACTGGCCCTGGAGTCAGGAGTATCTGAGTTCAAATCCGGCCTCAGACACTTGACACAAAAACTAGCCGTGTGGCCTTGGGCAAGTCACTTAACCCCAACTGCCCTCCAAAAAGCAAAAAAAAAAAAAGAATAGACATTTAAAGACAGAGCCAAATGGCAGACTACAGAAGATGATCCAGCTGAACTCTTTCACTATTCCACTTCTAACAACTTAAAAATAATGACTCAAATTATACTTTGGAGGGGTAAAGTCAAGAAAAGTTCAGAAGGAGATTTTTTCCCCAGTCTGACAGTTTAGGAGAGGTTTGCAACAACAGAGTTGGCACAGGCTTAGAGCAATAGGAGCAACAACTTTAGAAGTTCTTAATACAGAGACAATAAGGGGGTGAGATGATTGGTCAGAAAGAGTTTAGAGAGAACCCTTTTCTGGCACTGGGTATAGTTGAAACTGACAGGCAACTCTTTTGTTCACACACAATTCTGGTTCACAGTTACAGGGTAAATAGGAATATTGGGGGTTAGTGCTAAGGGAGCAGGGGTCCTGGTCACAGTTCTAAGACAAAGAGGAGTGCTAGCCCTTGTGACTGCAGTGGATCAGAGACCCTTGCAGAGTAAACCATAGTGCAAAACAAGGGAGTGGTGATCACAGCTCTCCCCATTTTACCACTGTAGAAGCACCAAAATTTTGAAAAGGCCCAGAAATGGCTTTGAAAACAGCATAAGGAAAAACCCTGAAAGTTGAGATAGTGTCTCCCCACCCTGAAGTAAGCAGAGCCCAAATTTAACATACAGTTCAAAGACAAGAAATAGGCTGAAAAAGAGCAAACAAAGAGAAAATAAAGGACTTGACCACAAAAAGCCCTGCTACAGTGGCAGAGTAAACCAAGCTATAAACACAGAAGAAACCAACAATTTGATAAGAGTTACAAGCAAAACCCACAAAGGAAAATGCTAATTGTGCCCAAGTCCAATAAGAATTCCTGGAAGAGGTTTTTTTTTTTTAAGAGAGCAATAAGAACGGTAGAGGAAAACTTGGGAAAAGAAATGAGAATGATGAAATAAATAATAAAAAAAAGAATTAACAGCTTGGTAAAAGAGACACAAAAATACTGAAGGAAATAACACCTAAGAAAACAGAATTGGCTTGACAGTAAAAACAAGAAAAACAAAAACAAAAAAAAATATGGCACAAAAATTTACTGAAGAAAAGAAGATTTTGTAAAGAGATACAAAATCTCACTGAAGAAAATTGTTCCTTAAAAATTAGAATTGGCAACTAGAAACCCATGACTCCATGAAACATCAAGAAACAATAAAACAAAGTCAAAAGAATGAAAAAAGAAGAAAATACAAAATATCTCATTGGAAAAACAACTAATCTTGAAAACAGATTTGGGAGAGATAATTTAAGAATTATTGGACTACATGAAAGCCAAGATTTAAAAAAAAGAGCTAAGATGTCATAGTTTAAGAAATTATAAAGAAAACTTCCCCAATATCTTACATCCATAGAGTGAAATAGAAAGGGAAAGAATCCACTGGTCACCCCCTGAAAGAGGTTGCAAAGTTAATACTCTCAGGAATACTATAACCAAACTCCAGAGCAGCTAGAAAGAAAAAAGTGAATATTGTCCAGAAACAGTCAGACTTATACAAGATTTAGCAGCTTCCACATTAAAGGAGTAGAGGGCTTAGAATATGACATTCATGAAGACAAGGAAGCAAGGATTACAACCAAGAATAATCTACCCAGAAAAACTGAGTATAATCCTTCAAGGGAAAAGTGATGTTTCATGAAATAGCACTCCTAATGGAAAAAAAAGAGCTGAATAGAGCATTTGACATTCAAAGAGAAGATTTAAGAGAAGTCTAAAAGGGTACAGATGAAAGAGTAGTCGTAAGAGACTCAGTAAAATTAAATGATTTACATTCCTATATAAGAAGATGATACATGTAACTCCTAAGAACTTTATCATTATTAGGGTAGTTAGAAGGTGTTTACGTAGACCATGAGAGTAGTTAGGTGGCAAAGTAGATCAAGTGCTGGGCCTGGAGTCCAGAAGATATCTTTCTGAGTTAAAATCTTCCCTCAGACCCTTACTGCCTGTATGACTCTGGGCAAGTCATTTAACCTTACATGCCTCAGTTTTTTTATCTGTAAAATGAGCTAGATAAGAAAATGGCAAACCATTCCAGTATCCTTGCCAAGAACACCCCAAATGGGATCACAAAGAATCAGACATGAAAGAAATGAACAACAGTAATAGATATGGGTTGATTATGTGGTGATGATAGCAAAGTGTGTGGGGGTGGGGAAGAGAGATGTACTAGGAGAAGGGGAAGGGGAAAATTTTCTCAGATAAAATAGTCATTCAAGGAAGAGATTTATAATGTAGTGGAAAAAGGGATGGTGGTGACAATGCTTACACCTTATTTTCAATGAAATTGGTTCAAAGAAGGAAGAATATGTGTGTATGTATGTATGTATATATTTCTATACCCGAATAAGCATGTGTGTGTGTGTGTGTGTGTGCGCGCGTGTGTGTGTGTGTGTGTGTGTGTGTGTGTGTAGCAATCTATCTTACCCAACAGGGATATAGGAAGGAAAGATGATAAGAGATATGGGGGGGGTAATAAAAGGCAGGGAAGATTTAGGGAGGCAGTGGTCAGAAACAAAACAGATTTGTAAGAAGGGACAGGAAAAGAAAAAATATATACAGAATAAAAAAGATGGAGCAAAATATACAGTAATCATAACTGTGAATGTTAATGAGTTGAGTTAGCCCATAAAATGCAAATGGAGAGCAAATGGAGTCAGAACCACAATCCAACAATATGTTGTATACAAGACATACACTTGAAACAGAAACACACACATGCCAAGTTAAAATAAAGGGCTGGAGCAGAATCTACCATGCTTCAGCTGAAGTAAATAAAAGGCAGGGAAAACAATTGTGATCTCAGACAAAGCAAAACCAAAATTAGATGTAATTAAAAAGAGATAATCAGGGAAACTACATTTTTTTTTCAAAAAGTACAATGGACAATGAAGATGAAAAAAAATTACTGCAACTTTCTCTGATAAAGGTCTCATTTCCCAATCATATAGGGAACTGAGTCAATTTTGAAAAAAAAACCATTCCTTAATTGACAAACATCAAAGTATATGAACAGGCAACTTTCAGAAGAAATTTAAGCTTTCTACAGTTACATGAAAAAAATGCTCTAAATCACTATTGACTAGAAAAATGCAAATTAAAACAACTATGAAGTATCACTTCATACCTATCAGAAATGATAAAAACTGGAAGGGATGATGGAAAATAGGCACATTAACAAACTATTGGTGGAGTATTGAAAGGATCCAACCATTCCAGAGAATAAATTGGAACTATGTTCAAAGATTATAACACCATGCATAAGCTTTGATCTAGCAATATCACTACTATGTCTATATCACTACTGTATATCTCCAGTAGAGGTCAAAGAAAAGGGGAAAGGATTTATTCATACAAAATTATTTATAACAGCTACTTTTTTGTGGTGGCAAAGAATTCAAAATCAAGGGGCAAGTTCATTGATTGGAGAATGAAAGAACAACTTATGACAAATTATTGTGATGGAGCACTACTATGGTATAAGAAATGATTATGGAAGTTTTTTCAGAAAAAATGGAAAGATTTATATGAAATAATACAAAAAAGTGAAGTGACAAGAACTGAGCAATAATTGTGCCCAGTAACAGCAATATTGTAATGATGTTCAACTGTCAAAGACTTACCTATTCTGTTCAATACAGTGCATTTCAAGACAATTCCAAAGATCCATGATGGAAAAATTTTTTCTAGTTGAGAGAGAGTACTAATGAATGCTGAATGCAAATTGAAATAGTATTTTCTTGCTTTACTTATTTTTTGGACTCTTCTGGTGATATGACTAATATGGAAATATGTGTGCCTTCTCAGTAGGTGATGGAAGAAGACAGAATTGGGAACTCAAAATAAAAAAAAATCCCTTCCTTCCTTCCTTCCTTCCTTCCTTCCTTCCTTCCTTCCTTCCTTCCTTCCTTCCTTCCTTCCTTCCTTCCTTCTTCTCCTTCCTCTCCTTCCTATTCTTCTCTTTCCTTCTCTCTCCTTCCCCCTTTTTAAAAGATTCTTTGATTAAAACAATAAAGATGGCATGGTGTAATGGATAGAGGGCTAGTAATGCAATCAGAAAGAACTGATTTTTCAGAACTACTTCTATCACTTTCTAGATATGCGAGCCTATTAAAATCACTTAACCTCCCTATATCTAAGGAAATTTCAAAGATGCTGAGTAACATACTAATTCATTAAAGAAAATATATTTGGAGGTAAGAGATAAGACAACGCTCTAAGACTATATTATAGAGTAGTTGCTTCAGTAGAGTAAATTTCTATTGTGATAGCTTCCTATGCCAATGAAATAATTGATCCTCATTTAAAGTGTGTGTGTGTAGGGGGGGCAGTTAGAACATAAAGTTCTTTGAAGTCTCCCTTACTTTAGGGAAAATTGAAAATAGAGGTACTCCTTTAAGATTTTTTTTGCTTCCTCTAAGTTACTAAGGATCTTGAGGAATACTGAATCTAATATAATAGTATTAATCATTGCTTTAGATTCCCAACTTCCTTGCTCTGTAATCCTTTAACTTAATAGTGCCAACTCCTTTAAACATAACATAGAGCCATGTAGCAAAACACCATTCAGAGCTGTACTGTGATTTTATAACATCATTCAGAAAATTCTTCTTCAACAGCATTTTTGGCATTTGCTGTAAAAGGTCAGTTGAGTTTTTTTATTCCCTGTTTTCAACTTTGTATTTGATACTTTTTTTTTCAGGTTCATTTTCTATCACCACTGCATGGGGTTATTTGTAGACTTAATTTAGAGTGAGGAGAATGAATGAGCCAGATGGAAGGGGCACTAAAGGGTGTGTTTGTTTGAGTTTGCTGCTGGTCGAAATCTCTCAGCAACATTATTTTTAAGTTTCGGCTTCTACACCCTCTACTTTCAAACAGTAGGTGTTATCTAGGATTTGTAGCAGTTGAGATATATAAAATCCATTTTCCTTACACAAAGATATTTGAAGATCACTAAATAGCACATGAAGAGAAATGAGGCAAAAGAATGGCCATGTAGAGAAGGGATCCAGAGAAAATTCTTTGGTTATGCTAGTCCTTCCAAAAGGAACTTTGAAAACACAAGACTATATGCCACATGATCAGATGGATGAGTTCAAGGACAGAGGAAAAGGGAGAGGTCAAGATAATTTGATGCTTCATGTCTGTGTTAGTTCAATGATTAATGACAGAATCATTACCATTTCTAAGATGACTGGCTAGGATTTTGTTGATATTGAAATAAGAAACACTCAAAGGTTATTCAGAAATTAAAAGTAAATATGTGGTTCCTAGAAAATAATGAATTAGACTTACTTGGTGACATAAAGATAAAAGGGAAACTGTTAACATGTTAAAAGTTTAATTTTTCTCCTTGCCAAATTTTCACAGCTATAGATATATAATCAGATGTAGTATATAGAATCAGGAAGACCAGGGTTATTAGTAAAAGGAAAATTGTCTGGATTTACAATCAGACTACAAGGGTTAAAGCTAATTCCTTTCTTCCCTCAGGGAACTGTGATTCTAGTGGAACAAGTATAGGAATAGGAGAGAAAACAGACAAGACTAAAGAAAAAGAAAAGCAGAAGGAGAGGGAAGAGTACAGTAGCTACACTTATCAGAAGTAGTGACATAGTTTAAAAGTAGAGATGGTCAGCAAGGAGATTTATTATAAGAGAGTGACAGCTATAGAAACAGTGAAGGTTTAGAAATAAGAGAGAGAAGAAAAAAGAAAGACTTTAATGTATCAATCTGGGGTATTTAGTAGCATTCATACTAATAATTCTTTAAATACTCTAACCTCATAGTTCCTCAACTTACTTATTTCATGACCTCATGAACTTGCTTCAAGATGGCCACAGATGTAATCTTGCCATTACCAACAAATATGTTGTGAACTTGTATGTATGTGAACTTTGAAATTTCCTTGTCTGGTTACAGTCTGTGGTTCTTCCACCTCTCCCTCAGTCTTGAAATCCTTAAACATGTTCTCCCTCCTCACTAAACCCTTCAGAGTTCTCAGAGTTCCTTTCCATTTCATCACCCCTAAACTATCTATGCTTATTTCCCCTCTACCTTATGATCCCTTGGTAAATTATTTCAACTCTACATTATCAACTCTTTAGTCCCTTATTCCCTTTCCGTCGGTGATCTTGCCCTGCAAAGTCTTAGTTTGGATCATTCCCACCATTTTCTGCCTTGGTTCCGACAGACTTGCTGTTGAAAAAGGCTAGATAAAAGTCACAAAATCATGTGTAATGTTAAGGGAATTTGAAGATCTTCCCTGCCCTTTAATAGGTACATAGAGCCCTGGCCAGGGCTAATCAGGCTCTGGGCTATGGGGAGTTTCCAATCAAGTGCTGGGGCATGAGGATTTTCAAGCTCTTCTGTACTCAGCCAATCATGTGCCAAGTCTTCATTATGCATTCTAGGAGGCTGGTGTTTTACTTTGTATGTTCACTTATGAGAAGGACCTTGTGATTCCCTAAATGAGACTCTGAATAGCCATATGCTCAGGACCCCATAACTGCTCAGATGTAATGGCTCTCTTGATCCAGTGGTGTTTGAAAAGTGTATAGCAATATTGCTTTGATTGAGGCAGTATGTTGGTCCTTATGCTAATTTATCTGCTGGTATTTTCTGTTTGTATTTTCTCTGATATTGGATGCTGATTTTTCCCCTGAACCAGTGAATGTAGTTAATGTAGATTATTGACCCTTAAAAGTCGCTTTCCTTTTAGTAAAGAAGAGCCAAGAACCTGTGCTAGCAGGCCATCCTAGGTGTGCCAGGGTGCTTGCTGTTATACCATGTCGACTGGGGCCACCTCAAATTTGTATTACATAACCTCAATTGGGCCTTTTCTGTGGCAAGACTATATTTTTATGCTTCCCAAATGAATTTAATATACCATTCACCTCAAACTGCCTATGGATCCTCCTCCTTCCATCCTTTCAACTAAGAATTTTGCCTCATATTCTACTGGAAAAAATGAAGTCATTAACCAAGTGTATTTCCCTCCTCATCTCACATAACAAAATGACTTTTTTCGCTCTCTCCTCCTTCAACCTGGTCTCACATGAGGTGGTCTTTCTTATCAAAGAAAACCCCTCTAGAAATACAAGGCCATTCCTTCCCATATTCTCTAAAAGATTTCCCTCCCTCCATTTGCTAACCTTATCATTTATCTTCAGTTTCTCCTTGTTTACTGATTACTTCCTAACTGCCTACAAATGTGCCCATGTCTCCCCCATCATCAAACAACCTGCACTTGATATATCCATCTCATCCTCTCCTTCTTTGGCTAATCTCTTTGAGACCATCTACAATAGCTTCTCTTCTTCCTTTTCTCTCACTCTTTTTAATTCTCTAAAATCTAGCTTTTGACCTCATCATTCAACTAAAACTGCTCTCTCCTAAGTTACCAATGATATCTTCACTGCAGACACTCATCATCTCCCACCTAGACTATGCAAACAGCTTCCTATTTTGTCTGCTTATTTCTAGTCTCTCTCTCTACCTTAGTCAATTGATCATTCCACTATCAAAATAATCTTCCTAAAGAAATTTGACCACATCATCCATCATTCATTAATCTCTAGTGGCTCCCTTTTGTTTTTTGTTTGTTTATTTTGTTTTAGAATAAATCCTTGATTTAGCCTTAAGAATCTTTCACAAGCTGGCCTATCTTTCTAGTCTTTTTATTCCTTATTCTTTATCATGTACTCTACTATCTAGTGACACTGGCTTTCTTGTTGGTCCTCAAATAACATGTATTCTCTCTCTCTTAAAACCAAGCATTTTCATTGGCACTTTCCCATGCCTAGTATTACCTCTTCCATTATACTACGAGTTTCTTAAGATTAGGGGGTTTCTTTTGCTTTTCTTTGCATCCCCAGTACTGAGAAGTCCTTGGCTCAGGGTAGGTACTTAATAAAATAATTATCAACTGATTAGTAAGAGGCCAAATTGAGTTATTATTTCAAAAACCACTGGGGGCACTGTGATTCCACACTATATTTCCTATGACCTCTGCAAAGCACTGTAATACACAAATGTTTTGGTCATTTATCTAGAAGACTACCTAAATTTGTAAAAATTGTTTTTATTTATTTCATTAAATATTTCACAATTACTTGTAAAATATTTTTTAACAATCATCTTTTAAAGTTTTGTTTTCCAAATTCTCTCTCTTCTTCCTCCTAACCCCCTCCATGAGAAGATAAACATTTTTATTTTGATTACACCAGTGAAGTCATGACAAACATTTTTATATTAGCTGTGCTACAAAAACACAAATTAAAATAAAACAATGAATACAAAGTTCTTTTTTTAAAAGTATGCCTCAATCTGCATTAATAGATAATAAGTTCCCTCTTTGGAGGTAGATTTTTTTTCATTGAGGGTCCTTTGGAATTATCTTGGATCCTTATCTTCATAAGAGTAGCTAAGTTTTTCACAGTTGATCATCCTTACACTATTGCTGTTGTTAGGTACAAAGCATACAGTGTTTTTGTGGTTTTTGTTCACTTTTCATGAGTTCATATGTGCCTTCCTGGGGTTTTCTGAAACCATCCTGCTTGTTATTTCTTTCTTATTGTTGTTATTGTTTTTTGTAGGGGGGAAGGCAGGGCTACTGGGGTTAACTGACTTGGCTAAGGTCACAGGGCTAGTAAGTATTAAGTGTCTGAGCCCATATTTGAACTCAGGTCCTCCTGACTCCAGGGCTGGTGCTCTATTCACTGTGCCATATAGCCATTCCTGTAATTTCTTACAGTGCAATAGTGTTCTATCACAATCACATACCACAACTTGTTCAGCCATTCCTGGGTTGATGGGCATCCCCTTGATTTCCAATTTTTTGACACCACAAAAAAATGCCAGTTACAAAAAGTTTTGTACACATAGGTTCTTTTCCGTTTTCTTTGATCTCTTTGGGATACAGATACAGATTAGTAGTAGTGTTCTTGAGTCAAAGAAAATATAGTTTTGTAGGCCTTTGACCAAAGTTCCAAATTGTTCCCCCCTCCAAATGTTACTTTACAACTACTCCAATAGTCCAAAAGTTCCAAATTGTTCTCCAGAATGTTTGGACTATTTTATATCTCCACCAACAGTCCATTAGTACCAGACTTTGCTTACAGCTGTTTGGAATTCATTGTCTTCTTTTGATTTAGTGTCTTGATCTTCCCTTTTACGATAAGTAATTTAAGCTATTACCATAGCCTTTACCATAGCTCTTTCTAGTTAAGTTCTTTTTAAAAAAAATTAGTTTGCTTATTTTTCCACTTTATTTCTTGATTTGGAATTTTAAGTTAATGTTGGCCTCTGTTCCAGGAGTGGTATGGGAAGGGCTCTGTCTTAAGCTTCTGGCTTTATCATACTATTGTTTTAGAGCTGGTTCTTGCATTTGGACGTGTGCAGTGCTTTCAAGGTGGTATGAGCTGTGGAGAGGTGTGGTCACTGTTGTCTTGGTCTATACTCTGGTCCTTACCCAGGAAGGACTCATGATCCCTTGGGATTATAATCAAAACTGCTCTTCAGGGTCTCTCCTCCTCTGGCACCTGAAACTGCTTCTAGGAGTCCCTCATCTTTTTAGGCCAGAAAAGATACTTTCCCTCAGCATTTTCATTTCCTCTTAATTTAAAGTGCTCCTCTCTGCCCTTGAACTATGACCCAAGAGTGGGGATAGGCAGTGGAATTGCCAAATAGGATCAGGTCTTGAGTCCAATGCCAGCATAAGGGTACCCTGTAGTATATTTCTTACAAGTTGCTAGGTCCCCTTACCAACTCGGGCTTGAGAGCTCCTGAAGCTGCTGCTGCTTCTGGCACCACCATTTAGTCCCATCATTGGTGTTTTATCCATGTGTACTCTAGGTTAGCCTCTTCCACCATGTCACAGATCTCTCTTTCCCATTTTCTATTTCATCTTGAAATGAAAAAATTCCTCACTCTGACCTTTGTTGTCTCTGCTACTCCAGAATACTTTCATAGACAATCTCTAATATAGGATGTGACTGTGTTGGAATATTGCTGTGGTGTAGGAAATGATAAGTTGGTTGATATTCAAAAACATGGAGAGACTTGGACCTATGAAAGAAGAAGCTATCCATCTTCAATGAAAAAGATCACAAGTGGAAATATACATAGTATGGTCATACAGGTGTGTATATATACATATACATATATATATATATATATATATATATATATATATATATATATATATATATATATATATGTATTTATGCCTAAGTATATGTGCGTGTATCTGTGTGTTTCATTGTAGCCTTCTTTGGGAGTGGGGAGGGAAAGGGAAAATAAAATAAAAAGTATACAGCAGAGAAGAAAAGAAAACCTATAAGGAAGCAAAGAAATACTGTGAAGCTTGGAAAACAATGTATAGTATTTATTATATAGATTTTCTTGACACAGAATTTTATTGTTTTATATTGAATCCTCTCATGTTCTGCTGTGCACACACCAATGCACTTTTAAAGTTAATTTTCTCATTTTGTATTTAAGTTTAAAATGAAGAAACATTTACCAAAAAGAAAAATAACCCATGATCTTTTAAAGCAATTTAGCTTTTTAGGGTTGGTTTCCCTTCAAAAATTTGGTTAATTATATTAGGTAATCAATCAAAACTATGTTCTGAAATATCATTAACGTTTTCCTTTGTTATAATGACCAATTAGTGTTTCATTCCTAGCAAATTTCTAATATCTCAAAGAAATATAATACCATGTAGGTCCCTCAGAAACTCCCATCCTTCTGGGACACACATACACACACACGCACATATACACACTCTTTATCACACACACACACACACAGCACAGGAACTCTGTAAATTAAAGCCTATATGAAGTCACTCAATACATATGAAATAAAAATACCTTGACCAAGTTCTAAGTAGCCATTCTTAAATGATGCATTGATTATCTTCTCCTGCACATTATTTCAGCAGAACTATGTGGACATTCAAACTATAACCAGTATCATTATTATTTTGTTTTCCTTTTTGGATGGGGGGAAGGCCAGGCATTTGGGATTAAGTGACTTGCCCAAGGTCACACAGCTAGTAAGTGTTAAGTGTCTGAGGTCAGATTTCAACTCAGGTCCTCCTGACTCCAGGGCCGGTGCTCTATTCACTGCGTCACCTAGCCACCCCAACATGTATCATTATTGCCTCAGATTTTTATCTACAGTTTTTTGTCCTAGATACTCTAACTCAAAATGACTGATCCTAGCCTGTTGGTCAAAAAGAGAGAGTGAGCATGAGAAAAAAACAGAGACATAGAGAGAGAAACAGAAAGTCTTTGTCCTCCTGAATTTTACATTGTAATGGGAGAAGACAACAATAATAATTCGGGAAGGCAAAGTACTACTGCCTGAAACATGATGAAGAGACAGCCTGGAAGTGGCTGAGATAGACATACTGCCCTCATATGTGTGAGAACTGGAGATCAGACACCATGCTAAGAACATAGTTGATAGGAAGCCTATGCCTAGAGGTGCACAACCCAATAAGGTCAATAAGGCCAATAAAGCCAAAGCTCACTGATTAAGGCCAGGTGAAAGGGTGGGGAGGAAGTATTTATTAAGTGTCTGTTATATGCAGGAACACTTTACAAATATGTCATTTGGTCTTAACCACAACCTGGGAGGAAGATACTCTCATTATCTCATTTTACAGTTGAGTAACTGAGGCAAATTATGGTTACATGACTTGTCCAGGGATACACAGCTAGTAAGTGTCTGAGACTAGATCTGAACTTTCATTTTCTTGACTACAGACCCAGCTCTCTATCTACTATAGTTTCTAATCTATATGAGCTTCCCCAGAGTCCTGTTTATCTACGTTACTAATGTTCTGGATTTATCAGAGAGCTCTTCATTGATCATAGTCTATTCTCTAAGCAGTTTTTAATGTGCTAATGAAGCTCTTCTATTTTTAAGATACTTGCCAAATTCTCTCTTTGCAAATTCCCTAAGATATCAGCAGTCTGACTGTTTATCCCTGAACTAATGCCTCAAACTATTATAAAAAGCTTTTTAAAGAATTGCACATTCATTTGGTTTTTTTAGTATTCATTTGTTTAAGGACAATACATATTTAGATGATTTATACGTACTTTCAATGGAAATACTCTCATAAAAATAACAATGGTCTTGTAATGCATTCCCATGTTGAAAAACTCACTAAGGTCTAAGATATTCTTAAGTGTAATGTAACCTAAAATCTGCTATGGATACGTGACCTTTTCCACATTTATGTCAGGAATTTCAAAACTAGTCTTTCCACTGGCTGTTATAATTTCTGCTTGACAAAAACAATCCAATACTGAAAACTTCGTGGGTTAGTTTTGTAAAATTTCAAGATGTGGAGGACATAGTCCTTGCTGCTCTCTTGATACTGACTTCCCACCTGTAGAAATATAGCTGCAATCTGCTTCTATTCTTGAGCAGGGATTGCTGTTGATGCCTCAATACTCTGTCTATCTCTGCTGCTAGAACTGCCTCATTCACAGGTTCTACTGTACATTCTGGACTAGGTGGGCTTTGATGGTTTGTGGAAGTTGTTCCAAGAGCTGGTGGGCAAGGAGGATAGGCAATGGATATAGTCAGAGAGAGAGGACAAAGACTGCTATGGCAACGTTGACCCAGAGAGTCCATATGTACCTCTTGCTTATGGTATTTGAATACATTTATGGAAATACATGATATTTTCCCACTGATAGGTCTCATCAAAATAAAAGAAACATTCATAATCATAGGCATAATTTAAAATAGTAAAGGGTGACAAAATCAAGTAATCTTTGGCTGTTTTAATTTTTTAAAATAACTAATTCTACACAAAAGAAGGTAGGATGGCATATCTTGGAAATCATGTAGTTGCATACCTCCCACTCCAGTTTTTCAGGAAAGATGCAAATGAAGAATGAAAGATTTTATCAGAGACTTTTGTTTTAAAAAAAACAAATTTGGGTTTGCTGTTGGAATTAGTTTGAGCTGTGCAATTTATTCTTTATCCATATCTGTAAATAAGTTCATGAATTAAACTGTAGAGGAGAGGAAAAGAGAGGAGCAGGCACTTGAGGACAGAGCAGGGAAAAATTTAGAGCTTTAAGGAATAAAAGAGAAATAATTGGAAACGTATAGACTGTTTTATTGAATTCAACTAAAATATTGAAAATTATTAAGTTTTGTGCCTAAAGTTTTAACTATCAGTTACATAGAAATCTCACTTTCCAAAAACAATTATCACATCACTAAAGCACCTGGGGAAGTCATTTTATTTACTGATAAGGACACTGTTAATAACTATGTTATATATATACATATATATATATATATATATATTATCATTGACTTTGCAAAAATGTTTGTTGATATTTTCAGGCATTATTTTATTACATACTTTTTATTCAAAAGTCTCCCAATTTTTCCAATTTTTCTATTCCCACTTCAAGTTATCATCATATTGTGGAGGAGCTTTATATGAGCTTTTCTAACTTTCACCTAAATTAATCTAAATTCCTTAACTTTCTCCAGGAACAGCATCTTCCAAATTAATAGCCCCAAAGCACTAAAGTCAAAAATTGATTTCATTCTAACTGCTGGTGTGTGGATTCTGCTACAAAATTAAATAGGGTTTAAAAATTATGAAGTTCCAGAATCCTCTAGCTAATATAAACTCTATTCCAACTTGCTTATATCTTATCCATTGCCCCTTATCCACCTGCAGGGGAATGTTGAAACACTTTGATTTTCATGGACCCTCTTAACTTCTAATAAAGGTGATTATTACATGTTCATTTGCTATAATCTCTCTGAGCATTTCAGAATATTCCATGATAATATTTATGGAAAAGAAATACGTTGTTGTTTAGTGGTTTCATTTATTTTTCTTTTAAAATGAAAATTTGCATAGAAAGTTGCTCAGGTATCAAAAGAGATGGACATCTTGAGTGTTTCATGGAATTTCTATGTGGTAGTCAGATATTCTAAAATAAGGAGAATATCCCAACTTATTTTTCTGGGGTACAGTGAAAGTGAGAAAATTATGTCTGGGCTTCAGAATCTGGGTGTTTCACCATGAAAGTCACATCCCTGATTCTTACTCAAATAGCTTTTCCTATTGTACATCCTTTCCTGATCTCCCAACTGCTAGTGACTACTCAGGAAATTATCTTGTAGTTATTTAGCATATGTTTAGCTTTAATTTATAAATGTACATGCTGTTCCTCCCTCAAAAATAAATAAAATCGCCATAATATAATAAAACCTGAGAGCATGGAGTGTTTCATGTTTGTATTAGGAACCCCTGATATGACCTAGTGCTGTGCCTGGCACATAGTAGGTGCTTACTAAATGCTTAATTGGTTATTTGAATATCTACAGGCTGAATACATCAGAGTTTTAGAAACAGAGAGAGATAGTACAAGTTATAGTACCTTGATTCCTAATTGTCTAGAAGACAGGTCAAGGGAAGAAAAACAATTTGTTTAGTTTGCTGTTTTCACTAGAACTGAGGCCTTGATTATGGTATGGTATGGTATCGTATGGTATGGTATGGTATGGTATGGTATGGTAAGGTACAGTATGATACACTACAATACTATATATACACGTGTATGTACATGTATATATGTGTGCCTAGATATATATGTGTGTGTATATAGTATTATATATATGTGTGTACGTGTATGTGTGTGTGAGTGCATATGTTTGTGTGTATAAATTGTCCCTAGTATTTTAGGACTAGCAAAATGAAAGTTATTTCTCATTGTCAAAGGGTCTTTTGAATTGTTACCTCTATATTAGAGTCATTTGTGGAGAATATCTACCATATACTAGACTACAAACTCCTTGAAGTTAGGGCAAAATCTTAAATGGCTTCTTATATATAAGTTAAACAAAGCCACCATTGGCAAATAAATGTTTATTCTTAATAAGTGAATGTCAGTTGTCAGTTAACTAACCAAATGGGTGTAAAGGGGTAAAGTTGGCATTAGGCCATTGACTTTTCACTCATTCCTGTTCTTTTATTCCTTTTTTGCCAGTTTAATGAATTGATTAGGCAGCTAGGTTTCACAGTGGGTAGAGCACTAGGCTTGGAGTTGTGAAGTTTTAAGTTCTAATCCCTCCTCGAATACTTACTAGCTGTGTGACTCTGAAGAAATCACATAAGCCCTGACTCAGCTTCTTCAACTGTAAAAATGTGGATAATAATAGCACCTAGTTCCCAATATTATTGTGAGAATCAAATAAGACAATATTTGTAAAATACCTGACACATAGAAAGTACTCAACAAATGCTTGCTTCCTTTCCTTTTCTTCCATCTTTCTATCATGCCCTCTTTTTCCTTCTTCACATAACACTTTCAGATCAACCCACTATTCGTTCTTTCTCCTACTTTTAGCACAAATCAAATTCCCATCAAAATATTCTCTCTTAAAAATGATTCTAAATTGAAGAAACCTAAAAAAATAATGTAAAGCAAAACCACAAGTAACTAGCTGACCTCAAATCAATTTTTTTCCTTCTACCCTTATATCCCAGCTTTTTAAAAAAATTTGCCTTTTTTATTGACTTGTTTGTTTACTTTTAGTTTACAAGATTCAGTTCCAGAATCACTTGAGTTTCAGATTTCACTCCCCTTCCTCCCCATTCCCCACCCCTACCATGGTGGTATACAATCATGTATAGGATCTGCAAACTCTATCACCCTGTACAATAGTCTGGTTGTATAAGCGTTGTAGCCAATGGAGTGAACAATAGGAAAAGAGAAACAAAACCAAACATAGAAAAGAATGATATCATGTATTGCTTCAGTCTCCATTTAAACTCTGATCTTTCTAGATCTTTCTCTGAATGTAGACATCTCCTTCCACCCTGAGACTTGTAGAGTTGTCTTTTAACTGTGCGTTGTTGAGAGTAAGATTCAGGGTAGCCATGAATAGCTTGCACATAAAACCAAGAGTTCTTACATAGAAAAGTATGCAACCAATAACATCACATTTAAGAGGAAAAATTCTTTCCTCCAAAAAAAATGAGTAGACTAGGACAACGGAAGTTTTAATCGATAGGCAACAGGGGACCCAGGAACTTTCTGATTTTTATTCAGCTGTGAAAATAACTCATTACTCTTTTCATTTACTCCTCTATGTTTGATTTTTCTTTTTGTGGATATATTTGTTAGAAATCTTATCAGGTGAAGCATGCTATCCATGTCCAGAGAAAGAATTGATATTGTCTGAATACAGACTGAAGCATGCTAGTTTTAACTTTTTTCTTTCATTCTTTTTCTTTTATTCAAGTCTTTTTATACAAAATGACTAATATGGAAATATTTTGCATGATTGCATATGTATAATCTATGTCTGCTTACTGTCTCAGAGAGACAAAAGGGTGGGGGATAGAATTTGGAACTCAAAACTTTAAAAAGGATTAAAATTGTCTTAACATGTAACTGGGGGAATATATATATATATATATATTCATACACATGTAATGTGTATATCTTTATATATACATATATATTCTTATCAAAATGTAAAGTTACTTGTCAAAAATCAAGGTTTATTGGAAAGATAGATTTGCTGTGGGTAGTGCAGAAAGACAGACTGGGGGTGTAAGACTAAGACAAGAAATCAGCAGATATTTGCTCAAAGAAATCAATGTCCTATTTCTTTGTGTTGGAAAATGGAAACCTTGTTATAACTTTGAATACATAGACCATCCACTGTGCTTAAATGAGAACTCTTCACTAGAATTTCTAGAGAAGGCTGGACGCTCAAGCAGTGCTTTGAATTTAGAGAGTTTTACACTGGAAAGGAATTGGTCAAAAAAGAGCAACTTATTTCAACCACATTAAATGATTTTACAACAGTGAATGGAACATTGAACCAAGAAATATGAAGACCTGAGTTCAAATGCAACCTCAGATACTTACTGGCTGTGTGACTGTGGGCAAGTCACATAACTGTTCTCAGCCTCAGTTTCCTCACTTGTTACAAAAGAATAATAATAGAACCTATTTTGGGGCATTATTAAGAAAAATAAGATCATATTCATAAGGTGCTTTAAAAACCAAGATAAATATAAATATAAATATACATATAAATATAAATATAAATATAAATATATATATATTCAACTTGTTATTTTATTTTTGGTATTATATTGTGCTAAGTATTATATTAGTATATCCCATAATTTGCCATTAGTATTACATATTATATACACGGTGTGTCTGTATGTATTTTCATGATACCCTTTAATCCCAAAACATTAGAATTCAGAGAGATGTTGACAAAAGGAGTCTATTCCAGTTACATAGAAAGTAACTATTGAAAAGCAGTAAATAATTGTAGCACAATTTTTAAACAGAGAAAATTTAGTTTGGAAACAATTTTTTAATGTAGCCTATCTTTTTGAGTATTAGGAAAGTTCTAACTAAAGATAAAGATATCCTGTGTTCTAGCCTAATTGCTCTTTCCTGTGCAGAACATTACGTCTCCCTCCTTTGTGCTTTTGCATGTATCATCCCTCATGTCTGACTTTCTTTTTCTTGACCATCATCTTTTGGAATCCTTAGCTCTCTTCAAGATTTAGTTGAAGTTTACCTCTGAGGGGAGGTCATTTTTATTTCTTCTTTAATTAGTAGTCTCTCCCCCAATTATTTTGCAGTCATTCTGTGCTTTACTCTTTTAAAAAATTCATTATTTATTTATTGAGTTCCAAATTCTTCCCCTTCCTCCCACCTCTCCCTGCTCCTTGAGAAAGAAAGCAATTTGATATCACTTAATACATGTTAAGTCACAAAAATATATATATTTTAATATTAGCCATGTTGCAAAAGAAAAAGTAAAAATAAAGTCGAAAAAATATGCTTCAATATGTACTTAGAGTTCATCAGTTTTCTCTCTGGAGGTGGTATCATTTTTACATCATGGGTCTCTTGGAACTGTCTTAAGTCATTGCACTGAACATAGTTGTTCTTGGTTATTGTTACAATATGTCTGTTACTATGTAAAATGTTCTCCTGCTTCTGCTCACTTTGCTTTGCAAAATTTCATATAAATCTTTCCAGGTTTTTCTGAACTCATCCTGCTCATCATATTTTATAGTATAACAGTATTCCATTACAACCCCATCCCATAACTTATTCAGTCATTCCCTAATTGATGGACATTTGCTCAATTTCAACTTCTTTGCTACTGCAAAATGAGCTACTATAGATATTTTTGAGATATAGGTTCTTTCCCCATTATTTTGACCTCTTTCAGATACAGGCCCAGCAGTGGTATTGCTGGGTTCAAAGGTATGCACAATTTTATAGTCCTTTGGATATAGTTTCAAATTGTTCAAATTCAAGAATGGTCAGACCAACTTACAACTCCAATACTACAGTAGTATAGCTATTTTCCCTCATTCCCTCTAGCATTTGTTTTTTCTTTTTTCTGTTCTGTTAGAAAATCTGATAGGTATGAGGTGGCATCACAGAGTTGCTTTAATTGTCGTTTCTCTAATCAATAGCAATTTAGATAATTTTCTCATGTATATTAACAGCTTAAATTTCTTCTGAAAACTGCCTGTTCATAACATTTGACCTTTTTCAAAATTGGGGAAGGGCTCTTCTTTCTATAAATTTGGCTTAGTTCCCTATATATTTTTATAAATGAGACATTTATCACTCACAGAAACTTGCTATAATTGTTCCCCCCTCCCGCAGGTTTCTTGATATCTTTCTAATTTTGGATGCATTGGGTTTATTTTTTCAAAAGCATTTAAATTTCTTATAATATAACTTAATCATTTTACTTCCTTTGATTCTCTCTATATCTTGTTTGGTCATAAAATCTTTGTTTTTCCATGTATCTGACAGGTAAAATTTTCGACGATTCCCTAATTTACTACTGATAGTGTCCGTTATATCCAAATTATGTACCCAATTTAAACTTACGTTGTTCTATGGTGTGCATGTTTTTATATATATGTATATATAACATATATATACCCTCTATAACATATATGTGTATGTATATATATGTATATACATACACACACACACACACACACACATGCACACACCTAGTTTCTGCCAAACTGCTTTCCAGTTTTCCTAGGAAATTCTGCCAAATGGTGAATTTTTGTTGCAAAAGCTGGGATCTAGTTTGTATTTTACATATCCCTCTGATTTCAAATTATATTCTTATTTTTTAAATTAACTTTTGTTTATTTTTAGTTTACATCATTCATTTCTACAAAATTTTTTTCTTTTTAATAAATTTTATTTGTTTCTTGTTTACATCATTCATTTTCATGAGATTTTTGAATTGCAAATTTTCTCCCCATCT
>CM053593.1:228199867-228285780 GCA_028646575.1 Pseudocheirus occidentalis | reverse complement strand
GAGCCCCACCTGCTGCGCTGCCTGTAGCAACAGATGTGCTTTCTGTCTTGTGGAGAGTTTTGGAGCTTGAAAATCTGTTTAGCGTCCCATTTTATGAGTTTTTTAGCGTGTTTGTGTGGGAGCTGTGGTGCTTTCCTGCTTCTACGCTGCCATCTTCAATAAATTTTCTTTCTATGCCAACTCAGTTATTAACAATTGTTTGTCACAATGCTTTTCTAAAATTTGATTCAGGACCCTAACTTCTTTTTTGGGATTTTTTTTGTTTGTTTTGTCCAACTCTAAAAGTAGTACACTGCAGTCCCCCACAATTATAGTGTTGTTGCTGTTTTTTTAACTATTTTTCCAAATATCAGTACCACATTGCACAAATCATTAATCATTGAGAAATTGTTTGGTACTGGTAAAAGAGAGACAGGTACAGACAGTGACAGAGCTACAGAGAGTCAGAGACAGAGAAAGAAATAAAGGCAGAGAGAGACAGTGAAAGAAAAAGAATAGGTATACAACATACAGTAGTGATATGTATAGGTATACGACACAAACAGAATAGCACGGTGTTTGACAATCTCAAAGACCGCCAGTTATTGTGTTAAAAATTAACTATTTACAAAAAAAAAACTAGAAAAACTGAGCAGTAGTTTGGTAGCCATTAGATGTAGACCAATAAAACACATAGTGTGCCAAGACATGATCTAAGAGGATAACCTATCATTTTAAAAAATGACATTATGAACAAATTAGAGAAGCAAAGAAGAAATTACTTTCAGATCAGGGGAAGATGTCATCACTAAACAAGGGACAACATCATACAAGACAAAATGGATAATTTTGATTATGTAAAATTTAAACATCTTTGAACAAAACAATCTGTTGTAGTTGAATTAAAAAGAGAAACAGGTAACTGGGGGAAGATCTTTATTCAATTTTCTCTAATAAAATCTTCATATGTGTAATATGCAAAGAACTGATACAAAATTATAAGACTAATATCTGTTCTTGAATAGCTAAATGGCCAAATCAGATGAGCAGATAGTTTTCAAGGAATGAAAAACAAGCTATCATTAGTCATATAAAATTATTCTAAATCACTAAAAATTAGAAAAATTGAATTTACAGCAATTCTAAAGTTCCAACATTACACTGGCAAAGATGAAAAAGGAGTGAAAAGATGAGTATTTGAGGAGAAACAAATATATTAAAGAATTGTTGCAGGAATTAGAAATTGTTCCAGTCATCCTAGGAAAAAAAATTGTTGGAATTATCCAAAAAAAATATCTGATATGTACAGACTTTGAAAAAGCCATACTATTACTCGGTTTGTACCATAAAGAAATAGAAGAATAAAGGTACCTACATACATACATACAAATATACATACATACAAATATACATATATATAAATACACACATATATTTTTATATACATACACATGCACATACACACACACACATACACACACTAGTTTCAGCTGAAAGTGGGAAGATGTCTATGAACTGATGTAGAACCAAGTGAGCAGAACTGGGAGAATAAAAGATAAAATGATGACATTATAGAAAATATATACTTGAAAGACTTCAGAATTCTAATCAATGCAATGATAAACCAAAAGTACAAAAAAAAAGAAGATAGAAAATATTAGTCACCTCTTGCTTGTGAAATGATGAACTTAAAATACAGAAAGAGATTTACGTCTTTTGACATAAAGCATGGGAGAATTTCTTTTGCCAAACTATGTATATAATAAACATTAAGTGATTTAGTTGCTTGCTATTAAATTTACTTGATTAATATATGTTTAAATACAGAGATAGGAAAAAGAGATCATAAACATTTTGAAGCAGAACAGCTTAGAAATTGATATGTTTAAGTCTTTAAATCCTTAAAAGGAAATGCAGTTTTATGTAACAGATTTGTATTTTCATTAGCAATTTTCTCTCCTATGTATATCGAAATTTTTATTTTATTTGGTGTTAAGCTTAGAAGAAAAATAGATTTTGAAATATTTCTTCATGTAACTTGTTTAATTCCTTTAAATATTTAGATGCTTTGTCATTCAGTGAATCAGGTAAACCTGAGTTCAATAGTTACTAGTTCTGTGACTCTAGACAAGTAACTTACCCTCTGTTTCTTTCATTTTCCTCATCTGTAAAATGGGGGTAATAATAGCACCTGTGTTCCAGGATTGTTGTGAAGTTCAAATAAGAGAATAATTGTTAAGCACTGGGCATAGTTCCTGGCACATAGCAAGTAATATCTTTTAGCTATTATTTTTAAATATTTAAATAAAGTCACTGTTCATGGTGCCTTTCAGCAAACTAGTTTCCTTCACCATCTCTTTCAATCTAGTCTATTTTTGCTATCACTTTGTTTAGATCATGATTGCTGCCCCTGAGTTTTTAGTTCAGCTAAAGCATAATAGATTTTGTTCCAATTCTATTTTTAATCCCCTATGAATCTTTGTTTCAAGTGTATTTCTTGTAAGTAATATATTATTGGTTTCTTCTTTCCAATCTATTTGTCTTTCATCTTCCATACGATAGGTAAATTAATCCAATTTACATCAGAGATATGTCCATTAATTATGTATTATGTATTTCCTACATTCATTTTCTCTTACATTTTCCACATCTTTACTCTCTGCCTTCTCTTTGTAAAGAAGATGAGGTTCTTGGAACTGATGTGTGCTACGTTCTCAAGTACTGTGATGGATGCAATCATCTTCCTTTCTCTTGGTCCTCTTTTCTTTTTCTTATCCAGACACAAATCAAAGTTTCTGATCCTTTCATTCTTTCTTTGTAAAACTACTCTTCACAATCTCCTCTTCAAGTTTAAAGTTTCTTTTGCTTACATAAGGAATGATAAAGGTGACCACAGGAGAGTGGGCAACTCATGTGTCATGAGGCTTCATGTGTGGTTAGGATACTGTCCTTGTGTGAAGCTCAAAGGGAGGAAGAATAGACATCTCTAGCTTCTTCTCCCTCTACTCTTCTTCAAAAGAGGCTTTCATTTCTGAAGGGAAGGAAAACAGGAGGTTGGGACCAGAGGACACCAGTCTGCTCCTGTCTGAGCTGGGGTACCAGGTTACAAGTACATCTGTCTTCTCCCTTAAATACTGTTATTCTAGGGGATATGATCACTAATATTTGATCATTTCTTATTTGAGGGACTTGGAGACCCCAAACTTTATATCCAAGGCTTCGTCACCTAATACCAATTCCACAATAAACACACATAGCAAATAGAAAAGAAATCCATTTATAAAAATCATGGCAAAATAGAAATCAGAGTATCTATGCATAGGAGAATATGTGCCATATAATATAGAGTGAAGGAGCTCTCCCATTGGGAAGGAGGCAGCTCAACTGAACAAAAAGAGAGGGCCAAAACTCTTACCCAAGGAGATACCCCTTGAAGTTAAGCCAAGGACAAGGACATGATGTAGACTGTCCATTTCTCTCATGCCAGCTAGCTAACTAACACAGCAGCAGCAGCAGCAGTTGTAGTTGTAGTTGTTGTTTTGGGAGGTGGTTGGGCTATACTTTTTCCTCCTACTCAATCATCTCAGCTGGTCTCCAAGCTAATTAAACTTAGGTAGGCTACTACTTAGCTGACAAATATTAGGTCCTTCTACTTGAAGCCTTTCCATTTGGGTAAGAACTTGCAGAGCTTAGACTTTATTGTTGGAATCTCCAAGAATACCAAGTCACCTGCATAGCATAATAAGGCATCACAAGACTTCAGTAGAATCCCTTCCTCAAAACACAGAATTTGTTTTTCTTTTCATTGCTTCAGATGCAAAAAAATCCCTTATTTTTTTTTAATTGGAAATAAAAATTCAAGTTCTTTGGTGCTCGTAAAATGCAATTCAGCTTATACACAAATTCAAGAAACACATCAATTGCATAAAGTGGGGGCCATGGTCAGTCAAATATTTACATTGCCTGAAAATATTTGGTTCTATATTTTCTGCTTGGGAAGGAACTACATGGATAAGACATCACATTTTTTATAGAAAAAATACTCCAGCAAATTTCCTTTTTCCTTCCTCTGTTTTTATGCTTGATCAAATGGAGATCATCTTTGAACGTAAGCTTCCTTGTCTAAGATGTTTGTAGCCATCATTTTAAAGCTGTTAAACACAATTCTATTTTGAATGAATGTTTTATGTCACAAATAAAAGTGTAACATTTAGGCAAGCCTTTGCCTGTTCCATTATTGTAGCTAATCTCCAGTGTCCTAATGTGCCAATTGCCTTTCTCTGTATTTACATATCCACTACAAATAAACTAGATTGTCTGCACCTGGGGGACTATGACAACCTCAACACAGATGTTTCCATTGTCCCTTCAGGCAGGAAATTGCTAGATAGCATGTGACAACCAACCAACTTGGCAGGGCTGGCTCTAGGCAAATTTATGTAATGGAATGGGTGAAATTTGTCTTTGGCATCTGCCTACCCTTAGTTTTTAGGTTTTTTTCCCTACTTTGATGACATTCCCTGCTTTCAGAACAAATGTCTTCAAATGACCTTTCCTACTAACAAAATTTGTTTTCATGAAGAATCTAATTACCCCACTACTTAATATGGTACCATTCCCCAAACCATTTAGATTCATAGAATATTACTGTATTAGAACTAAAAGGAGTTTTTGAAATTTGTGACACTGATCTCCTCATTTATAGATAAGGAAATTGAAGCCCAAAGAGGTGAATTAACTTGTCCTTAGGTCACATGGTGAGTTAGTAGCAGAACCCATATGAGAATTCAGGAATCCTCCTTCCAAGTGAAGTCATCTTTCCAATACACCATGCTTGACATTTTAATGGACAGACAACAACAGAAAGATACCTCCTATATGAAAGGCTTCCCTTTGATTTTGACAGTTATTCTGGATGCAAACTGTCTAAAAAATATATGATTTTTCTTTATTCCCTCCTTCTAAAAGTAATGATATTGGATTCATATTTTAATGAGTGAGAATGAGATTACATTTTTCTCCTATTGATTTCAATACTTTTTCCTCCATCAAAGAAATTTGGTACCACTTTAAGTGAACATAGGCAGGTGTTTTTAAGCTTTCAGATACACAAGTAACTTTCTAAGATTGTAAGATGACTGCAGAATGGGTTTGATTCTCCATTTGTAGAGGGATTTTCTTCATCTGCAATTCTTCATACAAACAACATTACACGTCTGTTCCAAAACAAAAAAAAATTAAAAACAAAACATTTCCATACATTTTACAGAAAATAAAAAATGAAAAACATCAAGAAAGTTTATCAGCTAAGAAAGTTTTCATTTTAGTCATCAATTACAGCAACATTTGTGATGTTATTATAGATTTACATTTGAATTCATGGTGTAACTTGATACGAACAACTAAAAAATGCTCAAATATTTCATATTCAACTACTTTATAGTAAACAAAAATAATAGTTTCATGGAATTTCTCTGAGTGGTTAAATGCATATGGCTTATGGCACTTCGGTATAGTATCATTTGTTCAGCCAGATCTCTGCCAAAAATTCCTTTGCATATCTTGAGGCTTAAACATTACAAAGACCTTAAACTGAATTAAAATCAACACTTTAAAAAGGCAATGGAATAACAACCCCAAGTATTTTAAACATCTTAGTATGCAAATCTCATTGTCGTATAATAATTTTCAGTCAGATGAAACTTTTTGGTTTTGTTCAGTCATTTTTCAGTCATGTCCAGCTATTTGTGATCTCATTTTGGGTTTTCTCAGCAAAAATACTGGAGTGGTTTGCCATTTCCTTCTCCAGCTCATTTTTCAGAGAAGACAGATGCAAAGAGGATTAAGGGACTTGCCCAGAGTCACACAGCTAGTAAATGTGTGAGACTAGATTTGAACTCAGGAAGATGAGTCTTCCTGACTTCAGAACTGGCACTGTATCCACTGTATCACCTAGCTGCACAAATCTACTTGTGTACTGAAAATTCTGTAATCCCTGGGTCATAGCTGATTGAGGTATGTTGAATAGTAACAGCCTAGTACTTTTAGGACATACAGTTGTTTTTTGTTTTGGGTTTTTTTCCAAAATAAATGTTAGTCTACATAAGACTACTTTTATAATATTGTTTTTCATCTCATCTGTCATATTTCAAGAAAGTCACTTATAAATTAAAGAACATCCAGAGGAGAAAATAAGGATAGTAATGGGCGTAAAAATTCATTCCATGTGAAGAAGTGAATATTTTTCATCAAAAAGGTAGCTGTCTTCAACCATTTGAAGAGCTGTCTTGCTTCAAATCCAGCCTCAGACACTTGACATGAAAACTAGCTGTGTGACTTTGGGCAAGTCACTTAGCCCCAATTGCCCTCCAAAAAAAAAAGGCAAAAAATAAATAAATAAAAGAGGGAGAGAGCTGTCTTGTAGAAGAAATTTAGAGTTGTTGTTCTCCTTTGCACCAAAGGGCAGAACTAAGAATAATGGGTAGAGATAAAAAAAATAAACAAATAAATAAATAATAATAAATTTAGCTCTGAGTGAAAGATAAACTCATGAATAATTAGAGACAAACAAAAGAGTAAAGGACTACTTCATGTAGCAGTGGGCTCATCCTCATTAGTTGTCTACAAATAAAGATTGGATGATCATTTGTGAGATTTGTTTTTTGTTTTAAATGGGATTCTTTGGATTTTGACTTTCTTAGAAAATGAGATCCTTTCTGACTGGAACTTTTTGGTTAGAATAGCTTTTGCTTGCATCCTTGTATGTTCAAAATATGTTTTCTTTCAGAATTTCCTTTTCTATTCCATTAGGTTTAGGGTGGAAAAGAGAATTGTGCAAGTAAGGTTGCCTGAAACATACCAAAGACAGTATAAAAATTAGCAATGAGCTTACTTTTAATTGCCTGATTATTTCATCTTTTTGTATCTTTCTATATCACCTATATTTATGAGTGTAACCTTCCCCTTCCTCCCAAAGACCCGAACATTAACACAAAGAATAAAAGAGAAAGAAAACAAAATTCAGCAAAACTAGCCAACACATTGAAAAAGTCTAATTTTTTTAGTGTTCCATACTCATAGTTTCCCTTCTCTATAAAGAAGTACAGGAAAGTGCTTTGTTATATCACTTCTTTGAAGCCAAACATTCCTTATAATTTCACAGGATTCAGTTTCTATTATTCTGTTGCTCTTTTAATTTAAATTATTTTGGTCATTGTATATATTGATTATTTTTTCATTCTACTTAATTCACTTTTTTCAAATTGACTTTATACCTCGTTTTAATTATAACTCACTCCCTAAACATAGATATAAAGGGTATCTGATCTCTTTCTCTTTCATTATTTCTGGTAATTTATTTGCTATTCAGCCCACTTGTCCATTGTGAATTTATTGTAGCATGTTGTATCAGTTGTTCATCAATTCAAAACTTAATATCCACCAACTTCCTTTCCAGTCGAATACATATCTTCCAATTGTGGTTTATATATATATATATATATATATATATATATATATCAGAAGATGTAAGGCATTCAAGCCATTGGTAACAGCTAGACAGATAGGGGCATGAATTTTTCCATTAAATTCCAGCTATTTCAGGAGAGGTATTACATGAAGTATACAGTAGACAAGAAGTATACTTTATAAATGTGTTTGTTATACTGCTTAGTGAATTTCTGGTAGGCAAGAAATGTTTCTTTTGGGTATCATAACTACCACTTCTTTTCCTGTGCTCACTGAAATCATCTAAAAAACTTGATATTTTATAAGATGCATTTGACCTGCATGTCAAAAAAAAAAGGCAAAACTGAAAGAACATCATGAGCTATATAATATTACAAGGTACAAGAAGAGTAGCATAACAGGTCTCTTAATGGGTTAAAATCTACAAAATTGCTAAAATGATTTCATTAAACAAATATGATCTTGAATACGAAAAAGTGAGTTAGCATCCAAAAATTACTCTGTTGGTGGTTTCACTGCTGTAGAATCATCCTTACCTCCAAATATTTGATATCTAATTAATTATAATAATCAGAAACCTAGAAAAGTAAGAACATTTAGCTTATGCTTCTGTCAATTACTTCTAACTTCCTCAAACAATACCTCAAAGTAGAAGGATGCTATAAATGTCATTGTAGTAAAGCAAAAAGAGTTCCTATGTTATCTGCTTCCCTACTTGTGTTTTCAAAATAAAGATTCTCTTTTTGTTACTCCATTCCATTGGATAAAAGCTTCCATCTTAATCATGCACACACATGTACACACACATATGTATATATGCATGCAGAAAGAAATCCAACATTATAAATATATGTATTAATTTTGTGTATATATCAGATTAAAGAAATATATCTATACATATATTTCTCTGTATATACACATGCACATGTATACACACACAAATATGGAGAGAGAGAGAGAGAGAGAGAGAGAGAGAGAGAGAGAGAGATTTTTTAGAATTGTAATAAAAAATAAAGAAAAATTTTATATTATACAGGAGGGCCAATTCTCTTTATTTTTTTTATTATAGTTCTAAAAAGAAATTAAGTATACAGAAAGGATTATGGGCTGGATCCTTTATTTCACTAACATAAGGGACTTCTAGATGAAAAAATTCTGTGCCAAACCAGCTCAGAAACTACTCTGCAAATTTAAATCCTTGTTGAGTTACCTAGAGCAGTGACTGGTTGTGTCTTATGCAGGGTCACAAAATAAGAATATATCAGAAGTAGGAACTGAACCCAGGTTTTTCTGACTCTGAGGCCATTTCTCTATTTACTTCACCATGGTACACCTTATAACCTTATAGAGACATTCAAAAAGGTGGAGGATTTTCAGTTCTATTTTTTTATTCTTTTTTTAAGTACCATTTTCTTCAAATGCCTTATTGTAAGATACTTGAAGGAACGCACTATGTAATCTTACTAGCAGCGTCTGTCAATATGTTTGTCCTTTGTGTGTGAAGAGAACCAAAATGATATCACAATAGCAGGGTGAAGGTATAATATGGCTGATCATACCAATACAAACTCAGGCAGCTCTACTACAGGTCGGATACAAATAGTGTGTATGACAATTTGGGAGGGTAATGTCTCTAAATTTGCACATGTCACATTTCTTTGTGCTGATAGAGCATAGCACCTTCTTTGATGTGGGCACACCATGAGGGATCATCTTGTGCCAGGCTGTCCCATATCTCCCAATCAATACCAATGTTATTCATAGAGACTTTGAGTGTCTTTGTATCAATACTTCAAACCACCATATGAGTGTTTGTCTTGTTTGAGTTCTTCATAAAATAGTTGTGTCGGCAAACATATGTTGACATTCAAACAATGAGGCCAGTCCAATGGAGTGTCATGCTCTGCAGTAGAGTTTGAATGCTTGGCAGTTCAGCTTTAGAAAGGACCTCAGTGTCCATTACCTTATCTTTCCAGGTTATCTTCATAGTCTTCCAAATACAATTCTAATGGAAGTGCTTCAATTTTCTAGCATGGTGCTGGTAGACTGTCAAGATTCACAGGTATGAATCTTGACAATGAAGTCAGCACAACAGCTCTGTAGGTAAACCTTCTGTTTGCTACACAGTCTAATACTTCTTCTCTCCTACATATTCTTCTGGTACCTTTCAAATGCTGAGCTAACACTGGTAATGTTCGAGTCAACCTAATCATCTCTATGTACATCCCTAGAAAGTATACTGCCAGAGGATTCTGGGAAGATAGCAGAGGAGATCAGAAAATTCCAAGCTCTCCAGGTTTCCTCTACAAACAAGACAAAACAGTGCCTCAGGGTCAACATGGAGAAGCAAAAATAAACAACAATTGGGGTAGAACAGTGATCCTTCTGTGACAACCAGAGAAGATCCAAAGAAAGATGTCAAGATGCAGGGTCAGTCTGAGTGAAGTGCAAACACATCCAGGTTAGCCCCACTGAAACAGCAAGTCGTGAGCCCTGAGCATAGCTGGGTTGGGAGGTAGCCTTGTTCCTAATGATAGTAATTTTCAGATCCTGGACAATGTGGGGAGTCAGATGGCTGAGTGGAGAAATATTAAGGGAGCTTCTGCTGACAAGGGATAACAGGCCCAGCTGTACTGCTGAGATGTTATCCTGGGCAAGAAGGAACCAGCATATGCCCAATGACCACAAAAGCAGTGGGGCAGGGATGGTACTGGTTGTTGGCACTTACAGGACAGCTGATTTCTTGGTGTCAGTTCCAGGACAGAGGGAGAACTGAAGGTCATAGCCACTGGAGGGTTCTCAGGTAGTAAGAGTATTTCCATCAGAGTGTGCCAGGGGATATTAGCTGTGGCTTGGAGGGGGAAAGGAGAGCAGAGTTTAGGCCCAGGACAAAGCTCAAAAAATAAGAGTAAGAAAGACCTGAGGCCAGAGGCATGATCCACCAAAACCCAGGATTAGAAGTGATTATAATAATAAGCTGCTAAAAAAAATGGTTTTTGAAGAGCAGGCAAAGGAGAAAGAAACTAATCATGGATAGATACTACAGGAATAGAGAAGACCAGGGTTTTTCTTCAGAGGAGAATATTGAAGCAAAAAAAAAAGCCTCTCCTACCCCAGAGATGGTGGTTGGTTGTTGTACCTCATTCTCAAAGAGGACCAAAAATGACAACACTATGCTAAACTCCAGTTTCAGTGCATCTAACTGTGGCTGATCAGTGCTCTACAAGCTCAGAACACCCTACCACAGGTTGGGCACAAACAGTCCAGGTGAACATTTGGGGGTGGATACTCCATTTGACTGAATCCAAACCTCACAGAGAAGCTACAAAGGATTTGTACTGTGAAGTTTGGATTCAGTCAAAGGGTTGCATTTGAGGAGGAACATTTGTGAGCTCAAGGCTGCAGGTTTCCTACCCTTGGTTAGAATGTCAATGGGATGAATTTACCCATAAAATGGAAAGTGATGGCAGATTAAAACTTTGAATTCAGCAATATGTGGCTTTCAGGAAATTCTATAAAAATGAGAGATACACACAAACATAAAAGTCAAGAGTAGAATTTATTATGTGAAAAAATCAGAGGTAGCCATCATGATTTCAGACAAAATTAAAGACAAAACACATTTAATCAAAAGAGAAAAATAGGTAAATTACACTATGTGTCAGTCATATTATTCAATATTGTCTTAGACCACTTAAAATAACTTAGTATAAAATATCTGACAGTATACCTGCCAAAACAGGCACAAGAACTATAGAAATATAAACATAAAACACATTTTTATGCAAATAACATTAGATCTAAATAATTGAAGTAATATTTATTGTTCATGAGTAATACCAATATAATTTTTATAATGAATTTTAAATAATGAATCTATTTAAGTAATGCCATCCCAATTAAATTGCCAAAAAAAAACCTATCTTACTAAGTTAGAAAAAATAATAACAAAGTTCAGTTAGAACAGTGGTTCTCAACCTTCCCAATCCCACGACCCTTTAATACAGTTCCTCATGTCATGGTGACCCCCAAGCATAAAATTATTTTTGTTGCTACTTCATAACTGCATTTTTTCTATAGTTATGAATCATAATGTAAATATCTGATATGCAGGATGTATTTAAATTGAACATAACACATAGGTTGAGAACCACTGATATAGGAACTTCAAAGAAACCGGGGGGAGGGATATGTAAAGGAAGCAGATTTGGTAGTATCAGACCCTAAACCATATTATAATATGAGAGCATTGTTGAAGTATAAAATGGATAATTTTGATCATTTTTCATTAAAATTTTCTTGTATAAATAGAACCTATACATCCAAGAATAGAAAGAACAGAGAAAATTGGACAGAAACTGTGTAGACAATATCTCAGAATGCGATTGGGTTAGAATATTGCTGTGGTGTAGGAAATGATGCCCTGGTTGATTTAGGAAAAGGATGCAAAGACTCAGACTTATAAAAAAAAAGATACTATCTTTTTTCAGAGAAAGAGATGATGAGTGGAAATAAACATAGTTATGGTATTACGTATATGTGTATGCTTGCAAATATGCATATATTTATATGCTTATAGATATCTATGTATGGTATATATGTGTATATACATGTGTGTGTATCCACTCTTAACTGTAGCCTTCTTTGATCATAAGGTGTTGGAGGTTGGAAATAAAGTAAAAAGTATACAGCAGAGAACAAAAAAAACCTTCAAGGAAGCAAAGAAAGCTGTACACCTTTGAAAACAGTGTGCAGTATTTACCAAATAGGTTTTCTTGAAATGGAAATGTATGGCTTTGTACTGAATCCTGGCTTATGTTCTGCTGTGTTCTTCACAAAGTTTTTTTTTTCTTTTCTTATTTTGTATTTGTTTCAAATAAGTTCTTAAAAACAATTGTTTTAAAAAGTGTACTGCCAAGGTAGGTGAATTTACCCATAGTATTCACAACCACTGTACTAAGCAATGAATATACTAAGAAAAACTCAAAGGCAGCCCCATGAATAATATTAGTGCTTTAAAGTTAGCAAAACCCTTAAATACATTATCTCAGTTGAGTCTCATGACCACTTATGAGGTAGATATAATAGTTATGATTGATGCTTTACTAATGAGGAAACTGAGGTTTGTGGGGGGTGATTCATCTGGTTTCCCACAGCTATTTAGTGGTAGAAGCAGGATTTAAATTCAGATGTTTCTGATTCCAGATGCATTAAGGCTATTTGCTATTTCATCCTGTATTGCCAGTAAATTGTACATAGTAGCTTAGACATTTTAAAAAATAGAGTGATTGATATACTTATATAAACAATATACAAGTGATTACTTGGCATTGTAATGTTTGAATTGAGTTTAGTTTTTCATTGTGATTACCAAAAGGTTCAAATTTAAACCAAATCTGCCTTATTTTCAAGTAATATGGAAAACTTTATTTTTATTTTTATAATTTGCTACTTTTTATGAAACTTCCTGTGGAAACCACATACTAAGGTAGCATGGGGCTAGTTAGAAGCAACCTTTTATTCCATAACTCTGTACACTATAGGATGCTAAATTGGACCAAAGTTGTGTTCTTCTAAGAAAATAAATTTCAGGACTTATAAAAATTCTAACCCTGACTGCCTGAGTCATGAAACTTTTTCTGTCCATTCTTTAAGTGACTGACAAGTTTTCATATTCAGGATTCTTTTTAGAGGAGAAATGCTCACAGGTCAGCCAATCAAAAAGCCTCTAGAGATCTGAATTTCCTATCAAAATAATGTATTTTCCTGATTGATAGGAAGCAAAGTTTAAATAAAAGTTTACTGGGGATGTTTTCTTTTTTCCCATTTCCTTATGAATAAATATGTCAAGGAAAAGATTTTCATACAGTGACAGAATGGTTTTGCCACCACATTGTATCCATTGACTTGACAAGTAATATCGAGCATTTCTCTCCCAAGTAAACATACCTAGATGTCCTCAAAAAAATAATAGACTTCTTGGGCTTTTACCAAGGTTTATAGATTCATGCAACAACTATAATATTAATTATGCTAATGAATCTAATAGGATTAACTTTGTTTCTGGTTTTAAATTGTTTGCTTTATTAGTTAAAAGAATTAGTATAAATATTCTTTCAGGCACATGACATATAGAAGGTGGTATTCTACAATGTAAAATCTATTTCAAATTAAAAGAAATTCATAGTATCCAGAATAATATTCCAACTCCTTATGAAATATTTCATGGCGACATTGCCATTAAAATTGATTCTAAATTTATACATATATGTGTTATAAGTAAATGAAGGAGGAAATTTTTATCGCATGTTTACAGTGTGACAAATACTCTGTTAAAAGCTATGATCTAACAACAAAATTGAAAACAGTCTGTCCTTACATTTTAATGGGGAATATAATATTTATGTGGGACTAGAGATCGGGGGGGGTGTTAGCATTTGGAAAGTTTCAGGCATGCTTAGGAGAGCCATAAGAAATTAGACACACTTCACTTGTAACATTGGCCACATTGATTCAATGAGGGTTCATGACCTGCAAACGGTTTCAGCAGCATACAGACAGCATATGTGTAACAGGAAGGAAGCTAGCCTGATATAATGGGCCATGGTGAGAAACTCTCTCTCTCTCTCTCTCTTCCTCTCTCTCTCTCTCTCTCTTTATCTCCATATGTTTATATAGCTAGAAACAAAGATAAAGATGATAGATCCTTAAAGGCAGATAAAGATGTAGATATAGATATAGATACAGATAGATATAAATATATATCACAGAGAAGCAGGCAGAAGTTATATAGATATATAGCATCTATGTATCTCTAGATGAGGGTTCTTAACCTTTTTTTGTGTCTGTAATGGACCCTTTGGCAATCTGATAAAGCCTAATATAACCATGGACTGTTGCCTACACTCAAAATTGAAGGAATAGCTAAATTCCAGTTAGAGATTAGTGAAAATAAAGATGTATTTTCTCCCATCCTAGTTCATAGATTCCCTGTACCCCAGTTGAGAATTAGTTCTATATTCTCTTTTATTCCTCCCTCTGTCTCTCTCTCTCACACACTCACTCTCTCTCTCCATCCCTCCCTCCCTCCTTATCTCTGTCTCTCCCTCTCTCTCTCTTTCTCTCTCTCCGTATGTGTTTATCTTTTTATATAGATAGCAAAATGGAAATTTAGATTTTGTACATCTGTCTAATCTCCCACAATGCAACTAATGACTCAAAGTCTAATTAGAAAGATATATAGGATAAGGCAACCTATATGTCTACTTCCTTCTATCTATCTAATCTCTCCATTGTTTGGGCAACTAAATGATTCAAATGTCACTGGGCAGGGACTTAAGGAATTCCAAGGTATACAGACAATAAAAGAAGCAGTTGTCACTTATCCCAAAGGGATTGTGAATTTTGAAAGTATCAGAATAGCCAGGTTGCCTTGTTTCAATAAGGTAAAATGGGTTTTGCCATTATATTGAGCTCTCATCTGGAGTGTCTGGGCCTCCAATCTCATATTTTCTGGTGAATGGTTATTTTGAAATGATTGCTCTTTTTCCTCAGTGCAGAGAATCAAAATTAGCAGTCTTGAACCTTACATCCTTCCCTCCTTCAGGTTTATGAGAAGGCAATGGAGCTACGTTCTCTCATATACATGAGTGACTCATTCTAGAATTGTGAAAAAGATGGGACATCTCCAAGCAAAGTGATCTCCCTAGTGTGAAAGTCTTAGCTCTTGCCCCCAGTACTGGCTGTGGGGAGTCAGGATTCAAATAGCTTTTTCTATTGTCATTCAAAAAATACTTGACAGGTGATTGTTCAGGAAGCAGCAGTAGTTCCCAAGGGCTTTCAGAAACTCCCATTGGTAGTGATTTCCTAACTGACAGTGGGCCCTAACAAATGCTACTGTCAATTCAAATAATATAGTGCCATTTTTCTCTCTTTTCTTCCTATATCACCTAGAGTTTCTCAGTAGCTAGACAGTGGAGAATTCCTCTCTCTAAACCTCTGAACAACAGTTCTCCCATATTAGGTATGTACAATGAAGTCTTAATAATGCACTAAGCTACACAGATATTTTTAGTAGGCTGTAATGACCCTGAAAGCATGGAACATTTAATTTTTTTCTTTGACAATACACAGTGCTAATTGACCATAGTAATCTGATAAACCCAAAGATCAAAGCTATTGGGATAAGAACTCACATTTAAGGAATAAATAAAATACTGGAAAGCAGTTTAACAGAAAATAAGCATAAGTCAACATCTAATTCTGCATTCCAAGATAAGGTCAAAATTGATAAATTATTTAGACCTAAAGGGTGATATAAGTAAATTAAGGGAGCATGGAAAAATATGCCAGTCAGATAGATGGCTAAGGGAAGAGTTTTTGATTAAACAAGATATACAGAGGCTACAGGAAGTAAAGAAGATCATTTTGATTACATAAAACTAAAAAGCTTTTGCTCAAATAAAACTAATGCAGTCAAAATTAGAAGGAAAACAGGGAACTGGGGAGGGGGAAATTTACAGCAAATCTCTCTGATGAAGTCCTCATTTTTCAAATATCTATGTATATGTAGATCAATATATGTATATGCATACATATATACTTATATGTAGAACTGAATGAAATTTATAAAAATAAAAGTCATTTTCCAGTTGATAAATGGTCAAAGGATATGCAGTTAGTGTTCAAAAGAAGAAATCAAAGCTATTGATAGCCATATGAAAAAAATGCTTAAAATCACTATTGATTAGAGGAATATAAATTAGAACAACTCTGAGATACCACCCATACCTATCAGTTTGGTTTAGATGACAGAAAAGGAAAATGGCAAATGCTTGAGGGGATGTGGAAAAATAATGCTCTAATGCATTGTTGGTGGAGTTATAAAGTTGTGCAACCATTCTGGGGAACAATTTGGAACTATCCCCAAAGAGCAATAAAGTTGTGCATACCCTTTGAACCAGCAATACTGTTCCAAGGTCTGTATCACAAAGAGGTCAATGATAAGGAAAAATGACCTATTTGTACAAAGATATTTATAGCGACTCTTTATGTGGTAGCCAAGAATTTGAAATTGAGTGAATACCCATCAACTGGGAAATTGTTAAACAAGTTGTGGCATATTATTACGTTGCAATTTTATTGTACTATAAGAAATGATAAACAGAATGGTTTCAGAAAAACCTGGAAAGACTTACCTGAACTCATACAAAGTAACGTGAGCAGAACCAGAAAAACATTATACACAGTAACAGCAATATTGTAAGGATGATCAATTTTTTTTAAAGTCTAAATGAAAGACTTACCTACTCTGATTAAGGCAACAATTCAAGATTATTCCAAAGGATCCATGATGAAAGATGCTCTCCACCTACACAGAGAGAAATGGTTAACTCTGAATGCACAGTAACACATACTTTATTTACTTATTTTTACATTTTTATTTTGTTTCTGTTTTCTTTTGTAACATGCAAATATGGAATTTTTTTTCATAACTTCACATGTATAATCAATATCAAATTGCTTGCCTTCTCAAGGAGAGGGAGAGCAGAGACATGGATGGAGAGAATTTGGAAATCATGATTTTTAAATGAGTGTTAAAAGTTTTTTTTCACATGTTGTTAGGAAATATTTGACAAAATCAATTAAAAGATTTTTAAAGATATTTAAAGAAAAATAAAGACTCATAGAAAAAAAGACAGGGAGGAAGAGGAATCTAGATTATCTAGGATATGGAAATAGAACAGTCTGAGAGTAAAGCCAGAAATGGGAGAATAGCCTGGGAGCAGTTAGAGACAGAATAATGTTCCAAAAATATAAGGTCAATGGAAACCAGCTGAGATGGTAGTGGTTGGTAGGGTCATTTCACTCAGGAAGCCAATTAATATGTACCAAGGTTAATATGATTGAAAGTTGAGGGGAGAGTCAACAAGCCTACATAAAGGCATATTGTCCAAGTACCCTATTCCAGGAAATAAACTACCAGTAGTAAAATGCAATGGTCAAAGCCAGAAATAAAGTACCAGGCAAGAAAATATGTGTTTGTGAGAAATAGGTTTAAAACCTACCCTATCAGCAGACCATAGATTGAATTAGTCATTCAGTCAACATTAAGTGCCTATTATGTGTCAGACATTGTGTTAAACACTGGGGAGAAAGTCAAAGAAAAATACAGCCCCAGCTCTTAAAGAACCAGCTAAGATGGACCTTAGAGACCTTCTAATATCAAACACACCACCTAAACTTATCTTTCAGTCCACAGCACTACCTAAGAAAGTTAGATTAAACTATATTTGAGAAATATTTGAAAAAATAAAAAGACAAAAAATAATATTAATATGTGATTTTCTAGGTCAGGATGTGAACCCTAAAGATCTTTTTTGGTTCACATTTCTATTTGAATTTTACACTACTGACCTAGTTTAATATTATCATTTTATAGATGAAGAACTTGGAAACCAGAGATTAAATAATTTTCACAAGGTCATGTATGTAATAAATGGTGGGGCTGGTGTAGTCAAATCTACCACTGATGACTCCAAAACCAGTATCCTTTCTACCATGCCAAGTTTGAGGTTCACATGGAGGTGTATCAAAAGAATAATCAGGAAGAAGGAGTTTGGTGTTTTGAATCCAAACAGTTACTTCCTTCAAATGCACTACCATTTTGTAGTAGTAACTTGCTAACCATTTCTTTCTCACCTCACCTCCCACTCAACTAAAATGAAATCAGTGCGTTTATGGACTCCAACAGGCATCTACCCTGATCAGAAAATATAAAGTGAGTATTCAGTCTAAATAAGTGACCACTTTACAGTAAGAAAAGTACACCATTTTGTGTCATGAGATCTGAGTTTGAAAACTGAGTCTTCAACTTACTACCTCCCATTTACAAAACATATATATATATATCACATATTTAAATATTTGTTTGCATGTTGTCTTTTATGTTGGAATGTAAGCCTCATGCTGCCAAGTTCGACATTTTCCTCTTCTTTGTATCCCAAGTGCCTGGCACACTTAATAATCATTTGTTTACTAAATGAATGACTGAAAGATAGTCTGCATTAAACTGGGTAAATCATTTAATCTCTCTAAATTTCTTTATCTGCTAAATGAGAAAGGTTAGATTAGATGACTTCTAAATCTGTGATTTCCCAGAAAGTCAAATGAACACAGTGGTTGAATTAGGCCCATTTATATTTATTAAAGATTCTTCTTTGTTGTTTACCTTAATATAATTCTGTTCAATGGTTGTCATTTTATGGTCTATACATTGTTGAAAGTAAAGGAGAATTAATAGAGAGAAAACAGGCATTATTTGTTTAAAAAAAAGACAAAAAGTTACATTGCTATATCTTAGAGTTTTCAAGATTTAGCCTAAAGTCTCTCATATTCTATCCATTGCTGCCTTCCTGCTGCTAATTTCTAGGAAAATGTTAGATATTTTCTGGGGTTTATTGTTTGTTGTGGTGGTGGTTTTTTAATGTGGCAGAAGAAGACGTTGGAAAGGAAGACAGTTCATTGTTCTGTAGTCAGTTGATAACCTTTTAACTTCTGAATAACAAGTTGAAATTCATGTTAACTGGATATATCTCTGCTCCAGATTATGAAATTCATAAGGTTTGTTTTGCTGTTTTTCTAAGTTGCAGCACTGTTTGGTTAGGTGTTACTCCTGTGACAACATATATACAGACAAATATCAGTACAGTGTGGCCAGCTAACTTAACTTGGCTTAATTATATAAAACCAATGGCATTTCTGGGAATATTTCTAAGGTCTTGGTCACAGCTCTCTTTTGTAACTATTCCTTTTTATTATACTGTATTTTAAGAGAAATTTTCTTGCAGATTAGACATTGATGTGTTAAAAAGCATTTGTCAAAATATTTTGCTACTAGAACCTCTGTTTAAAAAAAAACCTAAAATAAAGACCCAGTTGGAGTACCTTGTTTAGGTGATATAATATTCTTAGGCAACTGGCTGTTTACCTATAGTCATAGCTAAAGCAATAATCTATAAGAACTATTGCAACTACATGCAGGATTGAAAACAGCAACCAATTTTTTAAATTAATAGTATAAACAAAGGTATGAAGAACATAGAATAATAGATTGAGAATCAGAAAGACCTGTATTAGAATTCTACCTTATATATTAGCTGTATGACCCTGGAGAAGTAACTTAACTCCTCTCAACATCAGAATTCCCATATGTAAACAGAAGGGCTTAGATGTAATGACCATTAAGGCTGCTGGAACCTTTGAGTCTAAGACAGTTGTGGGAAAACTGCAGCCTTGAGGCCACATGTGGCCTTCCAGGTCTTTGGATACAGCCTTTGACTGAATCCAAGTTTTACAGAACAAATTCTTTTATTAAATGGATTTGTTGAGAACCTAGAATTCTACATGTGACCTTAAGGCCATAGGCTCCCAACCCCTGGTCTGTGATCTTATTAAATTATTCAGTTTTAAACAACACAGCTTGGATTTGAATCTGGAACAACTTTGAAAATGAATTCATATAACTTGAGTATAACAAAATGTCAAAATGAATAGAGAAAATTGTTTCCAAATAAGCATTCAAAGGAATGAATGAATATTATGTTTCTTTTTAACTTTTCCAAGATATCCTTATAGTCACAGCATCACAATTGCAGTAGATACTTTAAAGCATTTCCTTCTTCTAGAATGTCATCCTATGCTTTGGTTTTGTGGAAATACTCTTCTCCAATTTCTCTTTCTGGCCGATTTTTTCCTCTCTTTTTTTAAAATATATTTTTCTTTTTTATTACCATTCTTTAATGGTCATAGTGCTCTATGTCAAAGTCTTCTGGTATGTCTACCTTGCATTCAAAATTGTGTTCACAATTCAAGAACCACCATTAAATTTAGGTATTTCAGCAACTAATCAGTCATGCTTGTTACTTTTTATGTTGCCAAAACAGATGGCCCAGTGACAAATTTAGTCTTGTTTTTTAATCCAATTGTTTGTCATTGTTTAACCAGAATATATTCATTGGATATATTCATTCATCTGTTAGCATCATAGGAATATAGATTAAGAGAGGGAAGAGACCTGCAAGGTCATCTTGTCCAATCTCTTCATTTTACAATTGAGTAAATTTCCTTATTTAGGTACTGAGCAAATAATGCAGCAAGTCAAAAACCAAGCTCATATAATTCCTCAATAAGTGCTTACTTTCCCAATTTACTCATTCTCATGGATTTCCAATTTTCAAATTTAATGCTTCATCATTCAACAACCATTTCTTAAGTATTTAATATGTTCAGGATAGTATGCTAAGCACTGGGAACAAAGGGACAAAACAGAAAGAACCCTTAAGCAACTTACCTTCTTTTGAGGAAAATATTACGTACATGGATGAATTAATATAAAATGTATACATGGAAATTTGGAGGCAGGGAGAACACTAATAATGTGGAGGGAGAGATCAAGAAAGGCCTTCTGTAAAAGGTAGCATTTAGGCAGAGCCCTGAAGGAATTCAGAGGCAAAGGTGAAAAGGCAATATATCTGAGGTATAGAGGACAGTTTATATGGAAGCATGGAAGTAGAAGATGGGAGGCAACTCCCTCTATTTAGTTAACCTCAGTGGTTCTCTCTGAATTATAAATCCCTGCATAATCTCGCTCCTGCCTACATTTCCAGTCATGCCTTAACTTACCTTCCCCCACTGCCCAGCACTGTGCTCCAGTGACAGTGGCCTCCATACTCTTCCTCAGACTAAATATTCCATCTCTTCAGTGAGCATTTTCACCAGCTATCCCTCCTGCCTGGAATTGTCTCACTCCTCATTTCTACCTCCTTGCTTCCCTCCTGTCATTCATTTCAACTACCTTCTGCAGAAAAGCCTCTTCTGACCCACCCACCCTTAATGCTAGTGTCTTCTTGTTGATTATGTCCAATTTATTTTGGCTGTATCTTGTTTGTACAAAGTTGTTTGCACATGGTCTCCCCCAGTAGACTGTGAACTCCTAGAGAAAAGAAACGACGTTTTACCTTCTTAATATCCCAGCACTTTGTACAGTGCCTGGCACATGAAGGTGCTTAATAAATCCTAATTGACTAACTGACATGGTGAATGACAAATAGGGCAGTTTGGCTGGAATATTGAGTGTATGAAGCAGTACTGGTAAACAATGAGCAGTCAAAAAATATTCAGTAAAATGAATTGCCTACTCTTCTTTCCCTTTGTTTTTACATGTACAAAGACTTACACGAATTTGGGTTCAAATCCAACCTCTAACACTTACTGCCTTTATGATCTTCAATAAGTCACTTAAGTATTAGACCTCATTTTTCTAATCCATAAGACAAGAAAGCCAGACTGGAAGATCTCTGATATCCCATTTACCTCTAGTTCTATGTTCCTATGAGCATCCAGTCCATCACAAAACTCAGTTATTCTGTGTGCATGTGTGTGCATTTGCTTTCTTTATTGTGCCCCATTTCCCTTCCTCTTCATTCTGATAGCCACTATAGTTGGCCAGGTCCTCAGTACTTCCTTCCTCTCTAAATAATTCCAGCACTCAACAATTGCTCATACCAGTGAAATCAAGTATTCTATTCTCATGTGGGCCATTACAGTCTTCCAAAAACATCCTCTTAGTAATGGTTAAATGTATAGAATGATTAACTCTGATAGGATCAATTATACCTCAAAGATTTTATAATTAAGAATTACTATGTTTATATGCTTAAAAACTTCTAAAAATAATTTAAGCATAAATGAAATTAATGAAATTCATATAACAAAGCTAATACATTATAAAGAGTGCAGTTTTGCAGCATGTAAAAAAGAGGCAAATACTTTCGTTTTTCCATCAACTTGACTTATTTATAAAAATATCTTTTGAAATATTGTGGGTTTTTTCTGCATCTCTGTCAATTTGACAGTTGATAGAGTGCTATTTTTTTTTTAGAATATTTGCAGTGCCATTGAGACAAGTACAGAAAAGATAGCTACATGCATAAGTAGTTAGAGCACTTGGCCTACAGTCAGATGTGACACTTACTAGCTGGGTGACCCTGGGCAAGTCCCTTAACCCTGTTTGCCTCAGTTTTTTCATCTGTAAAATGAGGTAGAGAAAGAAATGGCAAACCATTCCAGTATCTTTTCCAAGAAAACCCCATGAACAGTATGGTAAATGGGGACATGAAGAACTGACCATGACTGAATAACTGAACAATGACAACAGAGAAGGGACTCATTTTTAATGTTTTTCCATTTGGGAATATGAAATAGATGATCAAGGAAAATGCATTCATAGCACATTTTCAAAGTTGTACAAGGGTCTTAGTTCTTTGTGTCTGTTCATTTGTAATGTGAAATGAGAAAAACCACCTCTAATACAACATTAAAAACAAGGAGCAGAAGAGGCAGATTTTTTTCCTAAATTTTCGAAGCCCGTTGATAATTTACTTTTCAGTGTGTAATGTAGATTGTTGGTTGCCATGGTGATCATTTGGCTCATACTAACATGAAATTATTAACAAAGCTGAGGTAGAAACTCAGATACATGGCCTTACTAACCATATTGTATTTTGACCTTTGATGATTTTACAGGCAGCTTTTGTTTTGACTTTTCTCTTTTAATTCATGAATATGAATTTCCTTTGATAAGTTTTATTTCTGTTTTGTTGAAATGATAGAAGTCAAAAGATTCATTAACCAAGCCTCTTTGAAATGTATCAAAATAGTTTTATGTACAAAAAATATTTGGAGAAGCTACATCACTCATGCTTCCTTCTGTTTACCCTTTTGTAGTCTTGGTCCACTTAAGTGAGCTCTCTGATTGTCATTTGTGTTCAAGCTGTTCCTGAGGCATACAAATGGCCAAACTAAGCCAGAGGGGGTTCCCAAAACACCCATGCAGGACATTGTCTAGAAGAATCCCAGTCCTCTTCTCCCTTGTTTTTGACCTCTGTCAAAATAATTATTTTCTGAGATTTCTCTAGCTATATGGGGCAAGCTATAAATGTCTCAAAGCAGAAGAGCAAAAAAATCAGAAGATGAAAAAGGGAACTCATTGAATGGGAAACATGCATGAGTCAGTGATTTCTCCCTTTCTCCACCTATAAATTGGCTATAATTTGGAAAATCTGAGGTTATCTCAGGGTCACTGTGTTCATAGATGAACAAAATAAGTAATTGGATCAGTAATCAGTATTTGCAAAATCCAAGTAGCTCTTGAATCTTTAAGGTGATTTTTTTTCCTTCTGATTCTGAAAATGGTATGAAGTGATTTGAATTACTATGCAAGCAATATGTTAAAATAATCTACTCTTTCCCACCCTCATTTACCTACAAGAAAATAAATGCAAGGAAGCAATGCATTATATGTATACATATATTTTATTTTTCTCTTTCACTTTTAGATTCCTGGACCTGCCTACAATTTTACTGGCTGTATGAAAATCATAGAAATCAATAACCAGAGACTTTTCACCCCGTCTAATGCAGTGGGCAAAAATCATATTGAGAGATGCAGGTAAAATACGTCTTTGGTGTATCTTCAAATCAAAAGAAACTGATCTTCTTGACTTTTTTTTCTTTTCTGAAATGAAGTGTATCCATTTGAGATCATCTTTGTCATATGAACTCGTATGCTCCTTTTTAAAAATTTTCTTCACATTCTATTTCTTTGAAGATACTGGTGACAATTGTATATAAAGATTTAATTACGAGAGACAAGATAATTATTCTAAACAAGTCAGTGTGTGACTAGATATAGTAGTCAAACAAGGGACATACTTGTCAGAGGCAGATTCATCATATCCCAGGGTCTCTGTCTCCCCCACGAAGGGTAAGGCAGTTCTCTTCCTCCAATGGCCCCTGTTTTCTGTGATGTCCCTCCCAATTAAATTTCTCTTTTAAATTTTAATTTTAGAGCACTTTTAATACAGTTAGTTTTCAGTAGATTTTGTGATGTTTACTCCACATCCAAGAATCACTCATAATAGCTCTGCTCAGCTTCAGTCTTGGCTCTGACACTAAATCACTGCTGTGACCTTGGACAAGTCAAGTTCACTGGGGCCTAATTTATAAAAGGAGTGGGTTGCACTACATGATGTCTGAAATTCTCTTGATATATAAAATTCCAGAAGAACAATTTGACATAAAACTCACCCTATTTTATCACCCTGACATTGGGAGAGGGATGGAGAAAACATCAAGCATACTATAAAGATGGAGAAAAGAAAAGTAAAAAGCAATTTAACATTCATCAAGAGCAAGATGCATTGCAAAGCACTTGTATCCTTAAGGCTTTTCTTCATAGTAACTCTGGGAGGAAGGCAGTGAAAATTTTCATCATCCTTATTTTACAGAATAACAGACTGAGGCATAAAAAGTTTGATGCTATGCCCTAAGTCTCATAGACAAGTGCCAGAACTAAGACTTGAAGCCAAGTTTCCTCCTTTCTTGGTCCATCACAGATGCTGTGACATCATAATGCAAATCAGCTGGTATTAGTTGCTCTTAAGGCTGTTATGTTGCCTTAGGGAAGTCAGGCAGTATCTCTGAGCTTTGTCTGCTGTGTCTATAAACTGATAGGCCTGGACTAGATGATCTCTAAGATATAGTATTGTATGTATTAGTATATGCTGTAGTATTCTATGATTCACTGAAAATCATTTAAACTATTAGTGACTGGTAATACTTTCATGTTTTTTTCTTCTCCAAAGTATTTAAATTGTTCTAAAGGGACAGGTAATGCTGCCTAGTGCATTGTCTTTCACATAGTAACTGCTAAGAAAATATTTATTGAATTGAATTAAAAACAAAGCAACACAGTTTCTAAAATAAAATTTTAGATATCTTTATATTGTATAAATGTTCCCCTGTGTTTTTTTCCTTCCCCTTTCCTAGCAACCATCCCATATAACAAAGAAGGAAAGAATTTTTAGTGAAATCACTGTTGTGACAGGAATGAGGAGGAATTATTTGGGGGAAAAAAGTTCCTTCCCCTCAAATCCCAGTGAGTAGGTGACCATGTATTCTGCCTATGCATAAGACCAGACTTGTAGAGCCATAATTGGTTGCTATGACAACTTAGATTCCTTAAATGAGGCTGCTATTATGCTCCCCAGTACACCCAAATGTAATTTCAAAATAACAGAGCTTCTCTGTCATCAGCCAGATGCTATTGCCATAGGCTTGGTAACTATTCTCTCCTTCAAAACTTATGTATCCTTATGTAAGCCTGGGTGAAGATGAGACTATGGAATAAATAGAGGGACATTTGTCCCCTCAGCATTATATAAACATTTTTGTAATATCTTTTTGGATAAAAAGGGGGAAATCAAATTTTAAAAGAAATGAAAAAAAAATAATGGAATAGATATGGCTTTGTGGAGGGCAATCCATTGCAAATCCAAGGTCAAGCACTTTGGTTTCTATGTAAAATCAATGAATTAAAGATCAAAGCAGGTATAGAGTTGTGATATTTGCTCTGTTCTTACTACTTTGGCAATTAAAACTTATGCAGAATGGAAATTATAGAAGTGATATAACCTTGATATATTAACTGTCTTCAAGTAACTATTTATGCATCTATAAATCTATTAATCTATCATTTATCTATTATTGCCACTTGAGCTATGTCCAGAAGCCTGGCTGTGGGTCTAGCCAAACTGTTGCTTTTGCTGTTCTTCAAACATGACATTCCATGACATCTTTCCATGCCTTTGCTTTGTTTAACTTGCATGGCTGTAATGTTTTCCAGCTTCATCTCCACAGTCCCTCCTATCCATAGAACTGATCTTTTCTTTTCTTTTTCTTTTTTATGTCTGGTTTATTTTAGAATTCAATTAAAACACTGACTTCTTCATGATACTTTTCCCAAATATGCCACCAGTACTGCTATTGTCTTACTCTAGACTCTTAAGATTACATTATATCCCCTTTGTACATGTTTTGTTTGGGTCTGTGTGTGTATGTATATATGTGTGCATATACAAGATGCCTGCCTTTCCTGTTAGACTATATAACTCCTTGAGAAATGAAAATTAAAACCACTTTAAGGTACTACCTCATACCTAACAGATTGACTAATATGATTTTTTAAAAAGAGGAAAATGACAAATTGGTACACTAATGAACTGTTGATGGAGTTGTGAACTTATCCAACCATCCTGGAGAGCAATTCAGAACTATGCCCAAAGGGCTATCAAACTGTATATATCGTTTGACCCAGAAATACCACTAGTAGATTTGTATCTCACAGAGATCAAATAAAAGGAAAAGGTCCTTTATGTACAAAAGTATTTATAGCAGGGTTTGGGTTTTTTTTGGTAGCAAAGAATTGGAAATTGAAGAGATGACTATCAATTCAGGAATGGCTGATCAAGTTGTGGTATATGAATGTGATAGACTACTTGAGCAGAATGGTTTCAGAAAAACTAGAGAAAACACATACAAATTGATGCAAACTGAACTGTGCGGAGCCAAGAAATCATTTTACACAGTGACAGCAATATTGTATAATGATCAGTTGTGAAAGACTTAACTCTTCTCAACAACATAACACAATTCTAAAAGACTTATGATGAAAAATGCTAACCATCTCAGATAAAGAACTGATAGAGTTTGAATGTAAATCAAAGTATACTTTTTAAACTTTATTTTTCTTGGGGTTTTTTATGTCTGTGTTCTCTTTCTCAATATGGCTAATATGCAGATATGTTTTCCATGACTGCACATGTATAATCTATATCAAAAGGCAAGCTTTCTCTAGGAGGGAGGGTGAGGAAGTGAGCAAGTGAATTTGGAGTTCAAAATTTATTTTTAAAAAGAATATTAAAATTGTTTTTACATATAATTGTGAAAAAAATTCTTTAAAGAAAAAGACTATAACTCCTTAAGGACAGGAACTGATTTCTTTTTGTTTTTAGTCTCTAGCACATAACAGTGTTGGCACTTAGTAGGTCTTTGTTGATAGATTGCTAGATTAATTGGCATTTATAAAACATGCCTAAGTAGACCATTAAATATGGATAACCTAAGCTTACAACCAACATTGTTCCTTTCTAGTTCAATGGATAGAGCAGTAGGCCTCAAATCAGATTAAAATTAAAATTCTGCCTCAGACATTTGCCAGCTGTATGACCATGGGCAAGTCATTTAACCTCTGCCTCAGTTTCCTGATCTATAAAATTGGGCTAATAATAGCATCTACATCTCAGGGTTGTGGTGAGGATCAAATGAAATAATATTTGTAAAGTGTTTTACATAGTGCCTGGCACTAAGTGCTATATATATAAACTAGTTATCTATTATTATTGTTGTTATTGTTGTTGTCAGTAATGTGGCCAAATTAATGTTTGAGAAATTATAAATTAGAGCCTCTCACTCCAAGATACATAAAATATTTTACTTGCTTTTTAAACCTAATTTTTTAATTTTGACAGAATTGAAAAAATTGGCTGTTATTCTTTTTTTTTTTTTGGCTGGCTGTTATTCTTATATCACATTTCTACAGCTTGAGCTATGCTCTGTTTTTTTGCTTATTGCTTTTTGTATCTGGACTGAGAGGAAAATCTTGTGTGTGGTAAATTCATTCAGTTCTCATTCGGTGATATGTCCCTAAGGAAATAAACCAACATCAAAAAAGGAAGCAAAAAATAAACTACAATATATTCAGTTTCTTGTTAAACCTACTGTATGATTTTGTATTTACCTGATTTCTTTCATGCCTGAGGCATATGGGCTAGTACTTATTTTCATGGCTGCAATAGCCCAGTAAGTTTGCTTTTATACTTGTGTTTAATAGACCAGGGCCCAGGTTTGAATGTTTTATTTCCAAATTGGTTCCCTCCAGAGATCTTTGCCTATCTGCACATTTCACATACATAGGGAGAAGGAAAAGAAAAAGATAGTTCTATACATAGGAGGAAGGGATTGTGGAATTATAGAACAAGCCCTAGGCAAGGAGTAAGGGGATCTGAGAACTGGCCCTGACTGAAACTAACAGGCTGAGTCATGACACCTCAAAATAACTTCATCTGGTCCTCAGTGTCCCATTTAAAAATGAAGGAGAACAAGTCTCAGGATGAAAGGAGATATCCACATTCAGAGAAAGATCTAGAAAGAACAGAGTTTAAATAGAGACTCAACCAATCTGCATGCTATCATTCTTTTCAATGTTTGGATTTGTTTCTTTTTTCCCATTGTTCACTCTATTGGTTACAACCCTTCTATACAACCAGACTAATGTCCAGTGTGAAAGTATTTGCAGATCCTATACTTGATTGCATGCTGCCATAGGTTGGGGGGTGGGGAAGAAGGAGGAAAGAAAATTTGAAACTCAAGGGATTCTGAAACTGAATCTTGTAAACTAAAAGTAAATAAACAAATCAATTTTAAAAACAAATAAAAATGAAGGAGAGAGTAGGACATGATTGACCTCAAAAGTCTCCCTATCTTTGACATTTTCTGTGCTTCTAGGGAGTAGATGGCTACCCACATGAGGAAGACAAGAGAATAAGCATTTATTTAGAACCTACTAGGTTCCAAGTCCCTTACAAATCCTTTATCATCTTAATAAGTGCTATTATTAAACCCATTTTACGGTTGAGAAAAGTGAGGCAGAGAGCAGTTGTCACATCACTAGTAAGTGTATGAGATCAGGTTTGACCTTGTATTCCTGAATCAGGGTGCAATTCTGTATCTACTCTGGCAGTAAGTTGCCTCATGGCATGGTGTGATTTGAAGGCCAACAAAAGGCCTATATGTCTTTAAGTTCCTTCCCCATAACTACCTAGCCATAATTCCTTAAATTCCCACTACTAAAGGCATTCCTTTCCATTAAGGAATTGTCTTCATGAGAACCCTCAAAATACTGAGAGTTGATAACTTACATTTATAGAATATTTTAAGTTTTACAAAACCCTTTCTCCACAAGAATCCTAAGTAATCACAATATTATTATTAGCATTTTATGGGTACAGAAAAACAATAGCTTTAACAACTGAGATTATTTGTTCAACATCAAGTAGGATTCAAATGCTAAAATCTCTCCTAGTTCCAAGTTCAGTACTATTTCCATGACACCATATTTTCTTCTACAACAAAATACACAGAATGAGAGACCTGAAAGGAACACTAGAGATCATTATACAGAGTATATGCCTAATAAATATAAAAGGAAGGAAGGAAGGAAGGAAAGAAGGAAGGAAGGAAGGAGGGAAAGAGGGAAGGAAGGAGGGAGAGAGGGAGAGGCAGACTAGAGGGTGGTGAGAGAAGCAGCAACAGCTTTAAGAGCTCTCAATCCTGAGAAAGGAAAGGGACCTGATAAACAGTAAGAAAGAGATTACAGAGTACCCCTGTATTAATATTGGACTCAGGATCTGACCACGTTTGCCAACTCCTTTGCCTATTGCCATTTCTGGTTCATTGTTCAAAGGCAAAGAGGAGAACTTTCAGTCAAGAGGAAATGGGAGCTCTGAGGGGCAGTATCACTCCTGGCCCCAGTGGATCAGAGACCTTGAGGAATAATATCACGTTTGGTCCTAAGGGAGGAGGAACCTTGAAAATAAGTACCCATTGCAATTCCTAGGGATCAGGAGCCTTTCCTGGGTAAGTCAGACCAAACAAGTATGACCACACCTCTTTCCAGATCATACCACCTGGGGAGCACCAAAAATGTCTAACCCTCCAGAACTAGCTTTGAGGAAGTAAAACAACAACAACAACAACAACAACAACAACAACAACAACAAAAAACTACCAGTGTGAATAAGCTACTCATTGGTGACAAGGAAGATCAAGACACAAACTCAAAAAAAAAAAGGCAGTAAAGTCAAAATGACTATAGGGAAAGCCTCAAAGGGAAAAACATCAATTGGACATAAACACAAAAAGAATTTCTCAAAGAGCTAAAGATGATTTTTTTTTCAAATCAGAGTAGTAAAGGAAAAATTAGGCAAAGAAATTAAAGCAAAAAAATATGAAAATACAGTAAAGAGCTTGATAAAAGAGGCACACAAAATACTAAAGAAAATAATGCCTTAAACTACAGAATGATGTTAATAAGCAGAAATGGAGAACTGGGACAAAAAATATATAAAATCTCATCAAAGAAAAGAATCCTAACAATTATATTAAAAATAAACAAAAATTAAAAATTTTAAAAAAATAAAACAAATTAAAAAGACTGAAAAAAAGAACTGTGACATATCTCATTGACAAAACAACTGACCTGGGACATAGATCTAGAGAGAAAATTTAAGAAATGTTGGATTACTAGAAAGTCATAATCAAAGAAATAGCTTAGACATCACATTAAAAGAAATTATCAAAGAAAACAACCTTGATATCCCCAAACCAGTTGATAATATAGAAATTGATAGAATCCACTGATCACCACCTGAAAGAAATCTCACAGTGAAAACTCCCAGGAATATTATAACCAAATTCCAAAACTTTCAGATCATAAAGAAAACACTTAAAGCAGCAAAAAAGCAAATCTCCCAATACTATGGAGTCACAATAAGAATCAAAAAAGATTTAGGAGCTACCATATTAAAGGAGTGGGCAGGGACTTGGAATATAATATTCCAGAAGGTGAAAGATTTGAAATTATAACCAAAAATAACCTTTCCAGCAAAACTGATTATAATCCTTTAAAGGAAAAATGGACACTTAATGAAATAGAGGATTCCTAATGAAAAAACCAGAGCTGAATAGGAAATTTGACTTTCAAATACAAAGGAGAAGTATCAAAAGGTAAAAAGGAAAGAGAAATTACCAGGGAAGTGATAAGTTTAAACTGTCTACTTTTCTAAATGTGAAGATGAAAAATGTATCTTCCAAGAATTTTATCATTACTAGGTCAATTAGAAGGCTTCTAGTTTGAAAGACTGTATGGGAGAGAGTCAGTTATATTTTGGACAATGCTAAAATGAGGATAAGTGAGAAAGAGAATTGCTCTGGTAGAATGGAGAAGGAAAAGGAGAAATGGGGGAAATTGTCTCATATTAAAAATATGTGAATGAAGAGCTTTTGCAATGGTAGGGAAATTTGAGACAGCAAAGTCTGAACCCCATATTTAAACTGCTTTAAAGAAGAAATTTTAGATAGATAGATATAGATATATAAAATTAATTGGTAATATAAATTTATCATATCTAATAGAGAAGTAGAAGGGAAAGGGGATAAGAGAAGGGTAGGTGACAAAAGAAAGAGAAGATAAAAGATGACTGTGGTCAGAAGCAAAATATTAGGGAGGGAGGAGAGGGAGAAAGAGGGGCAGGAATGAACAGAGGAAAGTATGATGGAAAGAAATGCTGTGATTTATAACTGTGTGCGTGGGATGAACTCATAAAATGGAAGCAGCAGAATGAATTAAAAGCTGGAATCCAACAGTATGTTGTTTACAAGAAACACATTTAAAACAGAGGGATACACAGAATTCAAATAAGGGACTGGAGAAGAATCTGTTATACTTCAGGTAAGATTTTTAAAAGTCAGAGGGAGTCATAATGTCAGACAAAGTAAAAGTAGTGGCCTGATTAAAATGGATAGGCACAAAAGTTACATCTTGCTAAAAGGAACCATAGACATTGAAGTTATGTTGATATTAAACATATACATACATATATACACACACACGTATATGTATACATTCACGTATATGTGTGTGTATAAAACAAATGATGTAGCATCCAAGGGTAAAAGTAAATTATAAGGATTAAGGGATTAAAGGATGAGGTAAATGAATTATAGTAAGATATAGATAGTAAAACTAGACTGATGAAGGACCTCAACTTTTCCATCTCAAATCTAGATAAATCTAACTATAAAATAAAAAAGAAGTCAAATAGATGAATAGAATCTTAGAAAAGTTAAATATTATAGACATTGGGAAAAAACAGAATGGGAATAGAAAGGAGTATGCATTTTTCTCAGCTATAATGGCAAGCTCACAAAAATTGACCATGTATTAGGGCATAAAAAACTCACAACCACATGCAGAAAAGCAGAAATATTAAATGTACCCTTTTCAGATAATAATGCAATAAAGAAACTACATTTAATGAAGGGCTAGATTAAAAGCTAGTTGGGAAAGAAGTTAATTGGAAATTAAATAATCTAATCCTAAAAAAATGGGTCAAAGAATCAATAATTTCATTAAAGAGAATGACGAGATAACATTCCAAAATTTGTTTGATGCTGCCAAACCCATACTTACAGGTATCTCTAAATGCATACATCAATAAAAGAGAGAATAAGCAGATCAATGAATTTGGGCATGCAATTAAAAAAAACTAGAATAATAACAAATTAAATTTCTTAATTAAACAAAATGAAAATCTTGAAAACCAAAGGAAAGAAAATTAAATTTAAAGTAAAAAAAATTGAACTAATAAATAAAGCTAGGAGCTATTTTATGAGGGGAAAAACAATAAAATAGGTAAATCATTGTTTTAATTTCATTTAAAAAAAAGAAGAAAACACTAGTATCAAAAATGGAAAGGTTGAATATACCACCAGTGGAGATGAAATTAAAACAATTAGTAGGAGTTATTTTACCCAATTATGTCAGTAAACTGACAATTCAAGTGAAATTAATTAATATTTTTATATACATACATACACGCATACATTCATATATGTGTGTGTATGTACATATGTATGTGTGTATATGTATGTGAGTTTGTATACATATGCCTATCTTAGAAAAGGAAGTTGTATGAGCTATCAGTGCACTCCATGAGAAAAAGTCTCCAGGATCAGATAGATTTACAAGTAAATCCTATCAAATCTTTAAGGAGCAATTAATCCCAATTCTATATGCATCATTTGAAAAAAATAGGTAAAAGAGCCCTACCAAATTTCTTTTTTTCTTTGCTTTTTTTTAAGGATAATTGGGGTCCAAATTTCTTTTATGACACAAAAATGTTTTTGATACTTCAACCAGGGAGAGCAAAAACAGAAAAAGCAAACTATAGACCCAAAACCTTTATGAATGCAAAAATTTTAAATAAAATATTAGAAGGTATAGGTGTAAATAATATATGCAGTTATATAATATTTCATATATTCATATAATATTGATATGATATATAGGGATATATAGATATGGATATCACAAAGATCACATACTATGACCGGATGGGATTTATACCAGGAATGTAGAGCTATCTAAATATTATGAGGAATATGAGTATAACTGATCTTATCAATAATAATTTTTAAAATCCTTATGATTATATCCATAGTTCTGGAAATAGACTTTGACAAAATATAACCACTAATCCTATTATCTCTGAGAACTAAAGACCCTTCAACATTAAATAGATTGCTTTACCTTTCTAATCCTCAGCTTTCTCTTCTGTAAAATGGGGGCAATAGTCCTACCATCTCTCACCTCACAGGGTCATTGGTAATGAGATATTTTATAAATAATAAAGCACTTCATAAATACGAACAATCCTTGTCATTCTCACCATCAACATTCACATGATTGTCTTTTTGGCCAACAAGAGTGATTGCAGTATAGAGTACTCCCAGTGAGGAAATGCCTTCTACAAGACAGACTGGAAAAGTACTCTGCCACTTACAGTCTTAGAAAATTACTTGAGGCTCTCTTTCCATCTCTCAAGATGGCCAACAAAAAGCCACCCAAGGAAAAAAAAGATAAAAAGGGGGGGGGGGGGGCGGGGGAAAGATAGAACAAAAACGAAGATGTAGCTGAAAAGGTCAAAAAGCCTCAAAAGCATTGCAGTCAGAACCCAGTCCTGGCCCGAGGGATGGGTAGATACTCCAGGTCCACAATGTATTCCAGGAGAGCCATGTACAAGCAGAAATATGCTGCCCCCAAACCCGGATTGAAAGGTAGAAGAAAGAAAAAGTGCCTGCCAATATCTCAAAGCCTATTGGTGGTGATAAGAAGGGAGGAACCCAAGTGGTAAAGATTCTCAAAATGCCTAGGTATTACGCTACTGAGGATGTGCCTAGAAAGCTGCTAAGTCAATGGCCAAAAACCCTTCAGCCACCATGTGAGGAGACTTTGAGCTAGCATTACCCTGGGCACCTTTCTGATCACGCTCACTGGCCGCCACAGGGGCAAGCAAGTGGTTTTCCTGAAGCAGCTGGCCGATGGCTTGCTACTGGTGACTGGACCTCTGACCATCAACTGTGTTCCTCTGAGAAGGACCCATAAGAAATTTGTCATTGCCACCTCAACCAGGGTTAACCTTTCAGGTGTGAAAATTCCAAATCATCTTCCTGATGCTTACTTCAAGAAGAGGCTCCATAAACCTAGACACCAAGAAGGAGAGACTTTTGACACAGAAAAAGAGAAATATGAAATTAAAGAGCAGCACAAGGCTGATCAGAAAACAGGAGACTCTCAGATCCTGCCCCAAATTAAGAAAGTTCCTCAATTCCATGGCTACCTGCATTCTGTATTATCTCTCTCCAGTGGAGTTTATCCTCAAAAACTGATGTTTTAAATGCCTTGCAGAGAACACTTATTAAAATATTTGAAATAGCTTTAAAAAAATTTTAAAAATTTTAAAAAGTTTAGAGACTTCCCCAATATGTGTCAGTGGTGCTCCTTGAACTCAGATCTCCCAGTTCTAAAGTTAACTCTCTTTCCACTATCAATGCTCCTTTTTGAGAACTGCTAAAGCCAAAACATTGATCACCCCACTAGTAACCTGATAATGAGAATCTGTGAATTTATCTGGGCTGGTCCTCAGGCAACAGAAAAGTATTCTATCACTGGCTTCATTACTAAAACAACTTTACAGTGGTTGGAATATGCTAGAATCTGTGTTATGCTGGCATAGCCTTTCAGAACTAAGAGTTACCTACATGACTACCATCATAATCTGAATGTCTGTACATGGGTGTGTATGGGTGGGAGGGTAGGTGTGTTTATAGGAGAATCAATAGATTCCTATGAAATGGTATGAGCTTGGTATAAAATTACTAATCTTTTCTTAGTATAACACAAAAAAATACACTTTGTGATAACTGAGTGAGTCTACTGATTGATAAAAAATGGAAAACACACATTTGGTAGCTTATAAGTGTCAAGAATAGAAGCCTCAACTTCAGAGTTATGCCTAAGAGGAAAAATAATTGCCCTCTCAACATTTGACCTGCTAGTGAAAAGCTGAATTGCGGTAAATTGTCCTGGAGGGGATACTACAAAATCAAATGAAAATTGAATCCATTAGCCATCAAATTCTAGTATGTTTTCAAAAATAATTATGTTTATTTCTGATTATTTATCAATTGTTAGTGGTTGTAACATTTTAACTTCCAGTGACTTTATTCCCTTATCTTTTTGACAAGTAGATAATGACCTGAAACTGAATACTTAAATGTACTATGAAAGTAACTATGTGGTGAATTAATCATATTAATCACTTTTATGCATTTTGAGTAACCATCCCCCATTTTTCCCCATGTATGTTTTGTATAACTCAGTGTCATGTGCATATTATTTCCAAGTACATCAGCATTGCTTAAGAAAACAATATATGGTCTATAATTTTTTCCAGACTGTAGATTCATAGATTTAAAGTAGGGGGAAATGGCAATGACCATTTGTTCTGCCTCCTTAATTTTTATATATGAGGCAAATGAGGCCTAAACAAGTTGTATGAAATGATGTCCAAGAATATACAGATTTCAAGATGAGCTTTCAACCTAGGTCCTCTAACTCAAGTCATTGTTCAGGTTATTGAATCTCCCCTTCTCTGCTCTTTTATCTTTTACTTTCTATATACCATATTTTTATTCCTGCCCACTTCTTAGTATTCCATCCCACATCCATTCTTTAATATTTGTTTCAGGTGACCTTCTCTGTTGATGATCATCTTCACTGATACAGTGTTCACTAGACCTATAAACTTTTTCTAAATGATGAATAGTTTTTTTATATGTTCTAACAATAATTTAGTCGATTAACAAGTATTTATAAAGTGCTTATCATGTGTCATTCACATTTCTAGAAACTGGGGATTCAAAGACAAAAGCAAGACCCCTTGGCATTAAAAAACAGATTCTACTAAGGGAAAACTACATGTTTTCAGAAAAGTAAATACACAGTGATGTTTAGGGTGGATAAAGGTAGTGATAAACACTAGGAAAATCAGGAAAGGTGTCTTTAGTGAAGAAATTTGAGCTGAATATGTAAGGGAGCTTGGGATACCATGAGCAAGAGCATTCAGGCATCAAAGTATATGTGAATGTATGAAACAAGTTAATAGAATATTATATATTAGAGCAAAAAGCAAATTTGTTTCATGGACTCCTTTAGCAGTCTCAAGGTACCAATGGACCTTTTCTCAGAAGAGTATTTCAAATTCATAAAGTCAAATATGTAAGATTACAATGGAAACCATTTATATTTAAATAGGACATATCTCTATACATACTTACATATGTATTTATATACGTGTATATGTGTGTATACATAAATACACACATACATACATATACACATACATAGGGTTTTTCTGAGGGTAGGGGAAGGTTGTGGGGTTTTGGTTTGGGGGTTGTATTTTTTTTAGAAAATCCATGAACTCTAGGTCAAAAATTAGACCAAAATAGAAAGATAATACAATTAATAATTCTAGAAATATATATTGGATTTGGATTTTAAAAATCCTTTAAAGGCTATAAAGATGATGAAGTATGGTGAGCTACTGAAAATTCTTAAGCAGGATTAGCTCTGCAGTTCAGCCATATCAAGGATATCATAACTATTTCCCAGCTAAAAGCTGTTTCCAGATTTCAGTGAACTGTGCTATTCATTCCTTGTAAGCATTTTACTTGTAAATGCTTTCCTATAATTTGCCCTCTAACACTAGTATTGTCTCACTCACCAGCTCAATTCAACAAAGCTGATTTATCCTGAGCATGCGTTCAGTTTCTGAAAACTGGCTATTTTCTAGGACTTCATTATGGAAACAAGGTCATACTATCTGATTTCAAATATAGTATATAATGTGGCTATTGAGAAACTAGATAAAAAATTAATATTAGAGCCAGTCTTATAGCTAAAAAGTTTGTTGCTCATCTTCATGACTTTTTAGATCTCTAGCCTGATGCCTTGATAGTGTCTTTTCTGTTTACTCTCTTAAAGGCATCATTTTATTTCAAAACAATGTTTTCTATCTTCTTGTCTATCATGCAGAAATATGATAGTAACATAGTGCAGTAGCATCTTTCAGTTCTGTATCACCAATGAAGAGTCTAAGTCAATATGTTGCTTGTGTTTAAATTGCTTCTTTCACCCTAGTCTACTCAAGAACCACAATGTAGGTGATACTCATTCTCATTAGAATTAGATATTTTTGCCTTTTATGAAATAGTCACTCCTATTGAGTCTACAGAAGACTAAAATTCCTAGGTTTGCTTTTTTTGTTTTGTTTTTGCTATTTTAGTTTGCTTTGGTTTAGTTTGGTTTTTACTACATCTCTCCTATCCTAGATCTGTTCTGTTTATTTTTTGGTCCCTAGTGCCAGACTGTTTATCCTAATAAAATGTCACTGTTAGGTTTAGTATATCATAAAATCCAGGTCTTATAGGGGAAAGTGAATCTAAACATCAACAGCTCCATAAATGATAGAAATCCAGTGTAGATCTTTAGAGTGTATCTTCTTCCATGTTCCTAAAGAATAAAAATAGACTCTTAAATGGAGTTTGGTTGCGATAAATCATACTTTTTCTTCCTGTTTTGTAGCACATCAAGCCCTTGGCCTATATGAACATGAGCTAAATATAACATAGGTTTTCAGAAAATACTGCTGTAATAGATTTGCTGTAAAAATGATTATCATTTAGAGATGAAGTTTCACTGATAAATGAAAATGACATTTTGAGCCCAAATACTAAAAGGTAATATTTATTCCCACATTTTTATGCCATAATTTCATTTTACTAAACATGGAGAACTGAGGGTTTTCAAATCAAAGTTGAATTTATAACTGACAATTGATGTTCATTTATTTAAAAGAAAGGAGGGAAACATTTCTGTAACATATACTAAAGTCTTTTCTCAAATAGTGTTTTTAAAGACAAAACAATTTGCCACATTTTTAAAAATTAGCTCAAAATCTAATCAGTAATTTTTAAATCAGTTTTTTCCCTTCTGTTTGTGTTATACCCTCCAAAAATTCCTTGTAATTATTTCATTTATTTTTAATGGACAGAATCCAACAGTGGTTCTTCAGATGTAAGAATAGTATAATTCTAAATACCCCAAATCACTAATTAACTGATGGCAGGCCTCTGACATAGATGGAGCTCATGACTGGTGACATTACCACTTGGTCTCAGTTGTGCTTTTTAATTATTCAGACACTGGCACATCATATACTGCTAGGCCCTAAAATTTGACTTGTGAAATGCTTCTTATTTCTTAGTGAAAATCTCAGTAATCCACTATATATCACCAACCTGATCAAAGAAAATGTTTGGGTACAGTGTAATGCTTATTCTTCAACATTATTCAAGAATTCTTAGCAATGTACTCTACATAGAACACTATGATAAGCACCAGAAGACAGGGCTGAGATAAAATAGATCATGCCCTCACAAACTAGTAGGGGATAAGCCACAAATGAAAAATCATTATAATTCACAATATTACATTAAAATTAAACTTGAGAAGTGTAAGGAAAATGTTACAAGAAATGAAGAGGGGGGAAATATGCTGTCATTCAACAATAGAAGAGCAGAGAAGGCTTCAGAGAAGAAGCAACATTTGTAATGTATTTTAAAGGGTGAATAGGAAATCAACAGATGAAGAGGGAGGAGAGCATTCTAGACACAGAGAACAACAGCAACAGCATGGAGTTTGTCTTCAGGGCAAGGAGAAATTCACATCGTTGGAGCATAGAGTACATGGAAATACAATACAAAGTTGGAAAAATAAATTGGTACTAAATTGTAAGGCAACACAGAGTCCAAGGACTGAAGTTCTAAGCTTCACTCAGGCTTGAGAGAGCCACTGAAAATTTTTGAGCAGAGAACAGACTTTAATGCTGAATTCATTTCCACAGACTCACAAATCTGTGCATGAGAAAAAAATGTCCTGGTAGCAGTAGATTAAACAAGTTGAAGGGAAAAAAGGATAGAGATAGTCAAAACAGTTAGGCAATTACTGTAAAATGTCGAGTATGAGAGAGTGGAGGTCTGTATACCATGGTATCAATGGGGTGGGAGGGGAAGATGATGAGAAAGATGTATTTGATGTGGCATCCAAGGGAACTGATAACTGATTGGTTAAGGGAGATGAGGGAGAGAGTGAAGTCAGTGATAATCCCAAGGATGGCACCTATATTTTTATGACCTATCAAACCTATCAAAACGACTGATAAACTAATGGACTATCTTTTGCTTGTGGTATATTTCTGAATCATAGTAATATCTATAAACATATATTGGTATTTTATATAAATCTCACTCAGGAAGAATATGAAAAAAGGGTAGGAAAGTAAGTATAGACCTAGAACTGGGGACAACCTTATAACTCATCTAGTCCAGCTTCCCATATTTTACAGATTATTGAGGCTTTTTTTCCTCAAAGTCTCGCAGAAATTGAGGCTTAGATACACGTAGTAAGTAGCAGTAATGAGGGAGTTGAACCCAAATACTATGATTTCAAACACAATACCCTTTCCATTTCTGCATGGTGATAGCTATTCATAGTTCTTATACATAACAGCCAGTTCTCATATTGACCCTGAGCTAGGTGCAATTATTATCCCCATCTTATATATGGAAATTCTGAGAATAAGAGATTAAGTGACTTGTCCAGGGTAATACAACCGGTAAGTGTCTGAGGCAGGATCTAGACACAGGCCTTCCTTGACTCCAAGTCCACACTCTTACCACTACATCACCTAGTTACCCAAACATACAGTCTATCTTTATTTCATCAGTTGTCCAAAGGGGTACTTCTTGACCACTTGTCAAGCAATGACAGTAGATAGGAAGCAGACTGGGGCATTAGCCTGGTATTGAAGATCATATACCAGGTATATCATTGATTTCCAATAGAGTTAGTCTGAGGGAGGTACTTTTTCTGGGAAAGTCAGTCAGGAAAAAGCACAGATTAAAACAGTTGGTCTTTGAAGCAAACAGCCTTTGCCATTTAGATGCTTACATTTTAATGGAAGGAAAACCACAAACAAGGTGAGTCAAGGGTACACAGAGGACCCTTATGAGGAAATCATAAGAAAGAAGTTTGGAGGCCTGGATCCCAGCAAGATAAGGAGGCTGACCTATCACAGTCAGAATTTGAAAATAGAACCCAAGTTTCTTGTCCCTTTCTTTTTTAATATATTTTATTTTTCTCCAATTATACATTAAAACAAGTTTTGAGTTTTAAATTGTATCTCTCCCTCTCCTCCCTCACTTAGATGGTAAGCAATCAGATCTGGGCTATACGTGTGCAGTTGTATAAAAAATTTCCATATTAGTGATTTTGTACAAGAAAATTTGAATAAAAGAAAAAGAATGAAAAAAAAGTGAAAAATAGAATGTTTCAGTCTGTATTCAAGCAAGATCGGTGCTTTCTCTGGAGGTAGAGAGTAAGCTTCATCATTAGTCCTTTGGAGTTGTCTTAGACAATTGTATTGCTGAGAATAGCTAAGTCATTCACAGTTCTTCATCATACAATATTTCTCTTACTGTGTACAATGTTCTCTTGGTGCTGTTCACTTCAGTTGCATCAGTTCATGTAAGTGTTTCCAGGTTTTTCCAAAATTATCCTGCTTGATACATTTCTTACAGGACAATAATATTCTATTCCAATAATATACCACAATTTGTCTAGTCATTCTTCAATTGATAGGCATACCTTTGATCTCCCATTCTTAGCCACCACAAAAAGAGCTGCTATAAATATTTTTGTACAAATAGGTCCCTTTCCCTTTTTCGCATGTGTTTGGGATATAGAACTAGCAGTGGTACTGCTGGATCAAAAGTTATGCAGTTTTATAGCCCTTAGGACATAGTTCCAAATTGTTCCCAAGAATGGTTGGATCAATTCATAGTTCCACCAATAGTTTTCCCATATTGCTTCCAACAGCCATCTTTTTTTCCTTTTTTATTTTGTCCTATTAGTCAATCTGATATGCATGAGGCAGTATCTTGGTTTAATTTGCATTTCACTAATGAAGAGTGATTTGGAGCATTTTTTTTCATATAACTATAGATAGCTTTGGTTTCAGTGAAAACTGCCTGTTCTTATACTTTGACCATTTGTCAATTGCAGCATGACTTGTGTTCTTATTCATTTGACTCACTTCTCTACATATTTGAGAAATAAAGGCTTTATCAGAAACACTAGCTATAAAAATTGTTGCCCAGCTTTCTGTTTTCCTTTTCATTTTTGTTACTTGGTTTGTTTGTACAAAAGCTTTTTAATTTTATATAATCAAAATTATCTGTTTTACATTTTGTAATGCTTTCTTTATCTTGTTTGGTCCTAAATTCTTCCCTTCTCCATAGATCTGACAGATAAAATATTCCATGCTCTCCTATGGTATCACCTATAATGTATAAATAATGTAGCCATTTTGATCTTATCTTGGTACACAGTGTAAGATGTTGGTCTATACCTAGTTTCTGCTGTACTATCATCCAGTTTTCCTTGCTGTTTTTGTCAAATAATGAGGTTTTGTTCCAAAAGCATGGATCTTTGTGTTTATCATATGCTAAATTATTGTGGTCATTTACTATAATGTAATTAATACTTAATCTATTCCACTTCATTCATGTTTTTTATTGATTTCTTTGATATCTTCCCTGAAATTTTGTTCTTCCAGACGAACTTTGTTATTATTTTTTATCACTCTATAAAATAATTTTTGATAGTTTGACTGATAGGGCACAGAATAAGTAAATTAATTTGGGTAGTATTATCATTTTATTATATTGGCTTGGTCTGCCCATGAACAATTAATGTTTTCACATTTATTTAGATCTGATTTTATTTGTGCAGTGTTTTGTAGCTGTGTTCATTTAGTTCCTGGGTTTGTCTTAGCAGGTAGAATGCCAAGTAATTTTTATTGTCTACAGTTTTGAAATGGAATTTCTCTATCTCTTCTTGTTGGTCTTTGTTAGTAATACATAGAAATGTCGATGACTTCTGAGGATTCATATGGTCTCTGGCAACTTTCCTAAAATTGTTAACTATTTCAAATAGTTTTTAGTTGATTCTCTCAGGTTCTCTAATAATAACATTGTCATCTGCAAAGAGTGATAGTTTTGTTTCCTTGTTTCCTATTCTAATTTCTTTTTCTTCTCTTATTGCTATAGCCAGCATTTCTGGTGCAATATTGAATAATAGAGATGATTAATGGGCATCCTTGCCTCACCTCTGATTTTATTGGGAAGTGATTTCTAGCTTACTGATTACATTACAGATAATGCTCGTTGATGGTTTTAGATAAATATTGTTTGTCATTTTAAGTTAAGCTCCATTTATTCCTCTGTTCTCTACTCTTTTTAATAGGGATGTGTATTGTAGTTTATCCAAGGCTTTTTCTATATCTACTGAGATCATCCTATGATTTCTATTCATTTTGTTATCAATACGGTCAATTATGCTGCTAATTTTCCTAATATTGAACCAGCTCTGCATTCCTTATATAAATCTCACATAGTCATTGTGTATTGTTCTTGTTATAGAGTGTTGTAATCTCTGCTAGTATTTTGTTTAAAATGTTTTGCCTCAATATTCATTAGGGTAATTGCTCTATAATTTTCTTTCTCTGTTTTGGTTCTTCCTAGATTAGGTATAAGCACCATATTATGCCATAAAAATAATTTATTAGGATTCCTTCTTCACCTACGTTTCCAAATAATTTCTGTAGTATTGGAATTAATTGTTCTTTAAATGTTTGTTAGAATTCACTTACAAATCCATCTGAGGATATTTTCTTAAGAAACCCATTTCATTAAGAAGTTCAATATCTTTTTTCTAAGACTGAGTAATTTAAATATTTTATTTCTTCTATTATTCTGGTAATTTATATTTTTATAAATATTCACCCATTTTACTTAGATTGTCAGATTTATTGGCCTATATTTGGGCAAAATATTTCCTAATAATTGTTTTAATTTCTTCCTCATTGGTGGTAAATTCACTCCTTTCCTTTTTGGTACTAGCAATTTGGCTATCTTCTTTTTCTTGGCACTTTCTTAAGTGGCCCTCCATTGCATAAAAAATAAAATAAAAAATAACCTGAACTCAGCATGATTCCACTACTCTGACTTAAAAACATTTTACTCCATTCCAGTTAAAATATTCACTATCTTCTCACACTTTTTTCATTTAAAACTGTAACTTTACTTGACATTCTCATGACCAAGAATACTTCTCCCTTTCTTTTTTACATGATTAAATCTTACCCATAATGCAAGGCCCATCTAAAGTAATATCAATTCTGTGAAGCTTTCGTAGGCTATAGTCATTTCTCCTTTCTATGATCTGTTGTCAGTTTGTATTGCCCTTACCACTCATTTATCACAATATATATATATATATATATATATATATATATATAATTTTGTCAGAGGTAGTATAGGATAAACGATAGAAAGCCAACCTTACAATCAGGAATCCCCAGTCTGAAATCCTGCCCTAGATACATACTAGCTACATGACCATGAGTAAGTCATTTAACTTCTTAGTACCCTAGACAGCATTCTAATAATGTAATTTAGAGATGATTTGTCAATCTAATTAATGGAAAAAGTTACCGCATTAGGATTTCCCCAGCAAAGAAGAAAGGATAAGACTAAACTATATGTGTATATATGTATCTATGTTTTATAAATGCATATACATATATACACATATACATATAAATATGTGTATATGTGTATATACATATGTATGTATCCCTACAGATATATAAACCATATTCATAAAAGCATGAGATACAGATATACACTATATATAAACACATGATACATAAACTTATATACACACACTTAAATATATTCAATTTCATCTGTCAAAATCCCTAAGACAAGATAAAGGTCATATTCACAGTAAATATATGCATTATGAGACATGCTCTACCTCTGGGTCTCACAACACTGAATAGGGCTCTCTTTCCTTTGAGGCTATAACATGTAACAAACATATAACATGTGATATGTAACAAACATAAATGTTTCCTTTGTAAGAATATTTACATGAAATATTACTCATATGAATGATAATTGAACTTTCTGAGATAATTATATGCTGAGATGTGTCCTTTGATTCTTTCCTTTATTCCTTGTTATTTTTATGACCTTTAAATGATAATTGTTAAATGGATGATTTTGACATTAATGGTTAATAATTTGATAAAGCTGTTCACTCATCAATGGATAGGCCTTTCATGATGTTATTCCTATAAAGCTATATTTTCCATGATTTCTCTTCCAAGTTTGGTTTTTAAGTGTCAAAAGAACCTAATTAGTATAAGGATTCACAGAAATGTACATATTTTTATTTTTTTTTTACTTATTGCACTACAAGTTTATAGAGTATATTAAGAAACTATAAATTGAATAACCCAAATACTCCTGTAGATCTGTAATCTCACTGATATGGGTATCCTGTTAGGAACAAATTACAAGTCAACCATTCCTGGACGTGCTGTGATAGTTGTCCATATCCTCTATAAATTCTCTATTGGGGGTCTGTCTATTCAATATACTTGGTGGTACCTTTTTCACTTTCTTTTCACATCGCAAGGGTACCAATCAAAACTGTGTAGCAAAATTCAAATATAGAAGAGTCACAAGAAGTTAAAAGTTCATTCCAGTGATCTCTTTGAATAATCATTGGTTTCTGTTCTTTTCCATTTATTTTCTTACTAGTCTTAACTCTTTCACACTTTGCTTTCTAATGTTAATGTCTTGATAACCTTACCTTTTTTCTGCATTCTTAATTGCTCTTCCTTTCTCTCTCCCTCCCTTCCTTCCTTCTGCTTTCCTTCCTTTTTCCTTCCATGACTAAGACTCCCATATCCCTTTTATGCTTAGAGGTTTTTGTTCCTCTTTCTATTTCTTTTCCCTTTCATTCTATGTTTTTATTTCTCCTATCTTTTGTTAGAAAAAAATGTTTTTTATACATCAGGGTATAGTTTTCTATTTACCTTTGAAACATTTTCTATTTCGGTTGTTGCCCATTTTATCCTTTTGCTATTTTGTGATTTATAGATATACATTCAAGGGGATTTAATTTTGAATCAAATGACAAAGTCAATCTTATCAAGTACTCTAACCATGAACAATATGAGATTAAGGCCAGAGTGGAAACTTTGTATTATGGAGCTGTGCTGTAGAAAATAATTCCTGGTGCATCTTAATCAAATTCTTGAATCCTGAAAAACAAAAAAATAGAGAGATGACAAATTTCATGTTTACAACACACAATTTTTTTTCTAGAAGGCTGCTAAACTATGTCTCGTATTTCACAGAGTCATCTGGTCTTCAACATCAGGATAAAAAAATGCAAATTTGATTCTGGGTTATTTGCAATTCAGTTCAGATATTTCTAAGTCATGATTAACCAATCTAGTTTAGAAAATACATGATTTCAAAAAGGGGGATGATTTTAGAAAATATTTGTGTTAAATTTAGTATTTTAGTTTAAGTTTAGGTTTTAAGTTTTTAGTAGTATTTAAGTTTAGGTTTAGATTTTTTTAGTAATGTTTTAGATTTAGAATTTGAAGGAGCTTTGGAGATTACATTGGTCATTCCTTTCATTATCAAATAAGGAAATATAACCTCAGAGAGTTTTAATTATTTGATTAAAATAACATAGATAGTATGTGGTAAAAATCAAAATTTGAAACTAAGTACTCTAAATCCAAAACTAGTACTCTTTCTTCTCCACAAAATTATTTTTATTTGCACAAAAATAGCAAATGAATACACATATTAATTGGTGTGGGCCTTCCAACTTTTATAATCTAAGTATAATACCTTTTTAATAATAATAAGCTGATTTTAAGCCTAGAGGGCAATATAATGGCTTCTAAAGTGCATGCAGTTCCATCTTCTTTAATTTTCAGGGATTTCTTTTTGATGAAAAGTTCCAAGTGTAGTAGCAATTACCATGAGCCAGAAGTTAGAAAGATTCCCAACATTTAGGTAGATCTTGTATTCTCTGCCAAATTTTATATTTATATCTATCTCTAATTAACTCCTGTTGTCTGTATTTGATAGGAAATCTGGTTTCCTGGAAATGGCTGGGTAAAAGAAAAAAAAAAGATTATAATATCTGTGAATTGACAAGGGAGGTTGAGCAAAAAACTGACTTTTTCTTGACAATTCCCTCAATCCTTTTTCTTCCCCCAAGGTGCTCTTTAAAACCATTTACGCTCCTTAATATGTCCCTTATGTCGCACACCTCAGCTCTACCATGGCTGATCAGGAGTGAGCTTTAATGCCACACTTCTTCTAACTTAAATAAATATGGTTCTAACAACTTTAGTAAGTTATAGATAACTCCTGGCTAATGATCAAATTTCCTCAGCTTTTCCAAATACAATTCTTGTGCATTGTTACCATGCTTTCTAGGATTTTTTGATACTTTGTAACTCAAAGAGTGAGAATGTTTGATCTTTTCACTTACTTTAACTAGAGTTCAATTCAATTCAGTTCTTTAATTGCTCCATTCATACACAGGTCTTTCTTTCATTGGTTTGTTGAACCCATAAAGTCAGTGACCATTGTGGGCAAAATTGTCAGTGCAGTAACTAGAATCAGAACGAGAACTAAAACCAAACCCAGACTAGAAATTTAGGCACCAACAAGGTGTTTGAGTTCACCAGCAAAGAAGTACCACAAAAAGCAGCAGAAATTCCCAGAAGGAACAAAAAGACAAAGCTTATATAGATTTCAATTTAGGCAGGTGGTAAATTGTACCTAAGAAGTGGACAGAAATTGTAGCTAGGGACTTGCAGGGTAGGAATGGGGTATGTGGTATCCCTTGATTAGACAGGGCCTGTTGCTGGGGCTAGTAACAAGAAAAGATTTTTCTTTCCCTGTCAACCCTGTCAAGATAGGACAGCCCTTGCTGTTTCTGCAGTAAGGAAAGTCGAAGACAGGGTTGGGGCTGCAATACAAACAGGGTCAAGGGCAAGACAGAGGAACTGCAGACAAAATGGAGTTGCTTTAGTTTTCTTGGCTATTTACTAACTCCCCTATCCAGACAGGTTCAGGCATTCACTCATTTTTTGAGGAGGATGCTATTACATGATGCTTGTCAAAGATGGTTTTGTTCCATGTATCCAGTCAATTGCCACATTTTATATTCTCTGTTTCTACAACACTTTTCATATATGTCCTCTTCTTTCCATTCAAACAGGCACCTGATATCAGTTCAGGTCTTTACCACCTCATTCCTGGACTATTGCAATATGCTCAGAATGGCTCTCCTTTTCTCAGTCCTCTTCCCTTTAAATATGTCTTCCACATGGCTGTCAAAGTGATTTTCATAAAGTACAGGTCTGACCATGGGACATCCCCACATCTCAACTTTTGATTGTTCCTTATAACCTGTAAGGAGTGAAAATAAACTCCTCCCTTTGACATTTAGAACCCTTTTACAAACTGGATCTTCTGTCTTTCTAGTCTTCCTATACATTACTGTATCTTATGTAACTGATGATACTTTTGTACTGGCCATACTTGATAAACTTCATATATGATGCTTTATCTACCACAGCGGTTCTCAACCTGTGGGTCACGACCCCTTTGGGGGTTAAATGATCCTTTCACAGGGGTCACAGGGGTCACCTAAGACCAATATATGTTGGAAAATATATATTTGCAATGGTCTTAGGAACCGAGACACCACTCCTCTATCTGTCTCCAGGTGGGTCTGCCCACATGCAGATATGCCCACATACAAGTATTAAAGGGTCATGGCATTAAGAAGGTTGAGAACCACTGATCTACCATCTCTGTGCCTTTGAACTGGCTTTCTCTAATTCCTGGAATACTCTCCAACCTCATTTCTTTCCATTAACATGCATGACCTTTTCAAGTCTCACTTCAAGTGAAACTCTTCAATAGAGAGCTTTTCTACTCACCTAGCTTCTACTTCCTTTCTGACATTATCTTTTATCTATTTGTATCCATCTTACATCAAAATATATGTGTTTAAATATATAAACACGTATATAGTGGATGTTTCTACATATATGTGAGTATTTATATATACACATACATCTTACAGCAATATATGTATATATGTATGTATACACATGCCTGCCCAATAGAATATAACATCTTCAAGAGCAGGGGCTATCTTCCATTGTGTCTCTGTATCTCCATCTCTTGGCATAATGCCTGGTACCTAATGGTAAAAAGCTTAATAAACACTTACTTAAAAAAATTATTAGTAGCCTGTGTTTATAGAGAACTTATTATAAATATTTGTTGATTGATTAGGTGAGTAACTGGTGCCTGCCACCCTTCCTATTTTCAGTCAGAAAATACTAACTATTAATTTGTTTATCCCCAATATATTTCATCACAGGGAATGGGGGGAAAAGGATTATACCAAGCATAAAAGAAGGGTATCTCTTTTTAGGTGTAGCTGTGCAACTAATGTTAAATATTTGAAAGATTTCAGCCAAGTAACCATCTGATTTACAAAGCTAGCATTTGTCATTGCTCAAACTGAGAAAGAACTCAATAGAAATAAAGCCAGCTAGTCCCTGCAAAGTGGCCTTCATCAGGAAGACTTGTTTCATTTCATGCAATGATATACAGGCCATATCCTGCTACTCCCATAAAAGAAGAACAATTGTTCTTTCTGGGTGACTGATATTAGAGCCATATCCTTCTCTCCTTTGTGTCAGGCAGCACACAGGCTCTGCATTAGCCTTTTTAATTTTACTTCCTGCACCTGTCACTTTTACCTTTTAATTAGCTTCATTACATTTCCCCAGGCTCACCCATTTGTCTGAATGTTTTAGATAATGAAGTGCCAAGTATTTAATTCCTGGTAGTTTATTGGTTTGTTTGGGGCAGAGAGGTAAAGGAGTAAAAATGAATACTGGGAAAGTCCGTGGAAAAAAGTCATTGTTACCCATTAGAAGGCAAGTTCTATGAGGGTGAGAACCAAGTTCACTTTTATTTTTATACCTCTGGCACTAAGCATAGAGTGCTGGCCCTAAGCATAGAGTGCTGGCACAATGTTGTTGCTGTTTCAGTTTTCTGTCATGTCTGAATCTTCCTGACCCTATTTGAGGTTTTCTTGGCAAAGATACTAGAGTGGTTAAGCATTTCCTTTTCTAACTCATTAAACAGATGAGGAAACCAAGGCAAATAGGGCTTAGTAACTTGCCCATAGTCACACAGCCAGTAAGGATCTAAGACCACATTTGAACTCAGGTCCTCCTGACTCCAGAGCCAGTGCTCTATTCACTTCACCACCTAGCAGCCCAAGGATCTAACCTTCATTGGAAGTTTGTGGTGTCCATGCTGTTGGTATGTTGCTCTGTTCAAGTTTTTTTTCAGTGGTTCACAATGATATTCATTCATTTTTAATTAAGCAAACACAATCAAGGATAGCATTGAAATGATTCAAATATTATCATTGAATTCATATATTGAGGTTCAGTAACAGACAAAATGATTTGAATACTTTCCATATTGTTTCTTCTAAAGCATTCATGCCCCAGAAAGTAGGGACACAGATTTCCAGTGTTAATGGTAATTACCATTATTTTTGTGGTTTTTAACTAGAGGTATTTAAATACCCACATAGGCGGTAGAGTTCAAATAACGTGTTCGCTACAACTGCAAATGACACCTTTCATGTACCCAAGATATCATATAAAAACAGGTCAGATCTTGATTATTCAGAGTAATTGAGAGATAATTCTAGTACATTTTACAAAAGCAGAGATAATTGACAATTATTATTTACCCATTAGCCACTGCCACATTTAAAATAAACATATTATATACACATACATACACACATACATGCATATACACACATCAAAATAGCAATTAAACTTATCAGTGGAGTGGAAATGAGCACAATTATCACTACTATCAATCAATCAATAAACATTTAGTAAACACCTAATACTCTATGTCCTAGGCACTATTTTGGGCACTAGGGTTGAAAAAAAAACTGAACGAAAATAAAATGATTTCTGCTGTCAAGGAGCTTTTGGTCCATTGAGGAACATTATACGAATACACAAATAAATGCACACAGAGTAAATATAAAATATAAACCAGGCATTAGGAAGGTAATATACTAATAACTGGGAAGACCAGGAAAAGATACATATAGAAGTTGTACTTAAGCTGGACGCTGAAAGTCTAAATGGATTATGAATTTCCAGTCCAAAAGGTTAAGCCTGAGAGTGGAAATGATAAACCACAAAAATCATGAATGGCACGAATAAAATAATCAGCATATTTTCCTCTACCACTTACCAAAGTACTAAGAAGAGAGGCAAAGGTGGCAAAAAGGACAGAAACATGGGAGCTGAGTTCAAATGTGGCTTCAGATACTCATTATGTGTGTGATACCAAGCAAGTCCTTTAACTTACCTGCTTCAGTTTTCTCATCTATAAAATGGGAATAATAATAGCACCTATCTTTTGTAGTTGTTCTGATGAAAGAACATTTATAAAGTGCTTTGTAAAATTCAAAGTGCTTTAAATGCTCTTATTTGTTGTTTTTTCAGTCATTTCAGTCATATCCAACTCTGCATGACCATATTTGGGATTTTCCTGGCAAAAAAATATTAGTTCAGTTGACCATTTTGTACTCCAGCTCATTTTACAGATAAGGAAATTGATGCGGACAGGTTAAGCAATTTACACAGAATCACACAGCTAGTAAATGTCTGAGACTGGATTTGAATGCAGATCTTCTAGGCTCCAGACCCAACCTGGCACTATATCCACTCTGCCACCTTAATTGCCCCAAATATTACTATGGCTATCTATTATTTTCATAGCATCAGAGATATAGAGTTGAAAGAGACATCAGAGGCCATTCATTCCAAATCCCCCTTTTTGTAGCTGAGACAGGTAGCTTTGGTTTTGTACAGGTTTCCATAGGTTGTAAACATCAGAAATAGGATTTGAACACACATTCTTTGACTCCAGAGGCACTAAAATTTTCTTTCAATGGTAAAAATGAATCTTTTGCTTTTTCTCTCCCCACAATCCCTTAAGTAAATTCTCACATAAAATGTGATTCTTAATGATGATGGCATGTGTGTGTGTTTGTACATTCCTTCTTGGGATCCTTGAGAGGATTCTCTTTGGGGCATTATTTTCTTCCCTTTTTAATTCGGGGATGCTATTTAGCATTGCCAAATACTCTCTGCTTTATAAAATCAGAATACACAGAATCTCATGGGATATCAAAGAAAAGGAAAAATGGACTGGAAAAAAAAATGAATACAGCATCCCACAGCATCCTTGCTTCACACAAGACTACAAAGCCTATTCAGTAAGCACAGAAAGAATATGGTGGATGGTTTTATAGATAGTAAGACAGTAATCATGATTATCATAAGTGCCAGATAATCATTCTGCATTTGTCACCATTAACACATAATATCAATCAAGAGAAAAGTAAACAGTGTTTAAATATACCTACCAATCTCATTTTGTGTTGTTAAATTGAATTTGAAATAGCTAGATCAGTGCTGTAGGTTGTTCACTCATCATTAGTGTCAAGATAGGGAAACTACTTGGCCTGTAATAGAAGCCAATACAGAATTAGACTATGGTAGATAGATACCCAGATAACTCTTCGTTAAATAAAAGGGTATGGGAATGTGTGTATATATGTATATAATCTTACCTTTATTGATTTAAAATATTTCAAACTGAAAGAAATAGAATATTTCAGCACTTAACAGTCCATTTTTAAGCCTAACTACAAATTAATGTTGTGCATCTTTTCCAATTAGATATATAATTAAAGAATCAAACAACAGGCAATGCATTACTAGCCAATTAATATACACCTTCAGTGAAGGTTGATGAACTTAGAGTTCATTAAAGCCAAGCTTGTCCTAATGGAGTTAATCTAACATTTAAACAGTTATTTTTATTCTTTAATTTTAGAGCTTCATCTGTACAACAGGTCTTAGTGACAGGAAAATGGCATGTGAATACATATTGCTATGCAGAAGTTCTAAAAAAAATCATCTTTTTTCATTAATCCCAGAATAACAATTGATACTGACAATTGTGGTATCTATTAGAGCATACAAAGAAAAATTTTAAATTGAAAAAGTACTTCCAAAAGTCAGGGTTCAGTAAAATTCATAGGACAGCAGATTTAGAGTATAAAAGAGACTTTAGGAACTTGGTAGTCTAACCTTATACATTTCACAGATGAGAAACCCAGGAAAGTTATGTGACCTACCCAAGGTCATGCAAATAATAAGCAAAGAGTTTGAACCCAGGCCTTTTTCTGTCTCTCCAAAGCCAGTGTTCTTTCTACTGCCCCATATTGCCTTCTTTGTATTTCAGTAATAGAATGTGTGACCTTGTATCTCACTGTTATCCACTCCTTCTACCTGTACTTTTTCCTTCAAAGTTAGAGGTACCAAGATTAGAAACTATAGTGTCTTTAAGGATTCCTTTCTAGCAAGGACACCCAGAGATTCCTTTCGTTTTCTGCATGGTCAGCCCACCAGTATTCCCCATCCCCAAGACTTATAGCTACCAAATCCACCATTTGAGGCATTTGGAAGTCCTTGTATTGAGTTAATCTACTCAGAGGTCTTTAAATATAAATTACTTAAGCTAGTCTTGTAGATTTTTCTTGCAATCACTTCAAAACATTTCTTCAGTGTACTAATTTTCATTCCAAATTCTGTCCAAAACCATCATCAATAATTCAATTTTATTGAGCAAACAGTTATTAAATCCTACATTCAAGGCATTGTGCAATGAACTAGAAATAAATGGACAAAATCCAAAGCATCCCTGACTTAAGCAATTTACATTTTGGGGAGTGGTAGTATTTATATGGAAAGTATATTTTAAAAATAGATACATAGTAATCTCCCAGATTTGGGGGAGATACTAACAACTATAGTCATCAGAATACATGTTTTCATCCCTCCAGCAAATGATAGAAGTAAGAATGAGTTGAATTAAATTTGTAACCCTTTGTTTGCTATTTTAATTTGAGGGGCAATGTTGTCTGATACATAGATTTTACTTAGGCTTAATTTAAACTTCTTTTATATCATGTTTTAGGGAGATCAGATTGAAATTACACCAGTTATATCAGTCAGTCAATATTCATTAAGAGTTTTGGAATCTATATTTAATGTACTTACAAAGGTTTTTTTTAAGCCTGAGACCTAAACATACAATAATAATTTTATATAAATTTACAGCTTACCATGCCAAAACATAATATATCATATCATGTCATATCATACCATACCATAACATATTATACTTTATTTATTATACTGTATTATACTTTCATCTCCACTCCAAGACTCTATCTTGTAGAATATGACCACATATATTTAATTCAATCAAAACCTGGGTTTTTGCAAGAAATTCCAATTTATTTTAAAGCTATTTTTACTGAAATTTCCTTCAAGTTTTATATATAACAGCCTTCTGTAATTAAACAGATGCTTGTTGATTAAAGATTAACTGTGTATAGCCATGTCATTGCACTGTTATAATTAAGGCTTACATTGATCAAGAACCAACTTGTCCTTTTCTATTTATATTTTCTTTCTTTTAGACAAAGTGCATTAAACAATGCAATGCTAAAAAGATACATTGTCCTTCAGGAGACCTTGGCTTCAAAAGTTAATACTTTAAAAAATATAAAAATAAAAAATATATATAATCTCGGGCCACAAGCATAGTCAGTTGATAGAGAGAGATTTACCAACAAAAGAAACATTCATTTTTAAAAACTGCATATAAATATTTTACACAGTTACCTAATTTTCTCAAAGTTTAAATTGATTATAAATAGTTTATGTGCTTTTTCTGTATCTTAAACCTGCAGAACTATTTAATCAAATAACGTCTAAGCCTGCCTTCTTCAAAACACTGAATAAGATGCATGGTACAGCAGTGCCCCCTGCAGCCCAAAATGGTGGCCTAGCTTCAGAGTCTTTTGGTGTTCATTTGATTAGCTCTTTAGCAACTAAATAAGTTGAAGGAACAAATCCCCACTTTATACAAAAATAAATCACGATTTATAAAATCGCAGTAATAGGATTTGGTTTTATATTTCATACTCAGAATCTTCCCCTTTTCTTTCCAGAAAAACAAAAGGTATATATATATATATATATATATATATATATATATATATATAGTAAGAAAAGGGTTGCTGATGTATCAAAATTGAGTTTTAAAAGCAAAAATAAATTGATTTGGGTAAGCTTCTCAGTGAATTTGAACAAAAAACAAGCTCAGCTTACATGGATGTAAAGAAATTGAAATTAATGGAGTTGGTTACATAATAGCATTTTTTTAAGATGTGATAACTTAAAATTTAAGCAAAAAAAAAAAAGATAATTCTATAGATGATTAGAAGTGAAAAATACACTAGATATTAGTTAGCTTCTAATCCGGTCCCCTATTTTTACAGATGAAAAAGCTGAGGGTAAGGGCCTATCTAGAGTTTCACCTTTATTTCATTGCTCGTTAGTGGCAGATCCAACACAAGAGAATATGAATGGGGAAACATTGATTGTACAGGTTGCTTCTAATAAACTATTTGAAATGATCAATTTTTTAAATAATTCTAAATCTGTTCTATACATAAAAACTTATTTCCTGTTTGGTTTTTTCTTGTTTTTTTTTAGTTTATTGGTTATTCAAAAAGTACTGTAGAGATTGTTGTTCAAGTTGTGTCCAATTCTCCATGGCTTCATTTGGAGTTTTCTTGACAAAGATACTGGAATGTTTTGCCATTTCCTTCTCCAGCTCATTTTAGGGATGAGAAAACTGAGGCAAACATGCTTAAGTGTCTTGCCAGGGTCACACAGCTAGTAAGGGTCTGAGGCCAGATTTGAATTCAGGAAGATGAGCCCTTCTGACTCTAGGCCCAGCGCTATCCATTGTGCCACATAGTTGTCCATTTTAAAGATTAGTTAGCTTCTAATCCAAGCCCCTATTTTTATGCATGAAAACACTGAGGGTCAGAGGCCATCTGGAGTTTTGCCCGTATTTCAGTGCTAGTTGGGGGAAGTTCCAACACAAGAGAACATGAATGGGGAAACATTGATTTCACAGGTTTGCTTCTAACAAACTATTTGAAATTATCAAGTAAAATTTTATATAGATCTCATTCTATTCTCCACATAAAAACTTATTTCTTTTTCTTTTCTTCCTTGGAATACTGTATAAGCAGAAGAGTTCTGCCAAGTTGCTAAAGAATTTGGTATTTATTAGCTTCAACCTACACATTGTGGGACAAAGACACACAATGGTTTGCTGTTGTCTAGAAAAAAAAAATTTAACCACAAAAAAGAAATGACCTCTAATTACTAAGCATACTTCTTTATACAGTAGACAAGAAAAGAAAAAAATCAAAGCAATTATCTAGTTAATATAGGCCTAACAACTCCATTTCTTTATTTTGATTTGATGATGGAGACCAGACATATACTGCCATTAGAACTTGAGAAATAAAAAAAGCCTGCCTCCTTCCACTCAGCTTTCCCTCTCACATCTTTTACATTTGACTGTAGGAGGAGGTGCAAAGGGCAAAGAAGAAAAACAGCAGGAAGAAGGAGTAGATTGGAAGGAATGACAGGAAATCTCTAGGTCTTTGTACAGCCACTCAGGATTAGAGAAAGGTATTAAAAATTCCAAAAGAAGACTTAAAAATAACATTTTTCAGTCCTTGTCTTTCCAAACAATGGATGGGGATAAATTACTGGATTCTTGCCATGATTCCTTATACCATAGGAGGGAACATATTCTCTGGTCATCGGAAGCCCCACTCCTGAATGAAATTGGCATTTCCCAGGTACCCCTCCTAAAGGTAATTAACTATAGCTATTACATTTCCAGATAGTCAAAGTAATATCTCTTTCCAAAATATTGGGCTCCTATTCTCCTTCTCATCTCCCACTTCTTCCTCCCCATTTTTACTCAAGTGCTTTTTCATTCAGAGAGCACTTGATAGTATACTCCAGTTATTTCTCTTCAGTAGCATAAACCAGGAGTCTTTCTCATAGGATCACTGTAAGTAATTGAGGTTTCTTTATTTTTGATATGCTTGTTACAAGCAACAATCAGCAGAAAATATCCTAAGGTCAGAGGTATCACTATTGTTGTGAGATGCACCACTTTGTTAAAGAATAAACACTTAAGTATTGCTCTTAAATACCAAAACTGTAGGAATTAAATCAAAAGAAACATTAACAGTAAGGAAGGGGTGGGATTCTTAAAAAGCAATGAGAAAGGGAAGTTTTTATATAAAAGAAAGCTTCTTAAAAGAAGGATTCAGTCTACTTCAAGCTACAAGATTTTGTGACAATATTGAAATCAGGACACATGCCTTTGTGACCCAGTTATTTGAAAATTGGTTGAGCTTCTAAGCTGTCAAAAATTTTACAAATTTGTGGACCAGATTGAGTCAATAAATTACAGTACACAAACAATTTGAAGCCAGCTTCTCTTGTCTTGATTAGGATTTACAGATCTTAGGACAGTTTAAAAAAGTAGGGAGGGAGAAAACTAAGAATCTCAATAACTTCAAAAAAGATGAGGTCACACAAATTATTTCCTGTATAAAACTTGTCTTAATTTTCTTTGTTGAAACTGCAAGGAATATACAATTGTATGTTTTAGGGGTTTCAAAGATGTTCCCACATAGTTCAATTAATTTTAAAAGAAAAAAATTATAATTGATAAGTACTAGTAAAGTAGTGCAATTCATATGTATGTATTTATTTATATACATGTATATATATACACTCATGTTTGTCAAGTATATAATTTGACAAGTACTAGTATACTAACTGTTGAAATTCATACACATATATGGGTCTACAGGTATATATACACATACACATGGATACACATACATGCAGATATGTGTATATGCATATACCTGTAAATACAATAGATCATAAACACTGTCGTAACAAATTACACTGGAAATCTAAAATTGTATTGGTTCTATTGACTCAGAGCTGTATCGAAAAAGTCACCTAGTCCAACCTTTCTTTAAGTGGTTCACTAGTTACTATTTGAATTCTTTTAGTGAGCTTATTACCTCACAAGTTGGTCCAATATGTTTAAAATATTTGGTATTTTTTCCCATATTGAATAAAAAATCTTACTCTAACTTCTACCTGTTGGTCCTAAGAGTGTTCCTGAGGCTAAATGAAGTAAAATACAGATACAGAGAGTAATAGGTTGGTGTTGTTGTTGTTCAACTCCATTCAACTCTGCATATCCCCATCAACTTTGTCAATAGTCTTTTCTTGGCAAAAATGACTGGAGTGGTTTGCCATGTCCTTTTCCAGTGTGTCCCCATTTCACAGATAGGAAACTGAGGCAAATAAGGGGTAAGTGACATATCCAGGGTCATATAGCTAATAGGTGTCTGAGGCCAGACTTCATATCTGGCACTCTATACACTACACCACCCACTTGCCTCAGATTGATAGGAGTATCTGTCTGTGTAAGCACACACACATGTATTTTCCTCTGCTATATAATAAATAGTTCCTTCAAATAAGTGAATAGCATTATATCTTTCCTAACCTATAGTTTTCCAAATTCTTCTCTTTTTCAGATCCTTAGTCCCTACTTCTTATATCAAAAGACAGTATGTCTATATTATTTACTCTTCTGGTCCTACTCTAAAATTATTTCTGCTCCATTGCCTCTCCCAAAGTTCAAAAACCATATTTGAATGATCTGACCAGAGTACTCTAATACTACTACCTTCCTTGTTATAGATATTAGGCTACAAAGCATGGCATGATACTGCATTATTTTCCTTGACAGGCTGCTGCTAGACTTGGAATCTAGAAAAGATGGGTTCAAATCCATCCATCAGCCCTCACCACTTATGTGACCATGGGCAAGTCATCTAAACTTTTTGTGCTTCACACAACTATCTGGTCCTTCTCTAAGTTATTGGTGTTTAGTAATCTTCATTGGCACAGGGAGTTCCCTTAAAGACATTTATCCTGACTGACAAAATAAAAAAATTTTCATGTGTTCATATATTATTATTAAGATGAATAGTGGAAAATTAAGAGGAAAGATAATGTTATTGCATAATAGAGTTCATCTTGACCATGTCTGCTGCCAGTATTTATTACTTTAATATCTTTCTCCTGGGCGGCTAGGTGGCACAGTGAATAGAGCACCGGCCCTGGAGTCAGGAGTACCTGAGTTCAAATCTGGCCTCAGACACTTAACACACACACACAAAAACTAGCCGTGTGACCTTGGGCAAGTCACTTAATCCCAACTGCCCTCCAAAAAGCAAAAAACAAACAAACAAAAAAATCTCTTTCTCTTTGATTAAAAATCTCCTATATAGGAAATAAGTACTTTGAATTTCTGCTATTTCATATCATATGTGAAATCTATTCCCTGAAACAATGGGTTTAACCTTCCTAAATTCTCAAAATCAGAATGGAAGAGCAGGCAGAGATTTCAGTGATTATTTTTTCATAAGGTCACAGATTTACCACTGGAAAGAACCTTAGAAAGAAAAGTTTGCCTTTGTTATTCTACAGATGAGAAACAGTGGATCCAGACAAGCAAAATGGCTTGCCCAGTCTGGGATCCAGAGCCAGGTTCTCTAACTCCACATCCAGGATTCTTTACATTGCAACACAGTTCTCCCCACCTCTCTTTTAAAGATGGGGGAACAAATGTGTAGAGAGACTAAGTAGCTTATTCAAAGGCATATGACTAGTTGTGGCAGAATTGGATGTGAATTCAATTTTGTTTTATCTGACTTGGTCCAAAACTCTTTCCACTGCACCATCACCTTTGGATCATAGTTTAGAAAGTCTTTTGTTGTCCTTAATTTTTTTTCTATTTATATTTAGCTTTTCAGACACTGTTCTTCCAGGTTCATGTAAATTCATATTTCCCTTGATTATATGTATTTCTTTCAATATTTTATAGATGTTCTTTTAAAACAGTGCTCTTCAGAAGTTGATTGGCAAACATTTGCTATCATTAGAATTCTTTTCCCCTTAAATCTTACTTGGATAATTGAGATCAAATAGCAAGAATTTCATTTTAAAAACTCTCTTGTCCTTAAGCTATGCCCTCATTAAGAGTTTCAAGCATTGGAATCATACTTTCTTTTCCTCTGTATCTTGATTTTTTTTTTCTGTTGTCTACAATGTTGTGGGCTGCTCAGTGTCCAGCACTAAGCATGATCATAGATGTGAATAAAAAAATGACCAGACCATGTGGGTAGTTCAAGGAAGAACTATCAACTTCATTTAATGATTTTTGAATAAGGTTTTTATAGAACAAGCAGACAAAGATTCAAGTACTCTCATCAATAATCTTAGTTTGTCATATCCTGGAATATTATTGTCATTAACATAGTCTTATCATTATAATAGGCTGTTACATCCTGGAAGCAACTCAGATAAGGTCAGGCTTTGTAATTCTAGGTGCCAAAAAGTATTAGGAAAAGCCAGAAAGTCTTGGAAAAGTCTGTTAGCTTTTTTTCAAATGCAAACACATCTCCCAGAGCAGGCTTCAAAGCTGTAGTCTCAAAGACGTCTGCATAGAAACTGACCCCCAAGAATCAAGTATTTTGGCTTACAACACTACAACATATACATGACTAAGCCTAGTGTTTCTTTCATTTGCTATCATGAATGGCACAATAACATTACTCACTCTAATTTGCTTATCAAATTATCATTTGTTTTAGAACTAAGAGACCAGACCACGGGTGGGAAACCTGTGGTCTCATAGTCACCTGTGGCCCTTTAGATGTTGAAGTGTGGCCCTTTAATTGAATACAAACTTCACAGAACAAATCCCCTTTATAAAAGGATCTGTTCTGTAAAACTTGGATTCAGTCAAAAGGCCAAACCTGGGGACCTAGAAAGTCACATGTGGCCTCAAAGCCTCAGGCCCCACACTCTTGGTCCAAACTAAATGTTCATGTTATTTTTTGCCTTAGTTTCACGTTTGTATAAGCCATTTAATAACTAGAATTAATTATAAAATTTTAGTTAAAGCTGTTGAAGAGTAGATAGCTTAGGAAAGTTCAGCAGATTTATCTTTCTCTAGTGTCCCAAATTCAATTTCTAGTACAAGTCACTTCTTTTAACTAACAATCTTTGGAACAGAATGTGTTGTCTGAACTGTGATTTGGAAGCAGAAGTAACTTTTACATCTCAGCTTAGTAACACAGTTGAAGAATAAGTTATTCTCTTCAAAGGAATTTCTTTACTGAAATTTAATCCCTATTAATCATAGAATGTTAGAATTAGCCAGGACTGTCAATAAAATTGTCTACACTAATAGTGTTCTGTGTAGAATATGAGTGATCTAGGCCTTGCCTCCATATTTTTTCTAAGAGTATGTATCAATGTTTATTGAACTCTACAGTTTGTTTTTAGAAATAAAGTCTTTGTCACTCAAGATATCTTAATAATCAAATTATCAACCATCATGTCAACACACTTTAAAGGGGATTTCATAAAAATGCTGACATAAAATTGTGTCTAATGTCTAGTTAAGCAGAACAACACAGAAAGAAAATAAACTATTTTCCCAAAATAATTCACAGGTATGAACCAGAACATTTCAGATGGTATTTTGAAAATGCAATTTGATTAGAAACATAAGAAGTTAGAACTAGTTATTTTTTAAAATAACAGGAGAGTTGGAAAGTATTTATGGGAATGATCTGTTTCAAAGGAGTAGTGACAAAAATAAATTTGAGATGACTTCTGGGTATTTTCATTAGCAAAACAAATGTAGACAAGAAACTGAATTCTACCTCCCACAACAAATCAAAACTGTGATTGCTTTAGGTGGGAACTACAAGGCAGTAAGAAGAAAGATGAAGACATTATTGGGAAATGACAGGAAATTTGACTGAAGTTCTTAGATTTTGGTAATTCATCCTGCCTGTTCTCTTTGCCCTTGATGCTTCTCCTTGGATCCTTCTGTTGAGGTCAGGGAAACATAAAAGGTTGAGGTCATCATAAAATGTAAAGGTATGGGGTTAGGGATGCTCGTGACAACAAGACACTGGATCCTACAAAATGAATTTGACTCGTCTTCTCTCAACCAAAGAAAAGCAAAATTTATTAAAAGTTCACCATAATGCATAGATTCTTAAGGAGTCTTGGTGGACTGGACAGTTCAGCTGGACAAGAAGGCCAGAATTGTCTGACACAGAATAAGTCTGTGCTAGATCATTCTCTGCCTTACATGGAGACAAGAAGGAGTCTTATATATAGAAAGGTTGTGGGAAGTATCTAGGTGTGGTCTAGAGGAGGAGTTTGGGGTCTTCTTGAAGTGTCAAATGAGGTCAGATTCAGTGATGAGAGATTAAGAGTGGAAAGTAGCTAGAGGTTACCTGGAGATGAGACAATGGAGGATTTCAGAAGGATCAAGGATGGGAAGTAGCTAGACAAAGGAGGGCTGAACTAGTAACAGAGATTGGCCCCTAATTAGAATAATAGGCTGATGGCCTCAGGCAAATGCCTCATCAAATGGGAAAATTCAATCAGAGTTCAAGGCGGTTCCCAGAGCTGTACCTCATCACTTCTTATCACTCCCTATGAGTATGGATTTTTCTCTTCCCTAAAAAGGATCTGGAGGAAATTTTCTATTTGAAATCCAAACTTTAGTTCCTCCCAATTCCTCAACCCTGATTATTCATGAGTATCCCATTGTTGAGAATAACATTTCCTTAATCTTGCCTACAACATCACTTTGGTCACACACCCATTAATGTAAATAATGACTATTTATAGTCCCTTATCTAGGATGGTATGAAATGTTGAACAAAGAATCAGAAGACCTAGGTTTAAGTCCCAGCTTTGTTACTTAATACTCTCACGTGACCTTGGGCAAGTAATTTAATGTCTCTATGCATAAATTTTCTAACCCAGGAAATGAGATGACTCAGTCTTGAAAAGAAGTGACCATTCTGTCTTAGTATTCAGAGAATAATTGGAAGAGTTCAGAAAGAATATAACTGAGAGCTAATAAGCTAAAATTCTTTGTGACAAGATGAATCAAGAGGAATGAAAAATTTTCAAGAATTGAATTTTGGCAACATTAACTCAAAGGATCCTGATAAAGGGATTAAAAAGGTGGTCCATAAGGATGTACAGAGAACTCACTGACCAACCTGCATTTTTCAAAGGTGTGTGCAGAGACAGGAGCAAGAGTAGGTAACAAAAATAGTACTGCATGTACAAATAGAATTAGGAGACTAAACATTAGAAATCATTGAGACTAACGGCAAATATTAAGAATAAAAAAGCTTTTCTTAATACTCAGGAGTAGGTCAAAGAACTGTGGAGATGATAATAGTGTAGACAAAGTATAATTTATTCAACTCTTCTGTTATTTTTTATTTCCTCCACCAAGGAGGATGGTTTACAGACTGAGAAATAGACAATAAAAGGGGACAAGAGGGAATTGAGAACCAAGTTACATAAAGTAATAAAAATAAAACAGAATAGAATAAAATTGCCAAAATGCCTCTAATTAAAGACCTTGCTCTGGAGCTTTCTAATTGACTTATATAATGTTACATATTTCAGTTTGGGTATTTCATTCTTCTATTAGACAGTAAACTCCATGGAACCATCACTTCTAAGTTTTCTTACTCCTTCCAGTGCATAGCGCAGTGCTTCATGTGCAATAAATGCTAAGGAAGCCACAGGATCAATTTGAAGGCTATAATAGTCTAGGAGAGACATGATGAGAGGCTGATGGTGGCTTTGTATATGAAGAAAAGATACCACACCAAATGGATGTTATGATGCTAGAAACATTGAGATTTAACAAGGTTGTATTAGTTGAGTTAGCATTGTGTGGGACACGAAATTATGAAAAGCTTCTCAGTCTGGAATGTACCGCCCCCCCCAGTGCTGTACCCTCCCCCTTTCTCCTGTCAATTACTTTTATCTTCCTTTGTCTGTTTTTCCCGCCCTGGTGAGGGCCTCCCATCTCCCTCCCCTTTCAGTTTCAGTAGCGAAGGGATTGGTAAAGTGAATTTTTCACCAATGAAAGAAGGCAGTTGGCCAGGAGAGGGGACGTCTGAATTAGGTCTTTAAAATCCTAGACCTGATCTTTGGAGTCCTCTCTCTCCCTGCCGTCAGCCTCGTCAGCCTCATGGATAAACATCAGTAAGAAATCCGATATGGGGCACCCCTTTCTTCCCGGGGGAAAGGGAATAAATTCCTCTTCTTATCTAAGGCATCTCTGTGTTTACTTTTCTAATTAAATTAAGAATAGTGGATATTTTTTTTATCCCAAACAGCATGAAGACTTGAGAATTATACTGACGTCCCAAGCCTGTCTGACTGAGAGAATGATGGTACTGAAGAGGTTACCCAAAGAGTCTTAGAGTTGCCTGAGACCCCAAAATACCAACATGCCAGTTCCTACTGAAAGAATTTCACTCAAGTCTTCTCAGCCAAAAATAAAGTTTATTGAAAGTTCAAGTTCACCGTATGGGGTAGACTCTTAAGGAGCCAGTCTATGCTAGGTTGTTCTATGGAGCTTTCACATAGAGCAAGTCTGTGCTAAGCTATTCCATGGCACTCTCCCAGATGGAGGGAAGATGGGGTCTTATATACAGAGGAATCTAGGGGTGGTTCAGAGGAGGAGCCTGGGGAAGGTCTTCAGGAGGAGTCAATGAGGTCAGATGCCAGTAATGAGTTTGGGGAGGGACTTCAGGTGGAGTTAATGAGGTCAATGCAGGGGTGGATTGATATTTTGATAGGCCCCGGGTGGGAAGCACATGGACAATGGAGGGCCAGGTCAGCAACAGAGGTTTGGGTGCAAACATAACAAAATACCCATGGCCTCCGCAAATGCCCCACCAAGTGGGAAAACCCAACCAGACCTCAAGGGGCTTCCCAGAGCATGCACCCCAAAGATTCAAGGAGAGCTCAAGGGGAGAGGGGGAGGTCCCAGAGCCTACACCTCATCAGTACCTTTGAGAATAATAGGTAAATTCAGAAGAAAGAAGGGGTAGGGGTATAAAGGTAAAGATGACTGTTTGGGGCAGGTTGAGTTTGAGAAGCCTGAGGGGCCTTCATTTTAATTTCCATGGCACCTTATAGCCCACTGCTGATTTCAGGGAAAAGTCATTTTAGCATTTCTGAGGGATAATGAGGGTACCCTGGATAAATTTGAGCAATTATATTAATGTCCTTCTCACCCCCTAATACTGTGATTTTTTTTTAAGTGAACATCTCTCCACCCATCTTTTTGTTTATTTATCCTTTAATTTTCCTACTCATTTTAGTTTTCCTACCCTTTAAAATCCATTTTACCTTTCTTTACTCCTTATTAGGTTGATATAGTGTAGATCTGAAATCAGGCCTTTCTACTTATTATCTATAGTAACACTGGGTAGTAGTTGTTTTAATTTAAAGCAAAGTGTTGTGTACTCCCAAGGATATTTGCATTTTAAATTTTACCTGTAATTGGGCAATGTAAGGCTTTGTTCCTTAAGTGTGTAATTTAAGCAGCCATCAGACAAAAAGATAAGGATTCTTTTGGGGGGGAGGGAGAGACATAAAGAATCCTTCCTTGTGGTCCTAGAATCACAGAAGTAGGGAGAACCTGCCTTTTTCCAGTTATTAAGCAAAATACAACCTTGTGCAATTATACAGTGAGAAAACATCTTTTGTGACCTTTTTCTTAATTATATTTTATCTTTTCACTAACAATTTTTTTTCCTTTCCTTTCTGCTCTACTTTATCACCCCTTTGGAAAAGAATAACAAATTACTTGCAAAATAATATGCCTTGTAATAGTCAAGCCAAACACTTCTAGAATGAATCTTATTCATTTAACTCAACATAAAGATCACCTACGGGTGGTTAGGTGATGCAATGGATAAATTGCTAGCCCTGGACCCAGGAGGATCTGAGTTCAAATGCAGCCTCAGAAGCTTACTAGAGTGTGACCCTGGGCAAGTCACTAAACCCTATGTGCCTCAGTTCCTCATATGTAAAATGAGCTGGAAAAGTAGCAAACCACTCTAGTATCCTTGCCAAAAAATGGGGTCACAATGTGTCAGACATGACCAAACAACAAAGATCACTTTCAAAGTGAGTGCAATACACTCTCTGCACCCTCTGTGAAGACCCCTCAGAATAAGAAGGGAGAGAAACTATCTGGAAACCAGAGATAGACTTTTGTAAGACTGAAAAGACCTGAGTCCTGGGTTTCCTAAGAAATTTCATAACCTAGGACCCTTCCCCCTTCCCTTGCTGTCATCAGCATCAGGCCCCTTTCAGGAGTTTTTTACCTCCATCCTTGCTTGTGACTTTTTTCTCTCCCTGGCCTTGGTATTTACCAAATAAAGACATGGATAATACCTTGGCTCCCTGTCCTACCTCCCAGGCAATAGGAGATAGTGTCAGGGGTCTTTATTATCCAGTATTGTGTTAGATTTAGCACCAAGACTGAGTGCCTACCTCTCAGCCAAAGGGAAAAGGGACTGGGGGATATAATGGGGGAAGGGGGATGGGAGGGAGATTAACTGTATTAGGGTATAAATTCTTGTTCTGTCTTTTGTAACACACCTCCTCTTCTTAATCCTTGCCATGGAGAGAGTTGCCCTCTTCTTGCAGGGGAAGAGAATAAAACTTCCTGTTTCATCCTCAAGATACCTCTGACTTTCGATTTTTCTTGAGTAGGGGATTTTGGGGGTTCCTGTGGCCCACACAAGAGTTTGAGAATGCATACAATTAGAGAATGGTTAAATAAACAGTGGTATATGAATGCAATGGAAATGCTACTATACTCAGAAATGAGTAAATAGATAATTTCAAATAAACACAGAAAGACTTGTATGAACTGATGAAAAGTGAAATGACAGACCAGAAAAACAATTGATACAATAACATCAATATTAGGAAAACAGTTTTGAAGACTTGTATAAAATGATGAAAGATAAAATGAACAGAACCAGAACAATTTATGCAGTAACAATACAGTAAAAACAACTTTGAAAGCTTTAAAAACTATGATGAATGCAATGATTGTACATGACTCCACTGCTGTTTCTTTTACTTTGTCTTCTGTTTCCCATTTCTGATTTTTAGTATCTGCACATTTCTTATAGCCCAATGTAAAATATGACTCCTCTATGAAACCTACTCTAATTCCCCTGATTTATAATGACATTCCTCTTCAAATAGCATTTTGTCTGGAATTGTCTAATTCACTTAAATGAAATTGTGTGTTTTAACTGTGAGTTTATGTTTTAATTCTCCATTAAGTCCCATGATTGCAGAGACCATGCTTTATATAATCTTTGTAGTTCACTCAGTGCCTAACATAGTGCTCTACACATAAGTTCATTCAGAAAAATAGGTACAGAATCCAATTGCTTCCAGGGAACACTCATATTCCAGATTCTAGAAGTACAGATGAGTATGGTTGGGTTTGTAGTTGGGGGAATACAGGATCTGGCTAACTCAGCACTAACGGCATGGCTAATGATGAGACAAAAAGAGAATGGGATAGGGAGCAATATGCTGGGATATGGACTGGCCTGAGGAGTGTGGTAAGAGCGAATATGAAGTGTCTACCTTCAAGAACCCACTTTTTAAAAATTTCACTTTAGAGTATACTGAACACCATTTAACCTTTTATTCAGGGCTCAGGGTCATCATCATTGGCCTAAGTCATTTTATCATACTGTGAAAAGGCAAGTCTTTTAGTAACTAACAAGTTTACTTTACACATGTGAAAGAGGAACTGAGGGTACTCTCCTTTGAATAAAGTGCATGGGCCTTGTGGCAACTCTTCAACATAATGAGGCCTTAATTTAAATTCAAATTCACAGTTGTCTTTTCAGTGGCTGAGGTTGTTGAAAGTCTGACTTCAAGATAATTAGAATGTTCCTATACCATTTTATGAGACTTTATTTTTTAACTGGATTGCTTCTTTTTTTTACTGAGATTGAAATTTAAGACTTTATATCAGCCACTGTTCAGGAACACTCTTTAAAATTTTATTATTACATTTCATTATTAGCTACTTCTTAGTCACCATACTGAAAATGGTTCTACTGCTAGGAATTTTTGCTAGGTTTTTTTTTCTGACTTAAAAAAATTCCATCCAGTCAGCAGCTAAGCATTTTTTTTCTTTGTATGTGAACATTTCTGTAACCTCTCAGTCAAATAGGGCTGCTTATGTGCTAACAGGAATTGAGCTTTGATATAGTAATATAATTTAAATGCCTAGTCAGCAGCTAATTAATTAAAAACTTGGGATCGAAGTAGACCATATACTTATAATTTCAAGAAAAATGATATGGAACTGAATACTGAATATAAAAACGGAGAATACTGTTTTATTAACTGGTTAGAATGATACTACCTTACTCTTGGTTTCTCTACTTCTGTCTTTAAGACATATGGGCTTATAAAACATTGATATGCTACAGTTCTTATTACTGTATAGAACTTCATATCATCAAGTTAACAATAATAGCTAACACTTATATAATACTTATTATATACTAAGCACTGTGCTAAGAATGTTACAATTATCTCATGTGACTCTCATAACAACTCTGGGAGGTAGATGCTATTATGGCAGTCATTTTTAGAAATGAGGAAACTGAGGCAAACAAAGTTAATTGACTTGATCAGGATCAAACAGCTACTAAGAATCTGTGGCCAGATTCTATTTTAGGTCTTCCTGACTCCAGCCTCAGGACTCTATTGAACCACCTGCTTGCTCCAAATATAGTATAAATATAAATACTATAAACAAATACTATTTTAAGAAGTAAAAGTATCTTTATCTCCAGATTTTTCATAATATGACATATATATGGAGAGATAGAGACAAGTTGAGGAAGAGAGAGAGGAAGGGAAGCAGGACGAAAGGAGAGAAGGAGGAAAGGAGGAAAGAAAGAGAGAGAATGAGAATGTGAGAATGAATTTTAAGGAGCCTCTTAGTGCAGTGGTTCTCAACCTTCCTACTCCTTTGACCCTTTAATACTCGTATGTGGGCGTGTCTACATGTGGGCCGACCCACCTGGAAACCAATAAAGGAGTGGTGTCTCGGTTCCTAAGACCATTGGAAATATGTGTTTTCCAATGGTCTTAGGCAACCCCCATGACCCCTGTGAAAGGGTCATTAGACCCCCAAAGGGGTCACCACCCACAGGTTGAGAACTGCTGTATTAGTGGCTGACACAATAAGAACTCAACAAAGCCTTATTGATTGATTTCCTGTGTAGTATAGTGAAAATTTAGAATCTGTCACAAATGCCCAAACTTGTTTAATAAAAAAAAGAGACTGATCTAATGAGAACAGAGGAGAGAAAGTATGTTGCTTTCTGTCTTCGGCAAGTTAAGAAAGTTGAATGACAAGGACAGGAGGTACCATGTTAAAGTGACTTAATTTTATTGTTCTATCCTTCACAAAGACCAAAAGTAAGGCCATTAACCAAGTCCTCTGGTTAAATTCACATTAGTTGTCCATCTCTAAAACTCTGAAGATTATCACAAATACCAGCACAGTCCATTAAATAAAGATCTTTACCAGATAGTCCTTGTCAGGACCATCCAAATTAATCCATCCATGAACCTTGTTTGTTGCTGGAACCAATCTAAAGTAGCTCGTTTGGTGGAAAGAACACAGAGGCAGCTAGGTGGTGCTGTGGAGAGGGGTGTTAATGCTTATAATCAAGAAGATCTGAGAACAAATTCTGCCCCAGATACTTAGTATCTGGGTTGACCCTCAAGAAATTGTATAACCTTTCTTAGCCTCAGTTTCCTCATAAAATAACAAAAATAAGAACATCTACTCTTTAGGGTAGTTGTAAGGATCAAAAGCATTAACATAAAGCACTATTTAAACCTTAATGAGTTAGATAAATGAATTTAAACTATTTAGAGTCACAAACACTAGGTTGTAATTTCAACTCTACTTACTGCCTGAGTGACCCTAAGGAAGTAATTTCCCTTCCCTGAGCATTTCCATTATCTGTCTCCACATCTAATTCCTACTACAGTGCCTTGAATATAACTGGTGTGAGATAAATGCTTGTTGGCTAATCTATAAAATGAGAAGCTTAGACTAAATAATCTGGCAGCTTCCTTCTGTCTGTAAATTCATTATCTAGTGACACCAAAGTGTAAAAGACTTGGACCAGTAGCATGAAATCTACATTGGTGTCATTGCCTCGGATGGTTCACCAAGACATTCCCTAGGTTAAAACAACTGGGACCATTGTTTTTTAAGGCATTTTCCTACTATGTTTCCTGACCTTGTCAATCACAGGGAAGTACATGATAAAGAGCCTATGAAGAGACATATAATAAATAGTTTGTCATTGAACCATACTGTATCTATACCACCATACTATTTTACTTCCTTCCTTCTACAATATCTTCAATCTCTCCCTGTTCCATATCTCCTTCCTGTCTGCCTTTGAACAAGTTTAGCTCTCCTTAATCATAAAACCTTTCCTTAGTTCCTCTTTCTACCCTAGCTAATGTCTCATCTTTCATTTCTAAACGTCTTGAGGAAAGAAAAAAAAAGATTTTGAAAATGAGCTTGAGTACTTGGCAACAAAACCTTAGCTCTAGAAGAGGCTTCAGATGATTTTATCCCACCCCCTCATTTATAGATGAAGAAACTGAGGTTAAAAAGATGTGAACAGATAATGTCTGAGCTGGGATTTTAAATAGGGTTGTTAAATTCCAAAACTAATTTTTGTTATTCTCATTTATTTTTCAAATGTCAAGCCTGTATTTTCTTTTCTCTTTCCTACCCCTAACCTGAAAAAAATAAAACCCTTGTAACAAATATTTGTAGTAATATGAAACAAATTCCTATATTAATCATATCCACAAAGTATATCTTATTTTGCAAATCTCCATCTGGGTATGAATAGCATTTTTCCTCATTAGTCTTCTGAAGTCATTGATGCAGTTTGGTGTTGCTGGGAACCTCAAAATGTCAGGGTACAAGGCAAGTGTGCCTGGAATGAATTCAGGGCATTCAAACCTTCTTTTAGTCAAGGTGGCAAACTTTATTTTAACACCAATAGGAGCCACTAGATTCCTAGTGAATCTGCACCTTGATTGGGATGATATTGATACTTTGATGCAAAAAAAAAAATCCCTCACAAAAAACTGTGAGAGTTGGATGAAATTAAGAAATTATAAATTGCCTGCAGTATTGCAGTTGAGACAATAAAAGAAGTAATCCCCAGTTTGATTGAGAGCCATAGTAAAAAGACTCTTAAGTAGCCTGGGTAGGTTGGAATGGATCAGAGGCTTCAAGTCAATGATTTGGCCTGCTACCTGTGGGAAAATTCAGAACCTGTGTTGTTGAAATATATGAAAATTCTGAGTCCAGATCCAATCACCCTATCATCATGGTTATTCATTAAGTTGATTAGATTAAATCTTTCAGAGTTTTGTTTTTATGGTATTTTTGTTACATTATACATTGTTCTCCATATTCTCCTTATTTCTGTACCAAAATTTCAATTTCTGATCACTGACTCTCTCCTTATTGCTTTGTAATCTAGGAACATCCCCATGTTCTCTGCCGAAAATCACCTTTGACATGTTAGTGAAGTCTTTGGACTTTTCTTAGAATAATGCCTTTAAATGCATGAAATAAATTCTAAAGAATTACAAAGAAAATATTTATCAAAATATTTTTAAATGAAACCCCCTACTCACTTAGAGTGAGAAAGAACTGAGTTTGACTAATACCTAGAGAATTTTTATCTGTATGACCTTAGGAAAATCAATTCAAGGAGAAAGGAAAGAAACAAATATTTATTAAACACTCATTCTGTTAAGCACTGTTCTAAACACTGGGGATAAAAATGCAAGCAGAAAGGAAAACAGTCCCTGTCCTCAAGGAACTTACAGTCTGATAAGGATATAACACACAAAAGGGATTTAAAAGAAGGTGGGAAGTAAAAGGACTTAGCACTGGGGCATGATTTGAAGTCCAAATGTCCAAAACAGGACTGAGAGGGGAAAGAAAGTTGGCGTTGACCTCTCCACAAAGTGGAGGCCCCAGGGGAACTCATGATTGGAAAATTGAATTGGGTCTTGCAGAAGGCTATTAGATGCTTACTACGGCTAGGCACTATGTAATATTATGGGAATACAAAGGCAAAAGCAATATGTCTTCTAACTTCAAGGAGTTTACATTAATTTTGGAAGAGTATACATAGATTTGTAAATGCAAAGTAGTTTTTTGAGGAGGGAACATTTTGCCTCTCTTTGATTGAGACGATGATGTTGAGGTTTAAGGCTCAGAGTTTCTCAAGACACCAAAATACCACCACACTGGGTCCTGCCCAGCTGAATGAATTCCACTCAAGTCTCTCTGCCAAAGTAAAGCAAAGTTTATTAGAGATTTGCCATAATGGGTAGGCTCTTAAGGAGCATAGGTATCTGTGACCCTTAGCAGGCCAGAATAATCTGACACAAAGTGAGTCTGTGCTAGATAATTCTTGGCATCTTCATGGAGGCAAGATGTGTCTTATAAACAGAAAAGTTGTGGGAGGATTTAAGGGTGGTCTAGAGGAGGAGTTTGGAGAAGGTTCTCAGTAGGAGTCAAATGAGGTCAGACTCCACTAATGAGAGATTAAGGGTGGGAAATAGCTGGAGGCCACCTGGAGATGATGGCAATGGAGAACTAATCTGGTTTAGGAATGACAGATTTGAGTATAGATATTTGGGGGAAGATCTAGGGTGGGGAGTAGCTGGACAATGGAAGGCCAGGCCAGTAACAGAGATTTGGGTCTAGGAATAATGAAAGGTTTATGGTCTTAGGCAAATTCCTCATCAAGTGGGAATATTCCAGGAGAGTTAGAGGGGTTTCCCAGAGCCTGTACCCCATCAATGATAGTGATATTTATTTATCTCACAGGGACTTTTAAAAGATTAAATGAGTAAATATATATCAAGTACTAAAAATTAAAAGTTAAATATATGTCAGACATCTTCTTTGTCATATTTTCTCCCATGAACAGATTACTATCCTCATCAGAGGAACATAGATTTAAAAGCTAGAAGAACATTTAAACAAACTATATCCATTTTATTGCCATGCTCTCTCAATTTTACCTTTATAAAATCTTTTCTATATGCCCTCTTCTGTTATCAGACACTGCCACTATCATAGTATAAACCCTCATCACTTCTTACGTGGATTATTGCAATAGCTAGTCCATAGGCCTCCCTGCTCTAAATCTGTCCCCTCTCCAGTGCATTCTCCACTCAATTGTCAAAGTGATCATCTTAAAGTACAAGTCTGACTATGTCAAACCCTCATTCAATAAACTCCAGCATCTCTCTTTCACTTCTAGGATCAAATATAAAAGCCCATATTTGGCATTCAAAACTCTTTATAACCTCCCCTGTTTCTATCTCCAGTCTTCTTGATGAGGTACAGATCTGGGAGCCCCCTTGAGCTCTCCAGGAATCTTCCCACATAAGGCATTTGCCTGAGGCCATGGGCCTTAAATTATAGCTCTGCCCACCTCTTTAGAGCCCTCCTTTGTTCCAACAGTTTCCCACCCTTGATGCTCCTGTTCCTACTCTTGAACTGGCCTGGCCCACCATTGTCTGTGGTCTCCAGGTAGCTTCCAGCTACTTCCCACCCTTAATTATTCATTACTGGAGTCTGACCTCATCTGACTCCTCCTGAAGACCCTCCCCAAACTCCTCCTCTAGACCACCCCTAGATTCCTCCCACAACCTTTCTGTATATAGGATCCCATCTTCCCTCCATGTGGTATGAGAGTGCTATAGAATAACCTAGCATAGACTTACTGTCCTGCTTGCCCAATACAAGCATCGCAGATACCTAGGTTCCTTAAGACTGTACCCCATATGGCAAACTTTCAATAAACATTACTTTTCTTTGGCTGAGAAGACTTGAGTCAAATTCATTTGGCAGGATCTGGCATGTTGGTATTTTGGGGTCTTGAGCAATCCTAACTCTCTTTATGGGTGACCATATCATTCTTACATCTTCTTTTCTTCTCCCTCCCTCAAACATAAGCTATGATCTAGTAATACTGGTCTCCTAAAAACCTCTCCATCTCCCAAGTCTGGACATTTTCTCTAACTGCCACCTCTCCTTCCCATCCCACCCCACCTCCATAACTGGAATTTTCTGTCTCCTGGATTCCTTTCAGTCACAGCTAAATGCCTACTTTCTACAGGAAACATTTTCCAGTTTCCCTTCATTATAGTGTCTTCCCTTTATTAATTATTTCTAATTTATCATAGATATATTTTTATATACATATGTGTTTTGTATGAACATATACATATATATGTATGCAATAATAATTTTTACACTACTCATATTGTTGAGGTCAGAGTCAGAAGATCAGTTGAGGTGTGAAAGAATTCACTTAGACTTCTCTTTTAGTCACTGGGGGACTTTATTTATGTCAAAAGCATATGGATCTTTTACTGCAGCCATGGGACTGAGTGAAAAGTACTGCTATTGGAGTGAGGGGAAAGAATTAGAGAATAGGCTTATATAGACAGAAAGCTACACAGACTGTTCAGGATGATGATGTAGTTTTAGGGTTTTATGGTAGTTAAAGATTAAGGACAAGAGGGACAGGGGAAATTTTATGATACAGGATGAGGAATTATATGGTGCAGGGAACAAAGGTTTAGGATTATCAACAGGACAGGGACAAAACAGGTTAAAGATAAAGGCAGGAGAATACAGGATAAGAGAGACAAAAGCAATTCTTTGGGCACAAGTTAAGGAGAAGCCTTACTACTGCAGGAATAGGACTTTAGGACTCTCAGGTTATAGGATGAGCTACAGAATGAGCCACTCCTCAGGAGGGGCCTCACCAAGTACTGGAAAAGCAACCCTTAATATGCTTCTTAACCCCTAGCATATCATTTGTATTGACATCAGTATGTTGTCTCCTCTGTTACACTGTGAGATCCTTGAGAGAAAGGACTTCCTTTTTGCCTCTCTTTGCCTAGTGTGTCCTAGCACTTTAAACAGTACCTGGCATATAGTCATAGCTCACTTAATGACTGTTGACTGATTGACTAAAGGCTAAGCAGATTAAGTGGCTTGGTAATTATGGGAAGTAGCAGAAATTGTATTCATACTCAAATTCTCAGATTCCATTTGTAGAACACTTTCTACCATTCCATGGTGTAGTATTTGACATAGATGGTCACCATTGTCTACTGAACACTCACTTTTTTTCTTTTGACTTTAGAGAATGTGCTCTCTTTGTTCTCTACCAACACCTCTCTAAATATTCAGTTCCTTTCCTTGGCTCCTCAATCTCTTTACTTTAATGTGGATATTCTCCAACAATTCATCCTGAGCTTTCTTCTCTCCATCATTTCCCCTAGGAATTCTCAGTGACATTCTCATTAATACCTCAATAAAGATAACTTCCAATTCTTTCTCTTAAATCTAGACCTCTTTTCTGAAATCCAAATCCATACAGCCACCTGTTTGTAGGCCATCTCTACCTGCATGTCTCAGTCATAGGTACCTCAATTTAGAATGAAGCTTAATCATCTTTTCTTCTGATTTTATTGCTTATAACTGTGACACCACCATCTCCTCTGTCTCTGGTGTTTTAAAAAGAAATGGAGTATAATTGACTTCTTTCTCCCTCACCTTTCACATGCAAAATCTTAACAAGTCCTGTCAATTCTACCTCCTTTTCATCTCTTATATTTTCTCCCCTCTAGTCCCACTGCTGCCACCAAAGAATCAGGTTTCATCTCTCCCAATCTTGTATAACTAATATAGTTTCATATCTCTGATGTCTGCCTCCTTCATTCTATCTGTCATACGGCTACCAGAATGATTGTTCTTTTGAATTAATCTGGTCATGTTACTCTTATAATCACAAATATTCACTGGTATATTTTTGTCTAATAAGCAAAATTTAAACTCATTTGCATAACATCGATAGTCCCTTACAATCTGGTGCAACCCTTTCTTTCCAACTTCTCAAAAAAAAACCATACATATATTCTATTTTACAACCAAATATGACTATTCTTAATATTCTAAAACATTTTCCACACTCTTTCTTCCTGGTCTTTATTCTCAATTTTCCCAAAACCTGGGATATCTTTCCTAGACTCTTACTTGTCAAAGTCCTGCCCATCTTGCATAGTATACCTCAGAAGTTATAATCTTCAAGAAATCCTTTCCTCTTTCCTTTCCCCTCAGAATAAATGTATGACACATCCAACAATTTAATGTACTTAACATGTAATTTAATTTAATATTGAATTTAATAACATGCAATTTAATGTACTTAACATATAATCATGTATTATTGTTATTGTCCATGTAGTTCTTTTCAAACTGCTAGACTACAAGCTTCATAATGCTGAACACCCTATCTTATCTAAATCTAGTATATTCTCCAGCTCTCAATAGTACTTTGCACATAGTAGATATGTCACAAATATTTGAATGAGTGCCCCAAAGTAATACGGAAGTTCTGGAGTCATATACCTTGCATTGTTTACCCAGTCAGGAAATTAACAGATAAAATGTTGTGATACGGTATGCCATTGTACTTTTTGTACTGATCAAATAGCATGTTTTATTCCCTATGTTGTGTATTAGGCACTATACAAAAAGAAGAGAACAGGCTTCATTCATCAGAGTTTTTAATCTCAAAGACAATACTAATAAACTTTTTACATTTCCTCTTACAAGTAAGACTGATGGTAGCCTTAAAGTATTGAGATATTTGGTTACTGCTGTATATGTTGAGAGAGAACTCATGAAAAAGCCTTACTACTGTCTTCTCACAATGATTTAATCTCTTGTGGGAAATGCCATTAGATCCGGGAACTAGACAATTTTTCATTCCTTTGACTGTGGGTCTGACTTTGAGAAAGGACAATGCCCTATTGTCAAAACTGGAGTACTATTTCTGTTACCCAGGGCCTCTTCAGCTTTTGATTGAATTATGCACTGTATAACCCAGGGTCTGAGCGTCCTATTCTTCATCCCACATCTTTCTTGACTTTATTAGGCAGTATAGCAAAAAGTTGTCTTTGTACTTCCTGTGAGAAACAAAGCAACATTTCTGCGGTGTGTTTCTCAGTACCTGATTGATTTTAATGTCATTCTCATTAGACTAGCCTGGGGGAATTCATCTCAAGATGCTAGCTTCCCACTACCATACTAAGTGGCTTCCTACTGTAGAAGCTTCAGATTAAAGTTGTTCAGGAGGCTGCTTTGCAATGCATTGATTCTGTCTCTATTGAAAGTTTGGGGGCACAAAACAGGGGCAATTTATTCAGCGCTATGCCTTATCTATTGCCCTTTCACTTCCCCCTTGGTACTCCCTTGTATGTTTCTAGCTAAACCATATGTTCTTCCTTTAAACATACCAAATAAAAGAACATATGGCTTTCAGCTATTACTAACTTGTCCAATTTGTCACAAAACCTCTTCGATTACAACGATGGATTTCGATACATGTATATTCTCTAATATTTGTAAATGAACCTAATCTCTGCTTCTGAAGAAGAGAATATGGAGAACCACCAGAAATGTGACAACTTCTGGTATCACTTTGCAGCCCTTAAAATTATACTGTGGAGGGGCCGCTAGGTGGTGCAGTGAATAGAGCACCGGCTCTGGAGTCAGGAGGACCTGAGTTCAAATCTGGATTCAAACACTTGATACACTAGCCATGTGACTTTGGGCAAGTCACAACCCCAATTGCCCTCCAAAAAGCAAAAAAAAAAATTATACTGTGGAGTTCTACTCTCAGTTATAAGAATCCCAATGGGCTTCCTAGAGAAGAAAAGTCATGTGAAAGAAGACAGTATACCCTTCAATAGAGATCATACCCTTCAATAGAGACCATGACAATGTTTCTATGAATGGTGTTTTCCACAAATTCTGGAGAAAGACAAGGTCCTCTAGAAATATAACTGGGGCAGCTGGTACTTCTCTGGACTTGCTAGTAGAAAACATGAGAAAAGTCACCTAGAGAAGATACAATGATACCTTTAATGATCTGCTTTTTAATATAAGCCACGTCCCAGTTATGCTTACATATGGGTTTGTCTTTCCACTGACTATTGAGGAGGCAGAGCTGGATGGTCTACAAAAGCAATAGTATCTCTTTGGGGACCTGCAGAAAGAATGGGACCACTTTGATTTTCCCAACTTTTTATGTTGACAGTTTAGGTATTATAGGATGTGCCATACAAGGGACAAAGTGCTACCTATTCTATCTTTAGACCACTTTTTTATGTCAGTATCAGAACTTCTTTATAAAAAACACTCTGAATTAAATAAAACAATTCAATAAGCATTTTAAGCACCTACTCTGTGACAGGTAGAGTCTTAGCTGGGAATATCAGGACAAAAATGAAATGATCCCTACCTCCAACAAGCTTACATTCTACTGAGAGGAAGTAAAATATACATAAATAAATAAATGCCAAGCATACAAAGTAGATGCAAAGTAGAGTTGGTTGGCATGCATTTGACCTTTCTGTTGCTACTGAGTAATATCAGCTGCAAAGTCAGAAGAATTCTCTTACTGTCAAATTTTCATTTAACTAAATTCAACAAATATATATTATCATTTAAAATAATAATAGCTAGCATTTATATGGTACTTTAAAGTTTGCAAAGTACTCTATACTTTCTCTTCTCCTATTGAGCTTAAACTCTATTTGGGAGCAGGAATGCAGAGAAAATAAAACAAGGAGACCAGTGCTGTAAGGGAGACTATAAGAAGGAGTAACGTGTGGGAGTTAAAGAACTACTTGCTTGAGAAAAGGTGTAGAGACTTTGGCTATATGTAGATGGAGCTAAGCTCACTGGTAGGGCAATAATGGTGTCTTTTTTTTATGGATTATATGGATCATATGGATCATGAGTTACCAAGTGAGCTAACACTAGGCTAATGGTGGAAAGGGTCAATAAGAAGCATGCCAGTCCCCACAAAAAGTGGGGTATTGTGTGACCATGGGAAGTATATGTGGGGGAGAAGCATAACATCAGTAATGTACTAGATAGGCACAAATCAAATCAAGCACCTACCATGTGCTAGGAACTCTGCTTAGCTTTGGGGAATAAGAAAGGGGGGTGGAAATAACGTTGTTAAGCAGCTTATAGTCTAGTAGTTGGAGTGAGGGGAAAAGATGAACAAAGAAATATACACAAGTAAGAAACAGAATAAACCGGGAATAATAAAAGAAATATGGCATTAGAATTCAAGGGGATTGATAAAGTTTTCTTGCAGAAAGTTGAATTTTTACTGTGACTTAAAGGAAACCAAGAGAGAGAAAAATGTAGAAGAACCCTGCAGGTATGGGAGGTAGCAAGTGATAATTCCTAGAATTGTGATAAGGCAGCAATGTTTAGTGTGAGGACAGAAAGGAGGGCCAGTGTCACTTTTCACAGAGTCCTTGGAAAGGAGTAAGGTATGAGAAGAAGAAAACTGTGTAGTCTGTCAGAGCAGCAAAAACAACGATGAGCTTATTCTTGTTGAAAGATGTCTCGCAAAGTTCATGAAGTTGCTTTGGTTTTGTGGTTGAGCAGGGCATCAGAAGAGTCCACTTAGTAAAAGCTGTCATAGAAATAGATACATTGAGACTTTTGAAAGATAATTGGCTACTCCAGGTTTGTATCCTTGTCTCCAGATTTACCATGACTGGTTTTCTCTAGGTCCCCAAATTCATTATGCCCGGTTTTACCCATGGACAGGTTGTCTGGAATTACAATTGCTTCTCAGATTTTGAAAAAAATCAGACTTCAAAGTGTATCTCTCTGTCTCCCCAAAAAGTGTCCTGCAGGGATGACTGAGGAGTAGTCTTTCTCACACTTGAGGGAAAAGCTCTTGGGGGCTAATAGTGAGCAACATCTGATAAAACTTAATAATGAAGCTGCATTGTGATAATCCTGAGCGAGGAATATACTGGGCATGCTCAAGTACAAGAAATAATGATGTAATTAGTGTACTCCAACTCTGGATGGGCAAAGTTGATTCTATTAATTTTAAGTAGCTTCTGGTCCATCAGTAAAGCTCAACCCTCAGATACTGTCCTTTCTGAGGTAGCCAGATGATATTTTCCACAGCTACTGCTGACACTCCCATGGGTTGACTTATTTGACCTTAAAGGAAAATCTTCTAAATTGAAGTCAGAAGGTAGTTAAACAGATTCTAGAATAGATAAGTGGAAATGAGAAACCTGTGGTATAGTTCTCCTCCATTGGGTGAGAATGGAAAGGTTAGGTGTGTTGCCTAAAGCATTTTCTTCCTTATGATTGAAGATGGGATCACAAAAGTCCTACTGAGAAGCTCTGGGTATGTGGTTGTTGTTGTTCAATCATTTCAGTCATATCCAACTCTTTGTGACCCCGTTTGGGGTTTTCTTGGCAAAGACACTAGAGTGGTTTGCCATTTCCTTCTCTATCTCACTGTCTCTCATATTTCTTTTTGAGCTTACTGATTTTGCTTTGTTGTTTAAAAAGAAAAAATAAAAGACAAAAGCCATCATTGCCAACTGTTTTTGCCTCCATTAAAAAAAGATTACAAATAATTAAGATATAATAGAAGGATAATGGGACTTGATCTGGGTTCAAGTCCTGCCTCTATAACTTGCTGGTTATATGACTTTGGACCAGTTATTTAACTTCTCTGAGTGTTCATTATCTCATCCATAAAAATTGTCTAATAATACATACACTACCTCTTTCACAAGACTGTAGAAAAGTATATTGCTAGTCATCATTCACATTTCTTTAGCATTTCCAATATTATGAAGCTACAGAAATGTGAGCTGTTCTTTTTGCTATATTAGATTAGCTACTTAGGGATCTGTAATCCACTGTGATTTCTTTCCACTGGCATGAATCAAAACTTCCCTAGAAGATCACCTTTGAGAATTTGTATGATTGCAAAATATAACACCTGACAGTCAAGTAAGACTCTTTGAACACATTCTGATGAGGATGAGAATGAGGATGATGATGATAGCTAGCATTTATAAAGTACTTTTCAGGAATTGTGAAGCTCTTCATTTATGTTTTCAAATTTCATCCTCCTAGCATCTTGGTGACATAGTTTTGCTTTCTATTATCCCCACTTAACAGCTTAGGAAACTGAGGTTGAGAATATATGAGTTACCCAAGGTTTCAACAGCTAGTGTCTGAGGCCAATTTTGAACTTAGGTCTTCCTGTACTTGTTATGCCATCTAGCTGTCTTGAAACAATAGACATAAAATTCATTACCAGGTCCTTATGTGAACCCCCTATCTAGCTTGGTAGAACCTCTGAGATTCAGTACTCCACTGAACTAATGTTTGAAAACCAGGTGTATGTCCACATCACAGTAAAACCACAGAAGAGATTTTTAGTAGAAGGATTATTTTTGGCATTATGATCATTATATATCATTGATAGATTACCTTTTCCTAGACCTGATTCCAATGGCTTGAAGAATTCCCAATAAAGAAACTCCCTCTACCAATGCAGATCTTTTCATTTAGATAATTGAATAGGTCACTGAGAGGGCAGGTAACTTACCTAGGGTCACATAGCCCTAGGGTTTCAGAAGCAGGACTGCAACTCAGGTCTTCCTGATTCTAGTCAGTTCTATTCACTATACCACACTTCTTATAATGAGCCTCTTAAAAGCAATCAATAATAATAGTCAATATAATAACATGGAATTAGAAACCCTTCAAAATCTAACTACACACTAGCTTTCCAATTTTAACTTTATATTACTCTCCATTAGACATTCTGTATTACAAATAAAATTTGCTACTTGTTGTTTCTTGAACTCAGCATTCCATTTCCCCTCTTCTGTGACTTGGCACAGGCTGTCCTTCATCATGGAAAGTAAATCCTCTTCACAAGGATCAATTCACGTGCTATCCATCATAAGAAACTTTTCCTAATTCCATTTGGATATTAGTGCTGCTTTCTTCTTTTTAGTAATTAGCATCTCTTTACTGCTCAAATTTTGTCACTCTTTACACTCCCCGTGCCCCTGTAAGCTTCCTGACGGGCAGAGTTGTGTGTCTTTTTTTCCTTTTCATGCCCAGTACCTAATAGTGTAATTTGAGTATAGTAGGCATTTAATATATTTTACTGAATTTAATAATAATAATAATAAGCTGTTGATGGTAGGCTATGTTCTGTATCCCCTCTACTCAATAGCTCTTGACCAGTCATTCTGGAAGTATTCAAGGAGTATTAATGGTTGATGTCAATGTGTAGTAGGTGCTATAGTAAAATGGTGAAAACATATCCTCTTTAAATTTACTTCTATATTCTTGGAGATCAAAGCCTGTCTCAGTTTGGAATGCATCCCTGGCTTTTCCTCCCCGCCCCCTTCCTGTTTCGGTGTTTTGTTTTTTTGTTTTTGTTTTTTTACTAGCTAGAAAAAAAGGAAAGTAGTTAGAGAAGGAAGCAACTCAATCTGGGAGAACTATTTCACTGAGGAACTGTGGCTTATTACTTTATATAAGTAGGTCTCCACACAACACTCCCTCCCACGTAGAATTGAAATGTCATACAGATAGTAGGTTCTGAACACTGTTGCTTAGACTGGCTTTAGAAGCAAATGAATTGTACCATCATCAAACTTCGATCCTCCATTGTTTGCACCCAATGGCAGATTTAAATAGCACGCATACACACAAACTTCAAGCAAATCTTTTAAAAGGCAGTTGAGGTTGAAAGAGTATTATACTTGAAAAGGGAAATGGGAAACATAAAGTCTATAGGGAAAAACATGGTGAATTTGAAATGATACTCAAAAATGGTTATGGATGCCCAGGGGGGACCTTGTGATGTGATGTCGGTTATTTGTTCCATTTATGTTCTCATAGTGTATGCTCCCTTGATTTTTAAGGTAAGGTTTTCCCGGAGCAGTTTGGAAGCAATAAAGAATGGTCATATTAAAGACCTACATGCTTTTGCTTCTTTTACTGATGCCCAGTGCAATTCTCTCCTACTACCCCTGCATCCTCCTCTCCCCAGGCAATGAAGACAGGACCTTTTCAAAAGCCAAATTACTCATTTCTATCAAGAGTGCTGTATTTTCTGTTCAAATCCTGGTTCTGAACGACTACAGTTAAATCACTTAATTTCTCAGGGCCTTGGTTTCTTCATCTGTACAAACCACAGGACTAGATTATGTGACATCTGAAGCTCATTCTAGCTCCAAACCTGATTCAAAGGTTATATTCTAAGAAGCGTCAATTTGTGGTCTACTGCTCTTAGCACATTATTGAATAAAGCTCCCAAGCTGGTTGCTGAACACCCCATATTCTTGAAATGACTGCTTTGGGATTTAGTTTGGGGACGTGAAGGCACGAAGCAGAAGCTTAGTTTCTAATGCTGCTGCTGTTGTTGTCCTCCCTTACCTTGAAGCTAATGAAACAGAGCACCTACTCTCACCAGAAAAATGATGTGCTTCTGAAAGTCTCCATAGCCCATATGTCCCTAAAATCCCTCATGTAGTCTTAGTTACCTAAGGCCAAGAAATATGATGAATATGATGAATAAGAATCATTAGAAAAGCTATTTCTGCTCCACAAATATTTATTAAGTGATGATGTTCAAGGCTCTGTGCTGAGCATTCACCAGTGTAGTATCACAGTACTCAGAAGTTTCCACTTAGAAAAGAGTTAACAGCTTAGTTTGGAGTTTGATGCTTATATTACAGTTGGGTCAGTATTCTTGTCTCTATTCTCATCTCTAAAATTTTGGATATTTCTTAGATGATGTTGTGGAATCTCCTTGTATATGAAGTCAGCTTTGAAGCCTACCAGTTGTACCACTTGGCTAAAGCACATTTAGAGTTTATGGTGTCCCAAATCTCAGACATTTTCAGTGAGATTGTATCATTATATGCAATAGAAATCAAAGGAAGAACATTTAAAATCAACACGTTAGCGGGTTCGAGGAGAGAACACAGGCCACGTTGATAAAAACAAAGTAAATGATTGTGACATACACAATATATACAGCAATTCAAACACACTAATCCTTTCTTAAGCTAAGAAAGTTATAATGATTTTCTGATATGATAAACAAAGATGTAGTTCACCTTGAATGAATATTACCACTTGTACGCATATACCCCAAACATATTAAAGACAGAGAGAAGGGACCCATCTACATATAGAAAAATATTAATGGTAACACTTTTAGTTGTAGCACAGAATTGGAAACAAAATGGATGTCCATTGATTTGTGATGATTGCTGTATAAGATGTATTGAATGATTGCTTATGGAGGTCATAATCAAAATGCAGAGAAGCCTAGAAAGATCTATATATACTAAAGCAAAGTGGAGTGAGGACAAATAAAATCATTTATACCATGACTATAATGCTGGAAAAGAAAACAACTTCAAAAGACTCTTTGCAGAGAAAAGATAGAATATATGGACAAGTTATAATACATGTTCAGCCTGCAACAATATGTGAATACATTTTGCTTAATTGTCCACGTATGTTATAAGGGAAGGTTTTTATTGTTTGGGGGAGATTTGTGTCAGGGGAATGGGGAGAGCAATAAAAATGCAAAAGAAAAGAAAGAAAAGTGATTTAAAAATATAGAGAGAGGAGAAGGAAATTCCAAAGGAGAGAAACATAGCAGTGTAGGTACTGTAATCTAAAATCTAATATGTACTTTTTAAAAACCCATACATCATAGAACTAATATGTGCTGTTTAGAATCTATTAGAAGGCTACACGTGCACTTTTTATATCACCTGATCGCAGTTAATATCAACTATTCACAAAATAGTAAAGCTTTGGAGATGTATTGTAAGTAGGAGGTCACTGTCAGGAGTGATAACTGCTCTGTTCCTAATGGTACACCTAAATGGTCATGAGTTAAAGAATGTGATTGACTCTGAATCTAGGAAACAAATTAATAATGGCATGTTCTACCATCTTTTTTTTTTTTTTACAAAACCTATGATCTAATTTATTGAGGCCATCAGGCATTCATCAAGACTACCTAACCATGGATTGGCCAGGGGGTGGAGCCAAGATGGTGGTGTAGAAGAAGCAAAGATCCCCATCTCCCACCCAGCCACCCAAAATACCCATAAAATATGACTCTAAACAAATTCTAGGACTCTCAAACTCACAAAAATACAGAAAACACATCTTTCACTGAAGACAGCTCGGCAAGACGGGCTCACCACAGCAGGCTGGGAGCCGAGGCCAGCCCAGCCCAAAATCATAACCACGGCCAGGATTCAGGGTGGCCAGGAGGAGCCGAGCCTCCCAAGCCACAGTGTGAGTCTACTTCAGAGAAGATCTATTGCACCTGGAGGAATCTTCACATCTAGCAAACCAGGATTAGAGACTGTCAGTGAAAGTGGAACTTTGAAACTTAATTTGGGTGAGGAAAAGCAGTTTGGCCAATCTGCCCCAAGGGGAAGGAAGCAGTGGAGGAAGGGCAGGAACTGCTGTAACTGGTGGCTGCCCCCACTGGGCTGCTTCAGAGCCCCTAGACTGCTGACCAGGCAGGGGGGCTGAATCAGTTGATTAGGGCCAAGTACTTTTGCATTGGGCAGCCTGGATCCAGATCGTTTTCTTGGGTGGTGGTCCTGGGGTGCACTCTCAGCAAGCCAAAACTGGGGGGGTTGCAACACCCCCCTAATAGCTCCAGCAGCTGGGAAAACCCCAGTGATTTGGAACAGAGCTTTTCCCCTTGGAAGTAGAGTTCTACAAAGCTAAAAAAAAAAAAGAACCAATTAATTGACTGGCCAAAATGAGGAAAAGGAAGCTAAATAAGAACAGCAATAAAATTCTAGAATCCTTTTTGGGGGACAAAAAGAATCAAAGCAGGGAATGGGAGGAAGACAACACAGTCAGAACTCCCACACCAAATGCTTCCAAGACACTTGAAGAATGCCTAGAAGCTATACATCAACTGGAAAAGGACTTTGAAAACCAAATAAGAGAAGTGGAGGAAAAATTGGGAAGAGAAATGAAAATGATGTGAGAAAATCATGAAAAGAGAGTCAACAACCTGACTGAAGAAAATAACACTTTGAAAAATAGATTAACTCAAATGGCAAAAGAGGCCGAGAAAGCCAATGAGGAGAAGAATGCCTTAAAAAGTAGAATTTCCTAGATGGAAAAAGAATCTCAAAAGCACTCTGAAGAGAATAATTCCTTCAGAATTAGAGTGGAGCAAGTAGAAGCTAATGGCTTTATGAGAAACC
>CM053593.1:228178322-228199367 GCA_028646575.1 Pseudocheirus occidentalis | reverse complement strand
AGCACAATAATATTTCATCACATTCATATACCATAACTTGTTCAGCCATTCCCCAGTTGATGGGCATCCCTTAAATTTCCAGTTTTTTGCCACCACAAAGAGAGCTGCAATAAATACTTTTGTACATATGGGACCCTTTCCAACTTCTGTGATCTCTTTGGGATACAACCCCAAAAGTGGTATTACTGGGTCAAAGGGTATGCAATTATTTAAAGCCCTTTGGGCATAGTTCCAGATTGCTCTCCAGAATGGTTGTATCAGTTCACAGCTCCACCAACAATGCATTAGTGTTCCAATTTTTCCAAATTCTCTTCACCACTTGTCATTTTCCTGTTTTATCATCTTAGCCAATCTGATTGGTGAGATGTGATATGTTAATCTATTTTTTAAGGTATTATTTTCTTCAGTCAGGTTGTTGACTCTCTTCATGATTTTCTTGCATCACTCTCATTTCTCTTCCCCATTTTTCCTCTACTTCTCTTACTTGATTTCAAAAATCTGTCTTGAGTTCCTCCATGGCCTGTAAGCAGTTCATATTTTTCTTGGAAGCTTTTGATGCAGGAGTTCTGACTTGGTTGTCTTCCTCCCATTCCATGCTTTGATCTGTTTTGTTCCCAAAAAAGGAATCTAAAGTTGGATGGCTGTGCTTGCTTTGCTTCCTTTGCTTGCTCATGTTGCCGCTCAATTACTTGACTTTTGAGCTCTTTGCCACAGTAGAAGTCTGCTTCCAGAGGGGAGAGCTTTGTCCCAAATCAATGGGGTTTTTGCAGCTGCTGGAGCTATTAGGAGGGCACTGTATCCACAGTCCCCACAAACTCTGACTCACTGGTCACACACCTCAGGACCACAGCCCAAGACCATGTTCCAGATCCAGTAAGGTTAAAGCAAGAGCAATTACCCTGTAAACGTTCACTTGACCCCCCCTGTGATCTGCAGGCTGGGTGCTCTGAAACATGGAGGTAGCTGCAGGGCTGCCATACCTCCACCACTTCTAGCTCTAGGAGTAGGGTCTGGACCTGCTTCTCAGTCCCTGCCAGTCTGAACAGAGTTCTGACCTCTCACTTTTTCTTTGGCATTTATGGGTTGATAATTCTGGAAACCACCACTGCTGCTGGTGATCCACTCTCCCGAATTCTGCTGCAGCTACTAGCCAGGGCTTCCCTGGGGCTAAAACCACGGGACTAGACTTGACTCCCAGTGTGCTGTGATGAACTCTTCCCGTCTGCCTTCTGGGCTGCCTTCTGTGGGAGATTTGTTTCTCTCTGTCACTTTATTAGTTCTGTAGCTCTAAATTTTGTTTAGAGGCATATTTTATAGGTATTTGAGGTGGTTATGAGGGGAGCCACAGAATTTTCCTGCTTCTATGCTGCCATCTTGGCTTTGCCTCCCCCCTAGACAAGTTTTTAACCTCCCTGTGTCTCAGTTTTCTCATCTGAAAAATGGAAGTTAATGACACCTAATTCACAGTGTTGTTGTGAGACCAAATGAATTAATACGTGTAAAGTACTTTGCAAATCTTAGCATGCTATATGAATGCCTATCATTATTATCAAAAACAACAGGAACTGCTAAAGAAAGACCCTTGTAACCTGTTAAATAGAATAAATGTTAGGCCCCAAAAGGAGGACCTGCAATAAACCAGAGGCTGGTTACAGTTTACACAGACTATAAATGGGTTTTTTTGGTTGGGCTTTTTTTTTTGCCTGAAAATAATTTTGCAAGCTGGAACAATATCATATTCATGGCCAGTTGGAAAGAATGAGTTGTTTATATTTTTCAAACAAAGGGAGGCAGCTAATTTGGGGGGAAAGGCAGTAAATCGTCAGTCCCCACTCCCAAGGAAAGGATGATCCAGGAGGGGAAGTAAGGAATTCCAGGTGTCAGATATGTGGCCTTTTGGTACACAAATTAGCCTGACAGTTCTAGACCTGAGCACAAACAATTAGATAAACGGATGTAAACTTGGATGCGTCTTAGAGCCCCATAAGCAACAATTAGTGGGGACTCTGGAGATAAAGATGTCTCTTGAAGGTCCACAAACTATCAAATGTCTCAGGGTCTACTTCAAAGTTGGTATGAGCTTAATTGGCTTCAGAGTTGCTACTTTTCTGCAGATCCAACTAGGTTTTACTCTCAGTCACCAAAAAGGATTATTGGTATGTCAAGCCAAGTCCTCATACAATTCTTCTGGTTACCTGGATAACTGATGGGAGAGAGGTTCAAGCAAATCAAAGTATCCATTTTCACAAAACAACAACCAACCAACCAAAAAACTGATATTACAGTTATGCATTTATGTATATACTACAAATAGCAGCATTACTGTTATTCTCATTAAAAGACTGAATGTTAAAAGCTCTCCATGACCCAAATTTGGGGGGTAGTTGACATACAAAAGCATATATAGGATAAAGAATCAATGATTCCAAGTTGGAACGACTCTCAAATCAAGTCACCAAGTTCCTACTTTGAGTCAGGCATTGTACTAAGAAGCTAGAATATAAAGAAAGACAAATCCTCCATGCCCTCAGGGAATTCACAATCCAGTGGAACCTATCTAGATGGCTGATTTTTTTTCATCTTTGCTTAGTTATTGTTTCCTTTTCTTTTTAATATTTCTTATAAAAGCATTTTCATAGGCAGAGAGGGAATAGAGACATAGTCAGAAATAATTGTGATTAGAATAAAAAGTGTCAATATAAACATGCAAAAGGGAAAATATTATTTGGATAATCACATTTGTTATTAGTGCATTATTATGTGCAAATTATATTTACTTCCAATATTGTACTTGAATGCTTTTATTCCAGTCAACTTTCAGATTAAAATTGTCCCTCTATTTTAACTCTCATTATGCTCTAAGTGAAATGTTAATGATTATTATTATTATGAAGGTCAAGGCATTAGAAGTAAAAGGATGTGGGGAAAGAAGGTAGAATTCGATATTCAAAAAAGTTTATTTGTTCAGTGAACAATCACACTACTAGAAGTAATTAGCCTCTAGTAGTAGTATCTACTTCTACTAGAACTACTAGAAATAAATCTACTACTACTAGAAGCACAATTAGAAGCAATTGCTCTAAATGTGCTATTACAAAACGTATTCAATACATGAGGCTTTAATACTGATGGTTGTGTTAACTATTTTTTTTTCCATAAGTTTATATAAAGATTTATTTATCCATGTAAAGATGGGCAAGTCCCTTGCCCTCTTCAGGCCTTATTTTTGAAATGAAGGAGTTAACCTAAATCCTCTTAAAGACTTCTTGTAACTCAATGTTATTAATTATCCTAATAATGATCTTAACAAAGTTCCCTGATGCTATGCAGCCAAAATTAAGACAGTAAGATAACTGACATGCAGCCTTCATTTACCCAATCAGAGATTGAAGCATAAAATGGACAATTGACAATCACATATATTTTTTAAAAGAAAATCTCTTATGAATTGTAGGTTTTAATTTATTTCACTACTGTTTTGTTGCTAAAAGGTAGTAACACAATTGACAATAGTTTCATTTAACTTTTTGTTATTAGTGATGCCAGGAGGTGAAACTAAAAACAATAGGAGAGACAGTAAAACTCTAAATGATTAATAACTGACTGCAAATAAGGGCTTGATCTTGGACCCATCAATGGCTTTGGAAAACAATAGACTTTTTTGAAAAATATGGGAATGAAAACCAGTTTTGGCAAAATAGATATTCTGATAAATATTGGAACCCCAACTATAGTTTTACAGGAAAATACTAGAAAAAATGAATACCAGTCCTGCTCACTCTTGGGAAAGTGTAAGTCGGATTACCACTGATCTCTAATTTAGTGCTCAGAACACTTAGAAATGAAAGAAAACAAGCCATTTATAGATACAGAGTGCCATACTATAATTCATATGCCTTTAAAAAGAAGGGAAAAAAACACAAATGCCCCTGTTGAATGCACAGACAATTCATTGCCCAATAGCACCAAAAAAAGGTTTCCTCTATGTTAAGTCTTAGTTTCTTTCTGTTGAGTAAGACAATTGTTCTTGAGTGCTGTTTGAGAATTTAATTTAGGTTCCATTTTTTATACTTGGCATTTCTCTGAAATATTATATTAATAAGTTAAAAATCATGATGAAGTTTTAGGCTATTGGCAGCTATATTAAACAAATCCTCCTCTACAGCCATAAACTGAATCATTACAAAGGCTGTTTTATGGGTTCATCTTTTATGCATATGTGATCATGGTATATAAAATATATCTTACTACCCTGAGGACACTGCAGGTAAATCCAATTCTGCTTTTTGTGGAAAATTTAAAATATATACTTTTATTAGATGAAGATAAATCCCATAGTTTTAAATAATATGATGTCAAGAATTTAAGTGAAAGGTGAGGGAGGCAGGAATGTCATTAACATGTCTTTTGCTATATCTTGTTATAACATGCTTTGATCATCCTGGCCTCTAGAAAAAATATCAGCATAGCTATGCCAGGCATAACTTCTAACTGTAAATGTAGAGGCAAATTTGAAAGATTACCGAGTTTGTTTTATAAAATCCAATTTTACAAAAGGAATTTAAGTTACTTCTCGAAAGCAAGCTTTTCACACAGGACAAAGTTAATACAATGCCAAGCATTTTATTCCAATTACCAAAACATACAGCAGTGTCAAAATGTTTCTAGGAAAGAAAAAGAAATTTTGTCAGGACTTTCAGTGTATAAACTTGTATCCGAAGATTATAATAAATTACCATTTTAAGTAGTGAGTTATAGCATTTTTTGTTTCTAGTTTAATTTTCTATGTGCATATATTTCCAAAATGTTAAAACAAATCTAATCAAGTTCCTTATAGTAGACAAGAAGCATTGAGTGTACTTTGTGATAGACTGTTGAATTTTTAAAACTGAACTGTTCTCTGACCTACTCTTTGAAAGAGTGTTAACATTTTTAAGGGAATATTTACCTTCTTCCCCTTTACTGAGATTGAACTTATCAACTTTCTTATATGATTTTATAAATGCAAGGGGTACAAGGGCTTTCCTGTAATGACCATAATGTTATCACTATTTCCCCCCTTCTCCTCATTGTTTTGATGCCTTCTTAAAGCTTTTCAGAGCTATAAGATATTTTTCATGGCAGGTCATGTTGGAGTTAAAACGGACTGATGAATAAAGTTACTTTTAAGCGTTTAATAAATGTTTATTGGGACATCAGATGTGTTTATCCCTGACCCCAGAACTATATCATGAGATGTGAAAAGTTTAGAAAGAGGTTGAAATAAGTTACCCTACTAACCCTACACAGAATCAAGCCTGTAGACCCTCTAAATAAAGAGGAGTGAGAAGGTAAGTGTCCCTTTTGCTCAGTAAAACTTTGAGGCAGTCTGAAAAGACAAATGACTACAAACAAAATGAGTGACCATCAGTTGGAGATAATTGAACAAATTGTGCCATATAAATGTAATCGTGCCAGAAGAAATGATGACAGAAACAGATTCAGAGAAACATGGGAAGACTTTTGTCAGTTAATGGAGAGCAAAGTGAGCAGAACCAGGAGAACAATAATCAGAGTAATACAAAAGAAAATTGCTTTCAAAGACTTAAGAACTATGAGAACTGCAATCACCAATAATGACTCTAAATCATTCATAGTGAAGTCTTCTTCCTACCTCTTCTCACACAGAGATGATGGACCTGAAGAATGGAATGAAACATCTATTTTCAGAAGTGAACAACATATGGATTCATTTTGCTAGTTGTATAAATCTGAAACAAGGGAAGGCTTTATAGAGCACAAGGCAGGTAGAGAATTATAGAGAGGAATAGGAGGGTATTTTTTCCAATCCATGAATCCATCACCTAATAAGAAGATAACCTAGAAATGTAGAAAGGTGCAATAGGAAATAATGTACAGAAAATACCTTATGTTTTCTTCATTTGTAACCAATGTATATGTATCCTTCAACTTAACAGTAACATTTAAAAACTGGTTTTTGTATGTGATATTCTCAAAGACGATAATATGAATGTTACTCGTTTGCTTCTTTGGGTTTAATTGTTTTCACTATTATTATTTTATACATAGCAGAACATAAAAATGGAATTTATATAAAACTGTGAGTCTTTATGCTGTGTTGTTTTAAAATATATAATAAATTACATATGTTACTTTCTAAAGTGTCTTGCTCTAGTCTTCCTTCTAAACTTCTATTTTCTCCTATGAATTGTAAAAACTGCAACAATAATTCTTTTTCTGGCATCACTATTTCTTATTTTCTATGTCCCAATCTATCAAGGAGGGTAAAAATCTTGTAATATAGTCCAGCAAAATGAATCCACAGTGACAATTTCCAAAACTGAAAGCTATTGTACCTTAATGTCCATCACCTCTCTCCGGAGATAGGCAATATGTTCCATTACAAGTACGTAGGTGTTTGGGATGCTGATAGGTCATTGCATTGTTCAGTGTTGTTAAGTCTTTCAAGATAGTTTTTTTCTTTATAGTATTTCTATACAAGTATAAGTTGTTTTGTTTGTTCTACTCTATTTCCTGTATTATCCTGCTACCCAGGATTCTCTGAAATAATTTCTTTAATTTCTTAGAGCATAATATTATATTAAAGTCATATACCACAATTTGTTCAGCCAATTCCCAATTGACTAAGAGGCAATCTAAGGCAACCCTTTAGATTTTTTTCTTTTCTTTTTTTTAAAATCCCCACTCCTTCCCCACTTCATGATCAGTAAATTTGTTTTGCTTGTGATTATTCCCTTCCCAGTTCTATACTCCCTCTTAATCTCTCCTCCCATCCTTTTTGTTTCTCTTTTAACATCACTGTATTTCTGCACCAAACTATGGGTCTGTGTATCTGTGTTTTCAGCCCTCTTTTGGCCACTTTAGTTAAGCTTGAGGTTAATTTAATTCTCACTCCCCCTCCCTTCTTCCTTGCTCTATCTACTCTTCTCAACCTCCTTGTTCCTCAGTCCTATATCATTGTATTCTTTTTATACTCCCTTCTCTCTCACCTCTTTAGACAGTGAGAACAGAGCTAATCCTCCCCAAGACTACAATTTTTGTTACTTAATTTTAACAATATGCTTTGAAGACATAAAGTTTCTGAATGGATATTTGTTTCTTCTATTTCTGTTTGATTGTTAGCACTGAATCATCATCCAGACCCTTCCAATTGCTCAAGTAAATTTACATCTTTAGGTCTCTCTATATGGCTGTAGTTGTATTTCAAAATTCTTGATCAGCTATGATCTTTCATTTTAAAAATCTGAAAATACATCTTTTCCATAAAAAATTTGTTTTTCCTATGTCAAATAATATTTAACTTCATATGGCAAAATATTGTTGCTGTGTGTATTTATCATTTGTCTTTTGAAATAATGTATTCCAAGATCTCTCATGCATGATACTGATGTTCATTCCTTAGTTCTTATATTCTTTCTTTCTGGATGATTGTAGCATTTTTTATTTCCTTTGATATGGGAATTCTGGTTTTGGAGTTTTTTTCTTATAACATTACTGCCACTTTGCTCTTTGAGAATCCTTTAGTGAGTTGAAGCACGGACTTTTTTTCTATCTTTCCTTTCCTTTATTCTAATAGATCTGGGCAGTTTTTAATCTAGATTTTTAAAATATAACGTCTAGATTTGATTTTGCTTATCATACTTTTCATGGTGTCTAATGATTCTTTAGTTATTTCTCCTTGGCCATTTTTCAGATGGACAGTGTTTGGTTTTTTGGGTTTTTTGTTGGTTTTTTTTTAAATATCAGATAGTTCGCATTTTTTCCAGTCATTTAATTTTGTTCTACTCCTTTTTTTTGCTTTTTGGAGGGGAGTTTAGGGTTAAGTGACTTGCCCAAGGTCACACAGCTAGTTTTTGTGTTAAGTGTCTGAGGTTGGATTTGAACTCAGGTCCTCCTGACTCCAGGGCTGGTGCTCTATTCACTGTGCCACCTAGCTGCCCCTGTTCTACATCTTTATCACAACTTACTTTGCTTTCAGAAAACAATGACTATTTATTTTTCAAAATTGTTGTTTTCAATGAATCCAATTTTGGGGTAAACTTTACCACTTTCTCCCCTAAGCTCCTTACTCTCTTTATAATTCTTTCCTCCAAAACTTCTATTAAACATTTTATTTCTTGCTTCATTTTTTTCTAGCTACTCATCAATTCCTAATCTCTAATCTTCCCCCTCCCCCTTTGGGCCTCTGTTTGAAGTTGTTGTTCAGTTATTTCCTGCTTTCTTTTTTAGCATCTCTACCTTTTAATATAATGTCAGCACTTGTTTTTATTTGCTCATCACTTCAGTTTTAGTTCCTAAATCAGGGCTTTGTTCAAGAGTCAATATCAGCTCCCTGGTATTTGGGGGGGGTATATTAGTTGACCTTGCTTGGTCTTACTTGGATTTGGGGGTTGCCCCCATCCTGGATTTTTGAGATTTTGAATGTTGGACCCTCAAGACCTTCTTTCCCTTCATAAGACTAAGTGTTAGAGATCTAGGTTTAAGACATTGTGGTCGGAATGGTGTCTCATTGTATTAGGAGTTCATTGCTGCTTATTGAACTGAACTCTGCAAGACTTCAAAGATCACAAATTTTGGACTTTCTAACCACTCTGGGACTTTTTAAAGAAATCCCTCTGATCTTGCTGCCTTTAAACACATAGCACTAAAGACTACATGTGTCCTATATCTGGTCAAATTGACCTTAGCTATGCTGTGGAGCCCCCCTTTCCTATTCTATATTAATTTCTGTCTGATTTTTAAATTTTTTTTATTTCTTTAGTGTTTGAGGTAGAAGTCCCTTACTGCATTTACTTTTGGGATGTCTTGATCATTAGTCTTGTATGAAATTCTGAATTTTGTTGAAGTAGGTATGTGAAAACATCTGACCTGGCTCTTATCCAGTCAGCCACCTTGGCAGCTTCTTCAGGTTTCTAATATCCTTCTTCCTCTTTTGAATATTCTAAAAACAACCCCCATCCTTCTTGAAGTAAATTTCCCTATAGAATATATGCCTTTTGAAAACAAGGGCTCTTTTGTTTTTGTATTCCCCAGGACCTAACACAATATCTTGCCTTGATGAACAGCAAATATCCCCATGCCCTATTGTCTTGGCATATGAGACATGTAACTTAATAGCACTGCCTTAATAATTTCTAATTAAACCCTTCCAATAAGGTGGAAAATTTAGTAATTCTGTTTTTAATGGACCAGACTTATTTTGACCTAGAATACATACATCATATCCTGCTTTTGATGTACAATTGAACACTTGATGATTATAAGCAAGCAGATTTCTTCATAAGCACATCTAAATAACCATTTTCTTTCTTAAGAGTAGTTAGATAGGTTGTACTGACTCATATTCACTGACTGAAGTTTCATATGTTGTCGAATCAATCTATCTCTAGTGACTTTATTATTCCAAAGTGCCCCTTTAAAATCCATGAACATTTACAACGCTTTATTATTAAGGGGATGATTAATTAGAATGGTCTTTGTCATGGCCAGTTATATTCAAATCACTCCCTATTAAGTGCCTACATTCATTTGGTCTCTCTTTTTTTGTTAAGAATTTTTGGTAGAAGTTAAATGCTAAGAGTACTTGAATTCATTTTCATTTCTATCTTTCTAGCTGTGTAATAGAGTAATTTAGTGTTGTTTACATGAAACCCTCAGAAGATGAACTAACAGTTTCAGGGACAGCCTTTGGCAAACCATTTATGGCTTATGGAAATTAAGGGAAAAAGCATGCAAAATACCATTACTAGTCATTAAGTGATATGCAAATAAAATTTCATCTTTATTAATTTTGAATTGATGTTACTAGTGCTGGTTTGGTGCTAATGGCTTAACATAATGCTGATGTTTTAATATCTGCTGACATTAAATACATTGTATAATGGGCTGCATGTTGAAATTTCACATTGCGCCTCTAACTAGAACATCAGGCATTTAATTTTCCTAGGTTAGACATAGGTTCTCAAAGCAGTAGAGAGTTGCTAAGTCTCTCTTAAAGCACATAGCACCTGAGATGAGGAGGGGATTTCTTCTAGATGGGAGAATTAGGAAGTCTTCCTGAAGATCACAGGATCAGTGACATATACTGAAGGGAAGTGTAATTTGAGACAGGTGGGTATTTCATGGTCAGAAGTGGGGCAGGGGCAGGGGGGAAAGTAAGGAATGTGTTCATTCCATGTAGAGGAAACAGTATGATCCAAGACCCAAAGGCAAGAAAAAGAAGGTTGCCTGAGGGGAACAGCAGTTACTTTGTAGAATACACAGAGCAATAGCAGGAAATAAGGCTAAGAAAGTAGAGTCAGGATGTGGAGGACTCTAAATGCAAAACTGAAGAGTGTGAAATTTATTTATAGCATACAGACTTGTACCAGGTTGTTGTTGTTGTTGTTGTTTTTTGCTGGAATCAATTTTTTTATTTGGTGAACACTGTACCATCACTAGAGCATTTTAAATAGGGGAGGGATACCTTAGACATGCTGTGGAATCATGTATCTTCATATTTTGTTTGGTTTTTGTACTAATCTTTTCATCTGTATAAGGAAGACCCAGTGAGCCAAATCCCCTTATTAATGCAAATAGAAAACTGTTATTCAAGGTTTACAATTTTCTTATCTCAGTGTTGTCCAGTACTCTGAGAGATTAAACTATTTGTCCAGGGTCACATGGCCAGAGTATGTGTGCAGGATGGAAGGAGAAGTCATCTTGTCCTATTTGGAAACTATTTCTCTAGGGACAATGCTACTATATTATGTAAGTGTGGAAATGTCTTCCTTTCTCTTTCTATCCATTGTACTCCTTTCCTCCTCCTTTCCTTCTTCATAGGCAGAATTCAATTTGCAAATTGTGTAACTTTCCCTCTACTCTCTCCTTGAAGTATGCATGTTTACACATACTTATGTATCTATGTATGTATGTATGTGTGTATATATAATATTATTTGAATATAACGTATGTATGTATGTGTATGTAGAGTGAGGGAAATGGGACAGAAGGACTAAGAGGGAGAACTAAGTAGGCAGTTGGGGCAATGCATAAAGCCATGGGCTTGGAGTCAAGAACACTTAAGTTCAAATTCTGCCCCAGAAACTAGTTGTGTCACCCTGGAGAAGTTACATTACTTCTCAGAAACAGTTTCCTCCCCTATGAAATGGGGCTAATAATAGCACCTACCTCCCTGAATTATTGTGATAAGCAAATAAGATAACGTGTCTAAAATCATGGTAATCCTTAAGGAGATATGTGTGAGTGCATGTGTGTGTGTGTACATACTATATCTACATCTACATCTACATAAATATCAATATGAATGTATGTATATGTGTATGTATGCTTAGTTTTAGATATGTGTCTATATAATGTATTTATGTAGAATATAAAATATAATGTGTATAAACACATGTACACAAACTGGCATAGTAGGCAGAAATCCTATCTGGAAGTCAAAAAGACCTGATTTCAAGGATCAATTCCAATACCTAATGAATGAGTGATATTGGACAAATCATTTAACCACTTAGTGTCCCTATAAACTTTCTAAGACCATAAGTTTCAAAATGATTGCCTACTTGCATAGGCAGAGGAATTTCCCTAAGTGGATATTCTCTACATTAATGAATTCATAGGTCTAAACAATAAATGTAATGATGTATCATTGTTTTTGTTCTTCTTGTAGAGAATTTTTCATGAGTATAACATGAAAGATATAATCAAAATATTTGGTGGGTTCGACTCATAAAGATTTCCCCTGAAAATTACATTCAGGCTCCTTGACACCTACCATGTTGACTGACTATAAATAAAATGAATAATAACTTTCAGTCACTTTTGATTTTGCCCCATTGCATAGACTGTATTACAGAGTATCATATAATTCATTGATTCTGGCATTTTAAGGACCTCTGATTTAATTGTTGTGGATATTCCTTCTACTGATCATAACATGGTGCAGATGAACAGATACTCTTCCAAAAGTTGCTGTGGCCAAAAATGTCATCACTCTATAGCCGGCCTGGTGATGATACTCTTCAAATTTACATAGATCTATTGTTTCTCTAATGATCAACATCACTGCATCCTTATGCAAAAGCCTCTACTTCTTGAGAGGAACTGCCAGATCTTGTATTTTCTTGTCCTTGTCTTCAAGGACACTTCCACAATGCTCATATAAAGATGTGAGCTCCTTAAGGCCTTGGACTGTCTAGCTTTCTTATTTGTACCTGCAGCACTTGGTATAGTACTTTATGCATTTTGAACATTAATAAATATTTTGTTTTGTTTTGTTTTGTTTTATTTATGGGTTAACAGCATGGTGATTCATCTAATAGGAATTTGGAGAAATATAATGTAACCTCAACATAACAAAGGCTTAACTATTCCACAGGGGGACAGCTAGGTGGCATGGTGAATAGAGCATGTGTCCTGGAGTCAGGAGGACCTGAGTTCAAATCTGCCCTCAGATACTTGACACACTTACTAGCTACATGACCCTGGACAAGTCACTTAACCCCAAATGCCTTGCCTTCCCCCTCAAAAACAAACAAACAAACTATTCTACAGGTTACAAAATATACATGACAACCTCTTCTGCTTTGTATTGATTCTTTTGGGTTTGGTATCCAATATATATAAACAATATACTTACCTATGCATACCTAATACATGTATATATGTATATATTGTGCATATGTATGGATATGTGTGTGTGTATGCAACAAAATTCATTCCCCAGTAGATAAGTGATCAAAGGGTATGAAAAAACAGTTCTCAAGAGAAGAATGTCAGTCTACTTCCAAACACAAAAAAGTGCCCAAATCACTAATAATATGAGACAGGTAAATCAAAACAAACCATTGGTTTCAGCTCATACTGTGCAATTGGTAGAGATGACAAAAGATGTGAATAGTCAATGTTAGTGTGGTTCTGGGAAGATGAGCACACTAGCACATTGTTGGTGGAGCTGTGAATCAATAGGTTCATCTTGAAAAGTAATTATGCAAATAAAGTGACTAAAATGTCCATATCCTTTAATCCAGAGATTCTACTGCTAGATATAGATCCTCAGATGTGTAATTGACAAAAAAGAAAGTTTCCATACACTCCAACATATTTCTAACAATACTCTTTCTTTTGGTAGTTGGCGAGAACTACAAATAAAGTAGATGTTTATTGATTGGGGAATGATTTAAAAAACTGTGGTACACTGTTATACTGAAATAGAACTTCTGTAAGAAACATTCTGTAAGAAACATGTGATGAAAACAGTGAAGCATGGAAAGACCTACATAAAACTATGCAGACCAAAGTACACAAACCAAGAAAGCAGTGACCACAACAATGTGAATTGGACAACTGCATACACACAATGAAAATCAAAAAAGTAGGTTGCAAAATTATAAAATATATGCATGGCTCAGAAGAAGATACATGGGAAAATACTTTTACCCTGTCCTTTTGCAGAAGTTAGAAGTCCACAAGTGTTGTAAATTGCCCCTATTTTTCAGATTTTTTTCATATTAATTATGCTAATTTTTCCCTCTTTGTGTTTAAAAATATTATTTGCTTTATGGGGTGACTCTTTGGCAGGTGGTGAGGGCATATTGGGGAAATCATGGCAATGTAAAAAAAAGACATCAGTAAAAACTTATCAAAATTTAAAATAAATGTTAAAACATCATTTGGGTTGGTACTCTACCCTGTTGCATGCAACCATTTTGATTGCTCTTAATTAGGATTCACACCTGAAATTTTACATTGATTTTCCTTTTACCAGATCTCCAGTCTCTACACAGTTACCAGCAGCCTCCTTTACATCACCTGTTACTCCTGAAGGACTGGATTCTCTTGGGCCTTCTCATGGTCTTCATGGAATGTCATCAGTATGCCAAGAAAGTTTATGCCATAATGGAGGGACTTGTCATCCTATCTTTCCATCTAATGGTGTGGTATCATTTCAGTGTGACTGTCCTTTATATTTTACTGGCCGTTTCTGTGAAAAAGGTAAGTGTTCTTCATTGTCGACTATATTTCCTTTTCAAGTAATAGATTTTTTTCTTTAGTCTAGTAACTGAAGGTGAAGGAGAATTAGATACATGTTGACCTCACGTTATTAACCATTACCCAAAGTAAGAAGCATTTATAATCTCTTCAATACTAAACATTATGACACAGTAGTTTGTCCTTTGGTCATTGCCAGCACACTGAGTTTGGATTCTTTTCTGGGTGTGATTCTCTTTGGTATGTGATTCGTTGTACTTCTAAAAGAATTCTGAATTACTACAGTAAAGAAAAGCTAAAGTTTTAAGTGCACTATTATATTTTTAATTACTTCTGAAAGCATGGAAAACAATCCTTAGTACTTATGAATTGCTGTCTAACAACATAGTGGAGGATTTTGGACAACATGAAGAGCATCCCTTAAGATTCCATCTTTTACCACATTCATATATTCTCATTTTTATTTCTATCTAGGACTTTTACATGTCACAAATGTTGCACCAATGTTTAAATTTTCTTACTCTTATATAAAGCATTATATTCTCTCCTTGATGCCTCTGGGATGATGCTTTTAGCGTTATTGAAGGAAGGAGGTATTTGTGCATTAAAAGGAGAGCTTTCCCCTATTATAAATCTCTAATGGCTTCCTAATAGGATTTCCATTATTTGAAGCAGTATTGGGCAACCAGAGCCAAAACTGTGCTTGCCAGACTGCCAATATATGAGAACATAATGTAACTAGCATACATCTCCCTGCATTGCCAACTGAAAGAGGTCATTATATTCTATGTGAAACCAATCAATGGCACTAAATTAGGGGGGGAAATGACTCTATTGTGTGATGCTTCAGATTGCAGGGAACATTTCTTTTTTTTTCATCCCTTACCCAAGATTGAAGTAAATTAAATCCTACACATGTTTTTCTCCTTTTTGTTTCTCCAAAATGCCACTGTGAAAGCCAGGCAGAGAGAATATGTGTTCCTCTCTGATCAACCTGGAATTACCTTATGGGACTGTTTTGCATGTTTGACAGCTGAGTTAATACAAGGAGACTAGGATGCATTGAAGCTTTGGGGAATTTTCCCCCTTTAACAGAGAGGGAAGAGATCTTGTAGTCTTCATTTGAAGTCTAATTTTTTCTATGAAGGTTTCACATGTCTAAACAAGTATCATTGGACTTTGTTTCTCCTTTTTGAAAATAAGTCAACTGATATTATGTTTGCTATGAGCATTTGAATCTAGGGGAGATATTGATTTTAAAGCCCTCCTAGTTTTCTGTTTAATCATTTGAAAGACTGCAGTGCATAGAAAGTTTGTAAGGGAAGTAATATGTTTTCCTTCCTCTAATTATGAGACAATAAAGTATTTAAAGAACATCAGAAAATAACCTTTGACTCTTGTAACAATGTTGAGGGTAAAGCATCCTCACTTAAAGATTGTCATAGGAGAAAATAAAAGTATAAAAGGCATCTTCTATGCCATTTTGAAATGTCTGACCTTTTAGACTACGTATGCTGTTCCAGACACAGGGGAACATCCCTCCTCTCTTTCCTTTGCATTCCTTTAATTTCAATTTTTTTTAGTATGTCTAGACTCATCCCATCCTGCTCAGATCCTATTGCTGAAGCTTCATCAATTTCCCTTCTTTTTTCATTAGCCAGCTTCTCTATGATAATATTTTCATCTTTGCGTTTTTTGTGTGGAAAGTAATATTTTGCTTGTTATAAAGGGGAATCATAGGAAGTTTTAAGGTTTGACTAAAAACTTGTCACAAAGTATACCAAAACTTGTAATTTATATTTGTCTGGAAAACTTCTCCATGCATAGTTTTACTAAATCACTTTAAAATATATGATTTTCACTTTTACTCGAAGTTTCATATAAATTGGTTAGAAGCTGCACCTGAACTTCCAGTAGTAAAGGGAGCTCCAGGTGATTAAAATACTCCTCTACTAATGCAGCTTGATGCCTTTTCTGCAACTTAAAGTCTTGGAAGTCACCTAGAACCTCAAGAAGCTGTATGTCAGCCTCAGAAGTAAAACTTGTGCTCAAATCTCCTGGACTTCAAGATCAATTCTCTTTTAGACCACACTACCTCTTATTGGATAAAATTGCTAATAAGTTAGATGATATTAATAATTTAGAAAATGCTAAATAATCCTCTGAATAATTATTTCTTATGCAATAGAGGATAGAACATTGGAGTTACAAAAACCTGAGTTTGGATGCTACTTCAGATACTTATTAGCTATGTGACCCTGGTCAAGTCACTTATATCTAACCCTTTTTATCTCTAAAATGGGGATGATAAAACCTATCTCACATGGTTGTTATGAGGATCAAATAAGATAATAAAAAGAAAGCACTTTAAATAGTGCATAAATATTAGGTATTATCACCATGATTATTAAATGTTTAGAAATCATAAACTAAAAAGCAAGTGTACTGGAACAAAAAAATAAAGCATCAATTCAGTCAGACATTTATCAAATTTGGTAAATACTGTAAACTAAGTAGATAAGACATTTTATTCATTAAAAAGTAAATATTTTGTGATGGTAAGGATTCATTTTGGTGTCATTAAATCATATCTTAAGCATCATTTCATTTATCTTTTTTATAAATCAAGTAATTTGTTGTCACTACTTTAGCAGTATGGCTTACAATGTCAAAATTTGGAAACAGGCTGAAATTTTAAATAATTTTTTAAAAACCTGAACCATTTATCCCCATGTTAAATAAGATCATCAACTTATAGATAGAGAAAAAGAGGAGAGGGGTCAAGGGTCATCAGGACCAACCTTCTCTTTTTCAAAGTGAGTAAAATGGAGCAGAGAAGAGATCAAGTAACAATTCTACAGTCACACAAATATCAAAGCCAGTGTTCAACCTCATGTCTGCTAACAAAATCTAGCACAATATCCATTCAATCTCCTGCTCTACAAACTTTTTTTTTTTTTTTTTTTTTGCAGAGCACATTGTTAGGTCACAAGAGAGATGCTAGCTAACAAAGTTTAGCTTCCAAATGTAAATTACCAACGTAGTTTGATAACTAATTTAGGTAGGATAATTGGCTCAACTATTGTAATTGTCACTTTATTGGCATAAAAGCCATTGAAATGTTAATATTCAGAAGACTTAATTTGGTGATAGATTATAGAAAAAAACCTTTGGTCTCATTATTTTGTTGGTTTCAAGATTATTACATAAAATAGTTATGGGAAAAAATGTCATGGGATCTAGTAGACATAGAGTATAGCAACCATAAAAGTTGGGGGCAACTATTTCCATTTTTTCCTCAAATTCTAAGATATTACCTCAGTTATGAAGCAGTAATACTTTGATTAAAAGATAAAACTTTTAATGGAACCTCTTAAGATTGTTGTATGTCATAGACTCAAGGAAAAAAAATGCTTTCTTTGGTTGTCAAGTTATAGATATGTCTCTAACAGTGCAGAAGAGCATTATTTCAGAATACTTTTTATTTCATTTCTGGATATTGAAGTTTCACTGAGGCAACATAATCTGGAATGTCTTTATCATTCTATTCTTATTTTGGGATATTAAAATTTATTTACCTTAGCAGGATCATGTTATCCAATTTGTCTTTTAAGAAGTTAAGCCAAGTCAAGAAGAATACAATACACCCTTACTCTGAGTCAGGAATTGTGATAAATGCTGAAAATATAAGTGCTGAGTCTAGAGTATGGAAGACCTGAGTTCAGATTTTACCTTAGATACTAACTGTGTGACTCTGGCTAAGTTACTTAATCTGTCTCAGACTCAGCTTCCTCTTCTATAAAATGGAAATAATAATAGCACCTACTTCCCATAGTTGTGATGAGAATAAAATAAAATATTTGCAAGAACTTTGCAAACCTGAAAGCACTCTACAAATGTTGCTATAGTTATTGTTATTAATATATGCAAGCAAAAATATAGTCTTATCCTCAAGAAGTTTACATTCTAATAAAAGAAAGTTGAAAAGTGAAGGGGAAGGGGAAGATAATCACAGGGTGCCATGGTGGAGAAAGTCCGCAGAATCAGGAATGAATCTAGAAGAGGAATGAAGACATGACTGGACTAATCAGAGGAAGGAGACCTGGGTATTTGTGGGAGACTTCCAGGGTGAGATAACTCAGAACAGAATAAACTTCTAGAATGAGAAGAGAAAATCCAATGTCAAGAGTAGAACACAGAGAATAAAGATCTTTAAAAAGATGCCTAGTGCAAAGGACAATCAAACTGTGCATACAACTTTGATCCAGCAATACTACTACTAGATCTATATCCCAAAGAGATCATAAAAAGGGGAAAAGGATCTACATGTACAAAACTATTTATAGCAGCTCTTTTGTGGTGACAAGGAATTAGAAATTGAAGGGATGCCCATCAGTTGGGGAATGACTGAATTGACTGCAGTATATGGATGTAATGGAATAACATTATGCTATAAGAAATTTACTATGTAATTTATTCCTATTTTTCTTAAGACATCCTCTCTTAATGCATATTAGCTAAACCCTATTTTATCACAACAGCCCCATATTTCATGGAATGAAACATGAGCAGAAAAACCTGGAAAGACTTACATGAACTGAACCAGGAGAACATTGTACACAGTAACAACCACACTGTGAGATGTCCAGCTTTGATAGACTTAATTCTTTTCAGCAATACAATACTCCAAAATAATTGCAAAAGACTATTGATGGAAAATACTGTCCACAGCCAAAGAAAGAACTGATAGAACCTGAATGTAGATCAAAGCATACTATTTTCACTTTCTTGGGGGATTTTCATGGTTATTTCCCCTTTTGTTCTGTTTCTTCTGTCACAACATGACAAATGTGGAAATATGTTTTACATGATAACACATGTATAACCTATACCAGATTGTTTGCCATCAGGTTGGGGGGAGAAAAATTTGGAATTTAAAATCTTATTCAAATGCATGTTGAAAACTGTCTTTACGTGTATTGGGAAAAATAAAATACTGTTTACATTTTAAAAGATACCAAAAACAAATACTAAAATAAAATTAGGTAACCTAAAAAGAATTATCTCTAGCAACAGTATTGATGAAGAGCCAATTCAGTCAACTAAAAATATATGAATAGAACTTAGGTGTTTTGATTATACCTGAGAAAATGTGAACCCAGTTGATGAAAGAGTAAATGGTACTTGACTGCTAAGGGGAAAAAAGGCAAGTGTGTTGAGGTCACATAGAAAATTAGCTCTCCTTCATGAGACTTCTAATGTTTTGGTTGCTTTTAATAATACATACCCGTGAGTGAATGCTAGAGAGTAGCATTTTAGCAGCTTTGCCTTGAAGTGCAGTGTGAATTTCACACAATGCTTCTGGCATCAATTAAGTTAGGAGAAATGAATAAACTAGCACTAGGTCAAAATATGCAAAGGAAAGATGGTTTAGATCTGTAGAAAAGAGTGAGGTATAACTCATTAATAATGTACCCACATCCAGCTCCCTGCTCTGCATTGCTGTATGCTTTCAAATCCTTGTTGTATCTCATAATATCAGAGATTTACAGAATCAGCTTCAATTTACTATGTAATTCATTCCTATTTTTCTTAAGACATCCTCTCTTAATGCATATTAGCTAAACCCTATTTTATCACAACAGCCCCATATTTCATGGAAGAAAACATAAGGGTACCTATTTTTGCTTTGCTTTAGATGATTGCGTGTAGGCAGATGGCTGTCTCCTCCTATAAAGTTCATGGTAACAGATTTAGAATATCACTGCCTCGTGCTAGGGAAAAGCGTATGTCTCTGACTATTAATTATAGGATTAACATTTTTAAACAGTCCCTTACTTTTTAGTGTTCTATAAAACAGTTTTATAAATAGTGCAATAAAAGGCTATTTAAATGCCATACATTAAAATCTTTCGTTTAATTTGATATCTTGATATCCTGTTATGTGTATATACTGTGCATACTTAAAGGTCAGTCTCACTAAGTAAGTTACAAACCTAGAAATAAAAGTGAGGGGTTTTACCAGATGTTTTGTCATATAAAAGAAACTCCTCTTGACATGTGACTATGTTTTCACAATAATTGGTATATATTTTAAGGGGAAATGGTTGCAAATGGAACTGATTAATACAATGTAGAAAGAGCACTGGTTCTGAATTATAGGACAGAGACTCAAATCATACTTTTCTTTTTTTTAAAATTTTAATCTATTTTCTTGGTTACATCATTCATTTCCACAAGGTTTTGAGTTACAAATTTTCTCCCCTTTTTGCCCCTACCCCCCAGCCCAGAATATTGATCCTACTGTAAGACCCCTCCCACAATCTGTTTCCTTTTATGCCCTCCTCCAACACCCCTCTAGCTTTCTAGCAGGGCAGGGAGCCCCTCCCTGTATGTATTATTTCCCATTTGCATTTGATTGCATAGCTTTAAATACTAGATTCTTGCAATTTCTCCCCTGTCACCCACTCCCACTAGGAGGAGCAGCAATTCAATACAGGCTGTACCTGTGTAATTACACAGGACATCTCCATGGTAGGCAAATTGTGAGAGGCTAATTGTATGTCCCTCCTTCCTATCCTGCACCCCCTCTGTTTTGTTCTCTACCCTGTCCCTGTCCCTTTACTGAGATGTATGCTTCCTGCTCCCCTGCCCCCCACCCTGCCCTTCCCTCCACTCATCCCCCTCCCCCCTATTCTCCTGTGTGGCAAGATACTCAGTTTAGAGTTTATGTCTATCCTTCCCTAAGCCAAATTCAATGAGAGTAAATGAAAGTAAAGTTGTAACCGTTATCCCTTGCCCCTTTTTTATGGGATGATTAACCCCATTTTGTCTCTCCCTGTCTCCTCTCATTCAAGTCCTCTCCCACTTCAAAATTTCACCTTTTGAAGCATCATCTCTTCCTAATTAATTGATCCTGAACTCTCTATGTACACATATATACCCATGCTCAGATATGTATTCATACACATATATACACTCCTATATAGACATATGAATAGGTATACATATTTATACATTTGTATTCCCTTC
>CM053593.1:228149150-228177822 GCA_028646575.1 Pseudocheirus occidentalis | reverse complement strand
AGTATTAGGTGAGGGAGTTCTGATTGAGTTGTCTTCCTCCCACTCCATGCTTTGGTCTTTTTTGTCCATAAAAAAAGGATTCTAGAGTTTTACTGCTGTTCCTAGCTTGCTTCCTTTTTCTCATGCTGGCCAGTCTATTAATTGGTTGGTTTTTTAGCTCTGTGGAACTCTGCTTCCTGGAGGGGGAAAGCTCTGTCCCAAATTTCTGGGGCCCTCACAGCTGCCAGAGCTCTTAGTGGGGTGCTGCAGCCCCCCCGCAGCTCTGGTTCACTGAAAGCGCACCCCAGGACCACCACTCAAGACCACAATCTAGATGTAGGCCGCTCAATGCAAAAGCCCGTGGCCCTGATGGATCACCTCAGCCCCCCTGCTATCTGCAGGCTGAGGGCTCTGAAGCAGCCCAGTGGAGGTCGCTACTGCTCAGTTCCTGCTGCTACAGCCACCTCCCACTGCTTCCTTGCCCTGGGAGCAGTTTGGCGGGACCTGCTCTTCTCCTCCCAAGTTAGCAAAATCCACTGATCTTTCTCTTAGCCTTTTTTTCTTCTGGTCTGATAAATGTGGTAACTGTGCCTCCAGTGCAGCCGATCGGCTCTCCTATAGACGCGGCTCCCCACCCGATGCCCCAGGGCCTGACCCGGCTGGGGTTTGGCCACAGGTCCCAGACTGCTGGGAAGAACCCCGCCTGCTGCACTGCCTGTAGCAACAGATGTGCTGTCTGTCTTTTGGAGAGTTTTGGAGCTTGAAAATCTGTTTAGAGTCCCATTTTATGAGTTTTTTAGCATGTTTGTGTGGGAGCTGCAGTGCTTTGCTGCTTCTACGCCGTCATCTTGATTCCGCCCCCCCCCATACTTTTCTTTAAAAGCCTATTTGCCTGTATGATATTAGGCAAAGCGCTTGATCTCACTGAGCCTCAGTTTCCTCATCTGTAAAATTAGGGATTGGACTGGATAACATGGAAACTACTTGGAAAATCTTAAAGCACATGTGATATTTATTCTTATCATTATTGCGATCATTGTTGTCATTGTTGTTCTTATTACTAGATGGCCTCTGAGGTCTCTTCCAGTCCTAGGTCTGCGATCTTATGAATATTAGTTAATATTTCACAAAGGATCCAAATGGCACCCATTACACAGTTGAAACAGAGTCCCCTCAGTCAGGTTCTTTGAAGCATTAAAAATTATAATCAACTAGTCACCAGATATCTGGTGACATGAATTATCAGAGAATGGCCAAGGAATTTCCATCAGTTTTTGCATGTACACCACCTGTAATAATACTATCTCTCAGATGTGCTATCTTTCAAGGCACAGAATAGTTCTGCATTGTTACTTCACAAATAGAAACTTAAAATATTAAAATTATGAGTATGTGAATTGATTGTGGAGACAAAAAAGATTCTGTAGCATGGTAGGAAAGTTTCTACAGTATCCTAGTCCTTTGTTATTCATCACTGAGAAATCCAGGAAGGAAGAAGGTAATCCCCTAACCTAAAGGGGAAAGTCAGTACCCTCAGAAGCCTACCATTTGTAACTTCCTGAAACAGCAGGTGGCCATAATTTTGCCTCTTTGTTCTCCATTTTCTATCTGCCAGATGAATTCTGGAATCCCCCCTCTGTGTAAAACACTGTAACTAGAACTTCATGGAGGTTTTACATGAAGGGGAAGATATGAAACATGTATAAAATTTAAGGGATCAGCTTTCTGTTCTCTCTTTTGCTTCATTCACCTGTTAGGTATATTCATAAATCTAATAATTCTCAGAGAATTTGAAAGAAGAGAATCAAGATGTTTGTTTTTCTGCCTACATTAGTTTTGTCCTCAAAATTAAGAGACATAATTGGGGCATAAATGGATGCTGATTATAGAGGCAGTGCGCCAAGGTGAAGAGAAAGCCAGCCTCTTGATCTTGCTACATCTTATTTAATTTTAATGAGATAACACATGAGAGTCAGTGTGTTATAAAATTACAGTGCTGGCCTTCATGCCAGGAAGATTCTGGGTAGTCATTTAGCCCCCCAGATCTACGCAGCCCTCTAAAATTGTAAGTTGCTGAGAAGGTGCCATCTGGAATTCATAGAAATTTATTCACCTCCACGGTCCTCATACCAGTAAAATGAAAATTAAAATATCTGTCCCTATAGATTCTTTTTTTCCTCTTCTTGCTTTGCTTCTTGCTCCCACAAAACACAATGAAATGGTATCTATCATTCACAGCAAAAGAATTTATTAAAGTCCTACAAAAATATATATTAGAGTCCTGTTTGTAGTTTGGGGACAGTTACAAGACACAACACATGGAGTCAGTGCTAAGATTTATCTTCCTGAGTTCAAATTGGGCCTCAGATACTTATTAGCTTTGTGACCCTGCGCAAGTCACTTAACCCTGTTTACCTCATTTCCTCATCTGTAAAATGAACTGAAGAAAGAAATGGCAAACCACTCCAGTATCTTTGCTGAGAAAACAACAAATGGGGTCACAAAGAGTCAGAAATGACTGAAAAATGACTGAACAACAAATTTGTAGTTTGATGACAAGAAAGAATCCATTATCTGCTTATATATTCTATCTATAGTCAGCATAGCGCAGTACAAAGAACACTAGGTTTGAGGGGCAGAGGATCCAAGTTCAGATCCCTCCTCTTTTGCTTTGGATAAATCACTTGATCTCTAATGAATTTAGTTTCTTAACTGTAAAATGAAGGGATTAAATTCTCTGGCCTCTAAGGTACCTTCTATCTCTACTATGATTTAACAATATCTTTCTAGTTATTTATCCTCCTAGTCACGTTTCTTTCCTCATATCTCTTCTCTCTTTATAGTTCCTCTCTTAGTAACCTTTCACTCCCAAGTTTCACTTCTATTCAAAGATTCCCAAATTAATATTTTTCATCTTGTCCTCATTCCTATAATGTACACACACACACACACACACACACACACACACACCCCACACACACTCAGCCCTACTTATCTCCAGGTTCTCTGTCTTAATGATACTTAGAACTCAGCATGCCCAAAATAAAGCTTATCATCTTTTTCCTGAAAGTTGTTTCTCCTTTTCCCCTCCCAACCTACTTTATATTTAAATACTTTGTATAAATTTCTACAATATTGTGTTTATGTATACATATTATATACATATATATGTATATATATATATATTATCACTGTCTCCTCCATTATAATGTAAACTCATTGTAATTAAATATAGTTTAATTTTTTTTGTATTTAAATCTCTTAACTCCTAGCACTTGTTGATTAATGTATTGATGTATGTATGTGTATGTACTTTCTGATGTAGAGGGCCAACTTATTATTATATAATACCTGTAATAGATCTCTCCTCTTAACTTGCTCTGGCTGAAGAGAAATATTCCAAGTTTGAGGCTTACCTCTCTGTTGATGTAACTCTAAACTGAGCTAGACAGCTGTTCAAAGAGGACTCACGGTCTTTCACTAAGCCTATAACCAAAGCCTTTCCAATCTACCAGTTTGGTAGGCCACATAAGAGCTCATGTAATTATTGTCAACCTAGGACAACCAAAAGAAAGCATGACTTCAAGACTTTAGGATTAGAAACTGTAATGTCAGTCATACCAACATACCTGAGGACTGCTTATGTGAATAATTTTAAGAGTCTAACTGCATAGTATAATGAACTCTCTTTATTCAGAACTAAACATTGCTCAATAAAATAAAGCACGACATTCCCAATATGACATAACAACTTATTACTAAAGTGGCTGCATAGCTTTAAACAAAACATATCTTTCAGTATACCTTAAAATATTCCTCAGAATCCCCACACAGCATATACTATTGCATCCTCAAAGTCAGGGGGTCCCAGTCTAGGGTTATCCTAGCATAACACATCCTTAAGGGGTAACAGAAAATACAAACACTATCCACCCTAGTTCACAGTAAGTTACAATCTTCTTAGTCAATACAGTGTCCAAGCAAAATCCATTTTCATCTTGATTTGAAGTTGACTTCCAAGTTCCATGGCTCTTCCTCTGTGGGCTGACCAGTCCCAACTCTTATCTGGATTCATACAACTCTTCTCTGGATTCACACATAGGCAGTTCTCTGCTCCTGTTCCTTGTCTCAGCTTACAGGGGCTGCTCCATTCCAAGCTCTTCCTGCTCCTAATTGAGACCAGGCTCCAGAGACTCCTGCCTACAGCTTCTGTTTCTAGGAAGACAAAGCTTAACAGAGCTACAATATTTATACAAATTACCAGCATTCTCATCAGATCAACAGACAGGGCTCCTGTCCAAGGATTAACACAGACCAACAGACAGGGCCTCTATCTGAGAAATCAGCACAGATCAACAAAGTGCTGACACCACAAATATTCTTTCTTTTAGGCCTCCTCACAAGCAAGTTTCCCAAGCCTGCTCATGCTTCCTTTTCTTTCTTTCTCTCTCTCTCTCTCTCTCTCTCTCTCTCTCTCTCCTTTCTCTCTCTTTCTCTCTCTCTCTCTCTCTCCTTTCTCTCTCTGTCTCTCTCTCTCTCTCTCTCTCTCTCTCTCTCTCTCTCTCTCTCTCTCTCTCTTTCAGTTACTGTCTCCTCTCCCTCCAAGCAATGCAATATATACTCTTTCCAATCAAAGACTCTTAGTTCAATTAAAGGTGAGGCTCAGTCAAATTGGCTTCACTGGCTAAAACTCAATCTTGAAAAACAGCCAAAAGTCCTACTTTGCTTGTCATTACAGAAACACATTCACAGAAATAGTTAAGGGAGAGTGTTCCTATAAAGTGCCAAATTGATCATGGTTGTGATGGGTAGCCACAAAGGTAATTAATGGGAAGTTGGTTAATCCATCATGTCAAATTCTATTGAATTCTAAGAGAAATTCAGCAGGCTATATAGTAAAAATTATAAGCCTAAAGACAGTGGGTAAAGTTTAATATATTGGATGCCTTGTGCAAGAGTATGCAAGTAGATGTATCAGCAATGCAGCATTCACAAAGCCTACAGTAACTATAAGTATGCTGATATGGTTATTAATCACAAAATGTAACAGGCTCTCTACATGAGAAGTATAGTCAGAGCATTTATTCAAGTACCAGAAGACTGAGTCCCAAAACCAGAAAGTCAAAGCCAACACAATAGTTATGAAGTTGGCACATGTAGTTAAAGTAGTAAATACCTACATTCTCAAGCCTTCAAAGCAGGACAGGTGACCTCAGGCAAAGGTCCTCCTCTCCTCACTCATGGCAGCTGCTCAGCTTTCAGGCAGCCTTGCGTCTAGCAGCTCTGGCTCCTCCACAGTTCTCCTCCCTGGCAGTCCTCAGCAAGACTCCTTAGCAGAGATTCTGACAGGCTTAAAGAAAAAGGAGTTCGTGCTGCTGCCGCTGCTGCCACCGCTGCCACTGCTGCTGCCGCTGCCTCCAGTCACCAGCATGGATGGTAGCTTGGTTCTGGCGTTCTCTTGCTCCACCCCTTCCTGCTATATCAGCAAGTTCAAGGGGTATGGAAGATCTTTAAATCTCAATATCATTACAGTAGGAAAAGGTCTCCCAGAAATGAGGGATACTTAAGTGTGATTATTTGTGAAACAAGAGAGCATGAATCTTGTGAGAAGGAAACTTGTTATCAAAGACATTACCAAATTAGGGTATTTGGAGAACCTCAGGCCCAAGATAGATATGTTCTACCCAAAGTTACTTTTTTTTAAATCTGTAACTCTTTCTGATTCTTTTTTTATTTATCAGTCCCTGAATAAACTCATGATTTCACTTATGGAGGTCCTCTCTATAGCATTGCCAATCATTCCTCATCCATATTTTTTTGTCCTTTGTAACTCTTGTCCATTTCCTCTAATAAATTCTCTAGGGAAGACTTATCCAAAAGTTCTTTTTTAAGCTTCCTTGAATATCAATGTGACCCTTGGACAGATCATCTGTTCTTACTAAGTGATTATGGCTAGATTGTACCTTTATACCACTTCTTGCACATATCATTGGTAAAACACTTCAGGCTATATATGTTCAACATGGATCTCTCTGTTGCAATTAGGGCATAGTATAATTTTTATTCTTTAGAAAATGTCATGTTACAAAATGATGCTCAGCAGGAAAAAATTCTCATGTATCATTATGCTTCTTAATAAAAGCATTGGAAACCATAATCTATAGTCTAAAGAAAATGAAAAACATAGATTAAAACTAGAGTCACTTAAGGAAGATTTAAACAAAGCGGTCTCCATCATAGCAATTAAAATATATTGTCACTAGAGTCCAGAAACTTAACCCTGAATGGAAAAAGTCAAGGTCTAGAAAGAGAAATTTGCATGATGTTGGGAATTTAATTGAAACAGGTTGTTGTTAAGCTAGAAATAGTCTGAGTAATTAATGATGCTAGTTGCGTGGTACTAATGAGGTAAAACTTAGAAGTTTAGTAATTGTACAGAATTTGCACAAAATATAAACTGTGCAGAGATGCAAACTATACAATTAACTCATGAATGACAGATTTATTTACTGAAAGGAATTGCCCTGGCCCAGGTGTAAAATATGTATCCATAAATTCATATGAATTTTTCTACATTTTAATCATCTTTCAAAGACTGACTGAAGTATGCAACTAATATATCAAAGTAGAAACATTACTGTCTCTAGTCAAAACAACTGGGTTCCAATTTAGTCTTTGGCAAATACTATCTATATAAATTTGAATAATTCACTTAGCCTTTCTAGGTCTAGGTTTCCTTTATCTGTAAAATGAAGGGCTTGATTAAGAATGTCCCCAAGGTTGCTTCCACTTCTAGATCAATGACCCTAAGAAAAATCACACATGCATCAATGAGTTCAATACTCATTGAGTATTTCTTATGTGCATATCATAAGTCTTATCTTGATAAATGACTATCCCAGACATCCAGGAGCACTTTCCCATCTGAACTCCACTTATACTCATTATTTTTTTGTGTTTTTTATCTTCTTATGTCAATACATTACCTAAACATATTATGTCATTTTACAGCAGTCACCTTGTTTTAGACTCACGGTTTAGTTAGCATAGTATCTTGCCCAAAGTAGATGCCGAAAAATGCTTTTTGACAATAATGATCTTGAAAGAGAGCATTCATCAAAAATTTCATCATAAATAACATTATAAAGAAACATCACTAATGAGGGAGAGAGGAATGCTCAAAATACATTTCCTACAGTGAGACTGAATTAAGATCACCATTTTCATTTAAAAAATATTTGATTAGATTAGAAAGATTCATTAGATGAAAGCAAAGTATAGCATAGGGCAACAGTGGGGAGAGCACCAAGCCCAGAGTCATCAAGATCCAACTTCCTGAGTTCAAAGCTGGCCCCAGACATTACTAGCTACGTGACCCTGGGCAAGTCACTTAAACCTATTTGTCTCTGTTCCTTATCCATAAAATGAGCGAGAAAAGAAAATGGCAAGCTACTGCAGTATCTTTGCCAAGAAAACCCCAGATGGGGTAAAGAAGAGTCAGACACGACTGAAATGAATGAACAACAAAATATAGCATTGATACATATATAATAATTTATGTATATGATTCATTACAGTTTATTCCTTTTATAATTATAATTACCAATATTTATCTTAGACCAGAGATCCCATTGGGATAAATCAAGCAACAGAAGAATATAATTCATCTCTCTAGATTTATTCACTTACTGATTTATATCAGACTTAAAGGGAAACTCATTTGTGGTCTAAATTTTAAAAAAGGAATAAGATCATATGATATAAAGACTTCCTCCCTTCACCCTCACCCCTGTTGACCCATTCTCTACTCTTTGTAAGATAACTTAAAGGCAATGTTATGTAAGGACACATTAGGCGATAACTATAAAGTGTATGTGTGGGTTGTTTGTGTCCTGGCTCTTTTTATAACCATTACTGTCTTGGCAGTTTTAATAAGGACTGAGAGGGACACACACATCATTGTAAATCTTCAATGTAATAGCAACAAAAATAAATCTGTGTATGTGCGTGTGTGTGGTGTGTGTGGATATGAAGTAAACAATGTTTTATGAGTAAATTGTAAGAAGCTGCTATTAAGTGCTACCATATTTTCCTTCATCAGTATGATATTAGGTGATGTGGGACTGTACTTATAGCCAAAAGCCTAATTTCACACTAGCATCATAATAGAATTTTGTCCTCCAAATCTCACCAAAAGGTAACACAAATAAATGTCATGATGTAGTCAAACTATAACAAAAAATATTATTCTCCTCACCTTTTAGAGGTGGTCTGGGATTTGGGTATGAATTTCTAATATGTGAAAGTTCTACAGACATTAAAAATTTCCAGACTTTGTATGTGCTGCACCTAAGCATAAAGCTGTCTTTATTTTTCTCCCTTTTTTATAGCATAGTTTGCTTAATCAAGGGAGAAATTATCTTTTATCTTCTTGCTTTCCACTTTTGGCATGAGAAAACATTGGACATGTTAGTCAAATCTATTGATTTGTGTTGTTTTCCTTTCCTTCTAAGAGATGGAGAAAAAAAGAGATCCTTTTCCTTAACCTCTTTAAAAAATTATTATATAACTTCAAGTGCCTGGGGTCTAGGTTGCATGACATTTTTGTCACCAAATAGGTTCAGAAATGCAAGATAATCCCAATAGAGGATTTTTACCTTCTATGATGGAAGTTCCCACTACTGCCTCCAGGTAAAGCATGGTACCTTTGGTTTTAGAGTATAATTTCAATAATTAGGTGGTTAGGGTATCCTCAGAGGTCAATATTAAATGTGCATATTTTCCTGCCCTTTTGAAATTGAGAATCTATATGAATACATATGCATAATACAATGTTTATATACATATATAATATATGTATATATCCAAAGGCATGCTTTAAAGAAATTTAAAAAGTACCTAAGTGTAAGTCATATTGGACTATCTTTGCTTTGTTTTGTGAACTCAAACTGCTGTAGTAATTTGAAGTATTCATTAAGAAGACATGTCATGGAATTTCAGCTTCTTAGATGACTTGTACATTCATCCTGAATAGAACTCTTCACAAGTGATTTAAAGAGAAATACAGAAATAAAAGGCTGGATAACCTCCCTCTCTTGTCCATTAAGAACATATTTCCTAACCTAACTCCCTATTTTCTCACTCTATTTCTGAATATGAACTCTGAAGTCTCGTGTGTTAAGCCTTTCACACTGAAGCACCATGATATAACAGAAAGAGTCCTTGATGTGGACTCAGAGAACCTGAGTTTGAATCTTGGTTTTGCTATTTAATGCCTATCTGACTAACTCTTCTTGGCCTCAGTTTACTCATTTGCAAAATAAGGGGACTTGACTCTGCTGTCCCTTGTAGCATTGCATCTTGTGATCTATAGCCATCAAACCCTTACCAGCTTCCAGCCATGGAATAACACTTCTATATCTAAATTTCTGTATTTATACTTTAAAGTTTTGTTGTCTTGCTTCCAAATATTTCCTAATATATTTAGTCTCTGTTACTCAGAGAGAAACTAGTGAAAGACTGAAAGTTATCTAGGACCCTCCCTAACACACCAATTGAAAGATAATACCAGAAGAATTGGAAGACAAAATTTCTCACCTTTATCTTTCACTATCTGCTTCCTTGTCCAAATGGAAACATGAACCTTAATTTTATCAGAGATATTCATCATAATGTACCTGTCAAAGTTTAACAAAATATCAGCCACAGTTATACGACTGGATTTGAAATGAGGGTAGCATAAGCCTTTGGAGATTGTTCACCAAAGGTTTACATGGTATAGAATTCAGTATTAACAAAGAAGATAAGGTGATATACTCTGAAGAGCTGGAAGGAGAAAATTGAGCTTGTGATAAGCTTTTCGTTTTGAGGGGAAGGTAAAAAAATGTAGAATTTAATTACTTTATATTTACCTTTTTATACCCATGCATATATAGTACCTATATGTATACTCATTCATCTGTGTATATGTATGTATCTATATATGCACTGTAGCAGAAGACAAAGATCTATTGATTAAATAATTTATACCCCCTTCATCAGTCTAAACTCTTAGATTCCCCTACTCTGAATAAACTAGAACTGCAACACAAGCTCTACCAACTTTCTTTGCATACCTCAATACTAACCAATGACTAGGACTTCTAAATTTCTGGGGAAAATTCCAGATTCAATGATTAAAGAGGTGGTTTGTGAGTATTTAGAAAATGAGATAGTCATCATTATGAACCAGCAGAAGTGCATTAAGAAGACATCCCAGAATGTTTGTGTAGACAAATTTCTGACAGGTTTATTGAACTGGTGGGGGGGGGGAGTGTGGGGATGGTTTGCCCTTGACAGAACAAAGCAGAATTTCAGCAAGGCATTAATAAAAATCTCAATAAAATGTGACTAACACTGAAATAAGTGGATGGGATGATAATACTGTAGAGTAGACTTGGAAACTATTGAATAACCTAACCAGAGTGTTGAGTAATAGATCAGTGTCAACATGGAAGAAAGTCTTTGGTAAAGTACCAAGTCCCAGGTTCTGTCCTGTTCTACATTTTCTTCAATGGCATAAAAGATAGTATAGTTGACATACTTATAAATTATATCTGGACTTGACATTGGATGATGAAATCAGCATCCAAAAATATTTTACCTGACTAGAAAAAATGGGTTGAAGATAAAATTATGAAATTTAATAGGGACAAAGTAAAATCTTTTATTTTAGTACTTTAAAAATATAACTACATAAATACAGGATTAATTAGACACCACCACATGTTCCATGAGGAGCTTTTAAAGATTTTGTGGCCTACATGTTCATTTTGAGGCAACAGTGTAATGTGGAAGCCAGCAAACCTACAGGAATCTTAAGCTGTATTCACAATGTTCAGAACATAGCATGTGATTCCACTAAACTCTACCTTGGCTAAATCACAACTGGAATGATGTTTCCAGTTTTAGACAGCACATTTTTAGACAGGGCTAAGTAGCTGCTAAGATACAGATAACTCAGAATAATAAATGCACTCAGAATTGTTCTTTAAGAGACCTAAGGTCAGGGTGGGGCATTAACCTACAGAAGAGAAGACTTATAAGACATGATATCTCTCTGAAAATATCTAAAGAATTGTTTTAGAGATTCTGACTCTGCTCCAGCCGCATCTCCACCTGCTGCTGCTGCTCCTCCTCCTCCTCCAGCAGGACAGCTGACCTATTCCCCACCCTTGAGTCTGTAGGAGTCTGTGACATGTCCACCTTGTCTCGTAGTACCTTATGCAGGACTTCCAGAGCCTGCAGGAGGAGCAGCTGAAGGGGTCAGTGGAGCTCTGTGAGAGAATATGGGGTGGAATGTGATCATTTTCAGACACATTTAAACTTACAATAGAATTCACAGAAGAATATCCAAACAAGCCATCTAAATTAAGATTTGTCTCTAAAATGTTTCATCCAAATGTCTATGCAGATGGTAGAATGTTCCTGGATATATTTCAAAATCATTGAAGTTTAATCTATGATATTTCCTCCATTTTGACATGCATACAGTCTTTATTGGATGAACCTAATACCAACATTCAACAAACAGCCAGGCTGCTCAACTATACCAGGAGAACAAATGAGAATATGAAAATTGAGTGTCAAATTTCAGCAACCAGCAGAATAGAGGTGGGCTGACTGTTGATCCAGGACAATACAAAAGAACAGTCTTGTCATAAGGGGAAAAAATCTGTCTGACCTCTACCTTCTTTTTCTGTTAGTATCATTTAGGTTTATTTTGTTGAAAACAAATCAGTTTTTATACTGTTGCCATCCTTCCTTGCCAAAGTTTTCCTTCCTCCTTCTCCTGACATCTAAGAACACCTACTACAAAGTAAAATGTATTGTACTTGAGTTACTTGCAAAAAGAATTATTAATTCCAAGTTCCTTTTCAGTGGTATTTCATCTCTAATTCTAGGGTAGTATCATATATTAAATGAACTTTCTACTTAGCTTTTAAAATTATAATGGTTATGCAAGAGTACTGATTTTGTAGCTTGATAACATGTTTTGATGCACATATGCACATTAAAAAAAACTGATTTAAGTGATAATTAGTCCAGGCTGGTCTTAGAAGCCCATGAGTTTGAAGCACTTACTATCTATAAAATTTTCCCACTTAGAATGGAAAACTTGATTCCTTGTAAAGTAATACATTTATGAAATTATTCTGGGCTATTCCTGGGAAATAATAGGTTAATGACAGGAAGGAAAATGTTATTAAATAGGAGCATTGCTTTAAAAACAAAAGCAAATCACACCCACTCACATTTTCATATATTGATTAGAGGGAGAACTGTGGTCTAATAACTAGATATGACACAGAAGCAAGATCTGTTGATTTTGAGATAGGGAGGTAGGAAAACTCCCACTCTGGTTTTTACATTGGTGAAAAGGAAAGATTTATTATTGATTTTCGAGGACCAAAGCTGTCCCTGTACTTTCCTTTATCTTTCTTCTAAATTTAAATAACCCAGAGAATGAATTGCCTCTTGGTCAAAAAAAAAAATCTTGCTTCTTTACACTTTCCCAATTCTGAGCTACATACTAGCCCCTTAAGATTCATGAGAACCTCCCTCTTTTTGGTTCAAAGTGCAGACACCTCTTCAGGCTACAGTTGTTTGGACTTTTTGATAAATTATACTTTTATTATGACAGTGTTGGACACAGCTTATATATATTCTGTTTATATCCATTGTCATCTTTTGTGCAGATCAATCTGTTCCAGTAATTTTGCTCAAGTAGCCCATGTAAAAAGTATACATTTTCCCCCAGAAATTGTAAATTAAAAGTAATGTTAATCTCTGTGTGTGTGTATGTGTGCGTGTGTGTAAAATAAATGAGGGATTCTATTTTTTCTAGAGAACAGAACTAGGATCTAGGAACAATGGACAAAACTTTGACCTCGCTTTTCCTGGGGAAGACTGGTTATATTTTCCCATCTGGGTTCTATGGGTATTGCACCCCCCACATCCCCCCAGATTGAGATAGTTCCCTTCTTTGTTAGCCACAAATGACTAATTCCCCAGTCCCATTTAACAAGTTAACATTAATTCAGTTTTACAAATGGACAATTTACTTCAAAGATATAGTAACAGTAGAAGGACAAACTTTTACTCCTAACACTGGGGAGAACACTCTTCTTCAATACAACCTCAATCTCTGGGGAGAGAGGGCTCAGGCTTAACACAATTTTTATATAGTATTGATCTCATTAATTTCAAATACAAATGTGACATTACTCATGAGTTCCTAACTCATCTAGTGATGTTCTTGGCTTCAAAGGCCATTCCTTGATCCTTAGAATATTAATGCTAGACTGGCTATAGAACCTGGCTTATCCTCTATACCTTGATATTCTTGGGGCTCACTCTTCTGAACTTTCAGAACTTGCTAGTTCACTTCCCTTAAAATGAAAGAACAAAAAGTAGGGTACAGAACTTACATCTATTTCAGAGGCCATACATCAGCCTTGAAAAGGTAGGGCCCATGATCTCTCTCCTTACCTCTCTGTTACTTTTATCATTCCAAAATGCTACCAGTCAGGAAAAAGTGAGACAAGCATGAAGGAAGAGGCTCTCATTAACTAGTGTGCTTTGAATGTACCCTCACCTCTAGCAAGGCAACCAAACAAGGTTCTTCCTCGTCATGTGGTTGACAGAACAGTCCCAATTACAGGATATCTACATATAGTACAAAGATCAAGTAAGCATTCTGTGCATGCTCATAAGGCCTGGAATCTCATACAGTCTCCCACTACAGAAGAAAAACAAATACCTAAAAATCAGACCTGTCCAAAAAACAGAAATGCACAATGGACTCCTTTAGGAGGTAGGGAAATTGCACCATATTATTGATAAATAAACTGGGTCACCACCAGAAGTAGGTAAGCAGAATTGAGGAAAAGTCTTGATTCTATTTCAAGAGAGGGATAATTGAATAATGTTATATGGTTAGGTTGGGTGGAGGAGAGGAAAAGAGAGAACTCATGTTTATTAAGTGATACATAAAGAAATAGATGTGTGTGTGCATGTGTGTGCATGTGTGTGTGTTCATTCCAGTCACTCTGTTAATCATGGGGAAAATAAATAAGAGCAAACAAGACAGTCTCTACCCTCAAGAACCTTACATTCTAATTGCAATAACTAGATAAAAAGAAGCTAGAAAGTAGGAGGGAAGGACAATGTTACTCCTGAGGAGATAGAAAGGAAATCTGGAGAGGAGAAGAACTTGACTGGGGGCTAAAGCAAACACTATGAAATAGTAGGATTAGTGATTCATATATCTGGAGAGCAGGCCTCAGAAAAGAAGCATCTTTAAGACAGAAATACCACTACTCTTTGTAATTATGTTTTTTAAAAAACATGCTATTCAATGTGACTATATTTGTCTATATATAAATGAAAACATATTTTGGAAAGCATTATATTTTAATGATTGATTTCTGATGACAGTGTCTTCTCTCTTCCACCAATGAAAGAATTAGGAAAAGATGCTTTTTCATGATTCCAATCATCAAGCACTGAGCTGTTTTAGACAGAGCAAGTTTTCTTTTATTAGTTTGACATGCTTTCTCATGGGTATCTAACACCTGGTTTAAGATGTAATCCAAAAGTCCTATCTTCTATGGTTTCAGGTGTGCAGTGTATCTGACATTTTCCTGGCATATTATGCAAAGGAGTCAATTAAATTAACTCTAATTTCAGTCAGCATACAGAATGCCAGGGATTGGCTTTGGGGAAAACTGCACCTCATCAGAACCTAGAGACATGCAAAAATTAAACAGTAAGTAGAACAATATTTAAGAAACTAAGACTAAAATAAGGTTTCCTTATTTACTTAGGGTTTTTTAATTTTGTCTTTGATCTCATGATAGGAAGACTCTCAAGAACCGTATATATTTCTTGATTTATAATTCACATTTTGTACAGGTGGGTCAAAAGAAGTCGGGAGGGGGAAAGAATTACCCGTGGACACCCAAAACATTTCTGTGGAATTACTTGAAAATTCCACTATTGAAAATTACTAGGAGATGATGAATGCAGGGTGCTGGACACAATTAGAGTTGGTGAAATCAACCATACTATTGTTCAGATGTTTGAACATATGTTTGAAAGCCCAAAGCATTTTTCTATAGAATCATACTCCATTGTACAACAATGTTGCCTCCATTTCAAAATCATTTATATTATGAGGAAGATAAAACTCATATGTATTTAATTAATTTATGTTAGATAATTTGATATGTTGCCTTTTGAAATGCTTTCTAATGTTGTGCTAGATGGGTGTTTAAATTGTTTACAACCCAATTTTATTTTTTTTAATATGTTGCAATTCTGAGAATTAGAATGTTAAACATCTGCTCATCAACACAGAGCTAGAAGGCAGGTAGCAATTGTGCCCTTTACATGTGTTTTTCGAAACATATCCTTTAAAATTCACTTTTCATTTTAATATTTATAAAACATATTAATATCATGTAAAACTAGTCGTATTTACCGATTTGATGATTCTGTTGTATAAATTCCCCTTTTACATATGCATATATGTATGTGTATGTATGTGTATAATGCAAATTTTAAATAACATGCCAGAAGAAATCCAGAAATTATACCTATCCCAAAACATTTGAAATGGTCTAGCAAAGGAAAACTACAACAGCAAATTTTTCCTTCTAAATTCTGACATAGGAAAAGTATACTACTTGAAAAAAATCTCAACCTAAGACCTTTAAAATTGTGAATTTGCACTATATATGTGTGTGTGTGTGTGCGTGTATCTCCTTTGTTATTATTATTGTATGAAATTCTCTGTGCAAAACTTATTTATCATGTTTATTTGATATTTCCTCAAGACAACCAATAGATTAAATAAGCTAATAATAGAACCAAAAGCCTGTAATGTATTTCTTGAGCCCATCTAATACATATACTAGAACAAAATAGTGTTACCTAATTCCATTCTTCAAAGTTTATTTAAAATTAATCTCAAGGTGGTATCCAAAATTGTCCTATTCTGTCAGATTTTTAGCACAAGATCTTGGCTAAAATCCAGAGAAATATGGGAAGACTTATGTGAACTGATTTAAAGTAAAGTAAGCAGAGGAAAATAATTTCTATGACCACAATGATGTTAATGGAAGGAATAACAAAAACTGAATATTGTGTAATTAGAATGACTTAATTTGTCCCCAAAGAGAAAATGAGAAAATATACTTCCCTTCTCTCTCTTCATAATTAATGAACTAAAGGTATGGAAAAACGCAGTTGTAGTCCCAGACAAACAGGCACCCTCCATCACACAGACGTCCATGTGTTTCAGCACAGCCCAGGCCGAACAGGTAGCTGCTTCCAGGTGCCTAAGCAAACAGGTGGCTACCAGTCAGCACTGGTCCACCACACTTCAGTGTAGCCTCAGGGCAAACAGGCAGTCTTCTTCAGAGGACTAACCATCACATGCTTCAGTATAGCCACAGGGAAACACAGAAAACAAACTACTGGGCCTCAGCACAAACTAGGCACCAACACTAGGACCCCATCTCAGCACCAGGTAAGCTGCTAGAACCCTAAGGCCTCCAGCAGTGCTAGCCAACTCCCACCACTGTAGCACAGCAATAGACGTGAGGGTCCCCCAAGGACCGCAGAGTAACATCAGTGCAACATCAGGTAAACAGTCATGACCTGTACCCACTAGCATAAAAAGCCAGAGACTGTTCCCCTGCCACCCTGGAGACATAGCTGACATTTAAAAGAAAGAAAGAAAAGTACGAGCAGAAAAAAATAAAAAATAAAAGAATCCAACCATAGAAAGTTATTATGGTGACAAGGAAGACCAAGACAAACTCAGCAGATGAACGCAATGTCAAAACACCTATGAGCAAAACCCAAAGAAAAGAGGAAGTGATCTCAAGCCCAGAAAGATCTCAAAGCAGAGCTCAAAAAGTAGCTTTAAAATGATATGAGAGAAAGAAGAAAAATTGGGAAAAGAAATGAGAGTGATGCAAGAGAATTATTTATATGATACTGTTAAAAATTGAATTGGCCAAATAGAAAAGAGATACAAAAATCCATGGAAGAAAACAACTTCTTTAAGAATATAATTGACTGGGGTGGATAGGTGGTGCAGTGTAACACCTTGGTGGTGGAGTACTGATATTGGAGTCAGGAGCACCTGAGTTCAAATCAGCCCTCAGACACTTAACACTAGCCATGTGACCTTGAGCAAGTCACTTAACCCCAATTGCCCTACCTTCCCCCTCCAAAAAAAAAAAAAGAATATAACTGACCAAATGGAAAAGAAAGTACAAAACTAATTGAGGAAAACAATACCTTAAACATTGGAATTGGGCAAGTGGAAGATAATGACTCCATGAGACATCAAGAATCAATCAAACAAATTTAAAAGAATGAAAAAAATGGAAGAAAATATAAAATATTGCCTGGGAAAAACAGATGGCAGGAGGGCCAGCATCAGAATTACTAGACTACCTGAAAGTCATAATCAAAAGGAGAACCTGGAAAGCATCTTCCAATTATCAAGGAAAACTACCCTGATATCCTATAATCAGTGGGCAAAATAGACTTTGAAAGAATCCACCAATCATCTCAGGAAACAGATCCAAAAATAAAAACTCCAAGGAACACTATACCCAAATTTCAGAACTATCAGGTCAAGGAAAAAATACTAAACATGACCAGAAAGAAACAATTCAAATATCAGTGAATCACATTTAGGATCTACGGGACCTGGCAGCTGCAACATTAAGGGATCAGAGATCATGAGCATCATATTATGGAGGGCAAAGGAGCTAGGACTACAACCAAGAATCACTTACCCAGCAAAATTAAATCAAAGGGGGAAATGATTATTCAGTGAAATAGAAGAATTTCAAGCCTTGGTAAGAAGACTAGAATTAAACAAAAAAATTGACTTCCAATAGCAAGACCAAGAAAAATATAAATAGATAAAAAGGGGAAAGAAAACACAAGGGGTTCATACATCCCTATCTGGGAAGATGATACTTGTAACTCTTAAAAATTGCATCTCTAATGATGCAGATAGAAGGAATAGACATGGACAGATGATAATGGGGATGAGGTGAATTTGAGGGAAAGATAAAAGGGATAAGAGAGAGAAGTACAATGGGTGAAAAAGGGAGGGAGAGGTAGAACAGGGCAAATTATCTCACATAAAGAGAGTGGGCAATGGGCATTGCTTGAACCTTACTCTCATCAGCACTGGCTCAAAAAAAGGAATAACAAACACAATCAGTTGAATATAGAAATTTCTCCTACCCAGCATAGGGGAGTAGGAGAGGAGGAGATTAAGTAAAGGGCTGGGGTGGGGACTGACAGAAGGGAGGGCAGATCAGGGAAGTGGCAGACTAAAGCAAAACACTGGTGATGTGAGAAAAGATGAAAGGAGAGGACAAAAAGGAGAAAGAATAGGACAGAGGGAAATACACAAATACTAATCATAACTGTGAGTGTGAATAGAATGAATTCTCCCATATAACAGAAGCAAATAACAGGGTAGATCAAAAACCAGAATCACAATATGTTGTTTATAGGAAACACATGTGAAGCAAGGAGACACCCACAGAGTAAAGGTAAGAGGTTGGAGCAGAATTTATTATCATTCAGTTCAAGTAAAAACAAAGCAAGAGTAGTGATCCTGATCTTAAAGTAAAAGCAAAAATGGACCTAATTAAAAGAGATAAAGAAGGAAACTACATCTTGCTAAAAATGTACCATTAAACAATGAAGCAATCAAATTAGAAGGGTAACAGCCTGCCAGATCTATGGGGAGGGGAAGAATTCATGACCTATACAAAATGTAGAAGAAATAATTTTGATCATATTAAATTGAAAAGCCTTTGTACAAACAAAAACAATGCAACCAAGATTAGAAGAAAAGCAGAAAGTTGTGGAACAATCTTTATACAGCAAGTGTCTATGATAAAAGGTCTCATTTCTCAAATATATAGAGAACTGATTCAAATTTATGAGAATAAAAGTCATTCTCCAATTGATAAATGATGAAAGGATGTGAATAGGAGGTTTTCAGATGAAGAAATCAAAGATATCTACAGGTATATGAAAAAGTGCTTTAAATCACTTTTCATTAGAGAAATGCAAGTTAAAACAACTCTGAAATACAGCCTCACATTTGTCAGATTGGCTAATCAGACAAAATAGGAAAATGACAAATTTTGGAGAGGATGTGGTAAAATTGGGACACTAATGCACTATTGGTGGAGGTGTGAACTGATAGAAATACTCTGGATAGAACTTTAGAATTATGCCCAAAGGGCAATTAAGCTGTGATTACCCTTTGATCCATTAATACTAATACTATGTCTGTATCCCAATGAGATCATAAATAAAGGAGAAAAAAACTACATGTGCAAAAGTACTTAAAGCATCCTTTAATGTGGTGGCAAAATATTGGAAATTGAGGGGATGCTCATCAGTTGGGGAATGGCTATACAATCTGTGTCATATGAATGCAATGAAATACTTTTATGTAATAAGAAATTATGAACAAAGAGATTTCAGAAAAAAAAACCTAGAAAGACTTATATGAATTGATGCAAAGTAAAATGAGTAGAACCAGGAAAACATTTTACCCAGTATAAGCAACATTATGTAATAATCAACTATGAATGACCACTCTTCTCAGCAACACAGTGATGCAAGATAAATACAAAGGACTCATGAAGGAAAGACCTGCTCATATCCAGATAAAGAACTGATGGACTCAATGAAGATGAAAGCATATTTTTTTTCACTTATTTTGTTCTTTCTTGTGGTTTTATTCCCTTTTGATCTGTTTCTTCTTCCACAACTGTGATGAATATGGAAATATGTTTTACATGATAGCACATGTATAAACTATATCAAACTGCCTACCATTTTCAGAAGAGAAAGGGAGGGAGAAAAATTTGGAACACAAAATCTTATAAAAATGAATGATAAAAATGTTCTTGATATGTAATTGGGGAAAAATAAAATACTATTTAAATTAAAAACAAACAAATGAGAAAGAGAAAATATCGGATCAATACTGAAAAATTAAAAGTTATGTGCAACACTCTACACCCTTGGCCCACCAATTTGCATAGTTTCAGTGGAAGTGATTTTCTCATGTTTCTACTTTAAGGAATTTATTATTCATTTTATTTAGCTTATTTGCCATGTCTGCTAGCATAACAATATTCTATTACGTTCACAAACCATAATTTATTTAACCATTTCCCAATCAATGGGCATCAACTTTACTTCCAAATCTTTGTTCCCTTGAATATAAAGACTTTCTTTTGGGTTAATGACCTCCTTAGGATATAGTAATAACATCAATGATAACAATAGCAGTGATTAACATTTATATGGTACTTTAAGCTTCACAAAGTAGTTTGCATATAATTCCTCATTTGATTCTTACAACAACAAAGAGAGATAAGTGCTGTTATAGGTGAGCAAATTGGAACTGAGACCTCAAGTTCCTTGCCAAGGGCTATATACCAAGTGAGTGTCCAAGGCAAGATTTGAACTTAGGTGTCTCTGACTCGAAGTCCACTTTACCTTTATCCACTTCACCATTTTATTGTCTAACACTGGTCAAATGATATGAATACTTTACACACTTTATTCAAATAATTCCAAATTCCTTTCTAGAAAAGTCCTACAAATTCATAGCTCAACCACTAAGGCATTAGTGTTCCTGCCTTTCTATAATTCTTCCAACATTGACTGCTAACTTCCTTTGAAAATAAGTTCTTTTTTCAATTTCTACTCTTCTAACTTTGTATAGTTACTCTAATGAGATGAGGGTCAGGATATACCCAGACAGTTGATTCAGGAATGACTATCATACCCATGATGAGTCATTTCCTGTCTTTTAAAATATGATAAATTTCTCTTTAATTTGGTGATATTATTCAATATTCATTATATCCAGTGTGTTCTGAATATTTTCTTGAAGATAGAATTCATGATATGGAGCCATGGGGCTATTGTGAAATTTATATATCTTTGGCTTCTCTCATTCCTCACTCATGAACCAAACTTTGCTCTATTCTTTACTATTGTATTCTTTACAACCCTCATCTATTTCCTATCTTTGTTTTGAAGTCACTGAAAATCAAAGTACATGTTGATTTGATTTAATTTGGACAATTATCATCAAGTTTTATGTAGACTCCTGCTTTTCATCCTCTACAACAGGTGTTTTCATATGAGCTGCAATAATTTTCATGGTGGTATTTTTCCAAATACTTATAATTATCACTGCAATACAAAATAATGGCATCTTCCATGAGATAATGTTTCTTGCTGCTTTGGGATACTTGATAAGATTGACTTTATTGAATACATCATTTGTCTCTCAAAGATTACATGTTGATCCATCCTATTGTTTAGCCATAGATTTCTTATCTTCTGGCTTCCTTTACAGTAAAATTGCCAAGATTTATATCATTGATTTCATCTAGAATTGTGTTAATTTTCCATCATTTAACAGGAATATATTTAGAAAACCAATAAATGCTTATAAACAATTTAACACCATATGATTCATAGTGCCTTCTCATAGTATCCTCAAAATGTAGCTAGAGTGTTATCACCAAAATTTTAAATATCCAGAAAGTACATATATGAGTTCATAGTTACTTGTGTTGTCTCAGCCTTCCTTTTGTTAAAATTCTTTGGGATTTATGAATTAGTAGTCACTGATTTTCTCTCAGTAAATACTTTAAAATACTTTGAGAATTAATCACGATGACCTAAAAACTATCACCTTTGGCACAGACTTTGTCTGTATACATATAATCTAGTCAAGCTTCTTTTTCACTGTCTTTATTTTCTTCATTGCCATTTCTACTGCTACTATAAATATATCTGCAACTGTAATGTTAGAATCTAAATGTCATAACTGCATTGTACTTGATGATGAAAAGAGTTTGATATAAAAAAATTCAAGGTTTTTTTTCTATCCTTGTGTTTTGTTGTTCTCCCATTTTCATCTTCAAATGCTTCTGGGATAATGATTCAGTTGAGTCACTTGAAAGGCTTTCTTTCAACTTGTTTCTCTCTCCATTATTTAACATTTTTATGAAATCATACTGCCAATCATCCTACATCAACATTCCCTGAAAGATTTTAAAAGTAAATTTATATTCTAAAAAGAGGATCAGGGGAATATCATAAAGACAAAGGTATTTCATGAAGAAGTCTACCACATATTGGAGGGAAAAAAAGACTGGATACAGAGAGTATAGTTAGGGGCTATTAGAGTAGTTAATATATGGGAAGAAGGTCATTGAATGACTAAATCCAAATGATAATTGATAGATCAATGTCAACTTGGAAAAAGGCTTCTATTTTAATACTCTGTCATTGGATCCATTTTAATTAAAATATTACCAGTGCTTCAAATGAATTTCAGTTTTAATTCTGTAGACCAGATACAATAAACACACAAGCCACAGGTCACAGGGCAGCCCACACACTCCCCAATGCAGCCCAAACAAGATCAAAAATATAATTTGGAAGTATTTAACAAAATAAAATATTGATAATGTGGTTTTCTAAGACAATATACAACTGTCAGTAATCTTTATGACTAGTTGTAGCACCAACACAATATTCACAGCACTGACAGTGACTATGAATATGACAGCATATTTCTCCATCACAAAATATAACAGACTCTCCACATAGAAAACAGAAGTAAAACATTTATTCAGACTCCAGAAAGTCAAATCCCAATACCATGAAACCAAATCCATCATAGCAACAAAGAAGTTAATACACCATAGCATGGCAGGGAGCCACACCATCCTTTCACCTTCCCACAAACAACCACTCCCAAGCCTAGCTGTCTCCCTGGCCACACTCTTTCTCTCCCACCATCTAACTGCTCTGAATCCCAGCTTCCTGCAGGCTCTGCTCCACCCTTTAGCAAGCTCCTACCACCACAGGCTCTATGTGATTATAATTAACCTATGAGGGAGCAGGGAAGATCTTCAAATTCCCTTAGATCTATTAATGGGCAGGGAAAATCTTTGAATGAACATTACCCTTACAATAGTTTACTAGCTCCTGTTTCCATTTGACTTTGATATTGTGATATGCCATGATATATTGATATGTAGTATCACTAGAAGCAATGTGATACAAGGGAATGAGTCCTGGATTTACAGGAAGAGATGTTAGATTCAATTCCTCCTATACATTGTATTGCTCTTATGAACTTTAACAAGTGATTTAACTTCCCTGGGCTCAGTTGCCCCATCTAAAAAATAAGGGGCTTGGATTAAATAGCTTCTAAGGTCCATTATGATTCTATGTCTTATCTTGCCAGGACCTGAAGAGGACCTGTCATTATGGAAATGGTAAAGAACGAAGAGATATGAGAGAAACTATAAAGATAGATCCGATCTGGTGATTTAATTGGATATTAAGTTGAAATGAGCACAAAGCTATTCTGAGTTTTCACATATGCTTGACTAGAAGAATAGTGATTAATATAAAAAGAAATAGGAAAGTCAAGAAGGAAGAGTCAGTGTTAGGAAGAAGGTGAAGAAAGAAGTCCATTTTAGACATGTTGAATTAGAAAGTGAACTCTATGAGGGTAGAAATTTTGTCTTTTACAAACTATATGTTCCACCACCCTCCCTACTTGTTTTTGGTTCTACATATGTAAGATATTTAATAATGTTATATATTGGATAGTATACTTACAATTATCATACTTAACATTATACACTTAACAGTTTTTGATCTGAGCTGATAAGACATTCAAGTGATGATTACATGTCTACATTTGACATCTAAATATTTCCACTTGAATATCCCATCAGATCAATTAGATTGAAAACAATTTATCAAATAGTATTTGTTAACCCTTAAGAATATTAAATATAATAATATATTAAGTATATATATATATATATATATTTACAAATATATACATATAAGCCTACACACTATTTCTACATGAACTCTGTAGCCCTCAGCTTTTTCAGGTGTAAAATGGAGGAGTTGAATTAGATGACCTCTAAAGTCATGTCCAGATCTAAATCTTGCCAGGCAAAAAGAAGTCTGGCATTTTTCCATTGCTGCGCATTATCAAAGAGAAAATATGATGAACATCACAGAACTTTATCAGCTTTCCCTTCTCACTGGAAGCTGCTAAAAGAAGAAATACCCAGGACTCACCAAATGGTGACAAGAGAGAGCAGTAGATAACATCTGGAGCCACCTCCTGGGAGCAACTAAGAAATTATCCTGTGGGGCCCTAGCTGGAAAACAATGAGAAATGGAAGAAGGTGGGAAGACAAGACTAGCAGCAGGAAAAGAAGTCAGAGGAATGCTAGTATTGAGAACTGTCTATTAGTCTGCAGATTTACACTGGGAAATTCCATGACTTATTGGCATAGATTTCTAAGTTCTTTTCCTCCTTTCCACAGCTAGGGGGCACAGTAAACCTAGAATCAGGAAGGCCTGAGTTCAAGTTTTACCTCAGCTTGTTGTTGTTTCTCCTTTGTTCCCTGGAAGAGGATAACAGGGAAGTGATGGATGCCATGACATTCAAGTGGATTGAAATTAATTAAGGGAAGGCTGTGCAAAGTCACCAGCCTCACTTTCCTTTTCAGAGCCATCTAGATCCAGTGGCCAAATGTAGATGAGGACAGCTGGAGATGGCCTAGGATGAATGAGGGACCTTGGCCTTTTCAAACTAAGGTCTTTAACAGGTTTCAGACTGATTAAGGCAATGCCCATTCTGTGATTAAGGCTTAATAAGAAATGAGGCAGAGAATGACCTCCTTACCTAGCCAAAAAAAAAAAAACAACATTGATCTGGGAAGGGGAAGATACTCAGAGTTTCTGGCCAAAACAGAAACACTTGCTATTGACATTCTTTTGCAACAATCAGAGCCCAAACAATGACCAGGTAGGGATTGGCCTGGGGCCTATTATTGGTCAGTCAATGAATGCCAGAGTGATTTGAATTTAAGGTTGGTCTTTAAGAGAAAAAAAAGTTTCAGAGATTAAAATTTGGGCAGAGTACCCACAGGATGTGACACCCTATGTGGACACAACGAAGGAAGGAAGGAAGGAAGGAAGGAAGGAAGGAAGGAAGGAAGGAAGGAAGGAAGGAAGGAAGGAAGGAAGGAAGGAAGGAAGGAAGGAAGGAAGGGAGGGAGGGAGGAAAGGAGAGAAGGAAGGTATGTGATCCTGGACAAGTCACTTAACCACTGGACTCAGTTTTCTCATTTGTGAAATGAGGATATTAATAGTACCTACCTCCTAGAAATGTTGTGAGGACCAAATGAGATATTTGTAAAATGCTAAACACAGTGCCTAGGCAATAGATAAGTGCTTTTCATTTATTTCCCCTCCTTTAATAAAACTCTTTTGCAATTTCGTGAAATCAGTGAATTAGCAAGCAATATTTTTTCCTAGATGCTATTCCAAGTACTAAAGAGACAAAGACACAGAAATAGAGCCCTGCCCTCAAGGAGATTACATTCTATTAAGGGAGACAATATGCACATAAATATGAGGAAGAAGATTTACCTCATCTGCAAAATGAAAGGGTTTAACTCAGTTTCTTCTAAGGTCCTTTTTGGCTCTAATGCAATGATTCTATGATTTTATATTAATATACATTCATAAAAATAACAGACAAGTCAGTCTATGAATGATAAGAATGCTTCTGATACATAATTATAGGCATCAGGCCATGTGTTCCTAAGTATTCCATAGTTGCTAAATTTTTGCAGCCTGTATTAATATTCCATATTTGCTACCATCTCTTTACATAACTATTGCTAGATAGTGAGTCACTAACTGCCTGAGTTTCTGAGTCAGGATTTGAATCAATGTCTTCCTGATTCTAAGTCCAGAACATACTCCACTACACCAGATAGCCTCTAATTTTATTACCATTATTGTTACTCCTATTTATTAGCCCATATCTTCATTATAAGGTAAATCTTTAATGCTATGATTAGTTGAAATTTTACTCTAGTTATAGTACAAATCATTCTAATTCTTAGTTAGACATAACTGGTCAGTGACCCTGGTGCAGTAAATTTATAGAAGTATAAGATTGGCATCTGACTTCTAGATGGAATATTTAGAGCAAGAAATTATAGTTGCAAAAGAATAATTGGCAGAATGAAAATCATGTCCTTGTAGTATACCAGATGGAAAGTTGGCCTCATTGTCGAGAAGAACTGAGTTTCAGTTCAACCTCTGACTCAAACCAGCTGTGTGATCTTGGGCAATTCATTTGTCCTTTCAGTATTCCAAGCAAGTTTCTAAGAGAAGGTAGGGACCATGGATTTTTTTAAACAAGGAATTCTCTATACTGATGAAATCAAAATAAATAAATTACAACCATATAAATATATATTTATATGTATATATTATATGTACATTCTCTGTATACATTCTATATATACACAACCAATAAATAAGTTATAACCATAATTTTTTGTAACGATTAAAAAATATTTCCCCAATATATTTAAAACTTGAGAAATGAAATACCTATCAGAAATATGAGCAAATAAACTAAATGAATTGAAACATTTTAATGAGAGAAAATTATAGCAATTTATTTTATTTCTCTGGAAACATTACATTTTAAAGACTAATTTAGAAATCACCAGCAGAGAATGATAATTGGAAAATGGAAATATTAGAAATGAAAGGTGCCTTTATTTTTAATGACATATTCTAAACATTTAGCTTTAAGCAGTAACATCTTTCAAAATCAAAACCACACATCTCAGAAGCATGAGTAATATTAATCTTCCTTCAAAGAGATGCTAACAAATAACTCTATCCATCTAAGTTCTTTTTGATCATATCTAGTAGATGGTTTAAATTTACTTAATTCAGATGATGAGCAATGACTAAAATTTTTATTCCCAATATTTCCTTACTCAAGAGATCCATTTTCAATTCCCATCAAATAAATGTGATGTGAGAAAATATGCAGATAACACTTTTAAAACTTCATCTAGCTTATTTTGTCTTCTGACTATATTTTAAGTAAATCAATATTCATTAAATCTTACATCATAATTTTATTTCAGAATTATTGTGAGTAAAAATTACAATTTTGTTTTTTCCAATATTCTCCCAGAATGCTTTGCTTTGTTTATTTGGGTTATTTTAAAAACAATTTGTTTACACTTTGTTCCAAAGTTGGCCCTCTTACTTAAAAATATATTTCTAAAGGAAATTTTGTAGAAAGATTTTTGTTTTCTTTAGGATCATAACATTGCTTTTAGTATCTATCAGATTTGCAGTTCTATTTGGTAATTAAGTAAAAGAAAATGTATGATGATGTTTTTAAAGGTACTTTCAAAGTTATAGTCTGCAGATCTACCATTTGCTGATTTTATAACAGCAATATGTCTGATGTGTTCTATTTCTAAATATCAGTGCTAATTAGACTTAAATAAGGTCAGATATCTACCACACTGACTTTGCATATGAACCAATTCAGAATCTCTCCATCTGGTGTCAGAATTTTGTGATGTAACCCCAGAGTTAAGATAATCAGAATATCTCTAAGTTGAACAGTTCAATACATCTCTGAAAAAGAATCCTATCACCCATTGGTGAGTTCCCTATACTTATTGATAAGGAATTCAGCTCTTTTTCTTTTTAGCATCCATTCCCATTTTGAGACAGACAAACTATTGGGCATTTTTTTTTAAATTTGTGCTCCTTTTTGTGTCTTTTACTCATGGATCCTAATTTTGTCCTCTGGAGACAATCAGAAAATGTCTTGTCCTTCTTCCAAATGACATCCCTAGAAATACATTTTTCAAGATAGCTATTGTTGAACCCCAAATTTGAAGCAGAGTCTGTTCTAAGAAAGAGACAAATGAAATTAGGGTATCTATGTCCATGTTTTCATTTCTCTCCAACTAACTTGATATGCAATGCATGGGAGTTCAGTCAAAAACTTTCCCCCTCCACCCTGCAAGAGGGCCAGTATTCAGAATTTGAAGGTACAGGATTGTATACCCTTTGTAGAGTAGGAATTTCCAAGTGCTGTCAGTCAATTCTGATTTGTCAACACACTGGGAGGTGAACTATGTTAAAATGAAGTTTTAAGTATGTGACTTAGGTCACTTAATCTAGACACAATACCTTTTCAACAGGGGCTGATATCACCTGCTATCATTCTGTCTTCAGAGGAAATACTTGTTCTATCAAACCACCCCAGTTTTAGTCTGTCTAGACAGAAGAATCTATCCATTTAAGGTTCAGAAGTCTCACTCAATTTTCTGGTGTTCAGGTCACCTTCTGATGAAGTTTCCTGGTCAGAGTGTTGTTAAGAAGTTTCCAGACCATCTTAAGCAGACTGTCTTGAGACTCCTTGTAGAGAGAGATCCTCTTTCTTTGTTAAAATCTCCTACAAGGTTCGTCTTAACACAATTTTAACTTACCTTGCCAATAACTATGTCAAATAATGAAAGTTAACTCAACCCTTATATTTCTATTTTTTAAAATTTTAATTTATTTTCTTGATTGCATCATTCATATCCACAAGGTTTTGAGTTACAAATTTTCTCCCCTTTTTGTCCCTACCCCCCAGCCCAGAACATTGATCCCACTGTAAGACCCCTCCCACAATCTG
>CM053593.1:228105004-228148650 GCA_028646575.1 Pseudocheirus occidentalis | reverse complement strand
ATGTCATTCCTTCCCTAAGCCATATTCAATGAGAGTAAATGAGAGTAAAGTTGTAACAGATATCCCTTGCCTCTTCTATATAGGACGATTAACCCCATTTTGTCTCTCCCTGTCTCCTCTCATTCTAGTCCTCTCCCATCTCAGAATTTCACCTTTTAAAGTATCATCCCTTCGTATTTGAACTCTTCCTACAATTTCAATGTTGGCCGATAATGATTTTTGGTGGTGATGTGATGGCAGTGGTGATGGCAGTGAAGATACTAGGTGCCATAGTAGACAGAGTGCTGTAAGTCGGGAAGACCTGAGTTTGAATCCTGTCTTAGACAGTTACTAGCAGTATGTCCCTAGGCAAATCACTTAATTCCTCTAAGTCTCAGTTTTTCCATTAGTAAAATGGAGATGATAAGGAAAGAAGGAATCAAGCGTTTATTAAGGGCCTATGATAAGCCAGGGAACCATGCTAAGTGAATTGCAATTATTATATAACTTGCTGTTCACAATAATCCTGAGAGGTAAATGTTATTTATATCCTTGTTTTGCCATTGTGACCTGAGCTTAAGTGGCTTCCCAAGGGTCACAGGGCTAGGAAATGCCAGAGGACAAATATGAACATAGATCTTTCTGACTCCAGGATTGGTGCTTTACTTTGCCACCCTCAAGGAGACAACATTCCATGATGGGTGGGGGGAGTGTAATTTGTTCAAAGATAAGCAGATAAAGGTTATATTAGAAAATAAATACAGAATGAAAAGGGATGGCATCACAATTGGTAAATTCAGGGAACTTGGTAACATGCAAGGAGGAGAGCTCAATTTGAAGTCAGAAGACCTCAGTACAAATCTTTATTTCTGTACTACTGTGATTCTTCTTGATACCTTCGATATTTCAATTTCCTCATGTGTAAAATGACAGTGCTGTACTGAATGCTATCGGAATCTAGGACCTTATGATCAAGAAAAGAATTCTATAGGAAGTAACAGGTGAACTGAACTTGGTAGGAACTTAAGAATTATAAGTGAAGTGAAGAGAAAGTACAGTGCAGTCATGAGGAACAGCTTATGCAAAGGTGTAGAGGAGGGAGAGGGAATATTGAGTTTTTCAACATAGCAAGCAGGTCAGTTAAGTTGGCAAGTAGATGGTACGAAGGGAAAAAATGTAAATTTAATAAGCTAAAAGAGAGGGTGAGTTGAGACTGGGAAAAAACACTTTAAATTCCAAGTTGAAGAATTTGTATTTTTGTTTTATCATTAATAGGGAGTCAGAGAAGATTCTTGAGCAGAGAAATGTCATAGTCATATGTGTGTTTTAGGAAGATAATTTTGGCAACTATGTGGAAGGTAAATTAAAGAGATGAAAAATGGAGCAGTAATTATAATTATGACACTGTTGAATGACCCAAATGTGAGGAACTGGGAGCTTGAACTAAGGTGAGGGCCATGTAGGTAGAGGGAAGGGGAGAGATGAGAGAGAATTGGAGAGGGAGAATTGGTAAAACTTGGCAACTCTAGATATGACAGGTAAGAGGGAGGGAGTGGGTTACAATGCTGCAGTTGTAAAACTCGGGAAGATGAAGGATAGCATTGTTCTCAATAGAAATATGGAAGAAAGGTAGGTTTGGAGAAGGAAGTAGTTTAGGGGAATAGGGAAGATACTGGATTCTGTCTTCTACATGCTGATTTTGAAATACTTGTGGGATATTCCATTAGAAAAATAAAACAAACATTTGGTAATGTAGGAGTAGGCCTCAGGAGAGAGTATAAAGCTGGATATATAGAAATGAAAGTTATTTGTTAATATATAATTAAACCTGTAAAGATGAGCTAAAAGCCTGAAAAAAACATTGATACTTCATATGCAAATGGAAGACCAGGAAAGAAGGTAAGCAAAAAAGATAAGGACTTGGTACCCAGTCTTAATTCTCTTCCCCTCCCATCAACTTCACCTTAGTATCTCTACCATTTATATCCCCTAGTTCCTTTCTAAATCTGAAGTGAGAGCTATTTGGTTGTGACTTCTCCAGACTTCTGCAAAGGTAAACTCTATACTGTTAGTAGTCCTACCTCTTTTTTTTAAGTCACACTTCTGATTATGTACCATAGGGACGATAGCTGCCCCCACACTGGATAATCCTATGGGAGTTGAGCTGTCTTCTTCCTTTTTCCATCTCTATTTTCACCATCTCTGACCAGTCATAATTCCTTCCCTCTACTGCCACCAGGATCTGCTTTCTTTCTTGGAGTATAAGCACATTCACCAACCCATAGGCAAATTCCCAGTTGACCTGCCCTAGTTACCTAGTTAAATCTTTAAAGTTAGCAATATATGCTCAGACAATTTCCCAAAACTTTAATGGATTTAAAAATCAATTCACTTTTGTGATAACATGGGATTGCTAACAGAAACAAATTTCTTTTTGTACCTAGACAAGGTTTTATTCAGCTTCAGACTGAAATGATTGTTGTCTACATGGCTAGCAGCCTGGTGGGGGAGGGATGGGCAGGATCCAGTCCAAGCAATCTCTCATATTTCTAAAGATCTCTCTAGCCATATCAGGCCAGGAACATTTCTACCTCAAATTAAATAGATTTGACCTAGGGATATAATTTTAAGAGGTTTAGAATACACCTTCCCTGATCTTCCTTAAAGAGAGAGTAATACCTTATCATTGCCAACTTAGCTCCTTCACCCCCACCCCCACCCAAAACCCTCCCAACACACATCTTTTGCTTTTCATGCACAAGATCATCAGGAATGGTGAATATGCCTACTTATCATTTTATAGCAAATAGAAATCAGAGAAAGTTATATAGATTAGAACACATCACAGACTGCACAAGGGTAAATGAGTTCAGCTAGGAATGAGATAAAATCTCAGTCCAAGCAAGGATAGATCTCACCAAGGGGCATCCTTTCTTAGTAGTCTCTAGGATGCCAGGTGCTGGTACATATTGGGGGGGGGTCATCTTAATCTAAAGAAATCCCTTTTCCACTGATGCAGGCATACAACACTGCAGTGTGGTGGCACAGGTGTTATATTCACATAGAAAATGCTTAAAAATTCAATACAAAGATGATTTTTTAAAGGAAGGGAACTAGGGGAATCAGGAAATGTCTAACAGAGAAGGTGGTACTTGAGCAGAATTTTGATGAGCTGAGAAGTACTTTGAAGGTATGAGGAACAGTCAGTGCTAAGATGTGTAGATGGGAGGCAGAGTGTCCTGTGTGATGAACAGTAGGAAGATCAGTTTATCAGGACCACAGAGTGAGGAGAGTAATATATAAAAAGGTTGAATATATAAGTTGGGGCCAGGTTGTGAAGGGTTCCGAGTAAAGAAGCTTATATTTAATCTTGGAGGTAATAGCCACTGAAGCTTACTGAGTGGGGGAATGACATGTTCAAGGCTACACTTTAGGAAAGTCATTCTGGCAGTTGTGTGTAGGATAGCTATAGAAGGGATCAATGAGACAGAGAGCTCAATTAGGAAGCTACCACAGTTATCCAAGACAAAGGTAACAGAGGCCTGCACTGGAATAATGGTCCTGTGTGGAGAGAAAAGGGGACAGATATGGAGATTATCATGACCCCTGCACCATCATAACATTTTAATTCATGATGAATTCCATATTACTCTGTGTTTTCCTAATACTCCTTGTTGTTGTTCAATCATTTCAGTCATGTTCTACTTTTCATGACCCCATTTAGCCTTTTCTTGGCAAAGATACTGGAGTGGTTTGCCATTTCCTTCTCCCACTCATTTTACAAATGAGGAAACTGAGGCAAATAGTGTTGAGTGATTTTCCCAGGATTACACAGCTAATAAACATCTGAGGCTGGATTTGAACTCATGAATATGAATCTTCCTGATTTAAACCCAGTACTCTATCCACTGCGCCACTCCACTGTGCTACCCAATATCCTTTGATACCCACCCTAATTAGAATGTAATCCCCCTAGAGAATGGGAACTACTCCATTTCTGTCTTAGTATTTTGAGTGCCTACCACAGTACCTTGCACAAAAGAAGTATTTAATAAATGTTTATTAAGATTATTTGAATTAAAGTAGAATTTAAAGAAACTATGGGGAATGTGATATGTAATAACTATAGATACCTTTGCTGTCAAGAATGCAACTAAAAATGCAAGTTTTCTTGTCCTAGTGAATCTCTAAGCTTACTATGGCTCTGCTCTTTCCACCGGCCTTCCTTAAAGAGGTATTCTAACAGGCTATAGATAAAATTTAAGTGATTTACACAGGTTTTTTACTAACAGGAAGAAATGTCTAAGTTCCCTGGAGCAGTCACACTTTTAATCCAATATAGCTCATAAATCACATTCACAACTTTCAGTTCTCAATCAATAGGATATTTCATAGTCTGTAGCAAAATTATCTAGAAAGAAGTAGGAGAAACACAAGAGGGGATATAGACAGGAGACCACACACAGCTGGGTTCTGTCAGCCTAAAGGAATTAACTTGCCAATTTTAACAATGAGTGATCTATCCTGGAACAGCAATGTATTTATGAACAGCACAGAGCTAGTGCTAACGAAGCATTTTGGGAGGACACAATCAATAATATCAAAACAAAGAAAATGGATTCCCCGTTTTATTTCAGGTTGGGAACAATTATCAATAATTTGCTCATTAAGTGTGGGACAGGGCTTTTTTTGGTTCTAATAGAAAAAAATGTCATGATGTTTGTCTTAATTGACCTTGTTTGATGGTTCCTTCCCTAAAAGTAAACCTATTTATACCAAAAGATTCTCAAACCTCAATGACATAGCATTTTGAATTGAATTTTCTGTTTTTTGCTTTTCTTTTTTGGAGGAGGAAAGGCAGGGCAATTGGGGTTAAGTGACTTGCCCAAGGTCACACAACTAGTTTGTGTTAGTCTGAGGCCGAATTTGAACTCAGGGCCTACTGACTCCAGGGCTGGTGCTCTATTCACTGCACCACTTAGCTGCCCCTCTGTTTTTTTAAAATAAATATCTTCATAAAATATTCTCAACCAAAATAAAATTATCAAAATAGTTGGCTTTGATCTCAAAGCTTAATTTGGAAATAAGGGTCCAAAAGAATTAGAGCTTCCTAAGAACATGCTCATGGGTCTATTTAAGTGATTTTTCTGTGCAAATGAATTGAATATTAATCATTTCCAAAGCATTATGTTACAAAATCTATGTTCTCTGCCAGCTTAAAAATGCCTTTTTAAGGGAGGTAAGAGAAATTTCATTGACAATATAAATCATTACATTTTCCAGCTACTGCTTATATGAATTGATGGAGAAGTCTTAGAAGTTCAGAATTAGAAGAGACCTCCAATTCATACCTGACCAAGAATCCTCTCTATAATGTATTCAATAAATGGTGATCCAGAATCAGCCTGAAGATATCTATTGATATGATAAACACTTCATACTCTGCCATTGTCAGTCCTCATACAGAGTATTTTTCTGGGCATCATGGTTTAGGAAGGAAATTGATAAGTTCAGGAGAAGGCAGCCACGAAAAACCTTCAGTTAACTACATGGGTTATGAAAATCTGTTGAAGAAACTGGACATTTTTAGTCTTAGATGAAAGCCTCAGGATAGTGGTAGTGGCCAGTAGGGATGAGGTGGCTACATTTAAGTAGGGGGATTTCTCATATGGAAGAAAGATTAGATTTTGTTAGGCCACAGAAGATAGAGCATAGAACCAAGAGAAATGGACAGAAGGTACAAAGAACCAAATTTAAACTTGATGACTGGAAAATAAACAAAACAGAAACAAAACAACCCAAATGACTTTGTAATAATTAAAACTGTCTAAAAGTGGGATGACTTGCCTCAAGAGGTGGTGTATTGCTCCTTCTTGGAAGTTCTCAGGTAGAGGCTAGGCAATCCCTTGTCATATATATTAGAGACTCCTTCACGGATAGATTGGACTAGAGACTCAAACAAATTGTCTTCCCAATTTCAAATTCTATTATTCTGTAACTATTACATCCTGAGGCAGTTCCTTACACTTTTGGATAGCTATAATTGTTAGGAACTTTTTCCTTAAATCAAAGGATGAGATATTTTCATTCAAGTAATATGGAAGAGGGAAATTAAAATCTGAATCTTCCTCTTTGCAACTTTTAACTGCTTGTCCAAATATTGCCCCCTTAGAACCAATGAGAACGAGTCATTTGCATTCTCCAAGCAACTGCTCTTTAATACTAAAAGGAAGTTGCAATATACAACCAAGTGTAATCCAATCCATTCAAAAAGGCACTTATTATATATTTGCCACATGAGAGACATTATACTAAGTGCTGGGGATATAAAGTCAAATTGTAAAATGATGCCTTTTTGAAGAAATCCTTTTCTACCAGGGCCAGGGGAACATACAAGTATGAGTATATAGAAATGTGCAAATAGTAATTTAAAGAGTAGGGAGAGTATGGGTAGAAAAGAAATTCAGAAAGTCTACGAATAGGAGTTGGACCTTGAAGAAAGCTAAGAGACAGAAGTTTAAAGTGTATAATCTAGGCATAGGGGATAGCCTCTGAAAAAGGTAAAGGTGGGAAAGAAAATACAGAGTTTGGGAAAGAGAAGGTAGGCCATTTTTGGTTGGAATACAGAGTGTAAGAGGGAGAATAATATACATTGAGAAAAGTTAAGCTGAAATTGGTTTGTGAAGGGCTTTAAATGATTGGGAAAGCTATATTTTATCTGAGAGGTAACAGAAAGTGACTGAAAATTTTTGAGCAGGTCAAAAACTGGTCAGACGTGTTGTATGATTATTTTGGCAGTTATTTGGAAGATGGATTGGAGGGGGAAGAGAATGGAATTAGAGGGCTGCTGCAATAAACTAGGCAAAAGGTGTTGGGGTCCTGACACAGGGTGGTGGACATGTGGCTGGAGTGAAGATGAAGAATAGCTGTTGTGGAGGCAGAATTGACAAGATTTGATTAATTATTGGATGTGGGGGGTGAGGGAAAGGTTAAGGATGACTCTGAAGTTATGGACATTGGTGACTGCAAATTTAACAATGCCCAAAGAAGAAATGGCCACCTAGCAAAGGAAACTTGAAAGTAGAGTCATGATGAGAGGAGAGATCAATATCAAGAAAACTCAGGTAAGAGAGAATCGAGAGAAGGAGTGCAGTTAGCAGTATCAAAAGCTGCAAAGAAAGACTGGAAGATATATCATTAGATTTAGCAATAGCCCTCTGCTAGGTGGCACACTGGGTAGGGTGCAGTTTCTGGAATGAGGAAGTCAGGAACATTCAAATCTTGCCTCAGACACTTACTACCTGGGTTATCTTGGGTAAGTCATTAAACCTCTATCTGCTTCGAGATCCTCATCTGTAAAATGGGTATAAGAGTAAAGCCTACCTCCCAGGGCTGTTATAAGGGAAAAAAATAATAAAGCATTCTGAAATTTTTACAGAGCTATATAAGATTCCAGTGACTTATTATTCTTATTATCTTTTATCCAGGCCACACACTCACAATTCTTTCAGTTTGTTTATGGTATGATCTTTTTTTTTTTTTGAATCTTTACTGACTTGTTTATTTACTTTTAGTTTACAAGATTCAGTTACAGAATCACTTGAGTTTCAGATTTTTCTCCCCTCCTTTCTCCCCTCTCCCCCCCATGGTGGTGTACCGTCATGTATGGAATCTGCAAACACTTTCACATTGTACAATAGTCTGGTTGTGTCGAGGCGTTGTAACCAATGGAGCGAATAATTTATGGTATGATCTTAAAGTCTTTTACCTTCCTCTGGATCAGGACTGCATGACCTGTGGCCCACGGGCCACTTGTGACACACTAAGAGATTTGAGGTGACCCATGAAAAGGGTAAAGGGGATTTTGTGTGGCCAGGGAAAAACATAGAGGGCCCTCTACATTTTTCACAGGCTGCCTGAAATCCTTTGATGTGCTGTAAGCTGATTGTGGGTCACACGTTGTACAGGCCTGCCCTAGATGCTCTCTCTCAAGGATATTTAAAAAATACAGTCCCCAAAACTAAACATAATACTCTAGATGAGGTCAAATTATAGTTGAGCCATCATCTCTCTGGAACTTGACACAGTGGTTCTCTTAATACAGCGTAAGATTATGCCAACTTTATTAACTATTGAGTCACATCAGTGATGCCTATTAACCTTGTACTTCACACATATGTGCAAGCCCAAACACACAGTCATTTAAAAAAAACTGAGATCATTTCAAGGTTAACTGGTTAATCTAGTTATAATTCTCTCATCTCGTACCTGTAAAATTTTGGGATTTTTTGAACCGAGGTATAAGATTTACATTTATCTCTATTAAATTTTATCTTGTTAGCTTCTACTTAATATTCTAACTTGTTGAGTCCTCAGCTGCTTGCCGTTATATCTAGTTGGGATACTCATAAATAGCATCACAAGCCTGATAATAATAAGTCCACAGACATGGAAAATGGAGAAATACAACCAGTCCAATTAATAACTTTCTTAAAAGATAAGCTACTTCAATATAACATTTAATGTTACTTTCTGTTTATCTTATCAGACAGGTGGTAGAATGGATAGAGAGCACTGATCCTCTAGTCAGAAAAAATCTAGTTCAAATCTGGCATGAAACACTTACTACCTGGGTAACCCTAGGCAAGTTACTAACTTCTGTGTGCCTAACTTCCCTTGGCCACAAAGTGAGGGCTGTTGTGAGGAACAAGTTAAATAGTATTTATAAACTGTTTAGCCTGTTACATAGAAGGTATTTATTAAACATTTATTGTCTCCTTTTAACAAAGGTTTCAAAAGGAAAAAATAATAATTAAATGCTTTGGCTACAACACATTGCATAATTTGTAAATAAGGTAGATCAATCATTTAAAATTAATTCATAGACCAATAAGCCCTGAGGCTTAACCCTACTGCTTATCCATCATTGCTCTGGCCCTAGACTATTTCTGCCTACCTAAATGAATGGTAGGATGGTTCTGTGGAAAGAGAAAAGGTCTTAGAAACAGAGAACTTAGACTTGAATCTGGCCTTCATTACTTACTAACTGTGTGACTTTGGACAAACCACTTAACTTATCTAAGACTTAGTTTCCTCATCCATAAAATGGGAAAAATATAACAGACCAATGAGAGTCATTTTATTTTTTTTAATGAAAGTATTTTAAATTAAGCCTCCCTATTTGTACCTACCATACAAATCACTTACCTCACAGGGTTGTTGTAAGGGTCAAACATAACTATGTTTTCCAAATTTTAAAGCACTATATGAATGTCAGATCATATCAAGAATAGGGGAAATATCTATTATTTCATCATCGTATGGAAACGTGGTAGCAACACCAGCCACTAACAGAATTCTACCAGTTTGCCAATGAGTAGATAAGCCTAACAGACATACCTACAATATTAGATAGAGGTTAATTTATTTGCCTAGGATTACAACTAGTTAGTATCAACGCAGGATTTGAACTAAGCTTTCATAACTCTGAGTCCACTACAATTTCTAGAATGCCACATTGCCCCAAGGTTATTATTAATAGTGTTATCACTTATCTTCTTCAGACATTTTAGCCTTCTTTAAACATTTTCCTAACTCTTTTTTCTTGAAGCTTGGTTTGTTAATTTATTAATCCTTTCTACAGACCATTTTTTTTATCCTATCTTACTTTTCTAAGTGAGAATCTTAAATGTCATCTTGTTAGGACCTTACACAAGTGTAGTAAGTATCTATAAGGAAGTGATAAAAGGTGAGAGATGGGTTAAGTACTGGAAAGTGAGGAAATATATATGAGTTTATATTTCTCCAAATCCTCATGTTTCCAATTTCCATGGTCCTTGAGGAACCTTCCTTTTCTCAAACTGCTCAGAGAGCTAGGGAAGTAAAAGGAAAAAAGTTACACACACTGTTGGACAGACAAAACAGTAGAAATTCTGCTCAGATTGACTTTTTAGGGTTGGTGTAGCCTTGACCTGAGTTGTTGCTCAGCTGCTTGCTATGTCTGACAGAGATTCTTAATCTGGTATCCATAAAATTGTTTTGTTTTAAATTTTGAAAACTGTATTTCAATATATATCTTATAAAGACATTTATCACCATTAAGTATTTTTTATTAAGCATTTTTCATCCCAGCCATCGAAAAGTATACTTTCTAAATTACATTGGTAAAGGAATCATTTAACTTACAACAGAAAAGCTTTTCACAGCCTGAAAAATGACAGCCATTTTAGAGAACAGAGCAGTAATTCTGTGCAACAGTTTAGGACAGGATGGAACACTCTGGAGCATATATTGAAGTCTGAAGAGTGATTTTTAGGGTGGGAGGGAGATGAGGTCAGCAGATCTCTAGCATCTATTTCATGAATTTGACATTGACATTTACCCTAAATGAATGTGGCAAACAACATCTATGAGTTCTGCAAACAAAAATTTCATTATCCTGGATGAAACAATTTGTTCTAATTATCTTAAAAATCTGCTCTGCTACAAATCATATAATGAAGTCACATAGGGAAAAAAAAAAGCATAAAGGATGTACTGTAAGAAAGTAACCTATTTGCCAGGCAGTCCTTTATCAGGTTCAGGGCAGGACATAAAAGTATTTTTAGGTTTCAGGAAGTTAAGGAGATTCCCTTTAATAATGTTTGAAGATACCATAAAAATCACTGATGGGGGCACAGAGTTGGTTGTCCTATATCTTATTTGATATGTTGTCCAATTTACATGTTTTCATCTTTTATATTTTACTAATTTAACTTAAACATAAATTTGCCTCTTATTCATTATTAAGTGTTGTTGCTCTCTGACATGAGTTCATTAAGAATTACTTGGACTGGGGGCGGCTAGGTGGCGCAGTGAATAGAGCACCGGACCTGGAGTCAGGAGTACCTGAGTTCAAATCCGACCTCAGACACAACACAAAAAAAAAACAAAAACAAAAAACTAGCCGTGTGACCTTGGGCAAGTCACTTAACCCCAACTGCCCTCCAAAAAAAAAAAAGAATTACTTGGACTAGAAAGTATTATAGTTATAGTAGCCTGGACAGTGAGGTGGTCTAGTAGATATGAGTATGGGGCCTGGAGTCAGGAGGAACTGAGTTCAAATGTGGCTGTGTGACCCTGGACAAGTCACTTAATCCTGTTTGCCTCAGTTTCCTTACCTGCAAAATGAACTGGAGAAGGAAATGGTAAATTGCTCTAGTATCTTTGCCAAGAAAACCCCAAAGGGGGTCATAAAGAATCACATATGACTGAACAACGAAGTCACAGTCGAAGAGCTCTCATTAGTATTTTTATTAGCAATAATTTGTCTTATTTATTATCCAAAGCAAAAAATTTGATTACATTTTTTCTTTGAATCTAATCTCAGAAATTATATTTAGAAGCATTTCTTTATAGTAGCTAATGTATTTTTCACCAACCTTATTTTTCTTCTCTAATTCCTACTCTCTATACTTGTTGTTATAAACTGTTATAAAACTAATCAACATTAATGAGATTATATTTTAAATTATCCTCCTAATTGGCTCTTTCTCTTTGAAATGTCATTAATCCTATAAATTAATTATATTTGTATGAATATGATGACATACACTTTTCATAAAAGTCCATTCTAATTCCATATACTGAATGCACTGATAACCTCCCACATAAAACTGTTTATCATCACCATACAGTATTTATTGAACAGTTATATATACAGAGCACTATGCAAGGTACTCCAAGATTATTCTGTTATTTTCTCATCTATGGCCTTGCTTTAGTGGTTATATCTTCTGTAACTTTTAAATTAAAAAAAATTTATCAAATGCCTACTTTGTGAAATTTAAGTCCTGATACTAAGGTATCTTGTTAAAGAATTGTCTCTCTTCTCCCTCATTTTTTATTCTAGTGGGTATAAATATGTTCCTCTAGTGATTTTGATGAAATTAGTTGGAATAGGTGACAAATTATTGGCCTCTATTTAGGGGTCACTTTAGAGCAAAACTAATTAGAATCTACTGATTGTTAGAGCAATAACTATATATACATATCTTTTAACCTGGGGAAAGTAGCACAAACTATGCCTTTAATTTAGTTGGGGAGAGATGATGGACATAAGGCACTTCAAGGCCTCCAGTGAGTAAGACAATATGGCAGTAGTGGGGAACAGGTCAGAGTAGTCCAGAGAATAGCTCATTGGGAAAGTTCCCATTTCCTTTTAAAAATTAATTATAGCTGCTAATGGGGTACAAAAGTCAGCCATTTCTAAGCTGATTAATGACTGAAACCACTCTCTGGACCTCTCTAAATTCGGGAACTAACTTCGGGAAAAATCCTAGCTGCTCTGCCCCAGTTACAGCTCTTTCCATTATCTTTAACAAAGACAATGATGAAGTACAAAGAGTAATGGGTTTGTATTCAATAGCGATGAGTCCAAGTCTGGCCATTAAATTTTACTTGGGAAAGTAAGTCAATCAGCCTCTTTGAATGTCAACTTCTTCATCAGTAAAATGGGTAATCTAGAGCAATTTACATGGGCTGCTGTAAGGATCAAATGAGATAATTTATGTGAAAGTGTGTTGTTACCATAAAGCAAAAGAATATAAACTCCTCCAGGGCAGGAACTTCTGTGTTTTTGCCTTTGTTGAGATGTTTCAGCATTGTAATAATAATGTAATGTGATCCCTTTGTATTGGCAAAGCTAATGGGTACTTAGCATTTAGTAATTAATCAAGCCTCTGTTAAAGAAACAGAAGGTATGAACTGCTGTTGCTGATATAAAATGAAGGAGTTGACTGAAACAGGAAGGAGCTAATGCTGTGTCTAAATAAGGAGAAGCCCCTTCTGGGTCAGACAGATCTTCTTGGAGCAAGTTTCATGGAAACAGAAGCTGCTGCCACCAGGGAGGCTAAAGAGGAAAGCCCCTCACCCCCCCAGGCTGAAGAGAATGATTTTGATTTTGTGAACTTGGGTGAAGTGATTTTGATTCTGGAACCAGCTAAAGCTTCTGCTGGGGAGCTTCTGAGTTCGACAGCCAGCCAGAGCTTCTGGGAGCTGCCAAAGATGTCCAAGGGCTAGCTGGAGCTGTTGCAGACTGAGGAAGCACGACTATGATGCTGGTACTTTGCATGTACCTGTTTGTGGCTTTGTTAAGCCTTAATTTCCTGGGAACAGAGACTGTGAAGGATTTAAGGTGAACTGGATACTGTGAGCTTAAATGTGAAACAGGAAGTGCTCAGAGAGCTGAATGAGGATCTGGGAGCTGTCTGCCTTTGAACCCAGGTCACAGTTTGGTGAATCCAGGTTGGATCTGGGACCATGGAAGGGGATCCAGGGAATCTGAGAGACCACCCTGAGACAAGCTGAAAGAAGACTTTACTTGGATACTGTGTACTGACTAAGAAATTGTAATTTACTAGTGATAGGGTTTTAATTTACTAGTCTCCAACTAGGGTTGGAGAGCTTGTGTATTTTCTGATGATTGAATAGTGAATGATGATGTGTGACGCCATGCACAAGCAGATTCCCAAAAGAATGCTACTATGAACAACTTTTAAGGTTCAGATTACACAGTAATAGTGAACACTCTATTCCATTACAAATCAAGGTTCAGTAAAATATTCACAATATAATATTCACAACATTACATCTTATCACAGAAAGTCACAATATAGTGTTTATAAAAGCTTAACATTGGAATGGCCACACAGTTTTCACTACAGTGGCCACAATATTTAGAACAAGGAACAGAAAAATAATCATCTGGTTTCCTTAGGTAATCATTCAGTCAATTGACAATACAATAATCAAACTTCCACTCATGGGACAACAATTAACTTAATCAGTCACTAATCTAGCAATCAGTCATTAAGCTAGAGTCCCAGTGACTAAATATCATTAATCACAAATACAGTCATTAGAAAACCACACAAACCCTCCACCCCTTGATGTCCAGCAAACTTCAGTTTTGTCCAAAGGGAGGCCTTTTCTTCATCTTGACTCTGGGTGGTCTCTCTAATTCCCTGGATCCCTTTCCATGGTTTGAGCTCCCTCTTGAATCCACCAAGCAATTACCTGGATTCAGAAATAGACAGCTCCCAGGTCCTTGTCCTGTCCTCATGGCAGTCCCCGGCACACACTGAAGTATACACATCTCAAACCCTTCACCACTTCCCTTGCCTGGAAATCAAGGATCAGCCAGGCCACAAAGTCTTATTCTGGTTATGCTTCTTCAGTCCTCCAGCAGTTCAGCTGGCTGTAGGACCCAGAAGGATTATTGGCCTTCTGTATGGCCTTCACCAGATCCTAGCCTCCGTAAAACTTCATCTTAGTTGTCAGCTTCTAGATGCTTGGAGAGAATCTCTCTCTTTGTCTCTCTGTCTCTGGAATTCATCCTTATATACACACATTGGCCTCCTGTCTCAGCCAATACCCTTATTCCAGTCAACAGGGGAGTTCACACCTTCACAACATTTGACAGGGCTCACACCTTCCATACTTAGCCCTAAATTTACTAAGTGCTAAGTATCTGCTAAACTGGTTGCTGTTACATGATGGAATAGCAATTGATTTGTAACTTGGTGTGTCCCAGGAGTGGAGAACTTTGACTATTGTACTTTGTGTCCCTTAAGGAAGCAAGCCTTGGGGTGGCTAGGTGTTGTAGTAAATAGAGAACTAGCCCTGGAGTCAGGAGTACCTGAGTTCAAATCCAGCCTCAGACACTTAACACACACACAGAAATAGCTGTGTGACCTTGGGAAAGTCACTTAACCCTAACTGCCATGCATTTCCCCCTCCAAACAGAAAAAAAGGAGGCAAGTCTCATTAAGGATGATTGAATGATTGAGTTACTAAATGACCGAGTGACTAAATGAATGTACTTTGTTCAAAACTTTGTGACCACTGTGGTGAAAACTGTGCGGCCATTTTAGTGATAACTTGTTTTGAATACTGTATTTTGATTTTCTGTGAATGTTTTGCTCTGATTTGTTATTGAATAAAAAGTGTTCACTATACTGTGTAATCAGAACCTTGAAAAGCTGTTCACAGCAGTTCACACAGTAGTCTTCTGGAAAGCTGCTTGTGCTTGGCTTTACAAGCATTTATCATATCTACACATAGTAGATACTTTTAAAAATGGTGAATTTAATTGAATATGGCATAGGAACAAATACTAGGTTTTAGTATCACTATCATAAGTGCTATTATAATTATTATAATCAAAGTCATCATCAGAGATCTTCCACTACAAATCTTCTTGTCATTCATTTATTCAGTCAAAAGCAAGCTGGAGTCAGAGAAGAGATTGGCTAGATCAAGAGTTAAGCTCTATCAATCAATTTTTAAAATATTGCTTCAATTGATGTAGAAGTTATCATGGGTCCTTGAGGGCTATATTAGTTGAACATGGATTTTGTTAGGCTATTCTAAGCTAGAAAGACTCCAAGTAGTGTCCCCAAAATTGGTTTAATTTTGTTGTTATTGTTGTTGTTATTAGTGGAGCCAAAATGGCAGAGAGAAGCCAGGAAGCTGTGAGAGCTCTCTCCAGTTTCTCTTAGAAACAACATTAAATCAAGCCTCTAAAAGAATTCTGGAGTTATAGAATCCACAGAAAGATGGAGTGAAACAATTTTCTAGTCCAAGATAACTTAGAAGGAATTGAGGAAAAATCTATTTCAGCTGGATAAAAGGGAAGCACAGCTCAGCACAGGCAGAGTGTGGGCAAGTTAGGTGGAAAGCTTTTAGCCACAGTACAAATCAACCAAGTCCCCTTTGTTCTGGCTCAGCAGGCCAGTGGCACAGCAGGTCAGCTGTGAGGGCTCCAGCCCCATCACAGAAAATAAACTGCCAACACCAGAACTCAGACAACCACAGGTGTTACCAAGTTGGAACACCCTAGTGTAGTGGGCAAGCCTGCAGCCTCAGAGGCCCTAGGAAAGAAAGCCAGTGAACAAGCCCCTTGCCCCCAGGACAAGAAACTTGGGACAATATGCCCTGTATCCCAGTAGCAGAGCTCAACTTTAAAAAATGAACAAAACCCCAAAGACCCTGATCATAGAAAGCTACAATGGAGACAGGGAATATCAAAACAAAAACTCAAGAAGTGAATAAAAATGTTGATCGTCTGCATAAGAAGCCTCAAACAGGAATATGAATTGGCCTCAAATCCAAAAAGTCCTCTTGGAAGAACTCAAAAAGGATTTTAAAACTCAAGTAAAAGAGGTAGAAGAGAAAATTGGGAAATGAAATGAGTTATTCATGAGAATTATGAAAAAAAGAGTCAAAAGCTTAGAAAAAGAAGCACAAAAGTTGACTGAAGAAAACGACTCCTTAAAACATAGGGTTGGTCAAATAGGGAAAAATACACTGAAGAAAATAATTCCTTTAAAAACTGAATTGGCCAAATGTAAAAGGAGGTACAAAACTAAAGAAAATAATTCCTTGAAAGTTAGAATTGAGGGTGTCTAGGTGTTACAGTGAATAGAGCACTGGCTCTGGAATCAGGAGGACTTGAGTTCAACTGCCCTGCCTTCCCCCTTCAAGCAGAAAAAACTCCAGAAAATTGAGGTCTACAGAAGTAAAATTACTTATCTCCCACTGTAACTCAATATTGTACTAGAAATGTTAAAATTCAAGGAATTTGACTAGGAAATGAGGAACAAAGCTATCACTCTTTGCAAATATATGAAGGTATACTTGGAGAATCTTAGAGGATCAAGTAAAAGACTACTCTCAGCCCACTGACTGTAATGGTGCTAAACAGCTAGTTAGAGGGAGATTACATCTCTTTGCTAGCACTGAGGCAGGACTTTGTTGTTTTGCCCACACTCAGATCTAGGTCACACTCCTGGGTAGTCCCACATTGTAGAGGAGCATTAGCATAGCAGAGCTTTTAGCTACAGTGCAACAGGAACCCTGGTCACAGTTCCAAGGTAGAAAAGAATGCTTGTGGTTGCTCACAGACCAGGGAACAGGCCAGGAGAGTAGTAAACACCTCTTCTTAGATCATACCACATAGGAAGAACTGAAAACTTATAGATCCCTAGAAATGTCTCTAAAAACAGCTGCATAAAACTCCTGAACCTTGGGACAGTTGCACCCTGGAAGCAGAGCCCTACTTTAATAAAGAATTGAAAGCCAACTAGTAGTCTGGGGAAAATGAGCAAACAATAGGAAAAAAAAACTTGTATTATTTTCACTTTTTTTGGTAATTTTTTTTCCTTTCTCTCCCCCCCACCCCACAACATGACTAATGTGGAAATATGTATATATGATTGTATATGTATGACCTATACCAGATTGTTTGCTGTCTTTTGGAGGAGAGAATGGGATAGGAAGAAAGAGAAAAAACTTGAAATTCAAAATCTTGCAAAAAAAAAATGAATGTTGAAAACAATCTTTACATGTAATTGGAAAAAAATAAAATGGACAAATGAAACAAAAAAAAGTCACCTTTAAAAATGCAGAATTATTCTCCTAGTACTTCCAGAGTATGCCCTAAGGAGTAGTTGAGCTAGGTATGGAAAGCCTAATATTTGGCTGTTTGTCATATGATACGTTTATTATCATTATAATTATTATTGTTTTGGCTCAGCAATTCATCGGGAAAAATGTTGTGAGGTGTTGCAGAATGCTGGATTGCCTCAAGCTACTATTTTGCTTTCATTGGCAAAGATGTTTTTTTTTTGCCCCTTTTTCTTACCAAATCATACAACCTCTCTTGACCTCATTTTTCCGTCAAAAAAACAGGGAACATAACAACATTTTCCTTATAAGGTTATTGTATGGATCAAAGGAGATGATATGTGTAAGCATTTTACAACTTTACACTGGTATAATTATGATGATGATTATAAACATTGATGGAAGGAAGATTGATATTAATATGAGTAAAACCTTTCAAAATCAAAATGTTATTCTGTTCTATGAATTTTATCAATTCCAGAACAACATGAGTGAGGTAGGCCTGTTCTCCTTTTAAGAGTAAGGGATCTAGGATAATGGAATAACAGACTTAGCTTTAGCATCAAGTATTTATTGAAATTCAGAGAGTTTTGACTTCTGGCACATGACAACCCTTTTAATTCAGATTCTCCAGTCTAAAGGATGGAATTATACTTGCCACTGACATGACAAACAAAAGCATCCTAAGTATTGCCAAGAGAACATTTAAAGAGCACTTTAAGTTCAGGGGAAGAAAAGCACCAATAATAAAATGTAATATAAATAATAAATAATCCCTTGCTCCTGAAACAAGAAGTTCTGTGCTTCTTGTTCTACAATAATATTAAATCACTATTACCAGGAGACCTAAATTTATAAACCAAGTTTGGCCTCCAAGATAAGGCTCTAGTATTGCCTTCATAGGCAAAAATGTTTGCTTCATCTGCCCTTTACTTTTCTGCTTGCTTTGTAATTTGAAATAATTGCCACAGTGTTTCAGTAAATTTATGGTCATCAGCTTTTATGGTTAGTAGGCACCTCTTTGGTGTTAAAATAAAACCCAAAGGTACAGCTATATACTGAATAGGGGAAAGAGAAACAACAGACACCACAATATTATTGGCTATATGGCTATTTAGATATAGGAATGAATGAGTGAGTGAGTGAATGAATGAATGAATGAATGAATGAATGAATGGCATTTTCTTTCAATTCCAAATGGCACATGAAGGACACTCTTAAGGGGTAGCTGTTGAGAATCCATAAGGTCTCAGAATGAAGTGGAGAGAAGCACTTTGAGCTATGTGACTGACTTCTCTGAATCAGAGTAGGAGCTTTATGATACCAATTATGTGAAGTGTCCCTGAAATTAGGGGAAGCACTCTTACAATTCCAGTGTCGGGGTACTTTGGGAGATTGGATCATAGATATTGTAAGAGCAAAGAAGTGAGTGAAAATTAGTTTTATCTCACCCTTTTGATGGCATTTAAAAAATGATGGCAGAATGTGTTGTTAAGCCACAAGGTGAGTGAGGGTGTGTGTGTGTGTGTGTGTGTGTGTGTGTGTGTGTGTGTGAATATCTAAAAGACAGACAAACCGAATTTGGCAAACAGAAAAATAGAAGGCAGCAAGGTAGTAGTTCTGGAGCTTTAGCTTACAATTATAGGCAACCTTTTGTCAGACAGGAATGGTTAGTGAAAATTGAGTAAGATGAAGGCATGTACCTCTACACAGCAATAGAAACATCTTTACCACCTGGACATGTTTTCTGGTATATAGGAAGGTATGCATATAGCAATTCAGGTCCCAAATTCCTCACTGTAGACACTGCATGACAGCCTTTGAGTTTGGAGCTCCTAGCACCTGTCCGTCCATTTAGACGTAGATATCATGTATGCTAAGCTTGATGTATGAATCAATTTATGAAGATTTCTGTATTCCAGGTAAGATTCTATTAATTGGGATAGGGATATTTGTGCTTTGATATATTTCATCAAAGTACTTGATGGGCATTTAATAAATAATGTCTTATTCCACCTTCCCCCAACTATACCCCTGAGGTAGTGTTATTAGGTACTTTCTGTGACACTGTGTTATTTGCCAGTGTCAAAGATACTAGGGTTTAGTCTAATCATACACAGGGGAATTTGGGAAGCAGTAATAAGTTACTCTGAGGAAAAACTAAGCTATTTTCATTAAAGCAAAGTAATGCAATGGTTTTTCATATTCATGAGAATCAATGTCACTAAGTGGCTAGTGAGACACCTTTTAGGAGCATCTGGATTTGAGCCCTACCTTTGAGATATATTATGTCATGATCCTAGGCAAATCACTTAATCTCTCTGTAATCATAATTATAATAGTTAACCTTTATATAATGATTTGGGTTTACAAAATTCTTTACATATTTTATCTCTTTTGACTCTACCAGCAGCCCTATTAGGTAGACGCTATTATTACCTTCATTTTACAGAAGAGGAAACTGAGGTTTAGATATGTGAAGAGATCGTCCAAGGGCACAGAGTTAGTATCTTATTTGAACTTTGGTTTTCTCGATTCCAGGTCCAGCATTCTATACATATTGCAACACCTATCTTCCTCCCAGGAGAAAGTGAGGTACTATAATCTGTATTGGGATATTTTCACCAATGAAATCACCCTTCAAAGCATGAAATTGTCAAGCAAATTCAAGATTCTTTGGAGGTTAAGCTATTTTATTTTTTTGAAGAGAACTCTTTGTAAACCTTAAAAATCACTGTATAAACATAAATTGCTAAATCTTAGGTAATTGAGGGGTGCAGAGGAGAGTGCTGAACTTGGAGTCAGGAAGACCTGAGTTCAAATCCTACCTCAGACACTAACTTTGATCCTAGGATCCTAGACAAGTCCTTTAACCTGTGAATCAGTTTCCTCATCTGTAAACTATATATGTAAAGTTCTTACAAATCTTAAAGTGCTATACAAATGCTTTTGGTTTGTGCTCAGTTTTTTAAGTCACACCCAACTCTTCATGACCCCATTTTGGGTTTTCTGGGCAAAAAACCTGGAGAGACTTGCCTTTTTCTTCTTTAGTTTATTTTTTAAATGATGGACTGAAGCAAACAGGGTTAGGTGACTTGCCCAGGGTCACACAGATAGTGTCTAAGGCTAGATTTGAACTCAGGTCTTCCTGTATACAAACTTAGCACTCTATCTAGCTGCCCTATATAAAAGCTGAGTATTATTATCAGTTCACTATGCAACTATATGAAACCTAGAGGAGGTACTAATCTGCATAGATAGAAGGAATTTCCTTCTCTAATGAGACCACAAAAGTGGGGGGGGCAGGGAGAGGGGAAGAAGAAAAAGAGGATGATGTAGTTCAAATCTGTTATTTTAAAACATATCCTGAGAGAATTCTGGGAAGACAGAGTAGGTCAGATCAACTTTACAAATTTCCTCCACAGAAAAAGACAGAACATAGCCTCAAAACAGCAGAAATAAACATGGGTTAAAATAGTTGTCCACCTAAGACAATTTGAGAAGACTCTAGGAATTCACCCTGAGTGAAGTGCAAACACTCCTAGGTCAACTCTGCAGAATGAACAAACAAGCCCTGGGGGCAGCTGGGTTGAGAAGTAGTCCCAGCCTTAGAAACTTTCATTTTGCAGACAGTGTCGGGGTCTGACTGCTGAGTAGGAGAAGATTGAAAAGTCTTTCATTGCTGAGGGATGCCAGGTACAGTTGTATTTACTGGAGGCATGCCGGGAGGAGTTACCACACACCTGGTGAGTGCAATAGTGAGGGGGCAGGAACCTATTGAATGTGGGCACTTGTAGAAGAGCAGAGTCTAGTTTCAATTCCAGGGAAGAGAGGACAGGTATAGTTTGCAGCCACCAGAGGCACCAAAGGGAGCAAGATAATTTGTTGGAAAGTGTGGCTGGGGTCCCTAGTTGGGTCTTAGAAGTAGAGAGTAGAATTCAAGGTCAGGCCCTGAGATGTACCTCAGAAAATAACAGTAAGAAGGACCTGGGACTTAGGGCATCATTGCTCATAATTTGTGACTATAATTTGATTACACTAATAGTGGCTAAAAACAAAATAAAACAAACAAACAAATAAAAATGAGTAAGCAAAGGAGAAAGAATTCAAACATAGACAGTTATATTGGGGTTAGAGAGGATCCAGGTTCATATTCAAAGGAAGAAAATGGAGATAAAAAGTCACTCCTTTTCAGTGAGAAATATCAAATGGTCCCATGCCCCAAAAGAAGTTTTAGAAGAAATCAAAAAGGACTTTAAAAATTAAATGAGTGAGGAAAAATTTGAAAAAAAAGTTAAAACCAAACAAAGAAAATCAAGAAAATTATGAAAAGAAAGTCAACAAACTTGAAATAGAGAATAAAGAACTTAATTAAGGAAGAACATAATTCCTTGAAAACTAGAATTGGGCAAGGGAAAGCTAATGACATTCTGAGATTCCAAAGAAATCATAAAACAAAATCAAAGGAATGAAAAAAATAGGAGAGTAGGTGAAACATCTTATCAGATAAACAACTGATTTGGAGTAGAGAGCAAGGAGAAATAATATAAGCACAGTCAGACTTTCTAAAAATATGATTAAAAAAGAATTTTATGCAATATTTTGAGAAATTATCAAGGAAAATTGCCCTGAAGTTCTAGAACAAGACGGCAAAGCAGAAATAGAAAAAAAGCCCATGAATCACCACTTGAAAGAGACCATAGGAAGAAAACTTACATGAATATCATAGCCAAGTTTCAAAGCTCTGAGGTTAAGGAAAAAAATATTGGAAGCAATAAGAAAAACAATTTAAATACCATGGAGCTACAAAAATGATTGCACAGGACCTAGCAGCTACTACTTTGAAGGACCAAAGGTCTTGGAATGCTATATTCCATAGAGCTTAAGAACTGGTGTTACAATCAAGGGTAACTTACCTAGCAAAATTAAGTATAATCATGAATGAAAGAAAAAAGAACACCTAGCAGACTGAAAGACTTTCAGGCTTTTGTGACAAACCCCCCAGAATTAAGGGAAAATTTGACATATAACATCCAGGAGAAATATAAAGTGAATATTAAAGACAAAATATAAGGAACTCAATAAGGTCAAATTTCTTACTTTTTATATGTGAAAATTTTATATGCTTTCCATTTATATTTTGGTAGTTTAAAAGAAAGGTTTGGGCTGAGCTGAGTATGATGAGGGTGAATCAAAGAAAATAAAATTATGTAGGGAGATATAAAAAGGAGTGATTATCTCATATAAATGAAGCATAAAAGGAAATATTGATACAGAAGAAGCTAGTGGGGAGTGTGCATAGTGCTAGAACCTTGCTCTCAGTGGGAATGGGTTAACGAGAGAAATTATCTATCTATCTATCTATTCAGAAAGAAATAAGAGGGCAAGGGAAAGGGTGAGGTGAGAGGATAAGGAAGGGACTTTTAGAGGGGTGGATAGGTTAAGGTATAGAAAGGCAAGGTAGTGGGTGGAATTAAAGAAGAGGAGTGAAGAGAAATAGGGTAAATAAAGTGAGAAGGATAGTGTGGAAAATAAGAAGGAAGGAGATACAAAACAAAAAAAAAAATCATAGCTTAGACTTTGAATGAGATAGATTTACCCATAAAATGGAAATGGATAGCAAAATAAAAATCTGAATTCAAAAATATATTACTTTCATGAAACATTATAAAAATGAAAGATCCACACAAAGACAAAATAATGGGCTGGAGTAAAATTTACTGTGTAAAAAAGTAGGGATAGTAATTATAATCTCAGACAAAGTTAAAGTTAAAATAGATTTAATCAAAAGTGAAAAATAGAGAAACTATACTATGTCAGCAATATTATTCAATATAGTTTTAGTTTAGACCATTTAAAATACTAGACAGTATAAAATACCTGAGTATATATCTGCCAAAACAGATACAGGAACTATATGAACACAAACATAAAGCACTACAAATAAACTCAGATCTAAATTATTGAAGCAATTTATTGTTCATGGGTAGGTAAAGCCAATATAATTTTTTAAAATGACAGTTTTGCCTAACCAATTTATTTGTCCTATGTCATCCCAATTGAATTACTGCAAAAAATATTTTACTGAGTTATAAAAATAATAACAACATTCATTTGAAAGAGCAAAAGGTCAGGAACTTCAAAGCAACCAGGAAAAAAGATGTAAAGGAAGTAGATTCAGCAATATCAGGTTTAAAACTATATAATAAGAGAGAGCATTGTTGAAATGTAAAATGGATAATTTTGATTATTTTGAATTAAAACTTTCTTGTGTAAATAAAACCGATGTAGCCAAGAGTAGAAAGAATGCATAAAATTGGGGAAAAATCTTTCACAGAAAGTCTCTCAGATAGGATGTGATTGGTTGGAATACTACTATGGTGTAGGAAATGATGAACTGGTTGATTTAGAAAAACATGGAAAGACTTGATCTTATAGAGGAAGATGATATCTACCTCAGAAAAACAGATGACAGGTGGAAATAAGCATAATATGGTCTTAGATATATGTGTACAAGTTTTTATGTGTGTATAGGTATAGATATATATGTGTATATGTGTGTGTGTGTATCCATGCTTAATAGTAGCCTTCTTTAGGGTGGGAGGGGAGGAAGGAGAAAATGAAGCAAAAAATGCACAGCAGAGAACAAAAGAAAACCAACAAGGAAGCAAAGAAAAGCTAGGCAGCTTTGAAAACAATCTTTAGTATTTATTATGTAGGTTTTCTTGAAATGAAAATTTGTTGTTTTATATTGTATCCTCTCCTATGGTCTGCTGTGTACATGGCAATTTTCTTTCTTTTCTCATTTTGTATTTAAGTTTAAAATTAAAAAAATATTAAAAAATGTTGTGAGCACCAACCCCCCCACTCCCATATACATATATATGTATATGTGTGTATGTGTATATTTGTGTATACACACACACATATATATACACACACACTCAAGCTTATGGATGACTAGTGACTTTCCTAAAATCAACTGGGAAATTGATAGCAGTTCCAGGACTAGCCTTTGGGTCATCTCATTAAGAATTCAGTGCTGTTTCTACTACATGCTGCTACCAGGCAACATATCTCACACACACACACACACACACACACACACACACACACGGACATACATTGAGGTAGGGGACTGATTTTTTTTTCTTTTGCCTATTTTGTATCCCCAACACTTAGCATAATGAATAGTAAACAATTAATACATTTTTGTTGACTGACTTAACAGATGTCTGGCTTGGAGGCTCTACAAGAATATGGGCTTAGCTGATAGAATCTCTCAGTTGAGGTTCACCTCTGTACGATGATGAGGCATCAGAGTGGGACTTTGGATGGAAATGCAATGATTTTATTTGATTTATTCAGTGTTTTTAAAGTTTCCAAAGAACTCCTCACAAAAATAAAGCAGTTTAACCTCTAGAGAATCTTGAATTTGCTTGACAATCTCATACTTCAAAAGATCTGTCATGTCATTTTTGTGGGTATTCCTTCTTCTAATACAGATTACAATGTCTCTTTGACACCTTGGAGGTGGCTAAATGTTGAAGTGGAAAAAATACAGAACCTGTAATTGAGAAGATCAAAGTTCAAATCCTGCCTCGTATACCACCTAGTTGTGTGAAAGTAGACAAGTTACTTAACATCTTTAATCCTTAATTTCCTCATCTACAAGATAATAAAAAGTAATAAAGTATCAACCTTACAAGGTTTCTGAGTCAACTGAAATAATACATGTAAAATATTTAGTAAACCCTAAACTACTATGTAAGCGCAGCTATTTTGATTATGAATTTTGTGATTTTCATGCTATGAAATTCTTGTTGAGTTATTTCAATAAATTGTCCCTGGAGGATCTATATAACACAGTAGAGGGTTTCTTCTCTCAGATTATTTTTTTTGTGTGTATATGGTTATTTTTGGGGCACCAATTTATCACTGAGAATGCTTCTGTTCTCTATTTGACTAGAAGATAAGCACATCTCATTTTTTAGACATACAGGTACTGTATGACTCATTGCATTCTTTTTATGTCATTTGTCATATTCAGGTAATTGCTGATAGTATGCTTACTTAGAACCACCATAGTTTCTTTTACTGCACTTTGGGTTATTTATAATTTTAATTCCTTGGAGATCATAGTTTTTATGAATTGCAGACATAAAGCACTACTTCCCCAATACTGCTGTTAAAAATAAATTTTAGATAGTTTGAAATATTGAAAACACTATAAATTTTCCCAAATTCAATTCAACCTGACTTCCTGTCATGACTCAATTCTAGGCCCTGTTCTTTGTCTATTTGTGGCTCTCATCCAATATATGAGGACTAACTCAAGGGGCTGAGCATCTGGGTACATGTTCAGATTCTGGGAAATATAAATATATCATTCACTTTATTTTTCAAGTGTTGGTAGGATACTTTCTGTGCATGATGCTGAGAAAGTTTTACACTGTTCTAGGGCTTGGTGGGTGGTGGAGAGGGAAGAAAAGAACTACATGATAACTTTTTATATATTTAAGAGGAATAGAAAGTTATATGCAATAGACTTGGAGTTTTATGAGTAATCATCTCCTCCCACCCATTCTACTATGTTATGAAAATGCTTGTTTTACTTCTTAAATTCAGAATAAGCGAAAATAAGCAGTACAATCAACATCATCTGCAAATAGTGCTTTCACTTTCAAAAGCAAATGTATTTAAAAAAAATTTATACTCTGTGTGGGACATCTTGTAAAGTACTGATGAAATATTTGAGTAAAAGCCATCTCAGTGCTAGACTTTGCTGAATGACAGTACTCAGAGGTTTACACAAGTTCTCTCCATTGTATCTAACTATCTCTATCTCTATCTCTATCTCTGTTTCTATCTCTATCTCTATCTCTGTGGCTGTCTCTGTCTCTGTCTCTATCATCTCTACCTATATCCATATACATACATATGTGAATATATGTGTATAGACACATATACAACACAAACATATGTGTGTATGCATGTGTATGTACACACACATTTGTACTTTTGATGTTTTACTTTTTAAATGTTGAAGGCCTTACCTTATACTTACCTAAACTATTATTTTATAGAGAATTTGCACAAGGCAAGTACTCATGCAGAAGTCAGGAGAGGAGGTACAGGGACACTATCAAGGTGTCTCTGAAGAACTTTAGTATTGATCATGAGACATGGGAGAAGCTGGCAAAGGACTTCCCGCCATGACATGTCCACATGAAAGAAGCTGCTGTACTCCATAAGCAAAGCAGAATTTCAGTAGCACAAAGGAAATGTGAGTTGCCTAAATCCAGAGACATCTTGATCTCAAATGTTCTAAAGGACTACTTGTAACTGACTTGTGGTAGAGTCTTGCAAATTTGCATTGGACTGATCAGCCACAGACAAAACATGCTGTACCCTGATCCTACCCACATGGCATCATTAGTTCATTTTGAAAACAATGGATAATTAGCAAGAATATTTAGGGGCATCTTACTTGAGGATAATCTTTGTGGTTGCATTTTAAAATCCCAAGTCAAATGCTTTTTCAAAATCATTAAATGAAAGACATGGTGGTATATTATTGTCTTCTACCTTTGCTATCCTCCTGTATAGCTTCTGCCCATTGAAGCTAAATTCCTTGTAAGGGCCTCTCTCCTTGATCTGTGTCCAGTCTTTAACACTACTGATCACTCTCTTTCTTGATATTCTCTAGTTTTCAGGACATCACTTTTTCCTGATTCTCCTCCTATCTGACTTCTCCTTCTCTGTTTCCTTTACTGGATCCTCTTCCAATCTGTGGATATTCTTCAGGGTTGTGTCCTAGGCCCTTTTCTCTTTTCCTTCTAAACTACTTCATTTGGCAATCTCATCAACTTTCAAGGATTTCATTATCATCTTTATGCTGATGTTTCTCAAATCTGTCTTTCCCTGCCCCAATCTCTCTGCTCATCTCCAATCTTGTATCTCCAACTTCCTTTCAGATATCTCAAAATGGATGCCCAATAGATAACTTAAATTCATTATGTTTAAAATATTATGTTTAAAAAAACTCATTATCTTTCCCTCTAAATGCTCTCTGTCTCCTACCTTCCCTTTTATGGTAGAGGGCAACACTATCTTCCTAGTACCTCCGGCTCACAACCTAGGAGTCATCCTGGATTTCTAACTTTCTCTCACCCCACATATCCCAGCTTTTGCCAAGGCTTGTTGATTTCACCTTTGCACAGTTGTCAAATATTCCCCCTTCTCTTTGACAATACCTCTCCTCTAGTGTCAGTCCTCATCACTTAACTGCTAGTGGGTCTGCCTGCTTCAAATCTCCTCATCTAATACACCCTCCATTCATCCACTAAAGTGCTTTTCCTAAAGCAAGATTGCAATTACGTCATCCCCCTCCTCAATAAACTCCAGTGGCTCCTTCTTGCCTCCAGAAGCAAATACAAAATACTCTGTTTGGCTTCAGAAACCTTCATAATCTAACCTATGCTACTTTCATAGTCTTCTTACACTCACTTTTCAGTAGCATCCTGACTGTTCCAGAAACAAGATATTCTATTTCCCCACTCCAATAATTTTCTCTTATTTCCTCCCATGCCTGAAACACTGTCCCTTCTTCAATCCAATTGCTGACCTCCCTGGCTTTCATTAAATCCCAAATAACATCCCATCTTCTATGAGATCTCTTAATACCAGAGCTTCCCTTTTGTTATTTCCCATTTATCTCACATCTATCTATCTATCTATCTATCTATCTATCTATCTATCTATCTATCTATCTATTTATCTATCATCTATCTGTCTATCTGTCTGTCTGTCTGTCTGTCTATCTATCTATCTACCTATCTATCTGCATTTGCTCTCCCCCACTAGATTGTAATCTGCTTGAGGGCAGATACTGTCTTTTCCCTCTTTTTGTATCTTTAGTACTTAGTAGAGTGGCTGGCTCATAGTAGGTGCTAAACAAATGTTTACAGATTCATCACTTCATTGATACTCTCTATAGCTCTCCATAATTTATCTGTCTGCAAAGACATAGTCTATTATTGAAAACTGTGTATGGAAAAACTGTCTGTCTGTGACTCATATTTTCATCAAGCATACCCCTCAATAGGTATGTAGATAATTTTAATGAAGATTTTAATAGCCAATGACCTCAATAGATCTCCCTTCCTCTCCCCTCCCCCACTATTATCAAAGCACCATTTCTGATATTTTCTCTTGGGAATTTTCCTTTGAAATATCTTCAAAATCAATCTCTGAATGGCTTTAAAATTGTGATTATTCCACCACCATTATTCTTTCCACAAGTTGATACCATTTCTTGGCTTCTGTCATGCTACTATGACATGTTTTGCAAATAAGCACATACTGTAAATGTGTTGCCATAGGCTGCCGTGCATCTCCACTTGGCAAGGAGATTAAGTATTTGAAGGGCAGTGACAATTTCCAGGCTTTTTCAGATTCCGGTGCCAATAGTCTTATACCAGTTAAACTTCTCTAGGATATGTTGACTGAATCAGCATCTTTACTTTTGTTCTTTTTTTCAATCAGACAGCTCCTTTTAACAGGTCACACTGAAGACACTTAACTATATGTAGTGTTGATTGCCTTCTCATCTTTACTTTTTTTCTTTCTAATTTAGTGTTTACTTTAATCTGCAAAAACCAAACGATATGACTACACAAACAGCTGGGAAATGACTGCTCCAGCTATCTGTACTCAGTTGTTTGCTCTCTATTGAGTTACAGCCAACTTAATTTTTTTAATGTCACTTAATGTTGGTCATATGCAGTGCCCTCCAAATATCTTCATTTGTGAAGCTTCTGAAAAGCTTTTGCCTCCTCAGTTTTTCTTTTTACTGCAAATGATATTTTCTAATACAGAACCACAGGATTTTAGAATATGTGTTAGAAGGCATGTAAGTGGTCATCTAGTCTAATCCCATTATTTTCTTTTTAAAAAGATCTGGAACATTTTGTCTTCACCAATATCATACAAGTAGTCAGGGGGGGCAGATTCATGATTCAAACCCATATCTTCTGGGTCAAGAGCTGGCATTCTTTTTTTTTCTCTTTAAAAATATTATTATTTATTTATTTTAAACATTCTTTTCTTTTTAGAGCTCCAAATTGTCTCAATCCTCCCCCACCCATTGAGAAAGCAAGCAATATGATATCAATTATACATGTGAAATCATGTAAAACATGAAATCATGTAATTTCCATATTACCCATATTTTTAAAAAAAGCAAATTAAGAAGTGTCTGTTGTCTCCCTTAGAATACAAAAAACTACCCCCAAGGGTAGTGACTAACTGGTTAGGGACTCAGTATTTTTTCTGGATTATAAGTATCTGTTAAAAATAACTCTTATTGCAACCTAATATCTAGTATCTAATAGGACCATCCATACTTCTTGCTCTATGGGCCAATTGATGCTACTTCCTGCTTTGGCTTATAACTAGGGATGAAATAAAGCTGTTTTGTTGAATCATATTCTAAATTGTAAGCCATGGAATTTATTTTTATGACACTCTCTTACCCCAGCATTCCCAATGTGACCAACAAACAGCAAAGTGATTTCTACTGACTTAGTTTGAAGTCTTGCTAAGTTTTTGCAGATTTTCTCTATGTGCTTAGTCTAAATGGAATATTGATATGTAAGTTGAAACTTTATTTTGGTCTGTTTTTGCCTACTGTGAGCACATGGCAATATGTTTAAGACCCCCATGATAGGATGTTTCTTCTTTGCTTTAGACATGAGATGAAACCAACTTTGTCAATTCTTAACATTTTTCCAGAATGAAAATATGTGACCTGTCCTTTCATTTCATTTTAATTCCTGAGTATTTTGGTCTTGTTTAAAAAGAAAATATCAAGATGAATGTGGCTCTTTCTCTCTTGTAGCATGAAATTTTAAAATTTTTTTCATTTTCTTCAATTAAAAAGTTTTTTTCCCCTCTTTCCCACTTATACTCTCTGTCACTTAAAAAAGGAAAACAAAACAAAACAAAACAAAACCTTGTATCATGCATACGTAGTCCAAACAAATTCTCATACTGGCCGTGTCTCAAAATATGTCTCATTCTCTATATTTAGTTGGTTTCCTTTTTGTTAGGAGTTAAGTATCAGAAGATGATTCATAGTGAACTAATTTGAACAAGGAGAACACTTTATAACATAATGCTAACATTGTATAAATTAACAACTTTGAAAGCCTTAAGAGCTCTAATGAACATAATGACCATTAATACTCTAATTAACACAATAAGGCAGCAAACCAGGAAGTTTTTAAAAGTTGAACTCACTTTACTTCCCTTCCCTAACCCCATTCATGTAGTTTGGGTTTTAAACTGTCCAGTGTTCCAAATCACCCACCCAATTATCCCAGAACTCCTAATAATTATAACCAATGGCTTTCATTAACCAGCCATCATAATTGGTTACCTTTTCTTTCCATTATGCCTGAGTCTGTGCTTTATGGAGAAACTCTAAATATTTCACCTTCAACACGTGGAGTAACGTAGCCCTGAAGAATCCATATGGCAAGTTTTGGTGGCTGATATGTTGAAATCACAAACTTTATTTATAGGCCCTGTTTCTGAATGACTGAATTATTTCGTTGTTGACCAAATTTGTGTGGTGATGCAGTTTTGTGTACTGAATAACTGCATATTGAATCAGTTTATCTCCAAGCATGAAGGTAAGAAGTGGAATGGTAGAATGATGGCACAGGGAAGAGATTTTGGCATTGGAAAATTCATGTCAAGGTAAGGCAAATAAATAAAATAATGACTATGGAATTCTAAATAGGGGCTACATAGTTTAGAAGTTATAATCATGTTGCTGTATGGTATCCATGAGTTAGACAGTCATAATAAATTTCTTGTCCAAAGTTTTCAGATTAGTAAAAATTATAGCTAGAAATGACCTTTAACATTATTTGGCTTTATGTTTTCATTTTAGAAGTAAGGGAATTGAGACTCAGGAAGGAGTCCACCACATAAATGGCAAAAAGGGCTTCTTGAGCCTATACTTTATGGTTCTAATTTCAATCTTCTTTCCTCTCTATGTTACTTCTAGTGTCCATTGGACTTTATTTCTGATATCAAAATGGAAGAAAAAGAGAACATGCAATTTGATGTGCTATAATTCATTTCACAGGTAACCCCCCAGGACTGTATATTGGCATATTTATACATGCTGAGAAAATGATGTAGTAAATAAAGGACTGAACTCAGAGTCAGAGTCAGGGCTTCAAATCTGCCCTGCCACATCCTGGCTGTGTGATTCTGAGAAAGTGCTTCATCTCTTAAGTGAGCCTGGTGACTTTCTAAGAGTGTAAGTTGTAAAGCAGACTCTCGTCTGTATAGATAGAGGAGTTTCTTCTTATGGAGTGCCTTCCTATTCCAGTAAAATTATAGGTTTGGAAAGAAAGGCAGAGGTCTATATGAAGTAAGTGCTTATCTACTGTTGAATAACTGACAATAAAATTATCAACATAACCGGTTATCAAGATTTTAAAGCATGACACATAAGTTGGACAAAGTAGGCAGTAGATTATACCTATATGCAGGCAACATGATGACCAATTCGTCTTGACAAATTGGCACTCAGACTTTTCTGTTGCTAATGACATCATAGGTGTTGTTTAACATGCAAAAGAAATATATAGCAAGTTCTTTGTTCTAAAGGAGGAGGACATCTGAGAGAGTACGTAAGGATATAACTTATTTAAGTGTAAAACAAGTTAGTGTATAATTAAATGCTGTGTTGAATATCAACATGCCCAAATGTATAGAACAGGAAAAATATATATAGTTATCAGATACATTTTAGGTTATTTTCAAAACTGCTTATGTGAATTTTAAAAATTCAGTTTGTTGTTCAGATGCTTTCAGTCATGTCCAACTCTGTGGTTTCATTTTTTTTTGGCAGAGACACTGGGGTGGTTTGTCATTTTCTTCTCCAGTTCATTTTACAAATGAGGAAACTGAGGCAAACAGGGTTAATTAACTTGCCCAGGGTCACACAGGTACTGTCTGAAGCCAAGTTTGAACTCATAAGGATGTATCATCCTGATTCCAGGCTCTATCTAGTACCACCTAGCTGCCCTTTGGATCATGGGTTTTCTTAATATAGAAAATGTGCCATTTCCTTCTCCAGTAGATTAAGGCACATGATTAAGGGACATACCCAGGGTCACACTGCTAGTAAGTATATGAGACTGGATTTGGACTTGGGTCTTCCTGTTTCCAGGCCCAACACTCTATCTTTCAAGTTAAGTAATAGAAGTAGTCATGCTTCTTAACAATTTTGAACCCTTCAAAAATGGAAAGCATCATCATAGGGAAAACAGACCCCCCAAAATATTTCCCATTAGTAGAGGTTGATCTGTAAGGGAAGGATGAACATTTGTAGGAGATGCCTCTTAAGGAATTCCTATTTGGAAGAGTTTGGCCATGAGGGCCTCCAAGGGCCCCTTTAGGCTCTGAGATTATATAATTCATTATGATTACATGATATACAATATTTTAATCATAACATTATTTAGTATTGAGACTTTTATTCTGGGTCTATAATCTTTAATCTAAGTCAAATTATGTGTGGGGAAAAATCCAGTTATCTTAAGCATTTGTAATTTGTTTAAGGTTCTCAAAGATACCAACAAAGTATCAACAATTTTCTTAAAGGCTATGCAATAATGCACAAAGGAATTATGTAATACTTTGCTTATTTTATGTTACATTTTAATTCTAGCAGATGGATGCAAATGAATTACTTTGGAAAATAGGACTCAGGTTGTATTGCCACAGAGCCTGGGGGGATACATAACATCTTTCTCAATGACTTAATTATCAGTAAATTACTACCAATAGAATAAATGGCAAAATTTCAGGCCCTTCTCAATGAGATGCCTTTTTATCTGGAAAATGCCATAGATGGGGTAAAAAAGCAATTATTTGTCACATCTCCTGCAAAGGTTGCAGCTTTCAACTTACTTTAAATGACAGATTGCTCTAAGGGTTAGTAAATTAGCTGCTGAATAGGCCATAGCTTCTGCAAACAATCCATTTTTATAACCAACATTCTCAATTAGGAAAATAAGGCAACAATGACTTTGGTGACATTAATTCAGAACTGTCAAGAATTCATTTTGGATACTTATTGCCATTTAAGGGAGTATTTATAGGTTCCATTCATCTCCTTTCCTTTTAAAAAATGGGGGAGGGAATTAGAATGGTATGAAACACTCTGACCATGTTCTTTTTAAGTTATCCTTAAAATGAATGTTTAAACTAAACACAAATAATTTTTATATAGTGTCCTTTAAACCAAAACATGGTTTCTCTTCAAAATATTTCTTATAAAATCTGTTAAGATTCAAGTAGATTGCAATTTATTTGACTTTTCAGAAACTATGTTACTTTATAATGATTGTAACCTATGGTCTAGAATCCTAAATTTGGGGATGGCATGATTTGGGTTCAATTTTGGGAATTTTCATAAATTATTATTTTGCTTCCCCTGGGAAGCTGAGAGAATTATTCATGTCTAGATGTCCCTAGATGTAAGTAAAAGGTTCAAAGTTACTGTGGAAGCACTTAAGCTAATGTTGATCTTCTGTTTAGCTCTCTTCTATCTGTCTATCATCTATGTGTCTGGCTATTGTCTACCTAGCCACATATCTGTCTACCTGTCTATATGTTTATCTACTTATCTTCTTTCCTCTGACACTGATACCATTCTAGGAGGCCTTATTATATCATGCAAGAACTGTTGGGTTGCTTGCCTCAAGACTTTCTCTACTCTAATTCATCTTCCATTCAGCAACCAAAGTGTTTTTCTTTGAGGGCAAACATGATCATGTCACCTTGCTACCCATCTACTGAGAAAATGCCAGTGACTCTCTATTGCCTCTAGGATCAAATGTGAAATCCTCTATTTGGCACTCAAAGTCATTCATTACCTAACCCACTCCTAGTTTTCCATTCTTACCATACATTCCTTGATATACTGATATTTGCATCATGGCCAAGAGATTCTTTCTCTTGGATATAGGCCTTTCTCTGGCTGTGTTCCATGCTTGATTGCTTTTCTTCCTCAACTCTGCCTCTTGACTTTCCTAGCTTTCATTAAATCCAAACTAAAATTCGATTTTTTTCTTTGCTGTAAGCCTCTCCCATTCTCCCCTTTTTTCTTCTTAACAATGTTTATTTTCAATCATATTTTTAATTTCTGAAATAAAGAAGTATTTCCATAACATAGTATAATTTAAAAAAATGATAGTACATGAAACTGCAAATCTACTATGTACAACTTGCTATTTCTTTAAAATGTACAACAAAATTATCATGTAAATTTCTTTTTTTCTTCTCCCTCACACTAGAGATGATAACTATTAGACAGAAATGACACACACATACACACACACACACATATATATAATTTTTCTATATATCTTCTCTTGATCAGCTCTTTCTCTGGATGTAGATAGCACCTTTCTTCACATGTCTTTTATATTTAATTTGGGCATTTGTAATAGTCAAAATAGTTCAACCATTCCAAGTGGTTCTTAAAACAATATTGCTGTTACTGTATAGTGTGTTTTCTTCATTTAGCTTATCCTCATATCATGCAAGTCTTTCCATTTTTTCCCAAGATCATCAATTCTTATAGCACAGTAGTATTCCATTACCACCATATGCCATATTTTGTTCAGTCATTCCCCAATTGATGGGCATCCCTGCAATTTCCCACTCCCTTTTCATTCTGGTAGCTTTCTTCTGTTGATTATTTTAAATTTTTCCTGGATGGAGTTTGTACTGCATATATTTCTTTACATGTTCATGTCATGGGATTGTCTGCTTTTTGAAGGCAAGGGCTTTCTTTTGTCTCCTTTTGTATCTCTAGCACTTAGCGTAGTTCCTGGCATATAGTGGTGCTTAATAAATGTTTATTGATCAGTTAGTTATATGTCTATCTACTATGTACTCATCTATGTCCTAAATCTTTATTTTTTCTCACAGACAAAAAAAAACCCATAAGGACTCTTTAGATTCTATATTCAATCAAGATAATACTTCTTCCCCCTTTGGTGCATTCCTCTTCCCTCCAGTTACTGATATAAAACTCTAGACTCAGTGTCTTCCCACTGTTCAGGTTTTTCCCTGGAGCAAGGTTAAAAGAGATATTTGCACCTATTGAAGAGATATAATCAGAATCTCAAAGACCTCACCTTTAGCCTCATCAAGTTGTCTAGCTTCTTCTGGTCATATCATCTACCATAATTCTTACTCCCATAGTACTTTAGAGTTTTACACAACGCTTTCCTTATATGATTTGTAGATAAATGGTGCAAATATCATTTGACATCTTTTTAGTTAAAGGATGGAAGACTTGAAGAAGTTAAATGAGTTGTTCACAGGCATTTGATTTTTATACATTTAATCTAGAACTTTCTCTAATTCAAGTTATCAAACTCTAAGACTCTTGTTACTTATACTACCAACATACCCTTTTTAAAACAAACAAATAAAAAGACCTGTATTCTGATGTGAAATTTTCACATGCATAATTTCAGAAGAAAAAGAGACTCAGAGGTCAATGAATCCAACCTAGATAATCCAAATCTAGTAGGGATTCCCTCTAAAATATCCTTGACAGGTGGTCATTCAAATTTCATTTGAGTCATATTTGGTAAATTCTTTTGGACAAGATTAAAACTGTATCCAATAGAAACTTTGTTAAGATTCATATGAACAATTCTCCATGCAAATAACAGCAATTTATGTGTATTCTAATAAACCTACAATGACTTCTTATATCTTGCCAAATCATGTCCACATTTCTTTATATTATTTTCAAGGCCCAACATAACTATATCTTGTATTTGACCTAACCCATTTATTGCCCCAACTTCTTTCTAAAATGAACCCTCTCTTCCAGCCTGGCCAGGTTTCTCACTGCTTGTTAAACAAGCCATACTTTTAAACTTATACTAACCCTTTTCCCCAGCCTTTGTTCACTCTGCCTATTTACATCCTAACACACATTTTTATGGCCTATCTTAAGATCAATCATCTTCAAGAAGTTGCCCACATATTATAGGATGCAAAGATGAGAGAAATTCTAGAGATTACTAGGTCTAACCCTCCTACCTTGATGATAAAATTGAGACACAGAGAAGTTAACATGTTATACCTAGGGTTCATAGGTTCACAGATTTGGAGCTAGAAGAGACCATAAAGGTCACCTCATCTAACTTCTTCATTTTACACGTTCAGAAACTGAGGCTATTAAAAGTTAATTTATTTGTCAATGCTAATATAACTTCTAAGTATCACAGGCAGGATTCAAATGGAAGTCTTCCTTACTCCAAGTCCAGCAATCTATCTAGCACACCATGTTGCCTCTGTCACACAGGAGAAGGGGAGCATTTAAGTCCTAGGTGCTCAAACTACAAATTAAATGATCTATTGTGTCTTGCCTTCTCTTGAGTCCTAGTACACTTAATAGATGTAATTGATTTTATAGTATTTGGAATTGTAGGTTCGCAATGACATGTGTAGACACTTAGGTGTTCAATAAATGGTTACTGTAATATTTTGTCAATGAAACTGTCATTAGTTTTGAAAAGGGCTTTCATAAAGTTTAACTTGGGACTAACTGTGGGGGGAAATGATTTACACATCAGAAGGGTTGTGATTCATCAGTATAGCTAAGTTACATTGAAACAATTGTTTAAGAGAAATTGTATGTCACTCAAAGAAGGGATTGAAGAAGTAATATAAGAGACTGGTAAGGTCCCACCAGGGAGAAAGATAACCTTAGAAAGAACTAGGAGTGCTTGAGACTAATGAGGCATAATAGCAACTTTTAGCCATTTGAAGAACAATACTGTGGGAGAATGAGCAGACTTGTTCTTTTTGACCCCAGAGATCAGAACTAGGACTAAGCGGCGGAAGTAAAAGAGGCAGATTTTGAGTGAATGTAAAGAGGATAAAAGCAAATAAACAACAGGATTACTTAAAAACATTTATGGTTGTTGAAAAGTGAAATGGATGACTTAGGCTATGTTTCCCTTCACTTAAAATCTTCAAGAAGATGCTAGATGAACCATATTGTAAAGATTATTAGTCCGAAACAGGTGCATGACATAGTCTTAAAGGTGCAGTCAACCCTCGATAGTCTGCAATTCTCTAAAATGGGATGCTATGTTTCAGGGAAGAATTGAGTTTAACATTGCGGGGAATATACCCTAATGTTGTTATCAACAGTATGCTGCATTGATATAACAGAATACTGTATTTCACTTAAGTCAGGTCAATAGAATTTATTAAGCATTGACTATATGATAGGCACTGTGCCAAGTACTAGATTTGTCAAAAGATGTAAATGAGTCATATGGAATAAGGAGTGGATAAAGACCGCTGTATGAAATAGGCGAGTGATCATGAATAACCTTGGAGAGGGATGTTTCAGTCTAGCAGTGATGTCAAAGACATTCTGCATGGAATTAAGAAGGGAGCAGAAGTGGAGGAAATGAGTTCAACAAATGTTAATGATTATTTCAGAGAAATTGGTTATGAAAGGGAGAGGAGATAGAAGATGATAGCCCGAGGTGATGACAAGATCAAATGAAAGTTTTTAAAGCATGAGAGTTAACTTGAATATGTATTTGTAGGCAGAAAGGAAGGAGCTTAAGTTGAGACTGAGGAAAGAAGTAATGATTACAAGAACAATGGATGTGATGAAAGAGAATGGGATCAAGGGCAGAGGACTAACTCTTAGTCAGAAATAGAAATAAGGATAGAATGGAGGACTAAAGAGAACCAAGTTCCTCTCTGAAAGGGGAGACCTTATATAGGGCACTTAAAAAAGAAAAGAAAGTTTTGAACTCACTCTCCCATTCCTCACGGAGAGCATGAGAAAAGATTAAAAGAGCCATTGAGTTCCTCTAGAAAACCAGCAAGTTAGAAAACTATAGAAAATAAGATATTAAATTTGATATTTAAAATATTTAAGGAACTGTTGAATCAAAGTAGGAATTTGTAGTCAACAATGGATAAATGATCCCAGGACATGAACAATTTTTCAAAAGAAATAAATGATGTTTCTAATCACTTGAAAAATTCTCAATATTTCTAGTAATCAAAGATATGAATTTTAAAGAAATATTGGTGTTCTACTTTGCACAGATCAAATGGGAAATGGAGTAGTAGATGTAGTCATCCATTGCTGGTGGAATTACAAACTTGTAGATTCCTTTTGGGGAATAATTTGTTAGTACACGGTTATAAAACAAAAGTTATAAATTCATGTACATCACTTAAAGCAATAATATACCCTGATATTATTATTGGGGGGGAATATACCCTAATGTTGTTATCAACAGTATGCTGCATTGATATAACAGAATAGTATATTTCATTTAAGTCAGGTCAATAGAATTTATTAAGCATTGACTATATGATAGGCACTGTGCTAAGTATTAGATTTAAACATTGTATAACGATAGACAACATATAATTAGAAAGAAGTAGAAGTTATGAAAAGATCATGAAATTATATTTGATTATTCACAACGGTATAGTGGATTGAGAGCTAGCCTTGGAGCAAGAAATATCTGGGTTCAGATCTTGCCTCCAAAACATACTGACTGACCGGCCCTGGGCTAGTCACTTGATCTCTCATTCTCTGAGAGATTCTAAATTGCTCTGAGACCCTAAATTGCAAGCAAAGTACTGATCTGCCCTGGTAGAAGGAGATTCTCACTGAGTGCTCCCTACATTGGATGGTGATATCCTTAAGATTACCCTGTTTGAGGATACATTGTACTAATTGCTCAGATCACTGTAGAGGACCCTGAGTGATATATGTTAGGCATTCAGTATAGCTATCAAGTCAATAACAAGTTGGGTGATAAAATTATAGTGTCTAACATTTATAGTGCTTTGAGGTTTGCAAAGTGCTTTACATGTATTATCTCATCTGTCCCTCACAATATTTTTTGTAAAGGAAGCTATTGTTATTTGCATAACTTTACAGATTCAGAGGCAGATTCAAGAATGTTAAAAGACTAAACCTTGCTCTAGAAAGAGATGAAAAAATGCAAAATAAAAGCAAAATTTGAAGAAATGGAGGTAAGGACAAAATGACCATATAAAAGCAGTAGAGGGGCAGCTAGGCGGCACAGTGAATAGAACACCAGCCCTGGAGACAGGAGTACCTGAGTTCAAATCTGGCCTCAGATATTTAACACTAAAACTAGCCATGTGACCTTGGGCAAGTCACTTAACCCCAATTGTCCTCCAAAAAAAAAAAGCAAAAACAAACAAAAAAATAAAAGGAATATGATTGAATGAGTAATAATGAATAGACTGAGGAGGACCTAGAGGGTATGCCTGAAAAATACTTATGAAATTTTATGCAATCAAGTTAATTTGAACATAATTTCTAAGAAAGTTTATTTTGTTAGTCTGATTTATTTTAGATTTGTTAATGAGGCATATTGATTAAAAATAAGAGGATTAATGAAAAATTTTGTGGGCCCTACTTTGGTTTAAATTATAGAAATTTGTGGTAGTTACAAATGGTATGGTTGTGTGACTTGCTACAATAGCATTAGCAAAACATGAATAGGAACAGAGGAGTTAGATGATGGGTATAACAGTCCATAACTTGGGTATAGCGAGGCATGGACAGTCATAAAGAGGAAAAAACTGTCAAGGGAAGTATAGCTGGACTGGTTAACTCTATGGTCTAATAACAGGGATAGGCTAGCTAGTGATGGAAGGACTGGAAGTAACTGTAAAGATAAAAATAGGTTTAGAAAAAAAGTGAGGCAGAGGGAGAACTTATGGGAGATTATGATCAAAACAAAGAATTTCAGAAATCTGGATTATGAAAGTAACATAGTTGTAGGTGACAGCAAGACTTAAAATATTACCTGGGAATTGAGAAGTATGAAGTGTGAAGAAATTAGAGTAGAGAGATATCAGTATAAATATTTAAGTTTCTTATCACACAGACACTGATGTAGAGAATACTGGGATCCATGAAAAAGGACACAATGTAACTTGAAGGTTGGCAAATTAACTGCAATAATGATCTATCTGGACAGAGTGATATAAATGAAAGAAGAAGATGGTAGAAAGAAGTATGGAAACAGCAGTAAGGCTAGAAGCAATTGTTCAATCAACTTCATTCCAGTGTCTTGAAACAATAGCCATTCTTTAATCTCTTGTTTTATTCTGTATGGTTAGCCTGAACATCCCAAATACCTCAGACATATCGTTTAGGATCCTCTGCATTTAGGATCTGAGACTGGATACAGTCAGTATAGTGTCATCCCCTAACAGTGGAATCTGGATGACCTCACCATTCAATGTAAATCTCTTCTCAATCTGGCTTCTGAATAAGAAAAATCTCCTTGAAAGCAGTGAACATTGTTATTACAAGTCTACATGTTTTATGTCTTGCTTTATTTAATGATCCAAGAATTTCAAACAAGGTTATATCTGTTCTCGTATTTTTCAAGGAATCTTGTAGGATTAACACGTTAAAAAGAGCTACCCTCTAGGGGACATTGGGTTGTGTTTTTCTCTATGGAAACATTTTTTTGCAATGAAAGTACAATAAGCACGATTGTATCATATATGTTCTTTACATCTTTAATATAATTGTGTGATGGTAAAGATGTGGTCTACTGTGAAATAGTAGGGGCAGCTAGGTGACACAGTAGATAGAGTGCTGGTCCTGGAATCAGAAAGACTCATCTTCCTGAATTCAAATCTGGCCCTAGACAATTCTGAAGTGTTACCCTGGACAGGTCACTTAACCCTGTTTGCCTCAGTTTCCTCACAAATAAAATGAGTTAGAGAAGGAAATGGCAAACCACTCTAGTATCTCAGCCAAGAAAATCCTGAAAGGGGTCACAAAAAGTCAGACACAACTGAAATAACTGAACAAAACTAAACCACTGTGAAATAAAACCTGGTAAATTATATCTATTTTATTCTAATACCATAATTAAAGACAACTTAAGCAGAGGAAGAGGTTTTTAATTTCATTATATTTTATGTAAAAGGGAAATTTGGCACATGATCAGTATTATAGATATTTTTATTAGTCATTTCTTTTGGTTAGGCAGTAAGAACTAAGATTTTTTTCAGTCTTTGTTATTTTCCCCTCCTTTAGATATCTTGAGATTCTTGACAAAATTCTTAACTCACTGGCTCTGGCATTGAGTTCCTTGGTGTATACTTCATCTAGTCCAGGGTCTTTCCCATATTTACATACTCTTTAATGTCATTTTCACTTTATTGATAAACAGATGTGATGTAAAGTCAGATGTCTACATATGGGGCTCCATTATCCTTCATGGTGAAAAAAACATTCTGATAAAAGTCTTTTTAAATCCTTTCTATTACTCATCTCTTTACTTTTCACTCTCCAGTTTTATTCTTACATGACTCTGGGATTACTTTGCTTAATTGTGTCTCTTACCAAACTTTTGTAAGATAGCTTTTCCATCCTCCATTGTTTCTCTCAATTTCATGAGGTGATATTTCTTATAATCTACCATATTGCTCTGAAATTGTACAGATAAGTTTATGTTATAAACTACTGTTTCCCTTGTCTTCCATATGTCTCCACTTTTTAAGTCAGTGGTACTGAGGAAAGTACATAGGTTTGAATTAGATGACCGGTTCAATGACCTTGGACATTAAAACTCTATGGGCCATTTCCTTAGCTGCTCTGAAACAAACTGAATGACCTTATGCAAGCCACTTAATCTAAACCCTTAAAGAAAGAGTTTAACTAGATGCTCTCTGATATCCCTTTTATATCTAAATCTGTGATCCCAGACTAGATTTCTGAAGTTCTCTCCAGCTTTAAATAGATGATATTATGATTTTAAATGTTTGCTAAGGTTTTTAAAAAACGTTTCTTTGAATGCTGCATAATGGCAATGATTTGCTTTGTTTCAACTTCTGTGTGAGATTGCGATAATCAGTGTTAATATTCTTTGCTCCATTCATTTTCATTTTGGGACATCAATAAATTGCTTAAATAGGTCAGGTGGGAGTTATTTTAAATGAGTGTCATATCTTTTAAACAATTTATATTTTTACCTCTAGCTTTACATTAATTTTGACCTTTGCTCAAACCTTTTGCTCAAACCTTTGTTCAGTGGTCTGACTGAACACAAATACTTCATACAGGAGTGACTCTAGTCATTAGTGGAGGGGATGTGGGGATAAAAGAGACAATGCACCACTGATGGAGTTGTGAACTGATTCAATCATTTTGTAGAGCACTTTGGAACTATGCCCAAAGGGCTATAAAAATATGCATGCCCTCTGACTTAGCAATACTACTACTAGGTCTGTATCCTAAAGAGATTAAAACAAAAAAGGAAAAGGACCCATATGTACAAAAATATTTTACAGCACTCTTTTCGGGAGTCAAAACATGGGTATCCTCTCAATTTCCAATTCTTTGCTCCCAGAAAAGAGTGTTATAAATATTTCTGTGACTTAATGTTTCATTTTTCCCACATCCCATCCATCATTTGTCATTTCCCATTTCTGTTCTATTAGTCAATCTAATAGGTATTAGCACCTCAGAATTATTTTAATTTGTATTCCCCCAATCAATAGTGAGTTAGAACTTTTTATTCATATGACTATAGACAACTATGATTACTGCATCTGAAAATTGTTTATATCTTTTGATCATTTATCAATTGGGGAATTGCACATATTTTTATAAATTTGATCCAGTTATCTATCTGTTTGAAAAATGAGACCTTTATCAGTGAAACTCACTTCAAAACTTTTTTCACAGCTACTATTGCTAACTGTATTTCCCTCTATCGCATCCTGCCCCCCCATCCATATTTACTCTATTCTCTCTCTCCTTTCACCCTGTCCTTCTTCAATAGTGTTTTTCTTATGGCTACCCTTCCTTCCCCTTCTGTCTTCCCTTTTCCCCTTCCCCTCCTACTTTCCTGTTGGGTAAGATAGATTCTTATACCCCATTGTGCATGTATATTATTTCCTTTTTGAATCAATTCTGATAACAGTAATGTACACTCACTCCCCCCTTACCTCCTAAAGGCTTTTTCTTGCCTCTTTTATGTGAGATAATTTACCCCCATTCTACCTCTCCCTTTACCTTTCTCCCAGTACATTCCTTTCTCACCCCTTAATTTTATTTT
>CM053593.1:228082845-228104904 GCA_028646575.1 Pseudocheirus occidentalis | reverse complement strand
CCCTTATAATTTCCGCCCCCCCCCTTTTTTTTTTTTTTTTTACATTTTTATGCTTCTCTTGAGTCTTGTATTTGAAAGTCAAATCTTTTAATCAGTTCTGGCCTTTTCATAAAGAAAATGCATTCTAATTTATTGAATACCTATTTCACTGAACACCCATTTTTTCCCTTGAATGATTATGGTGAGTTCTGCTGAGCAGATGATTCTTGGTTGTAATCCTAGCTCCTTTTCCCTCCAAAATATCATATGCCAAACCCTCTGATCTTTTAATGTAGATGCTGGTAAATTTTGTGTTATTTTGACTGTGGCTCCACCATACTTGAACTGTTGCTTTCTAGCTGCTTGCAATATTTTCTCCTGGACCAGTAAGCTCTGGCATTTGACTATAATATTCCTAGGAATTTTTGTTTTGTCATTTTTTCAAGAGGTGACTGATGTATTCTTTAAATTTCTATTTTTTCCTCTTCTGGTTCTAGGATATCAGGACAGTTTTCCTTGATAATTTCTTGAAAGATGATGTCTAGAGTCTTTTTTTTAATCATGGCTTTCAGGTAGTCTAATAATTTTTAAAATTTCACACTGCCTTCCAGTTGTTCATTCTTTTGGTTTTGTTTTACTGTTTCTTGATTTCTCATAAAGTCATTAGCTTACATTTGTTCAATTCTAATTTTTAAGGAATTATTTTCTTTCGTGAATTTTTTTTTTGCTTTTGTATTTGAACAATTCTGCTTCCTAAGGCATTTTTCTCCTCGTTGGTTCTTTGAACCTCTGTTACCATTTGGCCTCATCTGTTTTTTAAGGTGTTATTTTCTTCAGTTTTCTGTGTTCCCTTTACCAAGATGTTGACTTCTTTTTCATAATTTTCTTGCATCGCTCTCATTTCTCTTTCCAATTTTTCCTCTCTTTCTCTTACTTGATGAATTCTTCCATGCTTTGAGACCACTTCATTTTTTCTTAGAGGCTTTGGATTTAGGAGCTTTGACTTTGTTATCTTATTCTAAGTGTGTTCTTTGATCTTCCTGATCAACCATAGTAACTTCCTATGTTCAGATTTTTTCCTGTTGTTTGCTCATTTCCTCAGTCTGTTACTTGACTTTTAACTCTTTGTTAATGTTAGACTCTGCTTTGAGAGTGCAGGGCACATTGACCCAAGCTTCAGGGGTTTGTGCAGCTGTTTTTAGAGATATTTCTAGGAATCTGTGTTTTCAGTTCTTCTAAGGAGAGGTGTGTTTACTAATCTCTTGGCCTGTGTTCCTGCCTGTGATCACAAACACTCTTTTCTACCCTGGCACTGTGAAAAGAGTCCCTGTTCCATGGTGGCTACAAGATCTGATGTGCTCGTGCTCTTCTTTACCCTGGGACTGCCTCTTAGGACTCTGACCCAGATGCAAGTATGGGTGATGCAACAGAGTCCTACCTCAGTTCTAGCAAAGAGACCCCTACAATCTCCTGAGTGATTAAATCCACCTTGTGATCTGTGGGCTGAGAGCTCCAGAAGCAGCAGCTGCTGCTCTGATTCAGTGTGTCTCAAGGCCTGCACCTGGTTTGCTGGGGCTATAGTTGTGTTAGTGTAGCCTGAGCTGGACTATGCTCTACTCTCACCTTCATGCAACAGATCTTCCCTGCTGACCTTCTAAGTTGTCTTTGGTGTCTGTGGCTGATAGGTCTGGAAATTGCCATTGCCACTACTATCACTGATTTAGTTACCCCAAAGCCTGCTCCCGGTTTGCTGTGGCAGGTTCGGGGTCTGGATAATGTCTTCATTCCAACTTTTTAATACATTCTACTACTCTAGAATTTGTTTAGAGTCATTATTTAAAGGTAATTGGAAGGACTTGGGGGAGAGCTCAGGAGAGTCCCCACCTTTACTCGCCCATCTAGACTCTCCCTCACCAGACTCATTTCTACCTCACACAGTGCTGCATCCTAGCTGATTATCTTCTCAATGCTATTAAATAATTTTATTTTATCTGTGTGTATAATTTCCTTCCAATTATGAGCCTAAGCTTTCAAATTAGCCTAGGGTAGGTCTGAACAACCGTGATGCAAGATATAAGGCTTCTTAGTAGTCTATATGGCTCTAGCTTCTCTCACTCCTTATTCCTTATCCATAATTTTCTAACCTATTTGTCAGTGTCTCAACCTACCAGTATCTTTTCATTGAAGCCACCAAGTATCAGAGTAGATACTGATTTAACACAGAGGGTCTTCCCTACTTCTTCATCATCTGTAATAGATATTGACACACCAACTACAATTATGTCCATGTTGACCTTTAAAAATATTTATTGTGAGCACTGAAAATATTCTGTGAAATGACTTTTTTGTCTTCCTTTTGCCTCCCCTTCCAAATATATTTTCATTTCCCTGAAAGAGAACTGCAAGCCATCTTTCCATTTAGCTGAAACTTCCTTTTGTCTTCTGGATTCATTGGTAGGGAGAATGTGGAGATGAATATAAATAAGTTCCTCTAATAATCAGTTCATTCATTAATTATTGGGAAGGATCTCAAATTTTGAGTACCACCAATGAAGTCAATGTTTCTATATAAAACTAGACAATTCTGTGTACCCTCTGCCAGTTTGTCATCATTACTTCTGAAGTAGAATGAGGTTATATATGACAGAGCACTACATAAGCAGTATGCTAGTAAGGAGCCCTTCTGAGCTTGTCAAATCTGGTCTTCAGCAAGAAGACACAGTCTTCTTTCCAGAAAGCTTTTTCAGCATGGGGGAAGCTTGCACTCTATTGGTATTATCTATGAAAACCCAAGGTCACCATCACACCGTGATAAGGCATGAGAACAGGATTCTGTGGAATATGAATAACATGTGGGTTATTTACATCATGGCTCTCACCTATTCATATGGTTAATTGAGGGCTGACCATGTACATCTGCAAGAAACCATCCTTGAAATGGAAAGCACTGTAGTGTGAATGTGAAGCAATGCCTCATCAAACTTTTATATGGTACTGACCTGTAAAATTCTTGACCAGAATGAAATGAAGTGTTTTCTTACCAGGTAATTTCACAAAAAAAATGATTTCATATGGGTTGATCCAAATGGCAGTGGTACATATTCTCCAACAAATATACTCCAGCTTTTCAAGAAACAGCACACCATTTATTTCTCAAAATATATTTTCACCATTATCAAGGATTATACAATTGTTACAACTGAGAGATTTTAGGAAATTAGTTGCTTTTATTTCCTAACAAATATAAAGTCTTTCAAGGAGGCTAGATAAATGTAAAAAAGAAAGGGAATCTTTACCTCTCACTGTTTTTTTTTTTTTTGAAATCTCACACTTCAGGATACCACTCAGGTACAAGGAGGTAAAAATCTTCACTCCTCCAGAATTCCACTTACAACTCTGGTTGTTTTGAAACTTAGATTTCTATACAAAGGCTCCATTACACAAGAAAGTGTCTGACTCCGTGAACTTTGCATTGTTTTTTTTTTCTTCTGAGACACTTGCTCATGAAATCACTTGAAGGATGGGTAGCAAAGCCCTAAAGAGTGACATTAAAGAACTAACAAAATAATAGAATTTGCCTTTTGCTCCCGGTCCAGCATCCATGCACTACAGTACTCAATCTTTATCTGTTTGTGGTCATTTGGATTTAGAGACTTTAATTTCTATAGAATTTGGTTTTTAAAAAAATGATATGCCACTTGCCTTCATTTGTATTCAAATCTATTTGAAAAAGTCTATAGCTACTCATATGTACAAAAATACTTATTGCAGCTCTCTTTGAGGTGGCAAAAAATTGGAAATTAAGAGGATGCCCATCAATGGGGAATGGCTAAACAAGTTGTGGTATATGAATGTAATGGAATATTATTGTGCTATAAGAAATGAGGAGTAGATGGATTTCATATTTACCTGGAGAGGCTTATAAGAACTGATGCTGAGAGAAGAGAAGAACCAGGAGAAATTTGTATACAGTCACAAAAACAACATATGTGTGATGACCAGCTTTGATAAACTGGACTCTTCTCAGCAATGCAAGGTTACAAAACAACTCTAAAAGTCTCAGGATGGAAAGAGATGTCCACATTCAGAGAAAGATTCAGAAAGAAGAAAGTTTAAATGGAGACTGAAGCACACTCTCTTTATTTTCCATGCTTGGTTTTGTTTCCTCTTTCCCATTGTTCATTCCATTGGTTACAACCCTTCTATACAACCAATCTAATGTCCAATCTGAAAGTATTTACAGATCCTATACTTGATTGAATGCCACCATGGAGGTGGGGGGAGGGAGGGTAGAAAATTTGAAACTCAGGGGATTGTGGAACTGAATTTTGTAAACTAAAAGTAAATAAACAAATCAATTGATTGAAAAAAAAGAAAAGAGAAAAAAGTCTATAGCTAACATTTATTTTGAAATCATTGCTCACCACCATATTAGGAGAATGCTTAATTTACTGAACATCTTTTAACTTCTAACCCAGAAAGCCAGCCACATGCTGAATATGGCTATTACTCATTCAATGAAAAACAATGAAAAATAATATGTTATCTGCTTAATAGAATCATTTCCCTATCCTGTTTTTGAAAAAAAAAAAGACAAAATTCCTCTTTAAGTCAATTCACACTTGTGGAAAACTCTAGGTTTCATGGCAGATTCTAAGCCTATATAGCATTTCATTGTGTTAAATAAATGATAAAGATAGTTGGCTAGAGTGAAGTTTTATCAAAGGCAATGGAAAACCATTTGAAGCTTCTTTAGTGCCGGGACAAAATGTCAATTGTACTTTGAAGAATATAAGAAAGAAAAACCAAGTAAATTAGACAGACTTTAGAGCACTATTAAGTATACCATCTTATCAAACATTCTCTGAAACATATTGGACTTCTATAAATAATAAAAAGATACTATATAATTTTATAAGCAGAGAAAGATAAATAAAACAAATAAAAAAGACCCAATTTTACCACCAGTAGGATTTAATAAGTGCTTATTTTCCTCTCACTGAAGTTGGCTCTCTCTGCTTCATATTTATATCTTAAAACAGCATTTAGATTTGTAAGAAAGTAAGAGCAACAATATTATTAGAAACAGTTATAATACAACCACCTTTGGAGTTAGACCATATTCATCTGAGTCAATTTAAGAAAAGTCCTGATTGAAGGTTGGTTATTAACTAAATAACTAACTATAGCATGATTTTCTACATGTAGATGCAACTAAAGTTCATTTTAGCCTCATGGGATCTAGATTTTCCCTAGATTTCATTCTCTTTAAATTTTGCCATAATCATACTCCAGGTAGTAGGAAGAAAATTCTATATTAACAATGATAAAAATAACATTTTATTTCATAGCATGATGAATTAATGAACTCTACTACAATGTAAGCTTTTTAAGGATGGGAAAATTTTTTCTTCTTGTGTTTGTTTGTTTTTTCTTCTATCCTCAAAGCCAGTAAAGTGACTCATACAGTACAGAGGCCTAATAAATGCTTATTGACTTGACCTGAATGGAACTCAAGTCGAAACTTTTGAGTTTTTTCTTTAGCATTTCCCAATGTAGAAAAGAAGATATAACATCACATTCAAAATTTAGAATACCTGAGGAAATGGCTCAAAACTTAAGTGTCAAACATTTTATGACAATAATAATAATAGTTAAGGTTCACATTAATGTCCAGCTATATAGTTTGGGGAGCAATGAAGACTGCCTTTAGTAACTACAGGCCAAGTGAGATGGGTAATAGGGTAAGAAATAGGACTATGTAACTAGAATTCTAAGAGCTTTTTTTTTTTGCATAGAAGAGGTAGACAAGAACAACATATATCCTTATTTCACTGCAGTTTGCCTCGGTGACTTCTTAGATTAGGTGATTTAAAACCTGACATTTGTCCTTTTTTGTTTTAGATCTACAATGAACTACTTACATATCCAAGGTGACTGAACAGACTTTTTTTCTTCAATTTCATTTGATCTCTGAGACTAATAAAATGCTTCTTTACAAAATGACATGGTCAGCTTTGAACGATATAACTTCCTTATGGTGGTGATGACTGGAATTGGGGTCATAAAAAATGTTTGACAGCTCTGAAAAGAGCCAGGAAATGTGATTCTTATTGGAAATATCCTGCAACATATACAGCATGGAGGCTGGGGGGGGGGCAGTATCAAGAAAAGTAGAGGGAAACTGGGAAAACAAAATGCATTATTTGGTAAAGCATAAAGACTACATATTTTTAAAAGGTCCGTGTTTCTGTTTGACAATTCATGTTTCTATATATTTCTATACTGCTAAAAGGATAAAGCCTATGAATCAGTTCTTAGATATTTTGGTCTCAAGATCTCTTTACACTCTTCAAAATTGAGGTCAACCTTGCCCCCAAGAGTTTCTGTCTACATGGATTGCAGCTATTGATATTACCAAATTAGAAATTAAAATGTTATAGCTAATTATGAAAATAGGGACTCCTTAGACTACTCTTTCTGAACTCTGCATAAACTTAAGATTAACTAAGTTATACTATGGTCCTCAAGACTATGTCCCTGTGCCCTTACTTTCTTTATAAATGTGATGTATAGAATTCTGATTTCAGTGGTTTAAGAAACTTCCTCTCTCAATTCAGATTATCCTCTGCTTTACAGTTTATAGGCCTAGAGAATAGTTTAGAGGCTTGAGAACTAAATGACTTGCCCAGTTTTAAAAAGCCAATTTATGTCAGAATAAGGACTTGATCTCAGGTCTTTCTAAAATCAGACCATCATTCTATGTACTTTCTGAATTGCCTCTAAAAAGATAGTGTACAAAGATTTAAAATAAGAAAGGGAATAAGTTAAAACTCTGAGAAGTCTCTTAAATTAAGAAAAGAATCTTAGCTTTGATGCAAATTGGAGACTGAACTGGATCTTTTCAAATTAGAGATGTTAAGTATTTTATTGAAGGTTAAAAACAAAAGATGGTACAGTGGTAAAGAGGCCTAGGCTTAAAGTCAGAAGACTTGACTTTTAGTACAGATCTGTCAGTTACTAGCTATTTCACCATGGGCAGTTCAATCTTTGTCAGAGCCTCAATTTCCCCACCTGTGGTAATAATACTTGTACCATCTACTTTAAAAATGAAGAAAGTGCTTGGAAACTATAAAGTCATATATCCATGACAGATATTTGTCCCTGCCTTGTCCATATTCTTAGCCATCACTTTCTTCTAAACGATGTTTATAAAGTAAACCTGGGTAGCCTTGTCAGAGTCACATGTTGGGATAATATTTCTTTTCTTTTTCTTTCATCAAAAAAAAAGATTTATGTAGATTCATTTGCTAAAGTTGGAGGGACTTTCAGTCTCTAATAATCTGCTTCCTATTCCTACATATCCCTCAAGCAGGACCCTCTAGATCTTATATAAGGTAAATCAGTATAGTAAAAGACTTTGAGTCCTGACTTCACCATTTGTCAACTGTGTTATCCTGAAACAGTCTCTTAAAATTCTGTGTCTCAATTTTCTTTATCTGAAAAATGGGTAAAAATAACACTTCTATATTAATCCAAGTGTCCTTACAAGCATCAAATAAAGCATATTTATAATTTGCTTTGCAGAGACAAAGCATTAAATAAAATGCATTATTGTTATCATTACTTAGACTGTTTCCAACAATTCTACCAATGTATTTCAGGACTAAAATCAGATACCTCCTTAACCCCTTCTGAAGATGTAACTGTCTCTAGGCTTCCCCTGAGGCTCTTTCATTTCTAGCTGCCCGATTTAGAAAAGTTCTTTCATATTTCAAAAATTATATCACTGGGCTCCAGACTTTTCTTCATTGACTTGGAAATAGTCTCCTTTATTCCCTCCTAGGGCTTAATTCAATTGGAAATCAGAAGTGGACCTGAATTCAGGTTGTCAGGTTCCAAATGGTACATATTTTTTCAGAGCCTCTTATGGGAGTACTCATCACAATAACACAGATATATTGGAAATAGGTACAAATTTATTCTCTTTCAGGTTATCAACATACAACATCATACAGATGAAAGGATTTTAAGAGATCCTGTGATCCATGCTTTCTGGCAGGACCATTCTTATACTATTCTAAGTCAAGGAGAAACTACCTTGTAGAACCCTTGAAATACTGGGATTTTGCAGTTTCCCTTGGTAACTCATTCCAATTCTTAGCAACTCACCTTCAAGAAAATTTTCAAACCTAAATAGCTCATTTTGCAATATAAACGAGGTGCCCCTTTTCTTTCCTCATTGGAGATTGAGATAAATTGTCACCATATTCTTCACAGGAGTCATTAATGTGCTGGAAGCCCATGATTAAATTTTGCCTTCACCCTACCTTGTTCAGTCAGTCATGTCTAATGCATACACAGGGCTATGATAGGCATAGCTCAAAATGCAAACTAGAATGACAATATAGTACCTGTCTGTTAAAACTGTCTAAAATTATGGACAAAACAGAGGAAGCAAAGTGATAGACTCTTATTTTATATGCATTACTATATTTTAACATCTTAGTTTTGCTATATTATGCTTTTATTTTCAGTCTGAAAGAAAGCTTAGAGACAACTGAGTCTAGGGGTTAACCTTGTTTGAATCAGAGAGCTCTTAGGTGGTCTAGAAAAGCCTATGTACTACATCTCAGATTTTTTTTAAATGGATGAAATAAAAATATAGAATAAAAAGTTCATCAATTGTATTGAAACAAAATTTTCGATTGAAATAAAATCACATACTCCAGGTTAAACACTCCTGATCTATTTCAAATCCTCTAATTTGACAGATGAAGAAAAAGAGGCTGAGAGAAGTTTAAGTAGTTATGAAACTTTTCCATGGGAGAAGGGGGACTGGAAGGGTTTGTCTTACAGCAGGATTTAGTGTTTTTCCTCCTCTTTATGGAAAAATCTATAAGGAGAGAACTGGGGAGAATGGACAGGTATGACAGAAAGAAGAAAATATTCTTAAAAAGAGAATGTACCCATGATATTTTAGATTTATCAAGTATTACTGAGTATATATGATTGTTTCTACTACAAAGGAGGTAATATTTGTAAAGCATGTAACCCAAAATCGAACACATAATAGGGACTTTTTCCTTCCTTCTCCTTCACCATCACTTGCCTGGAAAAGGAGTTGCTTTCTCTAAGCCTCAGTTTTCTTATTTGTAAGATGAGTTTGCTGGGCAAGATGACCTCTTAGGTCACTTACACCTAAAAACGTATGATCTAGCAGGGAAAACTAGGAGGGAAATGCTACTGGAAAAAAGATGGGAAAATGTGTAGGTTGAGGAGAAAAAAAGACAAAACCAATAAAAAATGAAATACCAACTTTTCCTAGGCTGGGAACAACTTTAACTCATTTTTTATTCCATTCTTCTCCTTAAAGGCCATTAATTAACCCCCATAACTAAGTCCATACCCATTCCAAATTTAAACCCTGAAAAGATCAAGATAATAGCACATTTTTTAGAAAGACTCTTGTTTTACACCTGCCTCAGCAATTTTGTGGAAGATGCTAAGGAATACCTTTTTAAAGGTCTAATGCTAATGACTTGAAAAGTGTTTGGGGTTTTTTTTGTATTGTTTTGATCTTTCCACTGAAATTAAACGCTCAGGTAGTTGTCAGCAAAGTTCCAAACAGCTCTTGTGGCAATGAAGCATGAGGAATAACTTTCAATATTTGTTTCTTGATGGCCTTCATTTTGCCTGATATTAAATAATTGTTCTCTCTAGTATTTTGAGAAGGTAGAAAAGGGTGATTGGAAGAACCAACTGTTACTTTTAAAAATATTTTTTCAGAAAAAAATAGCCTCCTTATCACCAGCAGCAAAGAGATATTTTTCATTGAGCAGTTTGGTAATACTTTGAATGTGAAAATAAGACCAATAGGATACTTTTAAATGACAGCTACAGAAATAGTGTCATGAAAAGGAAACGTCATTTTAAATGTGCTTGGGTGACTGTGCATATGCACATTTGTGTGCATGTACATGTATGTTTAGAAAGAACTGATTTTTGAAAATCATCCCTGAAAGCTATTCTCCAATCTGAAAAAGCAAAGCAAAACAAACACCCTCCTCCAAAATGCCCCTCCCCACAATAGATAATCAACTTTCAATTAAGCTTTATTATAGCTAGCATATTCATTTTGGTTGTATTTATTATAAAGTTAAATTGTATTTTTATGTGCAATGTAGACATTTAGGGCCCTTAAATAATCAAAGTGCATTATTCAGACCCAGTGTATTCAGTGTGGGTTATGTTTTTACTGTTTTAAATACAGACCTTTATGGGCATTGAATTTCTGCTTTAATGGCATGGCATATTGTTGGTCATAACTGTGATTTCTTTGACACTATTTATGAATAGGAATAGAATTGTCAATTAGATTTTTGAGCTTATGGGAAAACACAATCAGCCTTAGAAAAATATATCTCATAATGTGGTTTCTAGGATTACACTGTAGATAAAAGTAGGTACAGCCTATTCACAATTTTTCTTAGATCTGGCCCTGCTACAGTGACCATCCACCTTAGAAGACTTGTTGGTAACTGTGAGTGCTTTCGTGCTTTCCCCTTGGCTTGCATAGTGGCAACATCTTTCGTATATCAAACTAGAGGTTTCTTTTACTATTATCTCTTCAATGGCAGTTTCTCCTCCTTTCTCCTTGCTGAACAATTCTAGATGCTTTATCTTTTTTCCTTCCTACTCCCCTGGATGGGCATTATTTTCAGTCCTTTGATCATCACTGTAGTATTCCTATGAACCTTTGATAAATATTCTATATCCAACCCACTTTAGCTGTAAAGTCAAAATTTAGGAGGCTTAAGTCCTAACTGGAACTGTGGAGGGGCAAAGAACCTACCTACTGTTCATAGATGCTGGAAAAATTGGAGCTTACTTAGACATGAGAATTGAAAGGCAAAGGGTTTGGGATTTGGGGGGGGGGCATGGTGTACTGGGAGGTGGTAAGAAGAATAAGACGTCTGCCAAGTTTAAAAACAATATTTAATTGAACAAGAATTTATTATATATACCTATAATATTATTTATTATATATACCTATAATATGCCAAGCTGATAGAGATTCAAAGGGTAGTGACATTCAATGACAGAGGTGAGAACAAGGGTGTAGACCCAGGATGGGGACCCTGCAGCCTCCAGCCACATTTCACCCTCTAGGTCCTCAAGTGTGGTCCTTTGATTAAATCTAAACTTCACAGAACACATCCCTTTAATAAAAGGATTTATTCTGTAAAACTTGGACTTTAGTAAAAAAGGCTGCATCCAAGGACTTTAGAAGGCCATATGTGGCCTTGAGGCCACAGGTTCTCCAACCCTGGTTTAGACCATTTCATTATTTTCTTTTGTTAGTTATGATATTTGTCTCACTTTTATTAAAGTAAAGACAAAATTTTTATTCACAGAAACTATTGCCAAGGTTTAAATTGACTTAGGTTGTGAAATAAAAACTAGTCAGTTGCTTCTTACTTTACCCTTTTTTATTTCTTTTTCATCCCATTAGAGAGTAATTAGACACATTTTCTATGGTTTTACAAAGTGACAGAAGACACATAAATACAAGTAAGGTATTTTTATGAGCTTTTCTACTTTTCTAAATGGATCATATATAGGGCAAAATGGTGAGTTAACGTTCAATGTGTTAAGGCTAATGGGGCTTTAAATAAAATGGTAACAGAGACTCAGAAACTAAATGTTTCCAAAACCAAAGAAATGTTGTGACTTTGATGAAGACATTTCCTGCATAGGAGTAGAATTATTAGTGTGTACCTTTCCCTCCTGAGAGTGCCATATAACAATGCCTAAACCATTAAAATTAATGACCTGGAATGTAAGAGGCTTAAATAGCCCTATTAAGTTGGAAAAAAATTCTATCAGTTCTCAAAAAAAAAAATAAATGTAGCACTTCTCTAAAAGATACACTTAATGCAACACTAAATAGCCAAACCACAGAGTAACTAAAAAAGTATCTTAAACTATTTATTTTCCATCACTGTCTAAATCTTGGGAGATGATTTTCATATAAGTTTTAAGTTAACATACTAAATTTGAAGGATAGAGTTTTTGCAGGTAGATATTCATGTTATCTGGATAATAGACTTTATTCATAGACTTTAGATAGCTTATAAAGTCAATGAGAGAAACGAACCTTAAAATCACTGAATCTTAGTAGCATCTGACAAAGAATGCACTCCAGAACAGACATATCAAATATGTTGTCTGCTTGCAAGAATCTGAATAAAACAACTGAGAAACATTTTTAAAATAAATAAAAATATAATAGAACATAGACAATGTTAATGTATGGTTTTCTAATTCTGTATACATCTCACAGGGATCCTTTTCGTATAGTTTAGTGGCCTCTGGTTTCTATTTGAATTTGATACCACTGCTCCACAATATGCCCAAGGGACCATATACACTCTGCTTAGAGAATTCTTATCAAAAAAGGTACACTGTCATCCGAGGCATTTTTTTTTTGTTATTCTGGTTTAGCTCTAATTCTTATGGAATTTTTAGATAGAGATTAAATGTACTTCTAAGTGACTTCTGCCTATTGTCCTCTATAGACAAGCAGCATAAGTCTAGCCTTTCTTCTACACGGCAGTCTTTCAAATATATGAAAACCTTTATTATGTCTTTCCTAAGTCTCCAGAACAAACATCCCCAGGTTCTTCAAATGATTCTCATATATGTGACGCTTAGCAAGAGGTTCTTCAAAATCTTCATCACTTTCTTCTATATGCTGTCTGGCTTATCAATATCATTCCTAAAATATGGCACCCAGAATGTTACATTGTGCTCCAGACTTTACATAAGGTGGAGAATATTGGGATATAAAATCTTTTAGTTTACACTCTAAAAATCTCTTAACTCAGCTTCATTCTACATCTAGAAAAGCTCATTTATAGGAGATGCTGAAGTGATTTAGTTGGGAACTTGATCTATATGTGATACTCATCATTTAAATCTCCAAGATAAAGAAATTCAGATAGCAAGTAATTAGAAACTATCATAAGGTTTTATGGATGAATATGTATGTGTATATATAAACGTATGTACATTTATATATACACATGTGTATATGTGTATGTAAGTAATAAACTTCTGAGATAACTTCTGAGAAAGTTATGAAGAGAATCCATTGTCTAGGGGTTTTATTTCAATTGCTATTTGCAGGGAAGGCAGCATGAAATGATTGAAAAGAACCCTCGAGTCAGAGAACCTGGGTTTACCTCATAGCTCTACTACTCACTATCTATAGGACCTAGAACATAAATCATTTAACTTTATAGGCCAATTTCTTTATTGGTGACAGATTTCTAATATGATTCTAAAATTCCTTCCATCTTTAAAATTCTCTTATCCTAACTTGGAGACATTACTGATCAATGCTTCTGAGTTCCATTAAAGTTCTAATGAATCTTAGGAAGGCTATTATAGGCCTGAGGAGGCACTGGAAAGTCAGTTTCAGACTACCACTTGGTGGAAGAAGAAAAAAAAGTCAAAGGCTATTCAGAATAATCTCCTTTTACACTTAGTCAGTGTCTGTTGAATTGTCCTTGTGAATACCTATTTGGATTAGAACTATACATGGGTGATAGAATCCAACTAGCTATCTGGAAAGTTCATTGGAAAAGGAGCCAAATTAATCCAACAGAAAACCCTCAAGGTTTTTTTTTCAGTGCTTGGCTTGTGAGGGTTGGAGTTTTATCAATATTTGGAGATAACAGTATAGGTAGTATTCCTCTCAAATTGCCAGATGACATGACATTTGGAAAATGATTATCATTTTGGAAAATACCATCTGGGTTCAAAAGAGACTGGTGAACTTCAGTAAAGAGATGAATCTAAAAACAACAAATTTAATAGAACTAAACAGAACATCCTACATGCAAGATTAAAAACTAATCAACCACACAAGTAGGGTGAGGCCATGGGGGGATGGCTTGGTTACAAAATATTCTTAGTGAAAAATAATTGAATTTTAAGTTAATATACTGCCAAGATCAATATTAATCACTGTCATTAAATAACTTCTAACATAATCTTAGGTTATATCGATAGGCATACGGTGCCCAGAATAAGAGATCTAATAACCCTGATATACACTGATCCAGTCAATTGACATCTGGAGCAGGGTTTTCAGTTTGGGGCATTACATTTTAGGGAACTCTGAGATTGAAAACTTTGAGTGTGTCAAATGGAGGGTGGGAAGGTTGGTGAAGGGTTTTGAGAAAAATTCCAAATTAGAACCAATTAAAAGAACTGGGGACATTTAGTCTGCTGATGATTTGAGGTGACAGTAACTCAATAGTGTGAAAAATGATTTTAAATCTTAGTAATCAGTGTCTTGGAGACTCAGCATTCCTCTGCCCCCCACCCATTCCCCCCAGTTCCCTCACCCTTACAAATTCAGCCTTTCCTTTAGAAGGACGTTACTGATGATGACACTATATCGAATCTTCTTGTCCTGGTCAAACTGGACCCAAGTCTAAATTAATTTTATCCTACTCAGATTTGGGTAGAGTTAGATTCTTCTGCCTAGACAGCCCAAGAGTGGGAGTGGCCTGGTAGAACAAGTATTTCCACTGAAGAAAGAATGATGGTGGGGATGATATCAGCCCCTATTGAAAAGGCATTGTGTCAAACTTAAGTGACCTAAGTCATTTACTCAAGACCTCATTTTAACATAGCCCATCTTCAAATGTGTTAACCAATCAGAGTTGATTGGCACTCCTTGGAAACACCTACTCTGCAAAGAGCATGTAACCCTGAACCCCCAAATCCCAAATTTTGCCAGTTCTGAACTGGTCTCCCTGGTGATTGTTGGGGGGCACTTTTGGACTGAACTCCCATGCAATTCATATCAAGCCAGCTTGAGAGAAATTTAAACATCAACACACACACACACACATACACACACACACACACACACACCCTAATTTAATTTGTCTCTTTCTTAGAACAGACTGCTTCAAAACTGGGGTTTGACATTAAATGGTGCTGTGACTCAAATTTGGACTGAGATTTTTGCAAGACTCTCCCCACCAAGAGTGCTGGGATTGGGCACCCACAGGACTTTCTCTTGAAGTTCCATCCCTGAAGGGGGGGTGAGTCTTATCCCCAAAATCCCTCTTCCTCTTCTATTGGACTCCTCCTGTATTAGATTGCACTCAGTTTTTCTCTCCAAGCATCTCTTGGGGAAGAGACCTCAACAGGTTTCCTAGATAGAAAGGATATCCTGTGTAATTTTGCTGTGGGTCAATTAGAGTAAATTGGTATGTGTTAAACTATTTTGTAATCTGAATTGTTTTCTTTTAGAAGGATGTGGAACTAAAAGATAACTCTGAATTTTGACCAGTCTAATTTAATTCTAATTCTATATTGGTTTACAAGAAAATTAGACTCATGTATACTCTGTCTTGTCATCTTATGTCTCTGTGTCTCTGTGTGTGTTGTAAAATGTTTCATGTTTGCACAGAAAGATTTAAAATGCAGTCAGAAAAACTTCTAAGGAACTAATAAAGTCTATAATTAGAGAGAATACTGGGAAAGAATGATATCTCACCTTAGGCATTCAGTGGTATATTAAGATTCTTTTTCTTTGGGGTCCCAACACTTGCCATATTGTTATAGCAGAATAAAGTTAGAGGATAAGTAATGCAAGGCAGGGCAAGACTCTCCCATAAGTTGGTGAAAAGTGAAATCAGCTGGCAAGCAGCCTTTTACTGATAGGGATATGGAGCAAACCACCCAAGATAGCAAGGGCTGAGAGAAGAAAAAGCTCAGAGTCTGAATTCAGGTTTAATTAGATCCCAAACCTAAAGTTTGTACCTTATGTTTAAATTAAATCTAGAGAACTGTTTTTGCATGGCTTCCACCAATGTATTTAATATCAGATAATGTGTTTAAAAATGCAAAAATAAGGTTTATTATGTCTTTTCAGTAATTGCTTTAGGATTTCAGGGGTTTGTTTAGAATGTATATTAACATTACAAAAGGTGTTTGTGAAAGGCGTGGGAGAAATACAACTCTCTTGATTTTTAAATTGTCAGGTGTTAACTTCCTCCATATTCTAACTGGTGCAGAAAAGCTGAACTAAATTGGAGTAAGTATGATTTTTAATTTGAAATGTAAAGGAAAGTGGAGGTAGTTTAAGTAATGGGTTTAAAAGATTAGGAAAGAGAAATAAAGGTTTGAGTGAAATATAAAAGGAAGAAAAAATGCTTTGGAAACAAAATAGGGTAGGCAGCAGAAAGCCCAGGTGCTCTAACACCTTATCCCATCCTTGAATCCTATTCTGGGTGCCTTTGTACCAGCTTCAGATAGTTTAAGTATGTTTTAAGTAGAAGGATTGAAAATGAACTTTTTGTAGCTTGATTTGAAAACCAATAAAATTATAGAGGGTTAGAAGTTATCCTGCCTTTCAGGATAAATAGGAAGGCCTTATTAAATATAATATTACATAAATATTGGCTATGGTAAAGATATTGATTATTATGATTTGAAATTATTATATAAAATTTTAAAATGTTTCCTTGTGCTGTTCAATTATTGTTAACCCTGGAAGATCTGGAGGTTTATGCCTTGGGAAAACTAGCCAAACCCTGTCATTAAATCACATCTCTTGGGTCTCTTTTGCCTGGGTCAAAAGCAGCAGTAAGAATATTGGCCCAGCACATTTTAAGCTAACCTGATGATAACAGGTGATTTCAAACTGTTTGTAAAACTTTATATGCTTCAGTCTGAAATCCCCAGGAGGATGGAATGGGAACTGGAATGCTTAGGGTAGCTTTTGACCTAATAGGCATCAAAAAGGAGATGGGATTTCAGCACTTAAGGAAGCAGAGGGAAAAAAAAATATTCAGAGCTGGGAATTTTCACCATTCATCTTTTTAAGGGAATATATGAATTTATGGATAATATTTCCTTTCAAAGGGCCAAGAGTGCTGGACTTGAAAAAAATTAAAATGTTTATCATTAATAATTATAAATCTAGATTTGATTTAAGTAAAAAAAATCTGTCCTGAAGAAATGTAATGGCAAGCACAGTAGTTCACACCTTGTTTCAGCTATTGAATTAACACCTTATTTCAGATCAAGTTTCTTTTGAGCCTTGTATCAAGTCTGTTAAGAAACAAAAGTGTGAACTCCACAACTTATGAACCCTAGAACTCATGAACTCCTACAACAGGAAGAAGAGGAGATAATGTGAGTCTGTGTTGATTTCACAGGCAGATAGTGAATTGATGATGGTGCTGACAATGTGTATGAATATTATTGTGGCTCTGTCAAGCTTTGTCTTCCCAGAAACAGGAACTGTGAAGGACCTGAGGTGGACTGGACACTGTGAGCTTCAATTTGGACTGGGAACTGGATGAATAATGGGGCAAGGAGTTGGACAAGGGACTGGGAGCAGCCTGCCTTTGAACCCAAGTAACAGTTGGAACTGGGACCATGGAAGAGGAACAATGGAAGCTGAAAGCCATCCTCAAGTCAAGCTGAAAGAAGACTTTACTTGGATACTGTGTACTCACTGAGACGATTATGATTTACTGTGACCTAGGGGTGGAGAATTTTGACTTTTGTAATTTATGATTGAATTAAGGATTTTGTGATTGACTAAATGAATATACTTTGTTTAAAACTATGTGACTACTTTGGTGAAAACCATGTGGCCATTTTAGTGATAAGTTGTTGAGTTATTATGTCATTGTGAATGCTGTATTTTGATTTTCTATGAATGTTTTGCTCTGATTTGTCATTGAATAAATAGGGAGATTGGTATACTATGTAATCAGAACCTTGAAAGCTGTTTACAGCAGTAGTCCTCTGGAAAGCTACTTGTATGTGGCTTTACAAGAAATAAGAACAGCATCTGAGAGCGTTCTATCAGGAATAAGCACAAAAAGATATTGTTATTTTTCATTAAGAAATTTACTAGGAGGTGGGGGGAGGAGCCAAGATGGCAGCGTAGAAGCAGCAAGGTCCCACAGCTCCCACACCGCCATGCTAAACACCCATAAAATTATGAGCCCAGATAAAGTCTAGGACTCTCAGACTCACAAAAATACAGAGAACACATCTCTCGCTGAAGGCAGCTTGGCAGCAGGGGCTCATTGCAGCGGCTGGGAGCAGAGGCTGGAACAGCCTGAAGCTGAGACCTGGCCAGGCCCGGGGCAGTAGGAAGGAGTTGAGCCGAGCCCCGCAGCCAGCCTGCAGGAGAGATCTACAGCCTTCAGCACATCCACATCTACTAAGGCATGAGGAACAGGGACGGGAGAGGGGCAGCTCACACCACAGTGCAGCAGGCCAGCCCAAAACCGCAGCCCGGCCACACTAGGCCCCAGAGCGGCCTGAAGGAGCTGAGTCTCCCAAACCGCAGCTTGAGTCTACTTCAAAGAAAATCTAAAGCACTTGCCTAAGGGGATCTTAAAATCTTCAGAGACAGTTAGTGAAAGTGAAACAATAATAGTAATTTATGAAACTTTGCTTAGCATGAGGATAGGTGAAGGAAATACAAATGTGTATATGTATATATATATGTATGTATACTTACACATAGGTTCATATAGGAGGCTATATATGCATATGAATACATATCTGAGCATGTGTGTATATGTATATATAGAGGGTATAGGATGAATTAAATGTGAAGGGATGATACTTTAAAAGGTGAAATTCTGAGGTGGGAGAGGACTTAGAATGAGAGGAGACAGGGAGAGACAAAATGGGATTAATCATCCCATAGAGAAGAGGCAAGGGATAACTATTACAATTTTACTTTCAATTACTCTCATTGAATTTGGCTTAGGGAAGAAATAGCATAAACTCTAAACTGGGCATCATGCCACACAGGAGAGTAGGGGGCATGGGGATGAGAGGGGGATGACGGAGGGGAGGGCAGAGTCTGGGGGAGGGATGCTGGAAGCACACACTTCAGTAAAGGGACAGGGACAGGGTAGAGAACAGAACTAGGGGGTGGGAGGGATAGGAAGGGGAGACAATCACTGTCACAATATATCCACTATGAAGATGTTCTGTATAATCACATATCCATACCCTGTATTGAACTGAGTGTCCTTCCAGTGTGGGTGGGTGACAAGGGAGGAATTGAAAGAATCTAGAATTAAAAGGTCTGCAATACCTGCAACTAGGAATTAAGATATACAGGGACTGGGATAGGGAGACCCTCCCTGCCCTGCCAGAAAATAAGAGAGCAGAGCAGGGGAGGGGCTTTACAGTGGGATTGCTGTTTTAGGGTTGGGGCAGGGGCAAGACGGGGAGAAAATGTGTAATTCAAAAATGTAATGAAAATGAATAATGTAAACAAGAAAACAAATAAAAAATAAATAAAAAAAGAAATTTACTAACTGTATGGGTTTGAAAAAATTCTATTTGCCTCAGTTTACTGTTCTGTAAGGGGATAATAGTAGAACCCACTTCTCAAGGCTGTTGTGAGGATCACATGATTGTAAAATACTTGGCACAGTGTTTGACATATGACAAATACTATCTGAATGTTAACTGCTTAAATGTAGTTGTTTAAATTTAAGTTACCTGACTAATAATTACCAAGTTTTATTTCAAGTTTAAATGCATGATAATTGTTCATGGTATTGTTATATTTTAAAATTTCCTTATATTGTGTAATTTGGTAACAACTGTATTACCTATGTTCCTAGATAAGAAATTTCTATTATAATCTAGATGCTGTTAGAGTTAAGAATTGTAGTTTCAGAAAGAAAAAAAAATGAATGGGTCAGGAAGTTGTTAGGTCATTCTATTTGATCATATGTTGTAAGATTTCTACTACTGTAATTTAAGAAATAAAAAATTTTGAGTTTTGTCCATATTTAAAAGGAAGTTTTAGCTAAAATTTGACTATCTCTTATGAAAATTAAGATTGTTAACTAAGCTATTTGGAATTATTGTTTAAATCAAGTATTTACAAAAGGATTTTTGTGGAAAAAAAACTTGGTAAGTATAAAAGAAAAGACCTTGAAATATCTTGTAATTTTTCATCCTGCATAAGAGGTTCTGTGTTACAGAATTCTTAACTGAGCAAATGGGTCCTCCTTACAAATACCTATTAGAATAGAGAATTTAGGTAACTAGGAATTTTGTGGTAATTAGGAAATTGTAAAGTGTTTTAAGAAAGGGAAATACTTTTACAAAGAAATGTTTTGCAAAAGCTTTTGTGGGATTTTTAGAAGGCCTACTAAATTTCCATTTGCAAGCTAATTTGTTGAAGTAATAATTTGATATTGATGACAATTATGTCCAAACCTACTGTGAATTTTGAGTTTCATTCCTAGATTGTTGTGTTTTTGCACTGGCCTTAAATGGGTGTTTTCATAGAAACAGAATCCAAGTCAGTGGCTCAATGGAAGATTTATACTAAGTAATGAGCTGTAAGTGAGAAAGATCTTGTTGAGATGCAAATGTATGATCTTAAGAGGAAATTTGATTTTATGTGGTTATTTCATCAGCAACCAGAACATCTATAGGACCATATGCAAACGACTTAAGACTCCCCTTAAAGATGCTCCCAACCAAAGTGAGAATATAGTCACTTATCTAAAACTCTGATCATTGGAACTTACTATTAAAGACCTCATGGGACTTAGTCTGACTCCAGGTATGATTACCAACAAATGCTATTGAACCACTAATCTAGAATGCCAGCAACCCTGTAGGGTCCATGGACTGAATCTATGAACTGCAGAGGGTTTTCTTATGGAAAAAATTTGGAAGAATGACTATTCTGCATGAGCAGAGGTAGGATTCTCCTGACTCACTATGACATGAGGCCCAGCTCAATGCAGGTTGGCCGTAGGCATCACTTATGCCTGGAATTGACATGAAGTTAGGGAAACATTGTTCCCATACTAGAGTTATAACCCTATTCTTTCATGGCAATTTTCTATGATCAAAAAGTTTTGTAAAAACAATATTAATTCTATTAAATAATACATTGGCACTGGATCATCTGAAGTTGTTATATGATTGAGCTACTTGGTGTAGAATTTAAGCTCACACCACTAAGTTAAATAATTTAGCCTTGACATCTGTTACTAGTACATATTGCTGTATAAGTTAGGGTTCTTTCATTCCTCATAGTGCTGGGGGAATAATTAGGTCAAGGACTTCTGAAACAAGGATATTATTCTGTTCCTTAGTTATTATCATGCCCTCTTGGTTTTGTTACAAATAGTCAGTTAAAAAAAGAATGGCTTGTGGTGTATCTTATTCAATGCCCTAAAGGAAGCATCTACTTTAATTGTTATTTATTTGACCAGAAGTTGGAATTGTTTTATTATAAATAACTTACTTGATATGTACTGTTTTAAAATTGATCATTCAATGTATTATGTATGTATTGGAGTCCATGTTTTTATAAAAAGTCTTCAGTTCTTAATTCCTAAGTGGAATCTCATTCCCCTGATGGGGGAATGAATGTGAAGTATAACAATTGCGTTCTATTTTTCCTGTTTTTATTTGAGCTTCTCATCAACATTCACCAGGGTTCCCAATTTTTGGTTTTATAATAATAGAAATAGGGGGATGGAGCCAAGATGGCGGCATAGGAGCAGCAAAGCACCACAGCTCCCACACAAACACGCTAAAAAACTCATAAAATGGGACTCTAAAACAGGTTTTCAAGCTCCAAAACTCTCCACAAGACAGAAAGCACATCTGTTGCTACAGGCAGCTCAGCAGGCGGGGCTCTTCGCAGCAGTCTGGGAGCCCCGGCCAAAACGGGCCGGCTCAGGCTCTGGGGCATTGGGCGGGGAGCAGCGACTACAGGAGAGCAGATCGGCTGCACTGGAGGCACATTTACCACATCTATCAGGCCAGAAGAAAAAAAGGCTAAGAGAAAGGTCAGTGGATTTTGCTAACTGGGGAGGAGAAGAGCGGGTCCGGCCAAACTGCTCCCAGGGCAAGGAGGCAGCGGGAGGCAGCTGTACCAGCAGGAATGGCTGAGAGCTGCAGCAGCTTCCACTGGGCTGCTTCAGAGCCCTTGGCCTGCAGATAGCAGGGGGGCTGACGCGATCCATCGAG
>CM053593.1:228052234-228082345 GCA_028646575.1 Pseudocheirus occidentalis | reverse complement strand
TGCAACAGCCGCCTCCCGCTGCCTCCTTGCCCTGGGAGCAGTTTGGCCGGACCCGCTCTTCTCCTCCCCAGTTAGCAAAATCCACTGACCTTTCTCTTAGCCTTTTTGTCTTCTGGCCTGATAAATGTGGTAACTCTGCCTCCAGTGCAGCCGATCTGCTCTCCTGCAGCCGCGGTTCCCCGCCCGATGCCCCAGGGCCGGCCAGGGTTTCAGAGGTGGGTCCCAGACTGCTGCGAAGAGCCCCGCCTGCTGTGCTGCCCGTAGTGCTTTCTGTCTTGTGGAGAGTTTTGGAGCTTGAAAATCTGTTTAGCGTCCCATTTTATGAGTTTTTTAGCGTGTTTGTGTGGGAGCTGTGGTGCTTTGCTGCTTCTACGCCGCCATCTTGGCTCCGCCCCCCTTAGCTAAACCTTAAAGAAAGTTATGAATAATTTTATCAAATGGAATAATAATAATAAATAAGTAAACCAAAATTTATGGATTATAGGTAAAATTATTTTAGAATAAAATTTATATTTGCAATAAAATCTTATCCAACAAGAAATCTTTAAGTACTTATTCATTATGGGGCTATATGTTTATAGAGAGGGAGAAAACACTAAAAGAAAAAAAACAGGAATACAGGTAGAGAAAAACAGGTAGATTTGTTCAAATATTTATAAAAGAAATCCATGTTTTAAAAAGGGACATAATTATGAGGGTGGTGAGGGACTAACAGGCAAGGTATGCAAAGGAAGAGAAGATAAAAATGCAAGGAAAACCCCACGCCAATTTGAACCTTAATACCAGTGTAGCAAATTGTGTGTATATATTTTGTTGCCCAAATGGGTTACTTTTGTCCATATAGGAGTATATAGATGTGCCTTGCAGAGATACATAATAGATATTTCTTGAGTCTTTTCCACCTACCATTTTCCAAGAGAAATTAGTACTTCTGCCAGACAGAGAAAGAGGAAGTGACCAGGAAAACACCAACAATTCCAAAGCTCTATATCTATTCTCCAACCTTTATAAAATCTTTATGAGAATTATTTATACATGAATTGAAGACATTTTCAATGAGTGTATTATTTGTAGGGAACAGGCAGGCTTTCCCAAGGTATTAACAATGTATCACATCTTAAATATTTCACAAACAACTGAAAATTTTAGAAAATGAAATACTGTTCTTATTGTTTATTGATTTTGAAAAAGAATGATTTGGTCAAACAAAATCTACCTTAAAGGCACTTTTCCAGAATGATGTTTCCTATCTATCAAAATTTCTTTAAATATGTAGCAACAGAAATAACCCTGCTCAATGAACTGATCATAAACATCAGGGCTACTACAGAATAGAGATGTATGCTTACCAAAAATGTTTGCCATCACCACTGTGATGGAAGAAAAGTTTTCAAATAAGGAAATGTAAATTATAAACTATAAGAGTTTGGGATACATTTTTATATCATTGTGCCAGGTTTCTGTTTAAAATTACAACTGATATTCAGTAATGATATTGATCTATAGTTCTCTTTGTTTTATTCTTACTTGATTTAAGACTAAAAAATACACTTGCTTAAAAAAAGAGGTTAGTCATGTGATTTACTTTTCAAGTTTTGCTAATATTTTGTAAGACGGTTATTAATTGTTCTTTAAAAGCTTGTTAGAATTCTACTATAAAACTACCTGAATTTATATCTTTTTCTTTGAGAGTTACTTTCTAGCTAATTCTATTTCCTTTTCTGAGAATGGTTTATTTAGGATCTTTACTTGATTGTTTTTTAGTTTGGGTATTTTATATTTTTAAAGGAACCCTCTGTTTCTCTGCCTGCTCACCAATTATTTTGTGGTATACATGTGATATATACATATATACATTATATATCCATATATACACATACACATATATGTGTGTGTATATGTATTATCTGTGTACCTTTTAATCCCCTCCCCAAAAAGAAAATGTCCTTTAGGGCAAGAACTGCATCCTCTTTATCTTTTTATTCCTGTAGGAAGCAGGTAATAAAAAGTTATTAATCAAAATAAATATTGCTGTTATCATGTATTCTATTATCCAAACATTATTTAGAATATCATAATTTATTATCCAGTTAGATGCATATAATTTATTTAGATTTCTTTTGTTAATTTATAACTTCATGTTCTATAAATGGTTAATATATTTTTTTTCTACATTTATTTATGTTTTAAGACCTCAAAACATGATATCTTTGCAAAGTTATTCTCTGATGTTTAAAAAAGTATGCAAGTTAGTACTCCCACTCAGAGACATCATAGAATCATCTATTCATAAGTTAAGATTTGAAAGCAAGTATAAAGGTCATGTATATAGTAGCACAAGTTCCTTATTTAACAAATGAAACCAAGGTACACAGAAATTATTATATACCAAAGGTCACACAGGTAACCAACCTGAATGGCAATGATTAATGTTCTCTGACACCAAATCTAACCCCATTTCTTCAATTCCAGCTCAACATAACAATCAAATTAATTATTTTTTTCAATATTTTGCTCAATTTTTTCAGTTTTGTTCAGTATTTTACTTCTTGCCTTTCTTCTATATTTATAAATTTTTGGAGGAAAAAGGTTAGCTGTAATCATTTTTTTCCCTTTTTTAGAGAGGGGAAGGAAGGGCAATTGGGGTTAAGTGACTGACCCAAGGTCACACATCTAGTAAGTGTTAAGTGTCTGAGGCCGCATTTCAACTCAGGTGCTCCTGATTCCAGGACTGGTGCTCTCTTCACTATCATTTTCTTTTAATCAAAATCTTTTCCATTTAATTTAATTTAACTTTTCCTTTAGGATCTTAGACTATGCCATTTTGCACATAAGTGTTAAATATTAAGATTATTTCATAATCTGTGTGAGCATTCAAACATGATATAATTTCTCTAATACCTTACTGATGTCTTATCTGAAATCATGATTGCAAATTTGTTTTTTATTTATTTTCCTTGAGTATAGTAAGTTTTATTTTAGTCACTCATCTCTTCTGTGTATGTTTTCATGTTTTAAGTGTGTTTCTTATATGTAGCAATTTACTGGATTCTGTTTTCTCATTTGGGGAAGCAAGTTTAGTTCAAATTGAAGGTTATTGTCATTAAGTTCATTTTACCTCCATCAAATGTTTTATACATACATATGTATACACATACATATGTTTGTTTGTTTGTTTGTTTTACCATCAGTACTTCTAGGTTTTTATTGGGGGTGGAGAGGGAGAGCAAGGCAGAAATGACCAAAGTTCAGTGTCTACCATCCTACAAAAATCTACACATCCCTTCTCTGCTAAATTCTATGTCAGATTGCTGACAATTTCCTTTCTTTGTCAATATATGTGTATGTGTACTTCTAAATTTAAGACAGAAAAGAAAGTACAAGGAAAACTATTTAAAAGATAAAAGAATCACAGACACTTAAAAAGTACAAGGAGGAAAAGTTAGAGAGATCATAATAAATGGCATCATTCTTTGAAATAAAGGAGTAAGCAAGATCATCTGCTTAGAGTAAGTTTGATAATAGTTTTTAAATGTTCATAACAACCATTGTGGGGAATGAGGTAACTGAAAAGAGAGGGATTAAAAATGAGCAAGGCACACTGAGAATCTAGTTGCTATCAAATAGAATAAATTTACAATGGAACCAATCAACACATTTTCATGATTCTCTAGCAACACTTGGTAACTTATGAGTGAGCCTAAAAAAAGTATATGATAGAGACTGACTTAGATAATGAGTATAAGAGAAGATCAGCAGCATGATAGTTTCTGGGTAATTGTGATAGCATCTTTTAAATCCTTAGAATGACGGGCAAATGAAAAGAGATGAAAACTGATGAATTGAATAAATAAAGGAAGAGACAAGGGATGTAAGGTCATAATGAAAATGGTGTGTAGATTCAGTATAAGTGAAGGAATGGGAAAGATGGAAAGACAGGGGGTGAGGAAAGAGAGAAAAAAATTATTTATGGAGATTTTAAAGGTGGAATACTTCTGAGTAGTCATTTGGTATGTGGCACGGCCAACCTAATGGGTAAAGAAAGCCAAGAGATGTAAGACAATCATGGACAGTAACCCAATTATTTAGTCCAAAGATTTCTAAATCAAAACTTATGGAAGGATTTGTCAAAGCAAATTAGATGCTACAATTTCTACCTTTACAATATTTGGGTCTATTTCTCCTGCAAGATTCATTGATCTCCTCATTATGCTAAGCAGTATGATTGACATCAAACAGAACACCTTGCTTTCATGCAATTCATGAGTAAATTCAGCAAGACAAAAGAGCATATTCCTATAAGTATTTCCTCATTTATATCAGGGATCATGATTTCATCAATATGGAGTTCTTTCTCTGATACAGAATACAATCTCCCTTATGACTTAGTAGATATTATTCACAAGTTTCTGCAACCTAGTGGTCAGTCTTCTAATTCTTAGATGACAGACACACAGTCCATACGAAGTCTTTTCAGCTTGCCTCTCCAAGATGGAATAAAGTACCAGAACTGGCCAAGTCTAAGAGCACTAGAAATCATTAAAGTAAGACAAGGAGAGATTATGAAAAATGCATATGAATGGAAAAATATTATTTTAAGATTGTCTAAATTGAACTAGAAAGCTGAAGTACAAAAGATGACCAGAAAAAAATCCAGGATGAATTTTGGGAAGTTTTCTAAGAAAAAAACAAAAGGTCAAGTTTTTTTTTTAATTCTTTGTTTTTGCTTTGCTCAAAAGTAGGAGTACTCCTTCTACCAGGAAAGAATCTCAAAAGGAAGCAGCATGGTCTACAATGATCCAGTGGTATCAAACACAAATAGAAACAAATTCCTCCAGGTGACATACTGACTTAGAAAACCACAAAATAATATTACCTATGTTGTGTTATATTTTTATTTATTTTATTAAACATTCCCAATTATAATCCTACTGCAAAATTTTGTAACCATTTATAGCCTAGGAATGTGAATTTGACATCTCAGATCAAGTAGAGAGTGATCAATTTGATTAAGCTGACTTGGAATTCTGCCTGCAAAACTATTATTAGCATCAGCATAAGTCTTGCTTGATCTTCAAAAATGTATGAGATAGGTGCTGTATTATTAATCCTCATTTTACATTGAAAGAAATTGATGATGAGAATCATTAAAAATGGGGTGGCTAGGTGGCTCAGTGAATAAAGCACCAGCCCTGGAGTCAGGAGGACCTGAGTTCAAATTAGACCTCACTTAATACACAAAAAAAACTAGCTGTGTGACCTTGGGCAAGTTACTTAACCCCAATTGCCCTCCACAAAAAGTGAGAATCATTAAATGATTTTCCTAGGGTCACACAGCTGGGTAGAGTCTAAGGTTGAATTTAAACTCAGGTCTTCCTGACTCCAGACCTATTATTCTATACTCTATGAAATATAGCATGATCATAGATAAGGCATTAAACCTCTCTGATCTTTTATTTCGTCTAGAAAAATAGAGGTAAGAATCTAAAATTGGATGGCTATGCTTGCTTTGCTTCCTTTGTTTGCTATTTTTCCTAGTCAATTACTTGACTTTTGAGCTCTTTGCCACAGTAGAACTCTGCTTTCAGAGGGGAGAGCTTTATCCCAAATCGCTGGGGATTTTGCAGGTGCTGGAGCTATTAGGAGGCTGCTGGCTCTACAGCCCCTCCCCCCAGCTTTGGCTCACTGGTCACACACCTCAGGACCACCACCCAAGACCACAACCCCGATCCAGGCAGGTTAAGGCAGGAGCACTTAGCCTCTGAATGGTCACTTGCCCCCCCCCCATCCCCCTGCAATCTGCAGGTTGGGAGCTCTGAAACAGCCATGTGGAGGCAGCTGCAGGGCTCCCACTTCCACTGCTTCTGGCTCTGGGGGCAGAAGGCTGGACCTGCTCCTCTGTCCCTCCCCAAATCCAGCTAAGTTCCACTGATCTTTTACTTTGTCTTTGGCATTTATGGGTTGATAATTCTGGAAACCACCACAGCTGCCAATGATCCACTCTCCTGAATGCTCCAGCCACGACTCATCCCGACCACCCTGGGGGTAAAACTACAGCTCATGAGGGATTGGTCTCAGCTCTCAGCATCCTGTGATCAACCCTTCCTGTCTACCTGCCAGGCCACCTACAGCAGGAGCTTTGTTTCTCTGTCACTTTGTGGATTAAGTAGTTCTAAAATTTGTTTAGAGCCATTTTATAGGTATTTGAGGTGGTTATGGGAGGAGCCATTGAGTTTTCCTGCTTCTATGCTGCCATCTTGACTCTACTCCCAAAAAAAGTTTTTCAAAGAGATGTATAACGATGACTTCCTCAGTTCTTTCTTCACATCACTTTATCATAAATTTTCTCCAAATCAACCATGCCTTTGGGGGAAAAATGCCTTTGTTCTTCTATGGTGTTAATAGAAGCAAGGAAACATATTCAGTTTTTCTTCTTTGAGTGTCTTTTTCTCTCTTCTTACCTTTGAAAAAAATGCTTTGCTTGGCATTTCTTGGGAAGTCACACTTTGTACCACAGTAGAAATTTATGCATCCTTAGAGATCCCCCACCTCAACACTGAATACAAACATATGTACACACAAACGCATATTCATATACTTTGGGGCCTACTCAGTAAAAGTAGGATTTTGTTGCACAGTATTATCAGATTATACTTTTCTTTCACAAACGTTATTACTCTGGTATTTGTACAAATAAAACTGGGGAGAAATAGCCCTTTCCCTTTAAAAATAAATAAAATACTAGTTATGGATCTGAAGATCATGAGATAGTTACCTATGAGATAACAAAAAAGGTATCTAAGGTTATGAAATGAAAAATAAATAAAATTACATACAGAATATACTTAGTTCATTGTATTATAGTCATTTGATTGAGTAGGTCATGGGTTTGGAAAGAATTTTAATGTCCCTTATATTCTATCTGGAATTACTTTCTGGAGGAAGTGAAAAGTAATGAGGTCTTAAAGGAATGGAGAAAAGTACCTGAGGGGAACTGACCAAAAAGGACATAGGAACTAACCTGAGTGATGGTACAAAATTGCATATGAAAAAGCTGAGTGGAAGAAGCATTAACAAGTCTGAGTGAAGCACAGAAGTTTATATATTTTTGTTTTTGTTTTTCCAGGGGAAGGAATGAAAATAGTTCTCTCTCTGTTCCCTTATTTTAAAAAATGAACTGAAAATTGTGCCACAGAAGCAGCAAATAATGAAAGGGAAGGAAGGAAGGAAAGGGGGGAGGAAGGGAGGAAAGGAATAAAGAAAAAGGAAGAAAAAGGAAAGGAAGGGAGGAAAGGAAGAAAGGAACAAAGCAAGAGAAGGAAGAGGGAAGGGAGGGAGGGAGAAAAAAGGAAGGGAATAAGGAAGGAACAAAGAAAGGGAGGGAGAGAGGAAGGAAAAGAAGGAAGGAAGGAAGGAAAGAAAGAAAGAAGGAAGGAAGGAAGAGAGGGAGGGCCAAAGAAGTCTTGTCTATGAAGTCCTTGATCCAAGGAGAAGAAAAGAGTATATATTTTGTGGTCAGACACCATCCTAGTTCTGCTACCTATATGATCATGGGCAAGATTTTGCTTTGTTTTGTTTTGTTCTGTTTTGTATTTGTTTTTTGATAGTCACTTCACTATTGATTCATATTGAGGTTTCAATCCACCAAAAAAAAAGTTTTTCAAACAAAAGATGTCTAACCATGTCTACCTCATCTTGTACTTATGAAACTGAATTTTTAAATCTGATTGTAAGATTAATTTACATCTTAATCAGCCCAATGTAATAACCTACAATAATGCAAAAAATTTTTTGAATCTTCACTCTCTTATCCAGTATGCTAGTTGTCCCTCCCAACTTCTTATCATTTTCAAGTCTGACTAGCACAACAAATATGTTCTTATCTAAATCATTAATTAAAAAAAGTTAAATAGCACAGGACCAAGCACAGATGCCTGGGCATAGTACTGGAGATCTAATGACCCATGGACACTGAACCATTAATGTTAACCCTGAGTCTGGCTATTCCATAGGCTACAAACCTTTCTCTTTTTTTGTAGGGGGAAGGCAAAGCAGTTGGGGTTGAGTGACTCATCTAAAATCACACAGGTAGTAAGTGTCAAGTTTCTGAGGCTGAATTTGAACTCAGGTCCTCCTGACTCCAGGGCTGGTGCTCTATGTACTGTGCCACCTAGCTGCCCCCAAATCTTTTTTTTTAAGTTTTCTTCCCCTCAACTAATGTTAAAACAGTTTTTAACATTTTTTTAAAGTTTTGAGTTCCAAAATCTATCCCTCCCTCTCTGAAACAGTAAGCAAACAGATCTAGGTTATATGTGTGCAATTATGTAAAACATTTCAATAGTAGTCATTTTGTAAAAGAAGACTCAAAGGAAAAAGAATGAAAGAAAGTAAAAATAGCATGCTTCAGTCAGTATTCAAACAATATCACTTCTTTCTTTGGAGGTGGTTACTATGCTCCATTATTAGTCCTTTGGGAATTTCTTGGATCATTGTATTACCAAGAATACCTAAGACATTCACAATTCTTCATCAAACAGTATTGCTATTACTGTATACAATGTTCCCCTGGTTCTTTTCACTTCACTTTGCATCAGTTAACATAAGTCTTTACAAGTTTTTCTGAAATCATCCTGCTTGTCATTTCTTATAGCATAATAATATTCCATTACAATCATATACCATAACTTGTTTAATCATTCTCAAGTAATGGATATCCCTTTGATTTCCAATTCTTTACCTCCATGAAGAGAGCTGCTACATTTTTGTACATATAGGTACTTCCCCTCCCCCATTTTTTCTGTTTTTGAGATATAGACCTAGCAGTGGTATTGATAAATTAAAGGGTATGATTTTATTGGTGTGGGGACTTTTTCTACCTATATAGATGCCAATCACTCTATAGATTTGTAAATGGTCTTTGAGAGTAGTGACCAAAAAATTCATCACCCTGAAATCAACTTCTTACTGCAGCTAATCCACTGTAAACTCAGCTAGATTTGGTGTCAGGCAGTAGATATTTAAACAGTCACTTTCCATACTGATAGGAGCTATCTGAGCTTTCACTACACTAGATCATCTCCAATGACTCAGGATGATGTACGTGCTACAGTTATACATCAAAGTTACATTTCAGTTCTGTCACAGAAAAAATATATGAAAATGAAAACCAGTAGAGAGGTTCTGCCCACTTCTGATTTTTGATCTGCTAAACTCTAATTATTTTCTCCAATATGCAAAGATCTCTGAGAAAATGACACATCAAATATTTGGCCAAGCCTGTGAATTTTACAGGCCTCCATCCATCACTGCTAGGATGCTGCTTCTTGCAGCTTTTGGAAATCTTTTTCTTATCTAGTGAAAATAATTGCATGTGACTTTTTCCAGGACAGAAACAATAATCAGTGATTCAGAACAGGATTTTTCAGTCTTCTGTAGGAAAGTAGGATACTATTAGGGGATCCACAATAATTTAGAAGTGTAGTGGTCTTGGACAAGATTCTACTTCAAAACTCCCATTAAAATATAATACTCCAAGATTTCACTTTTATCCACAAACATTACAGTTATAATTGAGTAGGGAGAGCACTAATCACAGTACTAACCTTTCCTATTTATCTTTGATGGACTAATTCCATTCTAAATGAATGCATCATGTAAAGTCAAAAGGATCACAAAACCTAGCACTGAACCACAATGCTGGCACCTGAACCTATGGGTTTAATTTTGACTCAGCCACTTATTAGCTTTGTAACCTTCAGCAAGTGCTTTAATGTCTGTGAGCTTCAGTTTCTTCATCTATAAAAGGAGTTAATAATACTAATTATTGAGTTAATAATTAACTCATTAATAATAATGAGTTAATAATAATGACTGACCTCCTTTAGATTGCTGTAAAGTATAAATTTTCCTCATCTGTAAAATTAAGGGGTCAAATTAGAAAATGCCTGTGATTCCCACCATCTCAACAGTGGTATGAAAAAAAATGCTTGGTAACCATAAAGCACTATATAAAGGCAAGTTCTTTACATCATCATTGTTTTTACTGTGAAGATCAAATGGGGTGTTTGTAAAGTGCTTAGCACAGTGCCTGGCATATATCAGGCAGTATGTACATGCTTATTCCTTTCCCTTCCTCACTTAAATTGTAGTAGCATTTGGAGACAGGATTCCTAACTCCTACAACCACTTCTGATAGGAGCAGTTATCCTAAAGTCTTACTTATAAATGATCAGTTTTGATTTTGTTTATTGTTTCTTTTTTTCCTAAAAAAAATATTGATGTTGTATTTCAGACTTAATTGACATCAGGATTCTAAAGTTCAAATCACTGATGTGCTTCCTTGGTGACCTAAGCATAAACAACAGATTGGGCAAAATCAGGATATCTGATCAGCAGATAAGCATAATAACTGAACCTAAGTGACTCAGTCCTATATCCTTGCCAAATGTCTTTTACCTGCTATGGCTAAATAAACTCCTTTTTATTAAGTATTAGACTGTCAACAAATGTCAATAGTCTTAAGGACCTACTATATTCCAGGTGCTGTGCCAAGCATTGAAGATACAAATACAAAAAAATAAAAAAAGAAAGATAATCCCTCTCCTCAAGAAGTTTACAATCTAATGTGGGGAGATAATACAGAGGGAAGTTGAAAATTGCTGGGAGAAGTTTTTTCCTCATGGGGATATGATGGAGAATTCAGAGAAGTCCCATATTAGTGCAGCCAGGTAGGAAATGAAAGATATTAGAGCTGATCCCCCTTCTTAAAAGGAAGTTTTAGAGTTCATGGCTTCACTCTTTCATTAAAGAGATCAAGAATAGTGGTAAGATGAGCACCAGTGCTGATTGTATCTTGCAAGATAATGGGGTTTCCCAACAATGAGCTTCCTGAGGCATGGTGGAAAAGTTAGTGAAATTTCAAACTAGGGCAGCCAAGTGGGAAGTGAGCAAATATCTGCGTGATTTTATTCTAATATCAATATCTGCAGCACTTGAGCCACCTAAATTAGGCCAGTCTCCAACACACACTAAGTTGCTAGTTGTTTATTCCACTTATATATGAGTATGACTTGAGTGTAATTTAAATCATTCTTATAGGCTTCACTGACCTTATGATACCTGTGCTTTGGGATATAAATAAATATATGGTTATCTTATCTATGAGATGACAACAGTTACATTAATCCTATTCAAAAATTAATATAAATCACAGAAGAAAGCTAAAGTTTAGAGATGGAATAAAACTTAGAGGTCATCTGGTCCAAACCTCTTACTTTCCCTGAGGAGAAAACAGACACATAAATGTTAGTGTTTTTGATTAAGCTAATTAATTAGTAATGGTTGTAGAATTGGAACCTATGTCTCCTAATTCCTATTCTAGCATTCTTTCCACCATAAAGCATGGAGCTATGCTGAAAAAAGTACTTCAATGCTGGATTCAAGAAAGACCCAGGTTCACCTCTCATCTCTCACATTTAATGGATATGTGTCTACAGACAGGCAAGAAGCTAAACTTCTAGAAAATGGGAATAATTATGTTTGCAATATTTACTTCATTGGGTTGTCATGAGGATCAAATGAAATGTCTATAAAGTCCTCTGCAAATCTGAAAGCATTATATAGATGCAAATGATCATTTTACCATCTATCTGAGTAGAAAGTAGGAACAATGAAGTGTATGAGCAAGATTTTTTTCAGGTACTGGTATTTGGTCAGTACATTTGGCAGGTCTATAGCTTCTTAATAAGAATCCATGTTGTAATGAGAAGGAAGCTTTCTCTGCATCTTTTGTGCTATAATATCCCCATGGAATTTTTTTTCAATAACTACATATAAAAGAAAAAAAGAGATGAGGAAACATTTCATCAGGAAATGCCTGTGTTTAAAAGATAAGACTTGAGTGTACATTTCAGCCAGTTCATTGGATTCATTGGTGAGGCCCAAATTCAAATTCAATAACAGCTAAAATTGTAGGTGCTCACTCATTCAGTAAATGATTTCCTTCCTATCTAGAATAACCAGTTACACTGCCTCAGAGAACCCAAAGCAATTCAGCATGGGTTCATACAGGGATAGTAACTTGGAAATAGACTCATCTTTTCCTGTCCCCTATGCTTTAACTTGTTAAATTTTAAAATCAATTTGGTGTTCAATAAGAAATCAATTGCATTTCCTCAGAGGAATAAAACACTGAGTTCAGGAGAGGGCAGAGTCGAAAGTCTGTATTCTGTGTAATTGAAGTATAATAGAGCAATTTTTCAGGAAGAGAATAGCTGCATATGTTACAGTAATCTAATCTATGTACCTAGTATTACTAAGGTGCCCCCTCACTGAGAAAACTTGGCCTGCCAACAGGCATTAGATGAGAACAGAATTAAACTGTAAAGAAAAACACCTTCCAAACTCAGCCTCTGCCAGGGTTGAGAGCCTATTGAGCAGAGAAGGATTAGAGAAAGTCAGGGATTGTAGTTTTTCCAAATAATTTTTTTCACAAAGTCACAATACAGAAAGCAAGAGATGTTCCATCAACAATCAAACATCTTGAACAAGGGGAAAGCTGTGCTAAGAATGTAGCATTAAATCCATCTTCCAAAATAACAAACTCATTGCCAAGCAAATCTCTGAAGCATATACCTCAGGAGAGTGAATAATCAGTTGGTCCTTTAAGAATAAATAAAAAGCTATGTCAGATTGTATGTATATCTATGCATGGGGGAAACTATTAGAGCCGGCAATAGTTGCCGTCTGGGTTATCTAAAGCTCATGTATTTGATAAAATGTAGCATGGCAATGCCATTTGCCAGAGATGGCAATGCTCTGGTGCATGGGTCCATTTTCTTTAAGTAACAGGACCTACCTAAACCCCAAGTTTTCAAAGCAGTATATAGACACTATATCTTATTTTTAATAAATAATTAACACCAGACACCATACTAAATATTTGGAATTTGCCTTTCTTTGTGTCTCCAGTGCTTAGAACAGTGCCTATCATGTAGTATAATAACTGCTTATTTTTAATAAGCATGAAAAGAAACAAAAAAAGTCCCTGTCCTCAAAGAGATTATATCTTAAAACAAATGAATGAGAAGTGGGGGGAAAGTCAGTGCCAACTAATTAGTGTAGCTGGTTTTAATTCCCATTTTTATTGCATTTACTGAATTGAAAGGTTATGTTGGCATTGACCCTGGAATAAAGATGGATTGAATGTTATACATACACTACATCCTTCTCTCCCTTCCCCTCCAAAGAAGTATGCACAGACATGTGAATATTAGGTAAATTTACTGATTTCTTTCAACTTCTTAATTACTTGCTTCCACTTCCTATTATATCTGAATAAATATAAGGGTAATTTCTTGGACTTGGCCTGCCTCAGGTAATTCTCCTGATTCTTTAGTTTTGTTATTGGAATGAGATGCACATAGGTCATTCAACAATTAACAAAAGGAGGTTTACCTGGCCATGACAAGGAAAGAATGCTCATCAAAGCTAAGCATTAAGGATGAAAATCTCCTCAGTCTGGAGCTCTACAATGTAGTTTCGTACAAAGGTTCCAAAGAAATAACAATAATAATAATTATTATTATTATCACAGCAAACATTCATATAGTGCTTACAATATACCAGGCACTGTGCTAAACACCTTATAAATATTATCTCATCTGACCTCATAAAAACCCTGGGAGATAAGTGCTATTACTATCCCATTTCACAGATGAGAAAACAGGGGTTAAATGACTTTCTCAGAGTCACATAACTAGTAAGTATCTGAAATCATATTTGAACTCAGGCCTTCCTGACTCCAACCTCAACACCCACTGTGCCACTTTGCTATAATGTAAATAACCCAAGCATTTAGTCTTCTCAACGAATAAAATCTTAAGGAGAGTTTCTGTGTTTTTAGGGAAAACTCATAATAATTGGCATGGAGCTAAGAGGCTAGGATATTGTTCTGACCCTAGATGAAACTGATTGAAGTAGGGAATGGAGTGCTAAGCTTGACATCAATAAGAGTTTGCGAAGGACATAATCAGTCCCCAAACCCAAATACCTAAATACCTAGGGTTTATCACCATTTAAGGGGCAATCTTGTGTGTCAGGTAGAATACCATATTTGAAGTTGGAATGGCAGATTTAAAATCCGCTAATGCCAATTACTAGCTGAGTGACTATAGACTATTAACTTGCTTTCTCCAATTCCATTTCTGCATTTTAAAAATGTGGATAATCATAATAGTAGTATACATTCCTTACTTGGTCATTTTAAGGGTCAAACAAGTTATGGATATAAAACAAGTGTTTTGTAAACTTTATAGTGCTATATAAATTTCAGCTATTATCCTCCTGTCTCATACTTACCAAGGGGTATATTTTTGAGCTTTTCAGTAATAATAAGTAGAATCTCTTTCATTCAAAATTGAGGAGGCAAGACTTTATTCACAGGTCTATGAGCAGCTACTACCATGAGTTAACAGCATCAATAGATAAGTGATTAAAATTTCCATGCATAGTCATCTATATGAGCAATTCATTGATAGATACTTTGATATATGGGAGGTGTATAAAAATAACCAAAAAACTAATATATAATGCCTTGTCTAAAATGTGAATAAAAGAACTGCAAACTAAGACATCATATAATAAAGTAATTACCTATGTGGTATAGATAATGAGGACAAGAGTAGATAAATAAAGGAAACCTCAATTTGAGCTGGTGTTGGTTGCAAATTCTCATGGAGGGGATGGAACATGAACTGCCTCTTGGTGAAAGGATAGACTGTGGACAGCTAGATGGCACAGTAGAGTGCTGGACCTGGAGTCAGGAAGACTCATCTTCCTAAGTTCAAATCTGGCCCCAGACAGTTACTATATATGTGATCCTGGGCAAATCACTTAACCCTGTTTGCCTCAGTTTCCTCATTTGTAAAATGAGCTAGAGAAGGAAGTAGCAAACCACTCTAGTATCTTTGTCAAGACTTTAAATGGGGTTTGTGAAGAGTTGGACATGACTGAAACAAGTGAACAACAAAACTTCCTAGGACAAAATATCATATAACAAAGTCAGGAATATGGAAATAAGAAGAGAGAGACAGACAGATGGACAGAGGGGGAGAGAGAGACAGAGACAGAGACAGAGAGAGAGGCAGAGAGAGACAGAAACAGAGAGAGACAGAGACAGAGAGAGACAGACAGACAGAGGAAATACATATGTGTGTATGTGTGTATTAACCTGGCTTGAATGGAGGGAAAAGGAATGGAGGAGAAAGATGGCAGACCAGTTCAATAGGTAATTAGAACCAACATGATATCGCAAAAAGGAACATTGAATCAATAAGACAATACCTGAGTGTTCCCTTCCAGTTTTGACACTTAAAAGTTTCTTACCACAGACAAGTCACGTAACCAACCTCTCTGAATCTTTTTCATGCTTCTATAAAATGAGGGTAGTACTTACTATACTTAATACCTCTCAAGGCTGTTGTGAAAATCTAATGAAAGAATATGTAACGAACTGATGCTGAGTGAGAAGAGCAGAACCAGGAGAAATGTGTACATAATTACAGACACAACATATGTATGATGACCAACTTTGATAGACTGGCCTCTTCTCAGCAACACAAGGTTATGAGACAACTACAAAAGACTCATGATGGAATGAGATGTCTACATTCAGAGAAAGATCTAGTAAAAACAGAGTTTAAATGCAGACTAAAGTAAACTACCTGCTCTCTTTCTTTTTCTTGTTTGGTTTTGTGTCCTCTTTCCCATTGTACATTCCATTAGTTACAACCCTTCTTTACAACCTGATTAATGTCTAATGTGAAAGTATTTGCAGATCCTATACTTAATTGCATGCTGCCATGGGGGGAGGGGGAGAAGGAAGGTGAGAAATTTTGAAACTCAAAGGATTATGGAACTGAATCTTGTAATCTAAAAGTAAACAAACGAATCAATAAAAAATTAAGCCAAAAAAAAAAAAGGAAAGAATATGTAAGCAAGGCCTTTGAAAAGTATAAAGGTCCCTTCAAATGCTAGTTTTTCTGAAATCTCAGAATGCCTTGCAAAATTCCAACATTTGCAGGGGAGCCATATAGGACAGTGATTAGACCTTTCTCAGTCAGTCATCTAGTACTATTAAACCTGCTATATGCCAGGTACTGTGTTAAATCCTGGAGATACAAAGAAAGGCAAAAAAAGTTCTCTTCCCTCACAGTCTAATAAGGTAGACAACATTCAAACAACTATATACAAATAATATGTACAGGAAAATCAGAGGTGGTCTCAGAGGGAGGGCATTCTGATTATATGTACTAGAAAAAGAAGCTAGAACAGAAATTATAACAGGAGAAAACAAAAACAAAAAAATAAGCAACTTCCTAAAAATTAAATCTTCCCATTAGTAAAATGAGTTATCTTGGGAATTAATGTGATTTCCTATATCATGCATCTTCAGAGTCAGGAGGAACACTTGCCAATTATGTTATGATAAGGATTCCTTTTCAGTTATGCATTGGAACAGGTGGGCACTGATGTCCCTACCCACTGTCAAATTGTGTGACTGAAAATGTTTTTTGAAGTAAATTAGTAAAGTCAATTTCTTGTTTAAGAGCATATATTTAGAGATGGAAGGGACCTCAGAGGTTCACAATATCTTTTATATCCCCTTCCCTGGGCTCACACAGCCCCATCCTAGGCCAGTCTCCTTTCTCTTAGAGAATTACAATTGTCTCCTAAATGATTAATCTGCTAATCATTTCTCTCTGTCTCCAGTTCATCCTCCATACAGCTGTGAGAATGACATTCCTAAAATCTAATCAGATCTAATTATTTTAGTTCGTTGCTTTAAAAACTTACACACACACACACACACAGAGGAAGAAACACAAACTTTTATGTTTGACATTTTGCCTTCACTATCTGAATACACCTTAAGTTTCTAAGACTTCCCATGCAGTCTGCATTCCAAACAAACTAGTGCACATGTTATTAAATGTCTTTTAGGAGCTGTGACCCATGACTGGAAGGTATCCCTTACATACATATATCAAATTATCTAGCTTCCTTCAATGTTCAGCTGACATCACCTCATTAAAGCTTTTCTTAACCTCCCAATTCTTAACACCTCCTTCCCCCATCTCTTAATATTTACTTTCTGTATATTTTGAGTAGTAGCTCAGTCATGCAGTGCATATAGAGAGCTGGCCTTGGTGACAGAGGAGACTAGCCTGTGTGACAGTGATCAGATCTCAGCCAAAGCAGCTAAGTGGTACAATGAATAGAGTTCTGGGCCTGGACTCATGAAGACTCATCGTCCAAAGTTCAAATCAGGCCTCAGACACTTCCTAGCTGTGTGACACTGGGCAAGTCACGTAACTGTGTTTACCCCAGTAAAACTCAGTTTCCTCATCTGTAAAATGAGCTGGAGAAGGAAATGCCAAACCATTCTAGTACCTTTACCAAGAAAACACTAAATGCTATACAGAATCAGACACACTTGAACAACTATTATATGTGTGTGTGTTTGTGTGTGTGTTTTTGAGATAGAGAACGGATCTTGGGTCAGGTAGAACTGAGTTCAAGTTCTGAGTCTGATATATACTGACTATGTGACCCTTGATAAATCATTTGAACCTTTCAAGAGTTCTAAAAGGGCAGACAAATCAGCATAACTAAAGTAGCAAGGCAGCTGGCTGGATAAACAGGAGTAAACACATATGTGCCAGGCAAGTCAAACAAGTACCATAACCCTTACCACAAGATCCCTTCAGACCCCAGAAGAGAGGGTACAGGACCTTCAGCCCAAAAGTCTTGGGAATAATGGTGCCACCAGACCACCAGACCTACTTCCAACCCAGCCCTGGAAGCAACTATTGAGGGGAGAAATCATTGTGGAGAAGGTTCTTGCACCTTCCTTGTTACCATCAGCAGCAAGTGTTGACTGACTACAACCAATATAAATGGTTAATCATGGTAGACCTGAGAGTGGCAGCACCTTTCAAGATTGGTCCTACTTCTGGACCAGCCTAAACAGCCATTATCTGGGGGTGCAATTCCTTGCAGAGAAGGGGCCAGCCATCCCCACCAAATGACAACCAACCCCAGAAGAGATGAACCAGCCTACCTGAAGCAACAAGGCTTTCAGAAAGACTGGAGGCAGCATATACCATCATAGGTCATCCTAGATCATCAGCACCTCCTTGACTATCATCCTTCAGACTTTGATGGATCAATCATAGAACATAGAACACAAAATCCTTGTGAATAACAAAGTTTCCAATAAATACTTTTTTATCCATCATAGGCAGATACCACAATATAAGTCCCAGAAAAAGTGCTGATCTGCATTGGTAGAAGGAATTTCCTCATCTAGAATCTAGAGGTTTTCTTTACTAATAATATCAGAGATCAACTCCCCTATCCCTATATTTTTATTGATGTATCTGTGTACATGTCTTTTGCTCAAGAGAAGACAGGATTTGAAGATAGGGAATGTATTATGTTTGCCTTTGTATTCCAGTACCTAGCAAAGAGCTTTGCATATACATAGGAAGTGCTAATGTTTATTGACTGACTGATTGACTGCTTTATAAGTGTTTATTGGGTTAGAGTAGAATTATCAACAAAGAAAGGTACAGAAAGGAGGAAGACTCAAAGAGACAGGACAAAAATAAAGATATTAAAATGTCAAGGAAGCAGGAAACCCCTTAAAATAAGAAAGAACGATTAATAGTTTCAAAATGTACTATAGGACTGAAATATAAGGAAGAACCAAAGTTCCTTTGAATCTAGTTAGAAGAAAAACATTAGTGACAATAGTTGCGATATAGTGATGTTTTCAAAAGTCAAAATGCAAGATTTTAAGAAGGATATGAATGATGAGGGAAAGGAAGGGTTGATGTAAACTACTCCCTGAAAAAAGCTGGGGGAAAAAACTAGAGAAATAAATAATAGCTAGAAGAAGCAGTAGGATCATCCTAAACTTTCATATTTTTTCAGTTGTTATGATTATATTCAAACAAGGTAATCCTGTTCAAGTTTGATAGAAAAAGGAAGAAATACAATGAAGTGGGTAGGGTGTTTGAAAAAAAAAAGGCAAAAGTAGAATAGGATATTCACCCTAGTGTAATGGTAAGGGAATTTGAAGATCTTCCTTATCCCTTAATGGGCCTCACTTGGAGTCCAAAAAGAGAAGTTTGCTTAGGGGAGGTTTGTTTTTCAGGAAGGCACACATTTTGTTGCTTTGTAATTAGGCAATGGGTCATGAAGATTGTGATATCTTTTAACCCTGGAGAAGGATATGTGTGTGTATGTGTGTGTGCATATACATACCCTGATGTGAGGTTTTGTTTTGGGGTTAACTTATGGGAACAGTTTGTGTGATTTGGCCATCAGATGAGATTCTGGGCAGCCCTTGAGACCCTGGCTTTGAAAACCCAGATGCTGGTGCTTATCTCTCTGGTAACTAAATGTATGTACATAATGGTCAGACAGATAGAAGCCCTATCTTTTGGTTTGTTGAATTGTGTTATTTTCTCTGTATTTTTTGTCTGCTCATAATTTCTGTTTGCATTTTCTGAAGTTCGGGGTGCTGACTTTTTCCCCTGAACTAAGTGAATGATATATATATATATACATATATATTTGATTAAAGTAAGATTAACCCCTTTTGAGTTGTTTTCCTTTAAAAAAAAGTAGATCAAAGAACCTGTGCTAACAGCCATCCTGGGTATGCTAGGGTGCTTACTATTATACCTAGGTAAAGAGTAAAAAGGATTCTGAGCGTAGGTGGAGAGTTGAACTTCATTTGCATTCAAAAAGCATTGATTAAGAACCTTGACATGCCAGGCAATGTGCCAGATGTTGATGAAAACCATTACTGACTAGAAGATCAAGGACCCTATCTAGGCCATGACACTTGAACCTATTCTTGAATGCAGGTAGAAATTCCCAGAGATGAAAAAGAGATGAATGCTTGAAACTGGAAAGAAATAAGGGAAGCTGAATGTAAATAGATGGAGACATGTTCAAGAAAAAAAGTAGAGGAAGAAGCTCCAACCAAAGTAACTTTAAAATTCTCATATCATCGTCATTTTTTCATTAAACAATAAAATTGTCAATGGTGGTAATAAGAATAATTATAATATCTCACATTTATAAAGTACTTTAATGTTTGCAAGATAATTTACATGAATTATCTCATTTGATGGAGATGACTTTTTATTCTTGTGGCCTAAGGATCTTCTGGTAGAAATCAATAGAATAATGAGGAAAGCTCTTCCAGAACTCCTCTCATCTACTTAATCTCTTTCTGTTAAACTCTAAGGAGTTAGCATCTTAACAGTGCTCAATAAAACATTATTAACTAAGAATATTGAAAAGGTTCAAAAGGGGCATTATTATCGCTTTAATTGGTGTCTCTTTACTTGGAATTCATTGTGTTCAAATATCAGTTATAAGTGGAAAGTTATATAATCCCTCAAAGGTTCAATGTCATTTTCTATAAAAATGATATAATATTGACCTACCTCATGGTTATATCACTGTTGTTGTTGCTGCTGCTATTGTTCATTCTTTGTTCTCAAAGAGGACCATGACATCAGGAAGATGATTCCATGACTTGTGAGTGAACTGGATTCAAGTGAGGGAGGGTTCTCTTACAGGGCCATCTGGGTCCAGTGGCAAGATAGAGAGATCCAGAGGACTGGAGAAAGCCCTGGATGTAGTGGGAGAACTTGGCCTTTTTAAGCTAAGGTCTTTCCCAGATCTCAGTTTGACTGAGACAATTCCCATTCAGTGATCAAAATAAGCCAAAAAATGACCTCTTTTACCTAGCTTGTGCTAATTTTAGCCTAACAATTAACACCAAGAAAACACAGATGCTCCATTAGCTAGCACCATACCATCCAAACATGGAATCATCAGTTACAGCAAATGGAGAAGTTTTGGACACTAAGGACAAGTTCATTTACTTTGGCAGGGTACTTTCCAGGGATGTATACATTGATAATGAGGTTGATACGTATATTGCCAGAACTAGCTCAGTGTTTGAGAGAGTCTGAAGGTAAGTGTGGGAGAGAAGAGGTATTAGACTGACTACCAAACTAAAGTTCTGCTGAGCTGTTGTGCTGACCTCATTGTTGTTGTATGCCTGCACCATAATAAGAAATTGAATTCCTTCCATTTGAATTATCTTAGGAAGATTCTGAAGATCACCTTGCAGGATAAGATACCAGATACTGAAACCTTTTCTCCACGTAAATTGTCAAGCATTCAAACTCTACTGCACAGAGTGCAGCTCTGATTGACTTACCACATTGTTCAAATGCCAAATTTATTCTTACCAAAAAAGACCATTTTGTAGAGAACTCATACATGGTGGTCAGAAAAAGCAATACAAGGACACTCTCAAGGTCTCTCTTAAGAACTTTGGAATTGATTGTATGACATGGGAGACACTGGCACAGGACCAACTCACCTTCAGAGAAGGTATTGTGCTCTGTGAGCAAAACAGAATTGAAGTAGCTCAAAAGATACCAAAAACGCATAAAGTCAGAGAATCTACCCCAAATGTTTACATGGGCTATTTATACCAAACCTGTGATAGAGTATTCCAAGATTGTATTGGTCTGAGCAGCCACAGGTAAATACATTGTAACTTGACTTTAGCACAGAAATGTCATCTTGGTTTCCTTTGAGAACAAAGGACAATCACTGCTACTGTGTTTGTGTGTGTGTGTGTGTGTGTGTGTGTGTGTGTGTGTGTGTGTGTGTGTGAGTGAGTGAGTGTGTGAGTGTGTGAACCTGGGAAAGGAAGATATTCAGGGTTTCTGGCCAAAAAAGAAACAATTGCTATTTACATTCACTCTGAGCCATCAGGGCCCAAACAATGACCAACTGGGGGTTGGCCTTGGACCTATTGTTGGTCAATCAATGAGAGCCAGAGTGATCTGGGTTTAAGGCATGGTCTTTAAGAAATCTAGCCCATAAACCCCAAGATATCTTGTGAGATCAAAATTTATATTCATGGCCATAATGTTTTACAATCAATTATAACAATGATTTTTTAAAATAATATAACATCAGTACTGTAAATTTTCCTAACTTAAATTGATATTTCAAATGACGAAGCAGCCCTGCCACTGTATTTTTGTGTATGTGCTGATTGTTTTTGATCCAATCTAAGAGAGGCCAAATTGCTTCCATACCTAGAGGGGAGTCTTTCAAGAAATAAATCCATATTTTAAAAATATTCAGTCTTGGTTTAGGTGTTGATAGTTCTGCTTTTGAGTCTGTACATAACAAAAGCCTCACTTAGAAGATATAGACATAAGAACCATTAATCAAATATTTTAACCTAGTAAGGTTACTAATATGTGTTTCATCTAGGTTTGCTGGGTACCTAGCAACTGGGAGAGGCTAAAGCTTGTGGATTCTTTGAGTTAGGGAGTTCTGAGCTATATTAGGGCTAAACTAATCTGGTATCTTCACTAAATATATCTGTATCTTCACTAAATCTGACACTAATATGATGAGCCCACAGTACTGGAGGGCCACCAAGCTGCCTAAGGAAAAATAAACCCATCTAGGCTTAAAAAAAGCCTATGCTAATAAACAATTGGATAAGACTTATGGAGGGCTGCTATATTTCTAACTTAGAAGAAAGGGCAGGGAAGGAGAAGAGGAAGGAAGGAGAGAAGGAAGGGAAGAAGGGGAAAAGGAAGGAAGGAAGGAATAAAGGAAGGAAGGAAGGAAGGAAGGAAGGAAAGAAGGAAGAAAGGAAGGAAGGAAGGAAGGAAAGAAGGAAGGAAGTAAGGAAGAATGGTGTGCTTCAGCAAATCATAGTTTTAAAGTAGCAAATGGAACTCACAAATCACCTAGTCTAACCCCCTCATTTTACAGATAAGGAAACAAAGGCCCATAGAGATTGTGTAATTTAACCAATATTGCTTAGGAATAGCTCCATTTCTACAGAGAGTTAAGTAATTGTGATCAGATCTGAAGAATGCTGAAAGGTTTCTCTGGTTATAAATGTCTTCTTTCCCTGCCAAAGTGTATAGAATTCATGCTTCATATGAAAATTTAGTCATGAGACCATAGATTGACTGATGCACTGCAGTAACCAAATCTGAAAAATAGGGAAAACCAAGGATATGGACCATCAGATTTGAAATAAAAGAAGGTCAAAATGGTACAGGGAGTATTCAAAGAGCAAAGGCTATCGAAACATCACGGGATAAAATGGGACGAATGAGAGTAGGGGAAATTAACTAGAATAGATGTGAGTAAAGGAACCCAAGGTTATAATAAGGTTTAAGTACAAGATTTAGTGAGAGTAAAAAAGTAGAAAAGTTAAGATAAAAATATATGGTTGTTGGAGAATGGAATTTCAGAGTTCTTAAGGTGGTGCAACTCTGAGAGATGATGAGGTCTAATGTGTAGTCATATTAGTGTGTGATTTCAAGCCAGGGAGAGAAATGACCTCATGATCAGTCACACACTGATATGACTCTCAGAATTGAGGTCAATGAATTGGGTGCCCATGTTTACTGGATTACCAGTCATAGCATGAATAATGATACCCTGGTAACTGAAGGTAGGGTTAAAGGATGAAGAGTAAGACCTTGAACTAGAGAGTAGAATCAATTTATGGCAGATGGTATATAACAGCAAAAATATTGAGTGAAGGCTGTTTAAATAATCACTCAGTAAACATTTCTTAAGTGTTCAATATGTACCAGGCACTGTCTAAGCCAGGCAGTGACTAGCACTGAAGATTCAAAGAAAAGTTAGAGTCCCTCCTTTCAAGGAGCTCATTGTCTAATGGATAAGACAACATACAGATAAATGTGAGCAAATAAGCTATAGATAGGGTAAATTAAAATTATCAGCAGGTGGCATGGACTTCAAAAGAGGAAATGTATAGATGTATTAATGTATGGAGTAGAGGGATGATCTGGAAGTAGCAACAGGAGTAATAGATGTATGACCACTATTCTTAGCACTGTGAATCAGCAAGATTGTAAGCTCCTTGAGGGCAGAGGTCATCTTTTGCCTCTTTTTGTATCTCCAGCACAGCAGGCTCTTAATAAATATTGATTGATTGATCAAAAAATGGGAAAAGTAATAATTACCAATATAAAAAGTTGCAACTAATGTGGTATCCTTAAAGGAGAGTCAGTTTTCAAGTAAAGTAAAGAGATGAATTAAGTAGTGGTGAAAAGTTTGAAAATAAAGGACAGTTTACTGGGACTAGAGCTGGACTTCCTATGGAAGAAGTAGAAGAAACCTGAAGAAAGGTAAATTCAGTTGCCGTGTGTTTGTGGTAGATTGGAGCTGATCAGAGTAGGGATGAAGGTTTAGGTTGTGTGGGCTTGCAGACTGCTTTGAAAACAGTGAGAATGTATGACTGCCATCACAAAAACCAATACAGTGAGCAAAAGATTCCATAACCAGATCTCTCTTTTTATTTTTAAAAACTTTTTAAAAAACCAGACCAGGGATCTTAACAATTCACTGAAATCCCGCTATGGAAAATCTCTCCATCTCATTTGCAACTAGTAGTATTAGAGATTGCCTGGGTCACAGAAAGGATGAATCACTTATCCATAGTTACACTGCTAGAGTTTGTTTGAGGTAGAACTTGAACCCAGGTCTTTAAGACTCACAAGTTACTGATCCCCAGAGTTTGGATGGAATCTGAAGGCTTTTTAGAGTGTATTTGCATGGGATTCTCTCTCCTGGTGGTAATCTGCTCTGTAATACGGTTGCAATATTCTATAACTTTTAGGTAGAGAGGGTGGCACAGGTTCTCACCCCTAGCAATTCTTCTGCTCCTTTATAATCTCTGTGTTGCTTGGCAACATAGAAGTAGGGTAGCTCATTCTCCATAGGGTCTGACACATCTTAATGAGTTATGTCTCTGAGAACTATTTGTTTTTAGTGAGAACTACTAGAAACAAAAAAAAACTTAAAATACTTCTCTAGCAGTGTCACTTAAGGCACCAAGGAAAACTAAAATGGGGAGATAGTTGATTGGGGAAAGTACTAGGCCCTGTCCCCAACCTTAACCACACACACACACACACACACACACACACACACACACACACACTAACTACTTCTTTTGCCTGTTCTTTTGGTAATACTCTTCATGACAAACATCCCTGATTTATATTAAAGATACACTATTTATTACAAATACCCCTGATGCCTATAGATATTGATCCAATATCTCCTGAAATAAAATGTATATCATCTGACTCTGATAATCTAACTTTAATCTTTTTTCCTCTTTTATGTGCAATATTTTTCTTTTTTCCCATTCCCAAAACTTATGTCCAGTCCTTTTTCAGTCATGTCAGTGCATCACTCCATTTGGAGCTTATTTAGCAAAGATATTGTAGTGATTTGCCATTTCCTTCTCCAAATCATTTTTCAGATGAGGAAACAGGGTTCTTTGCCCAAGGTCAAATAGCTAGTAAGTTTCTAATGCCAGATTTTAACTCAGGAAAATGAGTCATCTGACTTCAGTCCCAGAATTCTATACAGTTGCCACCCAGCTCCCCCAAAATTATGAATTTTATGATTTTACATTAAACAGTTGCTGTGTTCCATTTCAGAAAATATTTTCTACTCCTTTACTTGTATGGTGCTGTAACCCTTAACAAATTAATGATGAGAAGCTTTTTGAGCTACTCAGTTGAAAGAAGTCACAGAAATGTCTTAGTTTCATTCTAATGACTCAAATGCCAAACATAGCCTGTCCCCTGATCTTCACCGGAAATGAAAGCCACTGAAGGAAATTCTAACTGGAATTGCAGTAAGACAAAATAATATCATTGACCCCATCAATAAAAGCTAGGTTGAAGTCCTCAGACCCAGAGATATCCCTTGTAACTGACTGTGAAGCACCCTAAGGTATTCAAAATTGAGGGATCAAGATAGAAAATTATGGAAGCAGCATAGGACAGTTGATGCCAAAAAGCCATAAAAATACGATCATAAAACTGAAAACAAAACAGAAGGGAGCACATTTCTCAAGTATCCTCTAATGATTCTCCCTCCTGGCATATCCTATATTTATGCCTTCCTGTTAGATATCTATCTAGACAAAAATCCCCTGACTGGATAAGACAATGAAACCTTAAGTCTGCCATCACTGTCTTTCTTACTCATCACTGTGATGGATTTTTTTTTTCGGAAATAGCTATATAAATTTATATGCTGTTTTATGTTGATTCCTGTCTTACTCTAGCCCATAATTCTCTTTTCACATCATTTCACATCACTTCCTACATTGAAAATGTGAGGCTATTTCATAATGTTCATTTACTCTACTAAGTCCCTTTCTTTTTACTTCCTTCTGACACACCTGTTGTAGACTGGTTGCAGTCAAAGTACTATCATTAAATTATTTTATAGGAAGCTTACTTCTTAGAGAGAATTGAATTTTTTAAATGTATCAATTTTGTTTGTTCTACCGTCTATAATCAGAAATCCTAAGAAAGTTAAATTCATGCAGAAAAACTTCTTTAACTGAGTCTCCAGTTGCAGGAATTAATAAAGACACATTAGAAAAAGTATTAGCTCTTGAATTAGAAGACCTGTATTCAAATCCTATCTCTGAGATTTAGTTTCCCTGGGACTTGGTTCCCTCATCTCTAAAAGGAAGAGTTATATTAAACAACTTCTTGTATCCCTTACAACTCCAGCTTTAACAATCAAGCTTTAATAATGTAGGGGTAGCTAGGTGGTATAGTGGAGAGCACTAATCCTGGAGTTAGGAAGACCTGAGATCAAATGTGCCTCTGGCACTTACTAGCTGTGTGGCATTGGGCAAGTCTCTTAACCTCTTTTTGCATCAGTTTCCTCATCTTTATAATGGAATAATAATAGTACCTACCAAATAGAGTTGTTTCAAGGCTCAAATGAGATAAATGGTAAAGTGCTTAGAATGGTGCCTGGCACAATGTAAGTACTATTATAAATGTTGCTTAGTTATTTTTGTTATCACTATTATTTTACTGAGTAACAGGAATTGTTCTAAACATGGGGATACTAAAAAATCTAAATAAGCAAAAATAGTCCATGACTTCAAGAAATTCTCATTCTAAATGATGGATTCAACATGTACATAAATGTATGTATGTGACATACAGAGTTGATAGAAGGTAGCTTAAAAGGAAAAACATTAGCAGCTGAGGGAACTGGAAAAAGCTTGCAGAAGGTATCACTTAACCTGGGTCTTGCTTGACTTTTCCTAATTGTTGCAAGGTTTTGTTTTGTTTTCAGTTGGGAAAAATGGAAGAGAGAAAATGTTGCTATTGTTCAATCATTTCAATTCTGTCTGACTCTTTGTGACCCTATTTGGGGTTTCTTGGCAAATGTACTAGAGTACTTTGCTATTTCCTACTCCAGCTCATTTTAGAGATGAGGAACTGAGGCAAATACAGTTAAATAACTTGCCCAGGGTCACATAGCTAGTAAGTGTCTGAGGCCAGATTTGAATTAAAAAATATGAGTCTTCCTAACTTCAGGCCCAGCACTCAATCTACTATGATAGAAAATAAAATGAAAATTAGAGAGAGAAAGAGAGAGAGAGAGAGAGAGAGAGAGAGAGAGACAGAGACAGAGACAGAGACAGAGAGAGACAGAGAGACACAGAGAGAGAGAGAGACACAGAGAGAGAGACAGAGAGACAGAGAGAGAGAGGAAGGAAGGAAGGAAGGAAGGAAGGAAGGAAGGAAGGAAGTTCTATCATTCAGTATTGTCTAGTATATTTTCATATGTACAATTTCTCTGATTTTGCTATGATTTAGACAAACAGGGTTTTTGTTGGAGTTTTTGCTTTTGCTTTTAGCTATTCTTTACGTGTGTTGTGGAACTGATATTTAGGAAAGAGGTTAAGCCTTGGATATAGAGCTTTCCCCTTTTCCCCCAAATGACAAAGTAGTGAAAAGTTAGATGGATTCTGATCATACTGTCTAGATGAATAATATTTAAGGGAGCAGAAAGACCTTTCTAACTCATTACTCACTCTAAGGAAAGTAGAATGGCCTCTGATCCCAAATTCTTTCTTCCTCTCCTGGCAGAATTGAAAGTTTCCCTTTGAGAAAAGTAGATGGAGGAGAGACTAGAGATGTCTATTCTGCTTTCCCTCAAGCCACACACACAAAAGACAAACCCTTTCCACATGTGGGCCTCTGTAAACATGTGGGGTCCACTCACTCCTTCTGCTACAGAAAGAAGAAGGCTTCAAGTTGAGATTCATGTTTTAGGAAAATAGCTGAAGAGGGGAGAAATCTATCTACTTATTCTGCCCTTACCTCTCTGTTGACCTCAAGTCTAGCATTTCCAACTTCCTTTCAGACATCTTGAACTAGATGTCCAATAGATGTGCTAAACTCAACATGTTCAAAATCAAAATCATTATCTTTCCTCCTAAATCTTTCCTGCCACCTAACTTTTCTATTGCTGTCTAGGGCTATATCATTCCCCCAGTCCCCCAAGCTCACAAGCTAGGTGTCAGCGTTGACCCCTCACTATCTCTCACACCCCACCCCCCATTTAATCTGCTGCCAATGTTTGCTGGTTTCCCTCTTAGACTATTACAATAGCCTGCTTGTGAGTCTGCCTGCCACAAATCTCTTCTCACTCCGATTCACCCTCAATTTATCTAATAAAATGACTTTACTAAAGAGCTGATCCAACCACCTACTACAATCACCACCTGATAAACTCCATTGGTTCCCTGTCACCTCTAGTATCTACAAAATTATGTTTGGCATTCAAAGTTTTCTTAAACCTTACTGCCTAATACCTACTTTTTAATTAGGTGAGACTTGCCTCCTTAATATTACTCAAACAAGGTTAGCTTAGAGGGCGGAGCCAAGATGGCGGCGTAGAAGCAGCAAGGTCCCACAGCTCCCACACCACCACCCTACACACCCATAAAATTATGAGCCCAGACAAAGTCTAGGACTCTCAGACTTACAAAAATACAGAAAACACATCTCTCACTGAAGGCAGCTGGGCAGCAGGGGCTCATCTCAGTAGCCAGAGCAGAGGCTAGAACAGCCTGAAGACAAGACCGAGGCCAGGCCCAGGGTGGTGGGAAGAAGCCGGGCTAAGCTGAGCTGGGCCCTGCCGCAACCAGTCTTCAGACGTTCTACAGCATCCAGCACCTCCACATCTGCCAAGGTGTAAGGAACGGGATGGGAGAGGGGAAGCTTGAGAACAGCCCAGCCCAAAACCACAGCTGTGGGCAGGCCAGGCCCCAGGGTGGCCAGGAGGACTGAGCCTCCCAAGCCACAGCTTGAGTCTACTTCAAAGAAAATCTAAAGCACCTGACTGAGGGGATCATAAAATCCCAGTCAGAGATGGTTAGTGAAAGTGAAACTTTGAAAATTAATTTGGGGGTGGTAAAGCAGTTAGGCCAATCTGCCTCCGGGGCAAGGAAGCAGTGGGGGAAGGGAACTGCTGGAACCAGCAGCGGCCCCCACCTGCCTACAGACTCCGCAGGGGGCTGAATCGATTGATCAGGGCCAAGTGTTCTTCCGTTGAGTGGCCTGGATCTGGATCATGGTCTTGGGTGGTGGTCCTGGGGTGCACTTTCAGCAAAGCAAAGCTGGGGGGACTTGCAACACCCCCCTAATAGCTCCGGCAGTTGGGAAAACCCCAGCAATTTGGAACAGAGCTCCCCCCCTGGAAGCAGAGTTTCACAGAGCTAAAAAAAAAACCAACCAATTAATTGACTGGCCAACATGAGGGAAAGGAAGCAAAATAAAAACAGCAATAAAACTGTAGAATCCTTTTTTGTGGACAAAAAGGGTCAAAGAATGGAATGGAAGAAAGAGAGCCCAGAACTCAGAACTCCCACACCAAATGCTTCCAAGACAAATTGAAGAATGTCTAGAAGCTATACATCAACTGAAAAAGGACTTTAAAAACCAAATAAGAGAAGTGGAAGAAAAATTGGGAAGAGAAATGAGAATGATGTGAGAAAATCATGAAAAGAGAGTCAACAACCTGACTGAAGAAAACAACACTTTAAACAATAGATTAACTCAAATGGCAAAAGAAGCCCAGAAAGTTGATGAGGAGAAGAATGCT
>CM053593.1:228010221-228051734 GCA_028646575.1 Pseudocheirus occidentalis | reverse complement strand
AGTGTCCTTCCAGTGGGGGTGGGTGACAAGGGAGGAATCGAAAGAATCTAGAATTTAAAGTTCTGCAATACCTGCAACTAGGAATTAAGATATACAGGAGCTGGGATAGGGAGACCCTCCCTGCCCTACCAGAAAATAAGAGAGCAGAGCAGGGGAGTGGCTTTACAGTGGCATTGCTGTTTTAGGGGTGGGGCAGGGGCAAGATGGGAAGAAAATCTGTAATTCAAAAATGTAATGAAAATGAATAATGTAAACAAGAAAACAAATAAAAATGAATAAATATATATTACTCAAACAAGAAATTTCACCTCTTAGCTCTTTGCATTTTCTCTGGCTGAACTCCATGTCTGAAATGGTCTCTCTCCAAACATTTCCAACTACTGGCTTCCTTGGCTTCCTTCAAGTCCCAAATAAAATTCCTACCTCTACATGGAGCTTCTTCTATTCTCTCTTAATTCTAGTATCTTTCTTCCTATTTTTCCTTGTTTTTTTAATATAGTTGTATAGTTTGTTTATATATATATATGTGTTCACCTATTATTTCTCCCATTCCATCATGAGTCCTTGAGGACAGCAATTAACTGTTGCTTCTTTTTGTATCCCCAACATTTAGCATAGTTCCTGGAAAATAGTAGACTCTTAATAAATATTTATTGACTGACTGACAAATTGAGGCAGGAAGATCAAATAAGAAGTTACTGCAATAGTCTGTTTGGGAACTGATAAGGATCAGAAGGTGACTGTGAATAAAGGAAGAATGTGTGTGTGTGTACATATATATGAACATATATGAAAAAATGTGGGGAAAAATTTGGCAAGATCATACAAGATTTCTGATCCTGCAACTATCTTGTTATTAGTGAAAAAAAATATGACACATCAAGAGTCTGCTAAGACTAATGAGCAAGAGAGCACAGGAGAGATAAAGAAGAATCACAAATGAGGAAGCAGAAAGTAGGAGGGAAACAATTTATGACACCTAAAGCAAAAGAAACTGGAAAATAATGGTCTCACACTTCCAAGATAATAAGAGAATGGAAGGAATTTTAAAAGTAAGGCTTCTCAACAGAAGTTAACCCCACTCCTTCATAAGGGACACCATATTCAGGAGTATGCCTCAAGAAGAAGGTAAAGGACAGGTCTTTTGACCCCTTTATCCCAAGTCAGCATTCTATTTTATATTTTCCATTTGTATTGATTCTTCCTGATTTCATTGTGCAGGCTCTTACTCCTTTTGCTAAGAAAAATAACATAAAATCCTACTGAAAACTTCCTGTGGCTATACGTTGGAGCAGCACTTTCTGTGAGAATGATTATACAAAGTAGAATACCCCACAAAAGGAAGCAAGAAATTTATTCTTGCCATATCTTCCCTCATCACAATACTTTTCTTATTTTTTTAGCTTCTCTATTCCTTCATGTGCTTCCATGACTCATTTTCATTTTTTTATACACATTTGTTTTTTTTAAAACTTTGAGTTCCAGAATCTTTTCCTTTTTCCCTCCCCACCCACCCCCACTGGGAAGATAAGCAATACAGCATAGGTTGTACATGTGTAGTTACACAAAATATTTCCATAATAGGTATATTGTAAAAGACCAACTGTATTTCCCTCCATCCTATCCTGCCCCTCACTTGTTCTATTGACCTTGTCCCTTTTAAAAGTGTTTCCTTCTAACTACCCTCTCCCTCAATCTCCCCCCTCTTATCCCCTTCCCCCCTATTTTCCTGTAGTGTAAGATACCCAGTTGAATCTGTATGTTATTCCCTCCTTAAGCCAAATTCAATGAAAGTTTGTCCTATTCCCTTTTATCTTCCTGCTCTTCCCCTCCATTGTAACAGTTTTCTCTTGCCTCTTTTATATGAGATAATTTACCCTAGTCTATCTCTTCCTTCCTCCTTCTCCCAATATATTCCTCTTTTACCTCTTAATTTTATTTTTTAAATATCATCCCTTCATATTCAACTTTTCCTGTGCCGTCTGTTTATGTATACATGTATATACTTATGCATACCCTCTTATACATATGTACTCATACACACCTACATCCTCTAATACATACATATATGTGTGTATACAAATATATATGTATATACATATATATTTGTAAATAGTTCAATTTTAATAAGTTCCTTATAATTTTTCCCCTGTTTACCTTCTCATGCTTCTCTTCTTGTATTTGAAAGTCAAATTTTCTGTACAGCTCTGGATTTTTCATCAAGAATGCTTGGAAAATGCTCTATTTCATTGAATGACCACATTTTCCCCTAAAGCATTATACTCAGTTTTGCTGGGTAGGTGATTCTTGATTTTAATCCTAGCTCCTTTGACCTCCAGAATATCATATTCCAAGCTTTTAGATCCATTAATATAGAAGCTGGTAGGTCTTGTGTTATCCTGATTATCCACATTACTCAAATTGTTTCTTCCTAACTGCTTGTAGTATTTCTCCTTGACCTGGGAACTTTGGAATTTGGCTGTAATATTCCTAGGAGTTTTCTTTTTGGTATCTTTTTCAAGAGATTATCAGTGAATTCTTTCAATTTCTATTTTGCCCTCTGGTTCTAGAATATCAGGGTAATTTTGCTTGATGATTTCTTGAAAGATGATCTCTAGACTCTTTTTTGACCATGGCTTTCAGTTAATCCAATAATTTTTAAATTATCTCTCCTGGATCTATTTTCTAGGTCAGTGGTTTTTCCAATGAGATATTTCATATTACCTTCTATTCTTTCATTTGTTTGGATCTGTTTTATAGTATCTTGATTTTTTTATAAAGTCATTCGCTTCCATTTACTCCAGTCTAATTTTGAAGTAATTATTCTCTTCAGTGAGTTTTTGAAATTTCTTTTCCATCTGGAAAATTCAGCTTTTTTAAAGCATTCTTCTCCTCATTAGCTTTTTTGGCCCTCTTTTGCCATTTGAGTTAGTCTATATTTTAGGTGTTATTTTATTCAGTCAGGTTGCTGACAAACTTTTCTTGATTTTCTTGCATTATTCTCATATCTCTTTCCAATTTTTCCTCCACTTTTCTTACTTGATTTTCAAAATCTTCTTAAGCTCCTCCATGGCCTATAACCAGTTCATATTTTTCTTGGGAGCTTTTGATGCAGGAGTTCTGACTGTGTTGTCTTCCTCCCATTCCATTCTTTGATTCTTTTTGTTCCTGAAAAAGGAATCTATGGTAGGATTTGGTTTCCTATGCTTACTCATGTTGCCAGTCAATTACTTGACTTTTGAACTCTTTGCCACAGTAAAACTCTGCTTTCAGAATTGAGAGAGATTTGTCCCAAATTGCTGGGGTTTTCACAGCTGCCAGAGCAATTAGGAGAGTGCTCTCTCTGCAGCCCTTACAGCCTCTGGCACCTGGCCACACACCACAGGACCTCCACCCAAGACCATGATCCAGATCCAATCAAGTTAAAGCAAGAGCAATTACCCTTTGAATGGTCACTTGGTCCCCCTACAATCTGTAGCCCAGGAGCTCCTGAGGCAGCCACATGGCACAGCTACTATACCTCTGTGCTTTTTGCCCCAGGGTCGGGGGCCTGACTGCACTCTTCCATCCACCCTTGTTCCAACAGAATTCCACAATGACCTTTATGTTGTCTTTGGTGTTTATTGGTTGAGAAGTCTGGAAACCACCACAGCTCCTGGTGCTTCACTCTTTTTGCAGTCTGCTCTGGTTGTTGGGGCTGGTTGGGGCTGCCCTAGGGCCAAAACTGCATGGCTCATGCAGGGCTGGGCTCATCTCCCAGTTTGGTGTGATAGCCCCTTCCTGCTCACTTGCCAGGCTGCCTTCAGTGAGAAATTTCTCTCTCTCTGTTACTTTGTGGGTTCTATAGCTCTAAAATTTTTTAGAGTCATTTTTACACGTATTGGAGGAGGTGGAAGCTGGAGCTGTGGGGAAGTCCTGTTTCTACTCTGTCATCTTGGCCCTGCCCCTGACTCATTTTCTAAACAAATTTAGTAGCTTATTCATAGGATCTTAAATCTAAATCTGGAAGGTACCTTCAAGGTCATCTAGACCAATTCCATTATTTTACAGATAAGGAAAATGAGGTTGAGTGACCTGCCTCAGGAGTATTCTATTCCATAGTAGAACCTTTCCAATATACATAGTCCTATACATTTTTTAATCTATCATCATATTGCCAAGTCTTCTTGAGTTCTAGCTTCTCCTCTGATAAAAAATATCATTATCCTATGCATTTCAGTGTATAAAGTTTCCCCTGTATAAAAGCTATATTCAACAGGAAATTTCTCAGGTAACTCACATTTTTCCTACCTAATGTGTTTTACTATTTATATAGTACTGGCCTTAGAGTCAGAGAACCCAGCTTCTAATCCCAGTCTTCTAAATTACTATGTCTTTGACCAATTCTCCTGTGTCTCCTTGTCTATATAATGAACATTGGTTTGTAAATAATCACTATGTAACCCTTTTTAGTTGTAAAATTTCAATCTTCTAATAATCTAAAAACTCAGAATAACTGAGAAAGATGATAGTAGTTATTGTTATTTTACAGGTAGAAAAATTGATATTCAGAAAGACTAAATTACTTTCTTATCACAGAAGATTAAGTGTGAGAGACTGACCTCAAGCCCAGATTTTCTGATTCTAAGACAAATTTCTTTCTTCTACACCACCTCACCTGGTATCTGAGGAGTCATCTAAACAAAATTCTATAAGAAAAATTGAGGATAGAAACTGATTTATGGCATAATTTGAGTTCTGTTAACCTTTCAGCTCTCTGCCTTTCCACTTCAATCTCCATTTGGAATTCAGTCGTATGCTACCTTCTGTCTCCACCTCTTTATAGCCCAATGTGGATACTATCCTCAGCCTAACTTGGGTATTTTTCTCTATATTCAGTCACCTACTAAGAACTTGTTTTATGCACTGAGGTACATAATAGATCTGGACCAGATATTAGAGCTTGTGCTGATTCAGACCTCTTGGAGAATGGTGAGTTATACTAGTGTCCTTGGTATCTTCAGCTCACACAATCATTTCATACTACCTGGATCTGTCCCTTTGTGAACTCTGACAGGTTACAATCTAATGTAGGTTAGGTTAGATTTAAACCTTCTGGAGAACTCTTGACATCTCTGTCTTATTTCCTCCATTCACTTTGACATTCACCTGCCAGGTTTGATTTTTGTCTCATTGTGCAGTTCCAATAAACTAGGACTCAGGATCTCATTTTCTTCAGGCACCATTTGCTAGGCACACCTTTGATTTCTGATCTCCTACTCAAAATGCCTATAGGTCTCTGTCCATCTAATTGTTCAATCTAGCACTAGATTGAGGACCAACTATTGTTTTTCTTTAATTTCATTTAATCATTGCTTCACCTGGAAAACTTTCATCTTTGCTGGAAATTTTCTCAAAGATAATAAGCTTGACTGAAACTATTCATGTTGTCATCTCTGCCAGAAAAACATACCTGTCTTTGTTATAATCAAATTTGCTTAATGAGTTTCCTATGTATCTACATTGGTCTCTCCAAGAAATTCATGTTTCCTCCTCACTAATGTTGTTGCTATTCATATCTTCATAATTTCACTCTTAAGAATTTCCCATCTATCCTGGGCTTAAGTCTATAAAATGTTATTCCATGGCACCTTACCCATTCTCTCTTCTTCCATATTAACCCTTTGCCCAAATCTAGGGATTATTGAAAGACTATACCCAATTTTCTTTTCTTCAGCCATAAACTGTAGGAAGGATCACTGACTCCCAAGAGTGCTTTCATTAGCTTTGTAGCAATCAGTCCCTCCCTGTTAGTTAGAATCATATCCAAGGGAGAAATTCCCCTTGTTATTTCCTCCACTTTTTGTAGAATCAAATTACCAAAACATGTGAAAAAGTTATGGCCTACCCATCGGTTAGCACAGAAAGAACTCCAAGGTTTTTAAATTATTAAAGTTCCCATCACTACTCTTTCACATACCTATGCCAGTTTTCGGAATCTGTCTTTCATTTTCCTTGTCTATTTTCTCCTCCAGAAGTGATTTTTAGTATTTACCAATTTAAAAAATCACTTGTTTCTGCTTTCATTGACCTTCATTGAAATACCTTATCAAATGCTTCCCTTCTCTGGACTCTATAATCTCTCTTTTGAATATACTTTCTTAAATACTTCTCTTCCCCATCCCCTTTTACATATCTTGTTTTTAATAGGGTATACCCATACAGAGAATTAATACTGCTATTGATTTTATCCCACTGAGTTTCAATAATACAGAGGCAGTTGATAGCACAAGTGAATGGAACTCTGAGCCTGAAGTCAGGATGACCTGAGTTTAAATCTTGCCCCAGACACTTACTAGCTGTATGTCTCTGCACTGGCAAATTACTTAACCACTTTTTGTTTCAGTTTCTTCAGATTCAAGATGGGAATAATAATAGCATCTCACCTGGTAGGGTTGTTGCAAAGATAAATGACCAATACATAGTAGATTCTTAATAAATGCTTGTTTCTTCACCTTCCTACATAAAATTGTTGGTCACTTTACCTTTCTAGGACTCGGTTTCTTCATCTTTAAGATGAGGAGTTTTGACTATATGACCTCTAGGGTCTTTTATAATGCTAAATCTGTGACTGATGCAATAATAGGTACTATATGCATACTCCCTCCCTTCTCCCATAGCTCAGAAGACAAACTCATCTTTATTTCCTTTTGCTTACTGTTTAAACTTTAGGAATTTGTATGGAGACATTGGAAGCTGTGGATTCTATAACTGATTCCTTTTTTCCTCCCATTAATTTCTAGGGTCTCACAAATGCTGTTCTTCTTCCTATCACATAGCTGTTTTCATGTCTAGCTCAGTGAATCCAAAGGCAGTTTTCTTTCTTTTTCCTCCTTTCTCTGCTAAAGTCATTTGAGGACACTGGGTAAATGCATTCCAATCAACCTTTGCTAAGTATATTCTATTACTTGTCAAAAGTCTTCTTGTATTTCAACCTATTGTCCTTAAATTCAAATCCCATTCTCAGACACCCTCGTTTAGCCAGCTTTCTACTTACTAAATAAAAAAGTTTTCTGTATCTGTTACCTTCAGTCAATAAAGAGTGAGTAAAGCTAACATGTACCCAAAGGATTTTTTTTAACCTGAGACTTTATTAGCTTTTGTCAATACTTTCTAGGTTCTTTTTGGCAATATCATCTGGGCATATGTGAATCAATGGAAATGGATAGTTGCCATCTGCTTTGGCAAGATTTAAACCCATAGCAAGAGAAGACAATAGACCTCTCTATTGTTGTTATCATGTTGACAAATAGCTCTGTATTCCTGGGGAGAGAGCCTACTACATTAACCACCATTCTTTTCTTCTTCTGACCTTTACTGGGTAATCTTTCATCTGTTAGCTTTTACGTTTCAACTTTCTTCTTCACTGGATGATAAGCCTGAGCTTCCTATTCCAAACAGTCAGCTTTTTCCTCTTCAGGAAGAAGCTAAAATTTGTTTATTTGGTTTTTTATGTCTATGGCATAGTTTCCTTTTCCTTCCCTTCTGTCTTTGTGTGATATTCTTCTATTGTCCAACTTCCTAACAAAGGTCTTGTCTCTTTTTTCCACTTCAGACACTCTTCCTCTCCTCCACCACTCCTTTTCCTTTGAAGCCTCATTTCTATTATACATGATCTAATTGGTAAATAGAGGTAAAACCCAGGAGTCTTGAAGATCAGAAATGGAAAAGATTGATGTCAAGAATCTAAAGGGGTTTCAATCCATTACAGAAGATGAGATCTCCAACACTAATAGGATATTCCCCTCTACAGTTATCTGATTTACATGTGGTTTTTATTTACGTGATTTGTATTAACTACTCTATGTCTCTGTTTTCTCCCTATTTAGAATGAAAGCCCCATTGAATACAGGGACAACTTACCTTTTGTCTCTGTATCACAGTGCCTAGAACACAGTAAGCACTTAATAAGTATTTGATTGATAGAATCTTGGGCACTAACTAAAGCAGAAACAATAGACTGGAACTAGCTTATCTATAATATAATATAATACAACTAGCAGTTTCTATGTGCCACGCACTGTGCTTAGGACTATTTCATCTATCTAGTTTTTTTTAAATTATTTTTTATGTTTTTGCTTTTTGAAGGGCATCTATCTAGTTTTGATGGTGGAGGAACCATTTAATGCAAGTCAACAAGCACTTATTCACTATCTACTATGTCCAAGGCAAGAGAGGTCACATGTCCATAGTATATAGAATTGGCTGTAGGGTAAGAAAAAGCAGGTTTCAAGTCAAGGCCAGGATACCTACTGGCTGCATGATCCTGGGTAAGTCACTTAACCTCACAATGCAACTATAACTTGCAAAGAAGTCGATCATCTTCCTTGATGGAAGGAGTTTTCCACAAATTAAACCACAGGTCTGAAGACTTTGTGCCCCACCTCCAATAATCAAAACAAAACAAAAGGTTTAAAAAATAATAACCGAGGCATAATGTGAGGCATTCAACATACAGAGACAAAATATAAATGATAGACAGATATATGAGCAGATCCTTCCCCCAAAGAATTTAAAGTAGTAGTAAATCCTATAAATCTCCCTCAGCTCTAACCCAAACCCTACCCTCTCCAAGGCAACTCCAAAACCATGGTGATTTTCTGCATCAGAAATCTCAATGGACCCAATAAACTGGTGATTTCCAAAGACCAAGCTCCAAGTGCCCACCAACTTACCTGGCTCTAAAGCAGAGAGGAAACCACATGACAAACATGACAACCTGAGTCTCCTATACGAGATGCCTTTTAAATGTCATCTTTATTAGTTGAACCTTACAGTGCAGTTACTGACTAATATGGTGCATAAAAGATTTCTGCCTGCAGGGCAACTATATGGCCCCTTCCTAGAGTCCTAAAATTCATTCTCCTTCCCCACCCGCATCTCCATACACACACACACACACACACACACACACACACATGCATGCACGCATGCACACATGCACACACACATATAGGTTAAAAGTTATTTCTCAGTGAAGAGGCTGCAGCTGAACTATTATACTTGACTAAGTTCCAGATGATTTTTGCCTCTTGTATTTTCTGCAACAGTAACTCAGCAGCATGCCTATACAAAGCTGAAAAAAAATGACAACCGTGACAGTGATGGATAAATGAAAAAGAAAAAAGAAAAATGAATCAAAACTAAAGCCTTTACTATACTGAGAACACTGATAATGGAATTTCCCAAATAAACATGAAAAAGAATTATCTTGGCTTAAATAGAATACAAATATCAGGATTGGTATATTATAAACTCCTTTAAGATACCTTTTTTAAATGTACAGTCTATTATCATTCATTCTGGAAGTAATTTTCAGGCAAAGTCAATAACTGGGTGTAAATATGTTTTTCTTTATAATGATTAGCAAGGTGAATTTCTTTCTAATAATCAGAATTTTATAACACTTAGTTTTGCAAATGAGAGAGTCAGCTCTTCAGGTTTATTTACCTCCCTCACTTCAATTCAAACAATATTTATTAGATATCTATTAGTATTCTTCCCAAATCCTTCTTGTCTAACCTTCTACTCTATTTATGCCTTTTCTCTTCACCCATAAGTCTCTTGAAATGAATGAGTAATAAATTATAAATTATAAGAAGTGGGATAATTGGATACATTACAAGTTCCAGGCACTGTGCTAGGCACAAGAGATACAAAGACAAACAAAAAAAAAACCTTGCCCTCAAGGAGCTTACATTCTTCTGGGTTAAGGATAGATGCAGCATGTATGGTTTCTAATCAGCAAGCAATCATGGTCAAGTGTGATTAAGTAGCATTAACCTCTTTCTTAGTTATCCACTTGTTCTATAATAACATAATTTAGTGCACACACATTTTTAGTATGTCCTAAGTTTAACAGGTAGCAGAGAAGGTTAAGAAAATAGAATTTCAGATAAAGAATAGTATATTGGAAAGGATTCTATATTTGGAATCAGTAGATCTGGATTAAAATCTTTGTTCTGATAACTTTTACGTTTTTATCTTGGATAAAGTCACGTATCCTTTCTAGACTTCCACTTACACATCTGTTAAATAAGGTATATAAGATGTCTTTCTAGCTCTCAATCTATTATACAACCATCCTCTATGAGACTATATTCACACAGATCTAGTCCTCAAAGTCATTTCATTAATAATCATTTGTAAATTACAAGTTATATGAGCATCTTTATTTAATATGACATTGATTCAGTCTGAACAGGTGAAGCAGGTTTTCCTGAGATTTTAGCCTACATGAAGCTTTTGGCATTAGTCTAAGTAAGATGTTAGGATTCTAGGCTCAAAGGGACACATGAGACTCCAGATTCTCTTCTTCCAACAAGAAATATACAGGAAAGCAAATATATTGTAAACTAGAATGAAGAAAAATATTCTCACTTAGCCCTTGGGAAAAGTTAAATATGATCGCTATACTCCTTCCCCACATCCCATGATCTGTGGAAGACTTAGATTACATATATGAACAATATGTACATATGTAGCAACTATGATAAAACATACTCTAAAGTATTTCTAAAAGAGCACAAAATGAAAAGAGACTAACAATTTTTCTGTGCAATATACTTGTATCATTTTATATAAATTCTACTTCAACTAAAACAACATGATATAAATGAGGTTTTACCCCAGCAAATATCCTTCAAAAACTGGAAATATTATTTAATGATGATGGATGTCAAAACAACAAGCATTTAATAAGTCCCTACTATTTTCTAGACACTGTGCCTAAGATGAGAAGACAAAAAAAAGGTGAAAAAGTTCCTTCTCACAAGAAGCTAACATTTTAATGGAGAAAACATCAAATAAATAATTATGTACATAAAGGATATCTAGAGAAAAAAAATGAAGGCAATCTTAGATGGAAGGTGGCAGAATGGGAGGAGGCAAGAGATGGCAGAAAAGAACTTCTGAAGAAAATGGGGTTTGGACTGAGTTTTGAAGCAAGTTAGAGAAACCAGGAAGGATAGATGAAGAGAGAGAAAATTCAAGATATAGAGAACAGCCAGTGAAAAAGTATAGAGTTGGAGACAATGTAGTGTGTATTAAAAAAATTGCAGACTTCTCTGGATGGGGAAGGGTGGTGGGGAGAGAAAAGTATAGGAAGACTAGACAGGTTGGAAGGGTGCAAGTCATGAATGGTTTAAAAAGTCAAGCAGAGTATTTTATATTTGATCCTAGAGGTAAGAAGGATGTAATCATTCCTGAGCTTTAGTAAGATCACTTTGGTCACTTAGTAGAACATGGACTAGAGTGAGGAGAAACTTGAACCAGGGAAGACCAACTAGTTGGCTATTGTAATAGTCTGGACCTGAGGTGATAAGGACCTGGATAAAACTAATATCTTTGTGAACTGAGAGAAGACATACTAGAGATGTTGAGAAAGTTAAAAAGATAGGACTTGGAAAAAGTTTAGATATGTGAAATGAGCACAAGACAGAAGTCAAAGAAGGTACCTTGTGAGCCTGGGTGTGAGAAAAATTATTATTAACAACTTAGTGTTGTGGGTAACTATAAAATGATGAGGTATATCCAAAATATCAACATGCTGGGTCCTAACAAATTAATTTGCCTCAAGTCTTCTCTCAGCCAAAGAAAAGTAAAGTTTATTAAAAGTTCTCCATATTGGATAGACTCTTAAGGAGCTGTGATATCTGTAAGGCTTGTATTGGAAAATTCTATGGCATTCTCACACACACGGGGGCAAGAAAGGGTCTTATATACACAAAGGTTGTGGGAGGAATCTAGGGGTGGTCTATAGGAGGAGTTTGCAGAGGGTCTCCAGGAGGAGACAGATAAGGTCAGATTCCAGTAATGAGTGATTAAGGGTGGGAAGTTGATGGAGGCTACCTGGAGACCACAGACAAGGGTGAGGCAGGCCAGTTCAAAGGTGGGATAGGAGGATCCAGGGTGGGAAATTGCTGGACAAAGGAGGGCTAAAGACTTGGGCAGAGGCACAACTTAAGGCCCATGATCTCAGGCAAATGCCTTACAGTGGGAAGAATCTAGGAGAGCTCAAGGGGCACCCAGAGCCTGAACCTCATCATTAGGATTTAGAAAGATTCAGGCTTCCTTTTCTCTATCCTTACTTCAAGAGCCTGGTCTCCAAAGGTTGAGCTAACCTTCTCCTCTATTCTACTCCACACAACCTTACAAAGAATCTCTAATCTAAGGTGAATTCCATTCAATGGAACTTTGGTGAAGACAGACACTTTTGTCTAAATTGTCCAAGTCTAGAGGTAGTCTGAGTATATAAACAGTCTCTCTCCAAATATTGTGGTTTAGGGGTACTAGGACCAAAATAGTGACTCATGGATCCTGCCCAAATGAATTTGATCCAAGCTTTCCTTCAGCCAAAGACAAGGTTTATTAAAACACCATTAAGAGGTGTGATTCTAAAAATCTGCCATATTGGATAGACTCTTAAGGAATCTCAGCATTTGTATCTCTAATGTAAACAGGCCAGATTGAATTTGAGCACTTTCTCGAAGTCGAGATGGATCTTTTATACAGAAGGAATGTGGGAGGGATCTGGGAATGGCCAGGTAGTCTGTTGTGACTGGGATAAGGGGTCTAGGGAAGATCTGGATGGGAATGGGAGTGGAAAATAGGCTGGGGTGACTGTGAGGTAACAGAGAGGGGCCTGGAAAGCCAGGGACCTGGACCATGTGACCAAAGGAGAAAGAGTTCTAGATAGGAGCAAGGGTGGGAAGTAGCAAGGGTGACCCAGAGGTAACAGAAAATGGAAGTCTCAGAACAGAGAATTGGAAGACTGGGCATCGGCCATAATGAAAGGCCAGCTGAGAGAATTACTAGAATAGATAGAAGCCTCAGATCAATGCCAGAGACTTGATCCTGTGGGAAAGTTCAAGGAGAGTTGCGGGGGGGGGGGGGCGGAGGGCGGAAATGGGTTCCAGAATCTGTTCCCCATCACAAGGGTGACATGATGTCACTCTCATCCCCTCACTGGAGTAAGCCCACTTCTCTTTGTAAAGTCTAGCTCTCATTCATTGTTAACCAGTCAAAGTTGATTGCCATCCTTTTGAACAGTCCTCTTCCAGAAGTACATCAAAACTATGAGCCCACCACTATTTAGTCTGAGAGAGGCCAAATGAATATTCTTTGATTAAAGTGATTATTAATAAAATGATTAAATTATTAATTATTAGCAAAATGATTGTTACTAATAAAATGATGAAATGGCCCCAAAATTATGTCTCTCAAATCTTTTTAAACAACACAGGTGAATGGAAGATTCATGTTATCCTCAGTAATAATATGATAGTTAGAAAAGGGCATGATTTTTGTAGGGAAATAATACATTCAGTTTTGAGTATATTGAGTTTTAGAAATCTGTGAGAGATACAGGTTGAAATATCCAATAAGCTGTTGGAGATGGGAGAATGGAGGTCAGAAGATATCAGGACAAGGTACATAAGTCTAAGGATACCTGCTCAAAGATGGTGATTGAATACATGGAAAGTGATGAGGTTGCCAAGAGAAATAATACAGAGAGAGATGGTAAGAGGGACCAAGACGAAGCATTGAGGAACATCCTCAATAAGCAAATGTGACCTGGTAGAAAATCTAGCAAAGGAGACTCAAGAGGAATGGTCAGACACGTAGTAGTATCAGGAGAGATCACTCTTCCTTAGGAGAAAGTATCTAGAAGATGACTGACATATAAAAGTCTGAAGAGAGGTCAAGAAGGGTGAGGACTGAGTGAAAATGTTATTTGATTTGTCAAGAAATTATTGATAATTTTGGAGAAAACAATTTCAGTTTAATACTGAGGCTGAAATTTAGACTGCAGAGGATTGAGAATGGAATGAAAAGAAAGTGGTACCACTAATTACAGACAGATTCCTCAAGGAAATGAAACATAAAAGCAAAGAGAGATATTAAACAATAGCTATTGGGGACAGTCAGATAAAGTGAAGTGTTTTTGTTTTTTTGTTTGTTTTTTAAGGATGAGGAAGACATGAACATATTTGTAGCCAGCAGGGAAGTAGCTCCTAGACAGGAAGGGACTGAATATTAGAGAAGAGATGAGGATGATATAGGGAACAATCTCTTAGTGAAAATGAGATGGAATGAAATCAATGTTGAATGTAGAGGGATTTGCCTTTATAAAGAGAAAGGTTAACTTTTCATATGGGACAGGAGTGAAGGAGGAGCTAATGGAGAAAGACTTGCTGAGAGGGAAGAATGGGAGCTCTCAGAAAATGTCCTTAGCTTTTGCAGTGAAATATGAATCAAGGTTCTTAACTAAAAACGGTGTAAGGGAGTAAAATAGAAGGCATGATGAGGGATGAAAATGTTTTGAAAAACTGCTGTGGTGAAGGGGAGAATGACCAGTTAAAGAGATAAAAAAAAGATTGTCTCACTACAGCAAGGGCCTTATTAAGATTATAAAATATAGATTTGTAGTAGACCACTTTGGGAAGTTTCTGGATTTTGTTTTTGGGTTTATTTTGTTTGTTTTCCAGACAGCTATGCTAAGGCCAGAAAAAAGAATGGTTAATTAATGTAAATCTGATCAAATTTATTTAGTAAGTAAAATGATTGTTTTTTAAAATATAGGAGCTGTGGTTCATTGCCTCTTACCCAGAATGACAAAATTTTATTCCCTTTAAACCAAACTTGGAGTTAATCAAAAGAAGTCATTAGATTATCTAAGGTCCCTTTTAACTCTAGATGACTCTTAGCTTCCGGCTGACTTTGTTTTCTGTGTATTTATTCAGGGCCAATTTCTTTAGTCTACAATAATGATGGTGGTTCAAATGATAGTAAAGATAACAAGAATATTAAAAAAGCCTTAAGGTTTATAAAGCACTGTCTTTACAAGAACGCTGTAAGATAGGTAATTCAATTATTAAAATAAACATTTTCCAGATGAGGAAGAAGATTAAGTGAATTGCCCAACTTCCCACAGCTAGTATGTGTTAGACATGATACTTAAACCTAAGTCTTCTGACTTCAAGCCCAGATCTCTTTCTGGGCTTTTCATACCACAGCTGCCTAAATCCACACATGCTATTTGTATATTTGTGAACATTCAACAAAACCTTGCTAATTCAGGTTAATCTGTGTTAAAAGTCAGAACTAATGATTGGGGGAGGGAGATGTGTGAATCTATGATTTAACTGATATTAGGAACTCCCAGTGAGAAAACTGTCTCAACTCATGAAGATCAGTATCTGCTTCTATAGTCCCATAGTCTTAGAGAGTTTACTTGGGACGGTGAGAGTTAAATGATGTGCCCAAGGTCACACTGTCTGTGTCAGAGAAAAGACTGGTACCCACATCTTCCTGAATCCTTAACCAGTTTTATATCCATCATGCCACTCAACCTTCCAAATTAATTTCTTCTTCCCCTGTAGGTCACTTTTCCCATTGATAAATTTTTCTCAATCTTCCATTTTAAGGAAGGATCCATACTAAGAACCCTTCATTCTCCAGACTTTACCACCTTCTACCCACCATCCTACTAGCTAGATGGTACAGTGGATGCAACACTGGGTCTGGATTCAGAAATAACTGAGTTCAAATCCAGACCCAAAACTTAATAGTTCTGTGATCCTGCCATCATTCATCCTCTGTTTATCTGTTTCCTCATCATCCTGGGCTGTTATAAGGATCAAATGAGATAATATTTATAAAACACTTTACAAATCTCAAAAGCCCTACTAAGTACTATTATTTTCTTATGTGTCATTGTCCCATTTTACTGTCAGCTCCTTGAAGGCAGGGACTATATTTCTTTTTGCTTTTATTTGTACCCCCACCCCAATGCTTAGCACTGGGCCTGGAACATAGTTAATATTTAATTAATATGTGTTGACTTGACTTCCATCTATAAAGAAGGAAAAACTAAAGAATATTTAAAATAAAGGCAACTTTATTATTTTTGAGTACATGTAGTAAACCAATAAATAATTATTAAATACCTACTATGTGCCAGTCACTGGGCCTGGTTTGGGGCAAAAGTGAAGCAGTTCCTCCCTTTATGAAACTTACATTCTGCTAGATCAGTGGTTCTCAACCTTCCTAATGCCACAACCCTTTAATACTTGTATGTGGGCGAATCTGCATGTGGGCAGACCTACCTGGAGATGGATAGAGGAGCCATGTCTCAGTTTCTAAGACATATCAGAATATGTCTTTTCCAATGGTCTTATTCAACCCCTGTGACCCCTGTAAAAGGGTCATTCAACCCCCAAAGGGGTCACAACCCACAGGTTGAGAACCACTGTGCTAGATGGACAAGACACATGCACAAGTAAGCGTAGAGAGAAGACTTTCCTCTACATATGTGTACATATGTTACATGGATTTATCTTATCTATGCATGTGTTACATCCCTCTAGTAGAATGTAGGTTTCTTTTGAATTATATCTCTATATATTATTGCTTATATGTCTATATATCTTATTTTCTTTTTTTCCCCAGTGGCGAGCATGCTATACTCATGGGATTCAAATGTGTGTTGTGTCACTTGCTCTCTGTCTCACCGTCAGCAAGTAATTGAACGTCTCTGGTTATCAGTTTCTAATCTATAAAATTTAAGCTTTAAACCTGAGGTTCTCTAAGAATTTTTCCAACTTTGAATCTATCATCCTATGATCCTATGATCCTATGACCAGAAATTGTAGGACAGGTATTTATGTGCATTGATAAAGAGCATTTCCTCACTGGGAAGCTCCCCACAGCAATGAAATCAGAGGTCTATATAGACTTCTCCCCCCTCCTTAACCCTCCAATAGCTTATATAATGTTATACAATCAAAGAGTCAGAGATCAGAGATCTCAGGCTGGAAAAGGGGTGGTAAATGTTGTCTAGCCTGACTCCTTCATGTTAGGCAAGAAAATTGAGTTTTAGAGAAGCCTAAGTGACTTGCCCAAGATCACAACTGGTAATTGGTGACAGAGCTGGGATCTGAACTCAGATTTTCTGATTCCAAGTTCAGCCCTCTAAATTCAGTAGTGTATGTAATCTTATAGCGAGAGCTTAAAAATTGTGTGTTTATGTGTATATGTGTATGCATGGATGGGAAGACTAGCATGTTTTTAGTAAATACTTGTAAAGGAGAAAAAAATAAAACAAAACCCTTGAGTGCCCAAATAAAGCTTGTGAACATCCTTTTGGCTACTTCTGATCTATGAAAGCCAACATTTCCATCTGTTATAGAAAGTAGGAAAATGGGAAATCTGGGTTACACTTTCTCAAACTTGGTTTCTAAAGATTTGAATGGTGACAAATGCAGACAAAACTAGAGAAAGAATAAGTAAAAGCAATTAACATTTATCAAGGAGAATTCTGCCCTACTGTTGGCAGAAAGCTTAGAAAGTCAGAGCTCCAGCTGGCTCTACTCCACATATTATTGCCTAAGAGTTGATACCCAGTGTTAACTTTGTATTGGTTTTTCTGTCTGACATGCAAGAATGTACAACCTAGGGAGTTTTTGCAATGCAATGATTGTGAGCTATAGAGGTTGTTAAAAAAAAAACTGATTTTTTTTTTGCTCATCTAAATTCTCAAACTCAGCATTTCATTAAAAGAAAAATTACGTATTTACTGGGTAAGCAAGAACATTAGGCTGTAGATGAAGCTAAGTGGGTTAAAACCATATTTACTATATAGAAACTATAGCCATGAAACAATTTAGGCTTTTATATTACAATGCAGTGACTTTCCATTCTAATGGCTTTCAACTCATAATAAGGTTATTTTGTTAAAAGAGATTCTTTACCTTAACATTTTTATGAGCTTCAAAGCAATCATTTTGTTGGCAGACTGAAAAAAAAAGGTTACTTGTCCAAGTGTTAACACTTCTGCTCTCCCACAATAGCCTCTGTTTCTAGTCAATCATCCACAGTAATAAAAGTGTTCAGCCAGCTGCCCATTTTACCAAGTGTTCCTGAGAAGCTATTTCTCCCTTTCATAGCGGCACCTGTCCTACATGTTACAATATCACTCTATTCATGCCAGTTCAAAAAGGTTTCCTGGGTTCTTAACAGCTCAGATCACACTGCCCCAACATTGTCTAAAATGCTTTTAATCCCAAAGGCCCAGTTCTCCAGTCAATTATTTCTATGTAAAACTCCACTGGAAGTCAGTAGATTCTACTGAGGTATGAGCCTTTGTGGGAGAAAGATGAGGAGACCCCATGACGCAAGTAAAATAAGAGATATGTTAATTTAATACATGTGAGTTGTGTTAAAGAAAATACTGATAATTTGAGAAATGTTTTGTTAATATTTTTTATTTTGCTTATCATTGTTACTTTCCAGTATCTTCCATAGAATCCTATTATCTCCATTGTAATAAAGAGAAGCAGTTAAGCAAAAACAGATACTTAGTCTGGCCCACGGGTGGGGAACTTGCAGCCTTGAGGCCACATGTGGCCTTCTAAATCCTTAAATGCAGCCTTTTTCAAAGTCAGTCAAAAGGCCACACTTTAGGATCTAAAAGTCCACATGTAGTCTCAAGGCCTCAGGTTCCCCACCCCTGGCTCTGGTCTGACAGCAAATGAAGAATCCAGCATGCTCTACTGCAAGAGAAATATACCTGGTTTCATCATAAGTTCTCTTCTGAAATCAAACATTAATTAATTACATTAACCTAAATAATGGTCTCTTTTAATGTTGTTTTCCTTTATGGTTTCATGGCTCTGGTATCTTATTTTCTTAGTTCTTCCTCTATTCTTTATTAATTCATTTAGTCTTTCCAAGAGAAAGTTATATATTTGAAATAGATCATTTTCTTTCATAAGAAATAATTATTGAGGAAATATGTAATTTTTAAAATTTTAAAATAAAATAATGATGCAATTATAAAAATATAAAGGAATCCTATAATATATTCTAATTTGAAAGACTAAATGGATTATAGTCATGAAAACTGCTAAAAGTTGAAAAACATGCAAATGTTTTCTAAGGATAATTTTCAGTCAATGAAGTTTCACCACTATCATCTGCTCCGTAAATAAGTGAAATTTAAGTTATTATGGACTTACAGAATAAATGAAATATGATACTAACTGGTTTTTCATAATCTAAAGTTTGGGGCTTAAAGAATTTTCAGTCTGGAGTATACTAAATTAGATGATGACATTGACTGACAAATTTTTATTCTTATAGCCCAGCTCTTAGATGTCATAAATATCCGGACAGACTAGGATGAAAGATTTCTGGAAACTGGGTAATTCTTCAGGCAATGTGAGATTTTCTAACACTCAGCACAGGAAAGGAGTTGATAGTAAAATCCACAACAGAGAAGGAGAATTGCAAAATGTCCACAGAGGAGTTCCAGTCATTATAAATCATCCTGAGTACAATAACACATAACTTAAGTACTTAACTAACTCAGGTTTTCAATCAAGCGTGTTGGATAGTTGTTTTTTTAAATTAGAAATATATATTAATCTAATCATAGAAATCAGTAGGCAAGTAGATTTTATTTAACTATAAGCTTTGGGGGGGAGGGGAAGGGTGGAGCTAAATGATGCAGCCTGTTCAGGATCTGAGTTCAAATCTAGCCTCACATACTTACACTTACACTTAGCTGTATGACCCTGAGCAAGTCACTTAACCCTATTTGCCTCAGTTTTATCATCTGCAAAATGAGTGGATGAGGAAATCACTAACCACTCCAGTATCTTTGCCAAAAAAACTCCAAATGGAGTCACAAAGAGTGTGACATGACTAAATAACAACAAAACTTTACAGGAAGACAATTGTTCTATAGAATGAGAGATATCTATACTGCTTTTTGTTATACTGATGACTACTTTCTCAAACTGTCTTCACTTTAAGCACTCTTACTTTGCTCCTCCATCATGATTGCTTTAAAGTTACATTTGTAAACTGCAAGGTAATAAACTTTAAGGTCCTTTGAGACCCAAAGATAAGGTCAGTTATCATCATTTCACCCCTCAAACCATATCACAAAATGGAGACTAGAACACATCAGTTTTCAATACATAAAACATCATCTGAGTCTGATTGTAAGGGTAGGATTAATGCAGCATTAGATTTGGTATCAGAAAACGTAGATGTGAGAACTTATTTCACTTCCCCGCACCTTCATTTCCTCATTATTAAAATGAGAATAAAGATGCATGCATTACCTATTACGTGGATTTTGTGAGGATCAAATGAGTACTCAGCATCCTATGACACCACATTAAAGTATTAAATGTTGCTATTATTGTCATTACTATATCATTCTAATCTTTTGGGGGGGAGGTCAAATAAGCATGGTATAGGCACAAACTGGTACCCTGCTATTATTCTTTTATATTTAATATTATGAGGGCTCTTATACAAGCAGATTGCTGTTACTATCAGATGTCTGTAGAGTGCATTCCATGGGGCATTTGTAATGTTTGCCTTTAGACGGTAAAACAAACTAAGGTGAGAAGACTTTATTTGATTAGTGTTAGAAGCAATTATCCTTAACTAATTTTTGTCATTTTTTCCAACACTTTTAATCATGAACATTGTGTTTCAATACCTGGCTCACAGTCTTTCTCTCCAATCCATTTCCTGCCCTCATAACTGAATGCATCTCTCATTTATGGCCCTTCCCACTTTAATATACACAGTGATGCTCTACACACCCTCACTTCCCATCTGCTCAGTTTGCTCCTTTCCTAGAAACTAATCTTCTATTCCATCTCAGTCACAAAGAAATGGTTAGACTTTCCCATCACCCACAAATTCTCTACTTCTTTGTTCATGAACTCTGTACTTCCTGTAATTACAATCTTATTATCATCTTTTTTTTTCTCTTAACACTATTCCCCATCCTCAATGTGACCTTCATTTCTTCCACCTCTCAGTTCTCACCTAGGCCATCATCCTTACTTGAGCTACACTCTCCTCTATTTCCTATTTTGAACCTTAGGTAAACCACTTCACTTTGACCCTGTCTTTTACATTTAAGTTCCTTGTTCTGTTCATTATTTTCTATTTAGTTCATTTATTTATTATTTATTATTACATTAATATATTTCTATAATTATATAAAATAATATAATTTATTATATACATATAATTATATTAATATAATTATATATAATTATTATATTATTTATTATTACTATTTATTATAGCTTGCTTTGTATATATTTGTTTGCATGTAGTTTCCTCCATTATATTGTAAAGTCTTTGAGGGCAGGGACTATCTTTTGCCTTCTTTAACCCCAGCATTTAGTACAATGCCTGGCATATTTATTGAATTGAATTGAAAATGATTAGTACCTTATGATGTAGTTTGAGATTAGGTATGAATCCCTCTTTAATTTTCATTCTTATTTTCCTTAACATTCTAGATGTTTCATTCTTCAACTCCACATAATATCTGGATTTTTTATCCATATATTACTAATGCCGTAAATTAATGTACATAATATCCTATAATAAGTTCTTTCCTGAAATTTAGCAATAAAGAGAAGAAAGATCAAACAGTAAGGAGATGAATGGAAAAAGCATTAAATGATGTAATCTTCCTTTCACTTTCCCTTCTCCTTCCCTTCCCTCTCCCTTTCCCCTCCATTCTCATTCCATCTCTTCTCTTTTCTTTTCACCTATCCTCATCCCTCCTGTCCCTTCCTCTCTCCCTTCTCAACTCCTCTACCTTTCCCCTCCTATTCTCTTCTACATTTCCCTTCCTCTTCTCTCCCCTATACTAGTATAAAAACTAAGAGTAAAAAGGAAACACACACACATCTATCTATCTATCTATCTATCTATCTATCTATCTATCTATCTATCTATCTATCTATATACACACACACATAGAGTTTATGTGTATGCATAGACTCTTTGACCCCTATTTACTGTTACTAAGCATACACCCCCAACTAAATCAAAGAAAGAAAAATCCCATATATATGTATGTATGTATGTGTGTGTATATGTATGTATATAAATATAAAACTTATAGAAACACATTTTTGTGTGGTAAAAAGAAAACCTGGAAACAAAATACATGCCTATCTACTCAAGAATGGCTGAAAGAAGTAAGGTCAGTTAGTGAAATTGGTTAATATTGCAGCATCATAGTGCTATAGAATACTTGAGTTCAACCCTAGCTCTGCTACTTTATTATGTATTGTCTAAATGATCTTGACCTTGATTTCCTCACCTGCCAAATGAGGACACCATCTGTAAAATAAATTATCTCTAAGGCTTCTGCTAGCTCCAACTCTATGGTCTTTGAATTCTCTAGAATGACAAATTAAAAGAATTAGGAGAAACTCTGCATCACTTTTATTAACTGATACAGATCAAGAGAAAGAATGAAAAGGCAATATACGTCATGAACACAAAAATGTAAAGGAAAACAACACTAAAATGCATCAGAATTAAGATTAATGTTTTGACTAACTTATATTTAAAAGAAATAAATAACAATGAAGCCTAGCAATGCAATGTTGCATTTGTATACCAAGAAGAATTTACAGAATCACCATCAGTAGGGCAAATGTTTTAACATCCTCCTCCCAGAAGTGATTACAAATCAAAGAATTATAGATTAGACCTTGGGAGGGTCCTAGAGGCCATCTAGTCCAATCCATTAATTTTACAGATGATGAAACCAATACCCAATCTTGGGTGACTCCTCTCAGGAACACAAGTAGTTGAACTGCTAGGCCAGGAGTTAAATCTAGCATCTCTGATTCTAAATACAGCAGACTTTCCACTATGTCATATTAGGAGCTCATATTTTCCTTCTCTCAATAGAAATTGAATACAGAATGTCATGGATGCTGTTAGATGTAATTTGTGTTTCAGTTTGTTCTGCTTAATTGTTTTTATTTGTTACAAGAGAGGATTCTATTCAAAAGTAGATATTAGGAAGGGCCACTGATACAAAAAAGTAAAACCAAAAAGCATCAATAAGATATTTTTAAAAGAAAATATGAGGGAACTAAAGTGACTAGAAATATAAAAATTACTAAGGAATCAAGTTTTAAGTTAATAAGAGGGGAAATAGACTGAGATGCTATTAAATCAAGAGATGAAAATAAAAACCAGGGTTCAAGAATAATGAAAGCAGTAAAAGTGAGACAAATTAATAGGCTTATAAAGTAATGAGGCTATGGGGAGAATAGAATGAGTATTTCATCAAAAACAAAATGAGAACAGAAAAGACAGTTGGGACTTTATGCTCATCTCTGGCAATTATCAAAATATTGCATTCTGTACCACATACAGTCAGAAACAAATTACCTCAGGTGCACAATCAGGCAGCAAAATCCTAAATCAAAGCTGAAGCTGCTCTAAGATTAGTCAGTGAGGGAGAATGTTCTCTGGCATAAAACCTCATTGATAGTTTATGGTTTAGGATAGATAGCAAGAGACCCCTCCCAGGCAAATAATGTAGTTTCTTTTTCTTTTTAATATGACTTTGACCTGTTATTTTATTTGTCTTGTTTTAATTTTGCTCTGATAAATTTCATATTGTATAAACTAATAAGTATTATAAGGTCAATTTTTATGCAATAACCTAAGGGAAAAAGGAAGGAGGGAAGGAAAAAAAGAAAGAGGGATAGAAGCAGAGAAGGGAGGAAAAGAAAGAAGGTAACAGAAAAAAGTAAAGAAAAAGGAGGAAGGAGAGTAAAAAGAACAAGTGGAGAGGTTAAGATCATTTTAGAAAGGATGTTGCTTTGGATACTAGTCTAAGATGTGCCTCTAAAACCAATTCTCTCATCTTTTTCTGATAGTAGAATAAATCTAAGACCATTCATTTCACCTTTATGGAAACATGATTTTGGTGGGGAAAATGTTCTTTCGTTCATAATTTACTTTCAATTGATCACTTTACTGTGTGTTTGGAATGACTTATGTTGTCTCTTTGCTTTCAAATACTTTTTAAAGTGGATTCAATCCCTACAAGTGGCTTCAGATTGACAGCAATGGCAAATGAAGTCTTTGATTTATCTATAATGTGTATAAAGAATGAAAAATAGCTGTGCAGGCTTTCCAAGCACTCCTTCAACCTTATTCTTGAAATAAGGTCTGAAGAACAACCAGATTTAAAGAATTACTAAGACTTTGGATGCATTGAATCTCTACTCATTGTCCTGAGACTATTAAGAATATTGTTAACTTTAGAGTGTGTGGCATAAATGTATATTTATACACTGATACGGTCAGAAAAATGGATATTTTGGTCTTAGACAAAGGTACGGGAAGTTTCCAGCCTTCTATAATGTTAATGCCTTTTCACTATAATTTCTAAAACTCTGTACAACAAAATATCAAACACAATGCCTTGAGGACAAAAACAACTGTGGGAATGATGAGGCAAAATTGATCATTTTAATAAAATCATTATCCATTAAATCTATGATCAACATGTGGGTTTGAATTATGCCTTGGAAACCAACTAGCTTCAAAACACTGAATGAGTCATTTATCTTCTCTAAATCTGTTCCCTCATCTACATAATAGTGTATAAATAATAATCATAACAATAATAATAATAATATCACAAAAATGGTTTTGAGGAGCAAATGATATGATATTTGTAAACCTTTAAATTATATGTAAATATCAGCTCTTTTGAATAAGTATCAAACCTCAAGAAAATGTCATTTACATTTGAATTACTAAAGGTGGTTTACATTTAAAGCTTTGAAATATTAAGGTACTGAATTCTGAAAGGATCTACTTAAAAAAAAACTTCAAATATTGGCCTGATGAATGTCATAGCTGAGTTCTAAGACACTCACTAGAAGATTATCTGGGAGATGATTTTTTTTTCCACAGTAACTCAACAACCTAGTCTAGTGCACGGAATATGTATGTTGGTAGATAGAGGATCCATGGTGATGAAATCATAGATCCTTGGGCATATTGAAACTTTAAATTCATTGTGATTTTTTAATGTGAAGTATGGAATTGGTTTCTTCCATTTTAATTTTAATTAGATTATATTTTCTCTTAATTTATTTCAGTGTCAATTTTTAAAATAGCTTTAAAAAAGAGGGAGAGAGAGAAAGGGAAGGAGGGAGCAGGAGATAGAGAGAAGAGAAAGAAGAAAAGAGAAGAAAAAAGAGAAGAGAAGAGAAGAGAAGAGAAGAGAAGAGAAGAGAAGAGAAGAGAAGAGAAGAGAAGAGAAGAGAAGAGAAGAGAAGAGAAGAGAAGAGAAGAGAAGAGAAGAGAAGAGAAGAGAAAAGTACCCATCTGCCTCTGCATTTTGGATGTCTTTACCTGGGTGTTCTGTAGGTTTCAAAAAATTCAAAAACAGAATTCATTATCACCACATATAAATCTCCTCTTCTATTAAACTTCCATATTGAAGAAGTCACCCACGTTTGTAACCTTATAGTTTTCTTTGACTCTTTCTTCTCTCTCACTCTCCATTTTCAATTCATTTATTCCACCTTTACAATATCTCTCAAATCTCTGCCCCTGTCACAAAGTCATTACTCTAATTCAGGGCCATATTATCTGTTTCTTAAACTACCATACTAACTTTTAAATTGTTCGTATTGTCTCTAAAATCTTTCCTATCAAATCCTTCCTCCACACAAGTGTCATAATAATCTTCCTAAGACATTTCCTAAGTGACTGTTACTCTCCTGAAAAACCCTGAGTTATACATTTTTGCTGCTCACATAAAATAAAAACTATTCATCTGGCATTTAAATCTAATATAATCTGAATCCTACCTACTTCTCCAGGCATTTAATGTGATTCCCCTTCATACATTCTGTATCCTGCCAAGCTGGACTGTTAATTGTCCCTCAAACTCAGCATTATATTTTCCATTCTTGTGACTTCACACAGACAGTACACATTTGTAACGTACTCTTTATCTCTACCTCTTTTTATTTTAATTTACAACTCAATTAAGGTGCTACATCCTGAGTAAAACATTCCCTGATCTCTCCAATTCTTGTTTCTACCACCTCAAAAAATCTTTTTATTTACTTATCTTTCTTGTATGTTGTATTGCCCCCACCCATAAAAATAGAAGGTATTTTGCCCAGTCAGGCCTCCTGCTTGGATCGTTCCCTTCATCTTCTGCCTTGCTCCTATGTACATGCCGCTGATCTAAGGTGGCAAAAATCACAAAATCACACTGAGTTCACTAAAAATGTAATACATGACCTAAACTGGGCCTTCAAAGTAACAAGGCAGTCCTTGGACATTGCCCTAATTAATTTACTATGCTACTCACCACAGTGGCTCTTCTAAACATTTTCATCTCTCCTAAAACCTCCCATCACTTCTTCTCACTCCCCTATCTCAGCTAAGAGCCTTCTTTCACAATATATCGGAAGAAATGAGGCTATTTACCAAGAGCTTTCTCTTCTCTCCTCTTCCTTACCTCATTTCACCCAGATGTCTTCTGCCACTATTTCTTTCATTATTCCTGATGGTGATGAGGTGGCCCTTCTTCTTGCCAAGGCTAACCCCTCTGCATACATAAGTGCTCCATTCCATTCTGTATTCTCCAAGAGATTGTTTCCTCTATCATTCCCATTCTTTTACTTATCCTTAGCCTTTTCCTGTATATTGGATGCTTCCCTACTTGCTACAAATACACACATGACTACTTCATCTTCAGCTCTTGAGCCATTCACCCCCACTATCATTCAGTATTTGAACTCCTTGAGAAGGCCATCTATAATATGTGCTTTCATCTGTTCTCCTCTCCTCTTCTTAATTATTTATATTCTGGCTTCTGATCTCATCTTTCAACCAAAACTGTTCTCCCCAGAGGTGTCAGGCAATAAAGTCATCTTTATTGCCCAGTGCAGTGATTTTTTCCAATCCTCATTCCTCTTGCCATTTCTACATTCTTTGACACTGTTTATCACCCTCCTATCCTTGATATTCTCTAGGTTTCTATGTAATATTCTCCTTGGTCTTCCTTCTACCTGTCTGAGTTCTTCTTAATCTCCTATGCTAGATCATCATGCAGGTCATAGCTGCTAACTGTGGTTGTCCCATGGGCTCTGTCCTAGGCCATCTTCTCTTCTCCATCTATAACATTGCATTTGGTGGTCTCCTCAGTTACCCTGAATTCAGTTATTATCTTTATGCTAATGATTCTCACATTTTCTTATCCATTGTAAACCTCTCTGCTATCTCACATCTCCAACTGTTAGACATCTTGGACTGGATATCCTGTGGAAATTTTAGATTCAGTATATTCAAAAGTAAACTCATCTTTTCTCCAAAACTCTTTGCCTTCCAAATTTTCCTTTTACTGTAGAGGGCACAACCTTTCTTCCAGTCACTCAGGCTTTCAACATAAGTGGCAGCCTTGATTTGTCACTCTCTCATGCCCCCCTTATCCAACCTATTGCTAAACCTGGAATAACATCTCTCTTCTGTGCCTCTTTGGCTCTCCTCTGACACTGCTACCACCCTACTACAGGCAATCATCCCCTCTCATCTGGATTATTGAAATAGCCTGCTATTTGATCTGCCCACTCCAGTGCATCTTCCACTCAGATGTTAAAGTATTCTTCCTAAATAGCAAATCTGACCATTTCTCCTCCCTACTCAATAAATTCCAGTGACTCCCTATCACCTTCAGTATCATATTCAAAAGCCCTTTGACATTCAAAACCTTTTATAACCTGCCCTCCTGACCTTTCCAGTCTTTTTATATTTACACCCCCTCAGTTCCCTACCACATAATCTTCAAGAGAATGACACTGGACTCCTTATTCTTCCTCAACTAAGACACTCCATCTTTTGACTCCTGAATATTTTCATGGACCGTTGGCCATGAAAGTAATACTCTTCCTGCCCATCTATACCTCCTGGCTTCCGTAGCATCTTTCAAGTCCCAGCTAAAATTTTATCTTCTACAAGAAGACTTTCCTGATCCCTCATAATTCTACCGCCTTCACTCTCTTGATTGTTTCTAATTTCTCCTGTAAACATATGTAGCTTGTTCATACATAGTCATTTGAATATTGTATCCTCCATTAGGTTGTGATGTGTTTAGGCAGATTGGAACTGGGTTTTTTGCTTTCCTTTTGATTTCCAACACTTAGAACAGGGCCTGGCACAAAGTTAGACACTTAATAAATCACTATTAACTGACTGACTTTTGGGTTTTTTTTGTCTTAGTTTTTCACCACCTTGCATAGTTTCTTGTATATATTAGGTGCTTAATAAAAGTTTGTGGGATTGAATTGAGTTGCAAGAACCATAGAGGTCATCTGTCCTAATTATCGTATTTTGCACACAATGAAATTGGGGTTCAGAGAGTTAAGTGACTTGGCCATGATCATATAGTCACTAAATAATAGAGACAAGATTCTGAATCAATAATCTAATGTTCTTTCCACTATACCTCATAATTCAATATATGCTCACTTTTCACATCCAGATATAAAAAGAAAACAACAAACCCAGAAGTGTGCTGTCATGATTTGTAAGAGACTGAAATTTGTTTGGCCAATCTATATAGAAACAAACCTTCTAAAGCCCAATAATTAAGCTCAAAACTGTTACTTAGCATAATTGTATTACTATACATTTTCTGTCTCTTTGATGATGAGAAAGTATGGATAAACTTAGAGGAAAAGCAGGAGATGCATTACAATTCACCTTTAAATCATTTATGCCCAGAATTTTAAAAGAGCTTTCAAGTGAAACTCTAGAGTTGATTTCAAGCATTGGCTCCGTTTCTTACCTACCTGTGTTACCTCAACCAAGTTTCTTAATTTCTAATTCCTTTGTTTTCTTGTCTTTAATTGATGGGGTTTGACCAAATTATTGCAAGCATCCCTGTGGATCTAAGGATTCCAGGATTTTGCTCTTCATTTTAAAATTATTTCCTATTCTTCCCAGAGTGTAATCCAGTGGACAAGACATCAGGAGGCCTAGATTATAGTTCTAGCTTTGCCACTAAATAGTGCTATGATACCTGGACAGTTATTTCACTTCTCTAGGTCTAACTGACTTCTGAGGTCTCTTCCCCCTCAAGGACACTTTGATTATGAAATGTCACATATATGTTGCATATAAATATATGCGTATTTTCATAAATATGCATATGCGTGTGTATATATGGGGGTGGAGGGCTGCACACACATGTGTGCACACACATGTAATTTTTAAAAAATTTCAGAGGAACACCTGAGTTATGAGCCCAGGTTCTCTGACTTCACATCTAGAACTCTTTCTTTAGTCATTTGACTCTCTATATAACATTCCATACTGGATGCAACATAATGGTGCGGTATTTTTCTCCCTAGAAGAACAAAATTATAGTGTTAAATGTGATTGCCCTTAATTTATAGTTGGCACTATTTATGGTCACTGTGAATTAATGTTACCATTTAAGTAACCCCACACCCACACCTGCCCATGCCACCATTTTGTTGGTAGTTTTTTTAGGGCAAAAGAAAACTTAATAAGATCTCACAAGAAGAATTGAAAAGCAAATCAAAGAAGTATTCAGCCTTTATAAAGAAGTTTTCAAAGACATTTTCCTGGATAGTGTGGAAAATTATACTGTTCTGACCCTGAGCTTATATGAGCCTGAAATGTTGATAGCCCTTATGTTTCCGCTGCCTCAGGATTGCCTAGGGATTATAGATGATCGTGCCCTCATTGTTGTTGAATATGTATGTTGTGTGAATTCAAACTGCACAGGCCATCTGGGGGGAGACAGGCTTTCTCCAGCATTGTTCTCATCCGAAGTTTATACATGAGGGATATGCATTTCATGGGGAAAATTAAGAAGTCACAGCAATCAAAACATGCTCCATTTTAGAAAGTTCATTGTGTGCTTTAGGGCTAAATATTCACAGCATGCATTTTAAAGATGCAATTAGGGGCAATGATGCACAAAATTGCATGCGCAAAGAAAATATTATTTTTAGAAATGCATTTGAAACATCTAAAGCAGCTAAAAATAAAAGATTGGACTGCCCAGGTGAGAACCTGTGGAAATTTTAATGACCTCTGTTGTATGTGGAGCTAATCATATTTCTAGCTATTTTAGAAAGTTGATTTCACCGAAGCTTTCCAAATGCTGGGAAATCTTGCAGCCTCTGAACTCAATGATTCCTCATGGCAAGGGATTCTAAGCATTTGGTCATTATCTTATGATATATTAAGCATAACTTAATTGCTGTTATAAAGCAAGTTAAATCTTTGCCATCTACTGATTTATATCCCTCAGTAATAATGATGCAAAGCTGGAAAATGTAATCTTCTAACCTTTAACCTTCAATATTAATAATATTTCTTCATTAAGTTAATGCATTTTTTCTTAGATCACATACCATTTTATTCCTGAATCATTGCTTTTTGCTATTAGCGACTGTGGATTAATCCAGAAGCAGAGGCAACATCTGGTAATCTTGACATTCTTTCATTAATAAACATGTTACATGCTTATAGGTGCAATAATTAATAATAATAATAGCTATCGATTGGCTCAATTGATAGTGTTGGAGTTAGAGTCAAGAAAATGTGAGTTTGAATCCTGCCTCAGACACTTACATAGAGATCTGCTATGCACCAGTCACAGTGTTAGGAGGGTTAGAGATTGAAGGTCTAAGGTCCTTGCATTCATGATTACACTCTGCTTAGGGATAAGCACAAACATACATAAGTAAACTCAAAAGATACACACAATAATACTGTGTCCTGGTGTACCTAACAAGTCTGAGGGAATCAGGAGAGACCTGATGTCAAAGACAACAGCTTAAAAGGAAACTTGAAGGAAGTCATGTAATCTAAGAGGTAAAAATGTAGAAGGAATGGATTCTAGACATGGGTGACAATTTGTGCAAAAGCACAGAGGTGGGAGAGAGAATAAGTCAGTTTAGCTGGACAATAGAGTATGTAAAAGGCAATGATGCACAAGAAGTCTGGGAAGGGAGGCTGTAGCTAAACTGAGAATTGCTTTTAGCCTTATTAATAAACAGTAAAATAAATTTATTTATACTTTTCTATTGAAAATTATATTTTCCAACTCTGCCTCCTTGCTTGTGAAAATCCTACTAATCATTTACAGTCCAATTCAAGTATTTCCTCATCCAAAAAGCTTTCTCTGACACCCTCTCCTACCCAAACACCACCAATTAGTGATCTTTCCTCTTATTTTTGTGATTATCCAGGTAAAAGCAACTGTAGTGTTTCGTGTGATTGTTCTTAATTTATGAACTGAGGGCTGTGGAGGGAACTAATTATAATTACAATACATTTATTTAATATTGTGCTCTATAGCATAGACTGTAAGTTCCTTGAGGGCAGAGGCCTTGTTTTATCAAAACTTTGTTTTTTCAAACAGTGTTTAGATGACACTGTGCACATAGAAGATACTTACGAAACATTAGTTATGGCTGTCAGTTTTCAACTAGAAGAGCAATAGTTTTATGTGCCTATTTAGGTCTGCAAAAGGTTTTTCTTATATATTGCTGTGTTGGGAAAAACTGAGTGAACCAATTTAGCAAACAGCTGCCATTCTGAAGATGTTGCTCAAATTGATATTTCAGGAAAGTAACCTTCACCATCATCACCCAACTATCCTGATAAAGGAGGATGATATTTATGAAGAAGAATCTCAGAGCCTTTTGGAGACTAATCTTATTCAAAGGCCACCAGTGACTGAGGCTTTCATCCCTAAAGATACTTCTGCAATACTAAAATTTTGTGAGAAATGTTATGCCCATTTCAATAGATTCAAAACTTCATTGATATAGAGAGTCTAATTATCAGTGAAGATCATCATCAATTCATGCTTTCTCAGCCTCTAAACCCACACCAAACACCTTGTTCTAGAAATATTCTATCTACCAGTCCCTGTGCTAAGTGCTTGAAAAATATTACCTCATTTGATCCTCATAACAACCTTGGAAGGTAGGTGCTAATCTTATCTCTATTTTACAGATGAGGAAACTGAAGCAAACAAAGATTAAGGGATTTCCCCAGTCACATTATGTGAAAGCAGGTCTTTCTGACTCCAGGCCCAGGGCTCTATCCACTGTACTACCCAGCTGTAATATCAGGTGTTCAAAATTCAGATATAATCTTGCCTTGTCTCTGACTTCTTGTGATAAGTGTCTATGCCACCTTGATTCTACTACTCTGTTTAGTGACTGCCTCTTCCAAAACAAGATTTCCAGAAAGCCTCTTCCATGATTTGCTTCACTCCCTCTTCCCTGGTCACCTCTTCCACAATTTCTTGACCATCTACCTTGCCACTAAGCTCTTTTCTCTTTACCACCCTCTTCCACTTCTGGAACCAGGAACCATTAGTAAAATATTTCTGCCGTTTATTGCTGGACAGGATGTGTCACTGTCCTCTCCTTCATTCCTACTGACCAACCCTGTTAACTTTCCAGACCAACGTGTCCCTCCTTAGTCAACTCTCCTCTGTGTTTTGTTTGTGAATGCTAATTCCTTGGGAGCAAGGGTTGCCTTCACTTTTATATCTATATACCCAGCACTCAGCTGCATGCTTTGGCATGTAGTAAGTGCTTAATAAATGCCTTTTGATTCATTTATATTGTGTTATTCTTGTCCTTGATATTCCTTAAAGCCTTTATTCAGGATCTAGCCAAGTCACTGTGAGACTTTCTTTCATTTAATGTAATTGAGAATGCAATGATTTGTAAACTATCCACCTGCTATCCCTTGATCTAAACCTTTGACTATCCCATCTCTTTTATCTATTACACTTGTTTTCAATGTCTTTTATGCCACTCTTCAAGAAAAAAAAATGCATCTTTGAGAACAAGTTGCTGTTACTTGATACACTTCTATGTGTTTTTCAGTTATCCTTTGGGACTTAGAAAGTATGGTCTACAAAGATCATGGTGTTGCATGACTCACAAACATATAGTTTCTCTGGTAGAATACTGTGTTTTTTTAAAGAGTAGTTTGATGTTTAGAATCACTGAAAATATAGTTTCCTATACGTTTCAGATGGTTTCTGGACTGAAATGTTTATTTTCCATTGATTAACATCTGTAAGAAATGGTAATAAATAATCTTTATCTTTACTTCTGCCCCATTCCCATTATCCAGAATCTATAGTTTGTTTTAAAAAAAAAGTTAGATTGGAGCAGCAGCTAGGTTGCACATTGAATAGAGCACTGGCCCTGGAGTAATGAGGACCTGAATTCAAATCTGACCTCAGACACTTGACACACTTACTAGCTGTGTGACCTTGGGCAAGTCACTTAACCCCAATTGCCTTGTGTTCTCCCCTCCAAAATACAAAGACATTAAAAAGTTAGATTGGTACTGTTGTCATTGCATAAAGTATTTTATTTTCATTTTAATCTTTTCTTGAATCACAAAATATTAGATTTGGATGGAACATAAGTCCAACTCACTACCCTCTATTCAGACCAGACATCCATGTTATAGTGTATCTGATATGTGATCATACACTCTTGCTAATTGAAGAGAGATCCATTTACTTTTTTAAAAATCACATTCCACATCTAGATAATTCTAAGTGTTTCAGCGCAGACTGATACCTCTAATATGTACACTGGCTGTATGTGACCCTCTATAAGTCATTTGCCAGCTCAGTGCTTGAAGAAACAGCATGTAAATTATAGGGAAGGTCTGGACCTACATTGGTACAAAGAGTTTCATCACCTAGGAATTCCCTATACAAATGAAATTATGGATCCAGTCCCTATCCCTAGGACCTAGGAGGTCATATAACTAAATGTCACCTACTTCAAAGTGAATCTTTTGAAAATGTTATCTTAATTATCAGCTAAATTTTCAGTTGGAAAGTTAGCCTATAGTTTTTACTCTGCTTAAATCAATCAGTCAATAAACAGTTATTAAGCACCTATGTTCCAAGCACTCTGCTAAGAGCTGGCCACACACACACACACACACACACACACGGCGGTCCCTGCCCTCAGTTAGTTTACAATCTAATAAAAGAGACAACATGTAAATAAACATATACAAAGCAAACTATACACAGAAAAAATGGGAAATAATTAACAACAGGAAGTCACTGGAATGAAGAGGAATTTGGGAAAATCTTCCTGTAGAGGACAGGATTTTAGTAGACATTTGAAGGAGGCTAGGAAGCTGGTAATCAGAGTGAAGGAGAGAGAGGGTTCTAGGAACGGGGGACAGCCAGAAAAAATACCCAAAGTTAAGACATGGAATGTCTTATTAGTGGAAAAGCCATGGGGTCAGTGTCCTTGAATCAGAAGACAGGAAAGGTAAAAAGGAACTCATTTGTAAAGGGCTTTGAATGCTAAGCAGTATTTTGTATTTGAAGGCAATAGAAAACGTATCTGACAGATGGAAAAAAATTAAATCACAGAGTAAGATGCTGGCTCTTGTTTGTATATATGGGAAATTTAATGATTTGTGTAGCCAAAGACTAGAACAGAGAAGATAGCTTTGCTTCTAAGAAATATTCAGAGGATTCTAAGTAAATTCTAGGTATTGTATGGCTCTTCCTACAATTTGAAAAGACATTTAATCTAACACTATTTGATACAGAACATTTTCTGCTGAATTTCATATAATTCTTTCTACAGTGATTACATTAACTCTTTTTTTTATCTAGAAAAAGTACTTGTAAACAATGAACTATAAAATGATCACATGGTAATAAGCAACATAAGTATCAAATATTGAAAATATCAATAGATTTATAGTTTTAATAGTATGCATATTAAAGAATCAAAATTGACATTTGTCATAAATAATAACCAGTTATCTGTGAATGAGCCATTGTTAAAATAAACATTACCATGTTCATCATTATTTAAATGGAGCTCTCTTGGCCTTGCTCCATGGAACTATTCCGTGGTTCAAAGGCAAACAAATCAACTGGCTGATTTTAAATTTTATAAGTTTTCACTAAAAATGTGAATATAATTAAGCTAAATATGATTCTTTGGTGCTAGGGGGTATTCCTTGCCTTATAACATTAAGATGGCTCATTAAAAAAAATGCTTCCTGAAAACAAAGGTAAGGAAGCTCCTTTGATTAATGTTAGCAGCAATATTCTCTACAGCTGACATTATTAGAGAATTGCTTGAGAGATACCAAGAACTTAATGGACTTTCTCAGTGTCACACAGCTAGTATGAGTCAGAGATAAGACTTGAACCCAAGAATTTCTGGCTTTGAGGTCAAATTTGTCCATTATAACATACTGCCTATTCAAAGCATGGCACATTGAAATGAAGCATGTAAAGAAAATACAGATAAAGTCTTAATTACAAAATAGATTTCAAAAACCAAAAACTACACAGATTTCTGATCTAGGCACGCTTTTGCTAGCACATCTTGAAGTTAATCGTTCTGGAGAATTCTCAAAAATGATGAAAGTTTTCAAAATGATTTATCAGAACTTCCACAATATTTACCTTGGTAAAGTTCTCCTAGTGATTTGTTCCATGGATGACCTAATGCAGTGTTTGCTTGTTGTTCTTTTTGTACAATATGAAGAATCTTGGATTGTGAATTAGAATCCTAGCTCTGCCTTGTTTTGCTTATGTGACCTTGGATAAATCACCTTATCCATCTAGGCCTCAGTTTCCTCATCTGTAAAATGAGAATATTGATTAGACAGACTCATAAAGTCATTTCCAGCTATAAATCTAAGCTCTTACATTTGTTCTTATAGCAAACGTATACAAATAATTATACCCATTTGATTAAGATGTAATTATAATTGTACTGGCAGAAATATAGTTCAGTGGTTAACCAGGGACCTCTCAGCTAAGTTCATGGGAGCAAGCAATCTTGACCATGCCCTATCCTTAACCTACACTTGAATTTTGCTCTTAGTTCATTACTTTGCTGCTCCCTGTCTCTGCCATAGAGAAATTGGACTCCCCTCTCACTTCAACCCATGTCTCAGATTCCTAGGGAACAATTCTATTTGTGGTTCTACTATAATCTTTTTCTCCACAAAGAAGGGAAAGTTAATAAGGAACCAAAAATATAAATATCAATCATAATGGATTGTAAGCTACTTGAGGGCAGAGCAACTGTCTTTTGCCTCTTTTTAAATCTGTGTTTCACACAATGTGTGGTGCATAGTAGATGTTCAATAAACCTGAATATGAAACAGGTGATACTAGAACCATACCAAAATGTGAATGAAAATAAAGAATAATAGAATGATTAGAATAGATTCCAGTAAAATCCCTACAAGTCTGGTCAGTTAAAAGGCTAATATTTAAGACTCACTGCAATGTCTGTAACCAATTTCTTTGCAAGGCTACTAATTAACCATTTTACATTTTATCCCCACTAAGTGTGACATGTTCCATGCATTCTCAAAGTTGTTCTTGCTCTCTCCTAATCTCATTCTCTTCCTATTGGTGACTCTCCCTTATGGTCACTTTGACGTTGCTATTGTTGCCACTACCTTGATGCTTAGGGGTCCCAGAAATGGGAAGACATAGGCTGCTTTTCAAGATGTCAGGAGGCTTTGTAGCAAAAGAATAAAAAAAAATTACAAACAGGAGACAGCTCTCTCTGATGCACAGACACATGTTCATTGTGACCCTGTAGTGTACACCCTACCCTCATTCTGCACCTCAGAAAACTCATAGAGCCACCTTGACACTGTAAGACCAGAAGAAACTAAAGACCTGAGAAGCAAACATCACCCCGTTAGTATATACAAGAAATTTCAGCTAAAATTTCATAATTGACACCCAGTACAAATCCCTGAGTCATCATGGCCTGTGAGAGCAATCAGAAGATATCTGTACCTGCTCTAAAGTATAGAAGGAAGGGCCTTCCATCACACACTACTGGATTCAATTTAATATAAGCTTCTATGTTCTTTACTGGAATGCTGACTAAAGATATTCCAAGGAGGTCAAGGAGAACAAATGGGCATTATGGAAAAATATCAAATTAGGCAACAGTTAAGGTTTGGACCCTCTTTGGGCTCTTTTTTTTTGGAGGTGGAAGGCAGGGCAATTGGGGTTAGGTGTCTTGCCCAAGGTCACACAACTAGTAAGTATTAAGTGTCTGAGGCCAGATTTGAACTCAAGTCCTCCTGACTCCAGGGCCAATGCTCTACTCACTGTACCACCCAGCCATCCCAAGGGCTCTTCTTTAATTGTGAGTATGTGCCATGGATCACTAATGGGAAATACATTTACAATGTACTCACACTGTAAGCAGGAGTTCTCAAACTTTTTGGTCTCAGGACCTCATTAAATTCTTTAAAATTATCAAGGACTCTCCCCCACTAAGAACTACCATATCAGAAATTAAATATCTTACTGTTATTATGAAAATACTCTTAACCTCTTGGACCCCCAGAATGGGGCCTGGACCACACTTTTAAGAATGGCTACTAAAGAGTAACTTAAGAAGGCCCCTAGGTGCAATTGAAAGGTCATTCATTAAATTAAGAATTAGGATGCTAGGGCTATATTCTTAGGTCTATCACAAATGGACTATGTGTCTTAACCTTTCTTCATAACAGCTTTCCCATCTAGGAATGACAAAGAGGGGTCAACTGTATGATTTCTAAATTCCCTTCTAGCTCAAGAATTCTAAGAATTGAGTGTTATGAATCACTGTTGACATGATGCCTGGCATCATAATTCACAGGTCATAGAAGTCCCAAACTGTCTGAAAGAATCATGCCCTCTAAGCCAAGTGCTTCTCAAGCCAAGTGCTGTACTGAAATTTGAAAATCTTATTTCTAAAACAAAGTGCATGTGCTACATCATTCCCTACCTCTTAGAGACTGAAATTATTGTTAATTACTATTGTAATACTTAACTAGCTAAATATCTAACTAGCTCAGAAGAATCATTCTACTCTATTCCCACATTCAAAATAGCATATCTTGCCAGTCAATCAAACACAAGGACCTGCTTCCTGGCTTAAATCTAAAACTCCTTGAACATCAGTTGGTCAATAAATTTCCTTCCACTGTTCTACATGGTCATCATAGTGGCCTCCTTCCCCAGTTTTAAAGGCAATTCCAGGTTACTCAAAGACAGTCCTTGAAATGTGAACCTGGAATGCTCAAGAGATATCATCCTCATAGTTATTCTAGATATTCTTCAATGGACTTGGACTAGTATAACCTTTCTGTAGGCCATAATCAATGTGTGGCTAATTCATATTCTCAAAGGGGAACTGGGAAGAATCAATGACTAGGAAGCAAACCTATAATTACACAAATGGACTTTCATTTACTGCTAGAGCCACCTGCTCCCTAATCCCAACCCCAAACCAATTTCAACTTGTAAAGAAGTTTGGTGAATACTAAAACTTTTTTGTAATACCCGCTGGCATAAATACTTACATCCTAATTTTAATGCAGTCAGAATACTTACTTATCTGGCATTCTACCAATTAGAGTTTCTATTAATCAAGATTCCTAAATATCATTATAGATAGGTCCTCTATATCAGGGGTGGGGAATCTGGAGCCTTGGGGTCACATGTGGCCCTCTAGGTCCTCACCTGTAGCCCTTTGACCGAATCCAAACTTAACAGAACAAGTCTGCTTAATAAAAGGATTGGACTCGATCAAAGAGCCACACCCAAAGATTTAGAAGGCTACATGTGAACCCAAGGTCCCAGGTTCCCCACCCCTGTTCTATACATTGAGTTATAATTTATATCTATAATAATAAGCCTAAATCATATCAAGGTCCTGCAGTACTTTCTAAGCAATCAAGGAAAAGTTAGAGTATATTAAGCATAGTTCTTTGTTGAATATATTTGAGATTCTATTTGTATGAAAATTTCTCACTATAATAGACCATATATTAGAAAAGATCTTAGTGTTGAGAAAGACTGAAGACAAAAAGAAAAGGGGATGGCAAAGGATGAGATGGATAGTGTCATGGAAACAACAAACATGAACTTGCACAGACTTCAAGGAGTAGCAGAGGACAGAAGGGCCTGCAGTGCTATGGCCCATGAGGCCATGAAGAGTTGGACATGATTGAACACCTGAACACCAGCAACAAACATAATACTTGACCAAACGAGTTAACCTTAAGTCCATCAAGCATATACTATCTGACAGATAGCATATGAAGTACTAGACTAAAATACTTCATAACAACTAGCATTTGTTAGACAACTATTAACAAATAGAACTTAAAGTCAGGAAGATATATGGACTTGAAGCCTGCCTTTTGCAGTAACATAACTTCACATTTCCCCTTTGATGCTGCATGAGCATTGACAAATAACTAAACCTCTATGAAACCCAACTTCCTCATATGTGAAATTAGGGAGTTGGATTAAATCAGGAGCTTTTGGCTTTTTTTGTCCCAGACACCTTTGGCAATCTGATGAAACCTATGGACCTCTTCTCAAAATATTTTAAATTTTTAGGGTTAAAAATAAGTGAAAATAAAGATGTCATGTTTTCATCCAGGGGTTTCATATACCCCATAAAATCTATCTATAGACCCCTCAAATCTGCCTATAGACCCCAAAAGGGTTGATGCCTGGAGCAGGCAATTTTTAATTGTTCCTTCCAGTTTTAATCTGTGGTACTATGACCTATTGCCTATGTTACCCACAGACACATTTATTAACCTTCCTGAGTCTGTTTTTTCAAGTCTAAAATGGAGAGAAGAGTATTCATAGTACCTACCTCAATGTTTTGTTATGAAGCATTTCTCAGTCAATTTAAACCTTGAAGCATCATATAAAAACCAGCTATTATTACCATTATTACAGAGTGCTGAGTATATAAAGATGTTTTCATTTAGAGTCAAATATTCAAACTATAACTATTCCATTCTCCATTACTTTCTTATGTGTGAAATCAAGTTATTATAATAGTCTTCTGGTAAAGATCAGGCTGGTCACAAAGACCCTGGGAGTCAAATCAAGTATTTGCTAAGCATTTATGATGTGCCAGGTTCTGTGCTAAGCACTGGTTATACAACTACATGCAAAAAGAAAGAAAGTCCTGCCCTTGAGCTGCTTACATTCTAAAGGGAGAAGATAATTCACAAAAGGGTGCTGAAAGTGAATGAAGAAGTAAAGGTGAGGAGGGGATGGTAGAAAAAGTCCAGAGAAGATCTTTGACAGGAAGGAGATATGACTGGCCAAAGAGATCCTTCTTAAATGGAGATTCTGGGAGGAGCCATCCAATCAGAAGGAGAAGCCCCAGGGAGGAGTCTGAAATCTGAAGATTCCAGGACTATAGTGAATTTCCAAGATGAAGAACTTTGTATTTCTGCCCAGATTGGGAAGAGAAAAAACTAGTGTAAGATCAGGTCTAGAGACTGGGGTTGTTTCCCTAAAACAGTCAGTTTTTGGAGTATCTCATGAGAGGACTCAAGCAGAGTAAAACAGGGAGGTTATGGGCTTTCCCCCTGACTCAGGGAGCACTAAAACTACTTCTTGGTGGCAGCAGTGACTCCACTTCCCTCCCTTAAACCAAAGCTTCCAAGCAAGACTAGGACAGATGAAAATTAAAGGGAAAAGTGGGAAGTATAAAACTATAGGTTTTTGTGCTCTTTAATTTTGTTTTAAATAACAGGAACTTGCTCAAGTGACTAGAGTGCTGAGAGAAAAATAGACAGTAGGAATTTGTCTTCTTGTTTCCCTCTACCTTACTCCAAAGAGGTGGAAAGGGCATCCATTCCTAATCATGTCCTTGTAGTCTGTTAAAGACTTCAACAGACTGATCTAATCTTATCTCTCATGGAAATGTGGTACACCTCACTTTTCTTCCTTCTGCATGTGGTGATATGAAACAGCTCTGGTAGCCGCAGAGGAGACAGTAACCTTTCCTGGTACAGGACTGGGATCTCAACTCCAAACTCATTGTTAGACTGCTTTCACTCTCCAACTGGGGGCATAATCTTGAGATTTGTTTCATCAGTACATTTACAAGGGCAGAATTCCTCTGTGAACTTGGGACCTTTTGGAGAAACCGTGTGTGTGTGTGTGTGTGTGTGTGTGTGTGTGTGTGTGTATGCGCACGTGTGTGCGCATTTAAACCAGCCAGATGTTCCGGTCTATGCAGCCAAGAGCTGTCATTTTTCCCCTAATTTAGGGAATCAGTGGGACCCCTTTCAAAATCATCTATGACTTTCAGTCTTAGGAAAGAAATGATAGCCAACTCATAACATATTCATCTCCCTTCTCCTTCATAATTACTAGATTTGTGATGTTTGGGGTTTTTTTAATTGGGTCTCATGAGTATTTCCTTTTCTCCATGAAATAAAATCTCATCTCTTTTTTTTCTTATTTATTTATTTATTTATTTATTTAATTTTTTTTATAACAAGGACCAACATAAAGTCCTGTATTTGTATTCTTTTTGTCACTCTTCTTATTTTATTTTTAATTTAGTTTTTTATTTGTTTTCTTGTTTTCATTTTCATTACATTTTTGAATTACAAATTTTCTCCCCGTCTTGCCCCTGCCCCAACCCTAAAACAGCAAACCCACTGTAAAGTCCCACCCCTGCTCTGCTCTCTTATTTTCTGGTAGGGCAGGGAGGGTCTCCCTATCCCAG
>CM053593.1:227991142-228009721 GCA_028646575.1 Pseudocheirus occidentalis | reverse complement strand
CACCCCAGGACCACCACCCAAGACCATGCTCTGGATCCAGGCCACTCAACACAAGAGCATTTGGCCCTGATCAATCGATTCAGCCCCCCTGCAGAGTCCGCAGGCCAGGGTCTCTGAAGCAGCCTGGTGTGCACCACCGAGGTTCCAGCAGTTCCCTTCCCCTACTGCTTCCTTGACCTGGGGGCAGATTGGCCGAACTGCTTTACCACTCCCAAATTAATTTTCAAAGTTTCACTTTCACTAACCGGTCTCTGAGGATTTGAAGATCCCTTAGGCAGGTGCTTTAGATTTTCTTTGAAGTAGACTCATGCTGCAGCTTGGGAGACTCAGTTCCTCCAGGCTGCCCTGGGGCCTAGCGTGGCCCCAGCTGCGGTTTTGGGCCCGGTCTCTGCTTCACTGTGGTGTGAGCAGCCCCTCTCCTGTCCCCTTCTTCACACCTTGGCAGATGTGGATGTGCTGGAGGCTGTAGAACCTCTGAAGACTGGCTCTGATGCCCGCTCAGCTCAGCCAGGCTTCTTCCCACCACCCCAGGCCTGGCCGTGGTCTCAGCTTCAGGCTGTTCCAGCCTCTGTTCCTGGCTGCTGGGATGAGCCCCTGCTGCTGAGCTGCCTTCAGCGAGAGATGTGTTCTCTGTATTTTTGTGTGAGTCTGAGAGTCCTAGGCTTTATCTGGGCTCATGTTTTATGGGTGTTTAGGGTAGCAGTGTGGGAGCTGCGGGACCTTGCTACTTCTACGCCACCATCTTGGCTCCACCCCCCCCCCCCCCCGTAATCTCATCTCTTTTAATGCTTAACTCCTTGGACCCTCTGCCAGAAGTCTTGCCTTGGCAGCATTAACTTGAATTGTACAGAGAAAATCCCCAATTCCATCTACTTCTCTCCCCAGGATTTTTTTCCTCCTTTACTTCATAATCTCACTGTGAGCATTCATGTGTGCACAATTGGCCCAGATTTGGATGACAGTCTGTATTTCAGTACATTGTATATGGAGAAAGTGTTTAAAACAATCTGGTTTACAGTAATAGCACTTAGAGAAGCAGCAATAGTCTGTTGCCATTAGCATAACCATGGCTGGCTTTCCCTCTATTAATTTCTCCATTAGGGAATAAGTCAAACCAGGATTTGTAACCTGGGATGCACAAAATTTATGGATAGATGTCAGTGGGTCCATGAGATTGGATGGATAAAAAAAACCATGAACCTTTATATTTACTAGCCTCTAATTGAAATTTAGTATTTCCTTCCATTATGAATGTAGGCAACAAATCACAGTAGCATTTGGCTTCATTAGCCTGCAAAAGGGATTCATGACATCCACCAAAAGAAAGATTAAATACCTCTGGAAAGGAATGAGGGGAGGTTAGCAGGGAACAGAATATCTGCATCCAGGAAAGAATAAGTAGAAGGTCAGTGCAAAATAAACTTCTCACAGCCCCATTTTTGCACTTAGTTACTGGGATTCTGATAAACCATTAGATTATTATCAGGATTTAAATAGGCACTGAAAAGTTCTGGAATTATATCCTTGACTCCTCAGTACTTGTCTCTTGGGGAGATGGGATGGGATGGTTAAATGATACTCAGTTGAACCTCTACTGTCAGAATTCAGCATCTAGACTCAAACTAGGACACTCCTCTCACTCTAACCTCTACCATTCTTCACCCATCCACCAAGTTACAATCTCCTTCCTCTTTTTGCTTTTCCAACTCACTTGCTGGGCTTTTGCCCTATCTACCAACCAGCCTCTCCCAAGATCAGACTCAAACATATAGTATTCTGGATAGTTATTCTTCCGGAAAAGTCTGAAACCTCTTGGAATGTCTAAAGCACTGGAAAGGAGAATTGCCTGGGATAGGTAGTTGTTCGCCTACATCTCTTTGCCCCTTGTCTTAGCCTTTTTTGAGGACTTCCAAAAAGATACTACATAATTTATTAAAAATACTATTTGTGTGTGTGTGTGAAAGAGAGACAGAGACAGAGAGAGAAACAGAGAGGCAGAGAAAATGTATGTATGGTACTGAGCGAAAGCCCCAGGTACAATCTAAACATCTGAAGGCAAGGCACTTTTTTTTTTATCTCTGTCTTTCCAATACCAATACAATGCCTGGAATATAGTAGGCCTTTAATAAATTGTAATTGAATTGAACAAACCATAGGACCAAAGCACACAGAATTCTATTTGCTAGTATAATTGTTTGTAGTTACTTCCAGAGTTGTAGATAAAAGTAAAACTAATCAAAATTAGTTTCTGACAGTCTTTTATCTCCTTTCTTCATCCCTCTCTTCTATTTTGCTCCTTTCCTAAGAACCCAGGACCTCTAAATTTCTAATAAATATGAATCCTTGGGGATTATTTTTATTTAAATAATGAACAATGAGCCTACTTCTCCAAGTATATTTCATAATTTACTAAATGGTAGTGAAGAAGCCTAATTGAATTGATATCTCTTCCAAGAACACATTATCAGTGCAATAGTAAGACCATGCCATGGCAAAAATTAGTCTGAATACCACTTAAAATTGTGAGCTGATTGGAGTCTAGAATCTATTCAAATTCACCTGTGATGATCATAAGCATTTTTACCTACTAAAAACTGCGCCTGACTGAGCATTAGAGGAATTTGTTCAAATTAAGACTGAAAAAAATTCAAGAAATCCTCCAATGGCTAGGCCTAAAGAGCTCATCAGTCCACAGATAGTTAGTGACTCTAGTTTTACCCATAACCACTCAAAACATTGTGCTAGGTACTCCGAGTACCATGCTTAGCCCTGTCAGAGAGAATCCTCTTTTCATTAGTCTCTAAACAATTTTCTAATCTCTATCCTGACCAAAAGATGAACTCAATAAACATCAGTTGATTAATAGAAAAGAAAGAAAGGAAAAGGAGGCTAGGGGAAAGGAAGAAAATCACATATTATCAGCGTATTATTGCTCACTTATTTTTTCAAGTAAAAGAAAACTAAAGATATTTTATCAGTTGCCAAAACAAAATGAGTCTTGGTTTGAATCTATACCTTTCAAATGAAAATAAGATGTTCTAAAGGTTCCTTGCTTTAAAATAGTTTCTCTGGTAATCTGCTAGCCACTACCTTCCCTTTACATTGCTCTGGGTAGAGATGGGAGGGGGGATGGAGGAGAGGGTTATCATGTTGTACACTCCTTATTTGCTTTGAGGCCTTCAAATTTCATCTTCGCAATGGTGCCTTCCAGTGACCCATCTGCCCTATCATTTGATCTAATAGTTATGAAATTGGAAAGCTTTGACAAACTCCCATCTAGCTTTGCGGAGCCAGAGGAAAGGTTTTACTGTGGATACTACAAATGGGAATCCTGTAAAGAAGCTTTCCTCCTCATAACTTTTAAATTAAAGGCAAAGACTTTCTCAAGTTGCCTTGAGACTAAATTCTTTCTGAACTATAATTACTTAAATTCTAATTTTGCATTTATATCCTGATATTTGTTTTCTAGGCCCTAGGGGCAAAGCTCACTACTGTCATGTCACTTTGGTTTCCAATGGATTTTCTAAGGCAGAGCTTGCTAGGATTTCTCACCCTTTTTTTTTTTTTAAGCTTTCTGGTTTCGGCTAAAAATTATCCAACTCACATCTGGCACAGAGAGGCTGTTAAAAAGATTAGGTTGTCTTGCTTTCAAAAACTGAGTCTGTAAAGAGGCTTAGTTTAAGACAGGCCTCTTACTCCCTATGCTGCTTTCTCCCTTCATGGAGAAAAGCCAGACTTCTTCCAATGCCTATTGTGTTTTGCTGAAAATGAAGCTTTTTCTAATGAAGAACTTCAGGCATAGATTTCCTAATAGAAACAGAAATTCAGGGTCACATAGAATTTTTCTAGTCTGAAAAGTACTGTCATATTTGATGATGATAAATAGCAGAGAAATCTTTTCTTCACTTCGTAACAAAAAAAATACATTTTAGGCTGTCTTGCAGAATTATTGAAAATTTCCTTCAATTAAATACCTGTGCTTGAATAATAGTTTAAAATTTACATAAGGCCTTTGTTAAAGTGAATTTTTTGGAAGGGAACTAATGCTTTCAGTTTCTTTGGAATATCTTTAGTGATTTAGATCTAGGATTGAATTAGGAGCCTAAGAAGTAGAAGTAATCTTATTTTTTATAGGTCCAACTTAATCTCCCTGAAATGCTTATATCTAGACCAACCTAGCTGATATCTAGATCATGTATTATATAATAAAATAAGACCCTGACCCCTAAGTAAGTTAAATCAACTTTTCAAAGCAGATTGAAAGAGCACTGGGTTTAGAGTTAGAGAATATAGGTTCAAATCCTATTTATACCATCTGTGAGAACTCACGCAAGTTATTTCTCTTCTCTGGGTCTCAGTTTCCTTATATGTAAAATGATGAGGTTAGACTCATTGCCTCTGATGTTCTTTCTTTGCCTAAAGCTGTTATTCAATGATCAGTTATCTCAAGCCTGTAAGGTACCATATTACCTATCAGAAAAGTTAAATTACTAAATTGTCTGTTTGAGAGGTAGTGTAAGAAAAATGAATTAAAAATTATTGTGTGCCAGATATTATGCTAAGTACAGAGCATATAAGTGCAAAAAAATGAGACTATTCCTTTTTCAACAAATTTACATTCTAAAGAGGGGAGACAACATACAATATGGAAGCAGTGGTCACTGAAGGGAGTATTTGACAGTCACAAGGATGGTGAGTCAATCAATAGTCAGTCAGTTGATGTATCTTTTCCATGGGACGTTCAAAGTTGATAGTGAGAAGGTCTGGGAGTATTGCTGAATGAGATATGAAGCATGGTCTGATGGTCAGGTCTGAGGCCTGGGGCTGGATAGATGTGCTGGATTAGTTGAGCTTTCACTCAGTTACTCACCAGTAAGGCAGCTGAGACAATAAAGAACCAGACATGGAATCAGGAAGACCTAGTTCAAGTCCCAACTATGACACATACTGTTTGTGGAACCCTAGATGAGATACTTAGCAGATAAATCTCTTAAGATCACAAAATGCAGAACAATCGCCTATTCCTGTTAGTAATTTCCCTTTCTCACTGAAATCAAAGAATTAGGCCCCAAAATAATAATGGAAACTATGAAGGAGGTATTGTATAGGGTATTAAATACTAAAAGTCTATAGATGCAGCCTTGCATAGTCGATAGAGTGTTAGACTTGGAGGCAAGACGGCACGGGTCCAATCCTGCCTCTAACATTTACTGTTTGATTCTGGAAAAATCCCTTAACATCTCTCTGCCTCAAGCACAGATTTATCTGTGATTTATCTACTGAGTCATAGAATAGAGTTGCTATAGGTCTGGTGGAGGAAGTTCCCAAAGTGTCTCATATTTAGTAGTTTACAATGATTAAAAATATGTTCCTTTATCTTCTTAGAATATTTCTAATATTGTTATGCTTCATTTCCGTTTTTTCTCCCCTGTTGGACTCTAATTCCATTAGTTGTACAGGTAGAGTAGAAATGTTTGTTCCAGGTGAGTGAAAGCTGTTCATGTTATAGAGTTAATCTGTTCATACTTTGGGGAAAGGATGATAGGATGATGCAAGCTGTTTTTCCTAATATTTACTTGGCTCTGTGATTACAAAAGAAAGCTTACTTCTGGAGAAATGAAGACAAACCAGGCAGTAAAAACATCAAATAGCAATTTAAAGTAGCCCAGGCTCACAATAAGCATTCCATGTTATGTCATAAAATAACCAAGTTACTAGGAAAAATCTCACTATAGTACAGCTGGTAGGAGAGTTGGGCTTGTCCTTTACATAGTCTATAAAGTTGTGCTTTGAGACATGCCAGAAGTCCTTATTTTCTCTCTAAATATCTTCTACATTGGCTTGTCATGGTGTTCAACATTCCCTATTACCTGGACTGAGTTTATTACTATTAGAGTTACTTCTTTGTATTACCAATCATATATAGGAGCATTGTCTCCTCCGAGGTTAAAAAAGAATCTGGGAGGGTTCTCTTTTAGTGTTACATCTTCAGTATGAATTTCTAAAATCAATTCATTCCCAGTCCAGAAAGCACTAGAAACCTAGCCTCAAAGGACAGGTTTTTTGTTTGTTTGCTTGCTTTCTAATGTTCAGAGGCTGGGAAGAGAAAAATAAGTGAAGAGCCTTGGTGTCTACTCACACAGCTCTCCCCTTACTTCAGATTCTTGTCACCTCCTGCCTAGTCCATTACAAGTCTCCTAACTGGTTACCTTAAAGCAAGTCTCTGGCTACTCCACGCTATCTTCCACTTTACAGCCAAAGTGACTCTCCTCAAGAATAGATCCGGCCATGTAACTAATCTACTCAAACCTTTCCGGAGGCTTCCTATTGCATCAAGAATAAAGCAGAAACTGCTCTGTTTATAGCTTTTAAAGTCCTACACAACCGGACCTCAAACTATCTTTATTATACACTATTACACCTACTACACTCCATGATCTAATCAAATTGGCTTTCTGTTTGTTTCTCATTCATATCACAGTCCCCCTCCTCTGGACCTTTACACTGTCCATCCCATATGCCTGAAATGTTCTCCCGTTTTACATCTACCTCACTGAGTTCTTAATTTCTTCCTTTTAATGCAGCTCAAGAATTATTTCCTACATGAAGCCCTAAATTCTACTGTCTTCCCTCCGATTTCATCTTGTATTTCACTATTTCGTATATACTTTGCTTTATTGGCTTTGTGTTACATACATATATGTGGGAGGTATAGAACAACATATATTTTAATGAAGTAGATGCATATTATACACACACATGCATATACATATATGTATATACATATACATGTGTCTTGATATCTCTGTATGTATGTATATAGACATATAAACATTATCATATGTTATTATGATATTCAGGAGATGAGAGCATGGATAATTTTTAATTGTTTTCAAATTTTTAGTGTTAATAACAAGAATAATATAATTTTATATGGTCTGATAAATTTCAACTGGTATACCACCTTTTTGGTATCCCATCACTATATATTATTATATTATATATAAGATATATGAACATTCTAATGGGGTAGATATCAGGGATTTCAAGTTCAATTAGAATGGGAGTTATTAAACTACACACAAGGATTCTTGCAAGCCACATGTTAACTTAGCCACAGATTCATATTATATATGTTTTATTTTACTTTTGTTTATTTCATTAGATATTTCCCAATTACATTTTAACTTGGTTTGGTCCATCGTCGGGAGTATTATGAGTTTCGTTGTGTTAGGTACCTCAGGATATACACAATTTTTATGGGTATTATATGTATATAATTATAATGTAAGATACATTGTATGTGTATTACATAAAATAAACATAATAGCATGTTATGTTAGATTCATTATATTATATTACATTACATTATGTTACATTATGTTATGTTGTGTTGTATTGTGTTGTGTTTTATATCATATCCTAGCATATCGTGTTTATCTGCCCCCTTCAGATTTTTTTTTCCTGAAAAGGGACTATTTAATTCTTATTACTTTTATTCCTAACACTTAGTACAATTCTTGCCATATAGTAAATGCTTAATAAATACTTGTTGATTGACTAACTAAGACAAAGCAATATTTTCCCTTTTTTAGCTGGGGTTGGGAGAATGATTAAAGAAAATCAACTTAAGGGAATAAAAAATTCAATCTGGGCCACGTGGGTCCAACACCTAAAATGGGGACCACTATTTAGGGAGTAAGAAAAGTGTTGGTCTACCCAAAAAAGGGCAAACTAGTTGAAATTTTTCAAACCATATAAAATTATATTCTTGCTGTAGTCATTATCATTAAAAATTTGAGAACCATTTAAAAAATGTTCTTTAATCTTCATCTCTGAAACTAATTATTTTGTATGTCCAGTAACTTTCACCTAATAGAATCTTCACTTAACTGCTAAACTGCCTTATTATAGGATTGTAAAATCATAGACTTAAAACTGGAAGGGACATCAGAGACTGAGTCTAACTCCATTTTACACATGAGGAAACTGAGGCATGAAAAGGTTAAATAATATTTCTCTTAAGTAATATTACACAGCTATTGGTTTCTAAGACAAGATTCAAACGTGGGTTTTCTGATTCCAAGTCTAGTTCTCTACCCACTGCATCACTTAGCTGCCTAATTTAACTATTTTGTATTTAATTGTATTCATTCTCTTTATAGTTATTTGTACTCATCTCTCACATTAGGATGTAATTAATTGAGAGTAGGAATTGTTTCTTTATTTCAGTGTCCATACTACCTAGCATAATCCCTGGTGCATTTTAGGTTCTTATTACATGCTTATTGATTGATTGATAATGTCTATTTTATATACATGTAATATTCATACCAAGAATAGTAAGATGAACTGCTAGACTGCCAGATACTACACGTGTGCACGCACACACACATTATTTTTTTCCATTTTCCAAATAAAGCTTTTAATAAAGTAGAAAAAAAATAAAGCAAAGTAAATTTTATTTTGGGATCTCATAAAATTCCTATATTCTAGTACTTTAATTAGATTTAAATCCTGAATTGGCAGAATTCAAATTTTAGAAATATATTTCTTCATTGAGCCAAATAGGAATTATTACACTCCTATGGAGGAAATTCTCTATTCAGTTTTTAAATTAACTGATTTTACCAAGAAACTAATCATATTAGTGCTGCAAAGAAAAATCAATAATATTTTAATATTAATATTGAGTATTTTATTGCTGAAGAAGTATATTTGTTTATATTAGTCATTTTTAAAATAATCATATTCTTATTTTTAGATGGGTGAACCTTATGTATTTGACCTCTGAGATATGGTAAAGTACATTTTGTTTTTCTTTATTGTTCCTAGAGACAACAGACAGGAAAAACCAATATGCAATCCATTAAAGTATTATACACAAAGCCTTTCCAACATGATAGCATCTATATATCTAATAATCTCATATTTGGGGCACATATTTGACCGCCTTATGTGGCTCCTTTTTTACATTACTCCAATTATCTATAAAATGGCCATAATCAATCTCTTTCTTCACCTTGGCTTAGAGCTATTGTTATTGTTCATATTGGCATTTTCTCAACTTTTATCTTTTCTTATTAAACTGATTTTGGACTTTGGTATCATCTGTCATTGATGATAGTTGATATTCATGTAAGAATTTAAGTACTGCTACACATTTTACACATGTTATTTCAGTTAACCTCAATAAACATAGGCAGGACAGCTAGGTAGCACAGTGGATCGAGTACCAGGTCTGGAGTCAGAAAGCCTCATCTTCCTGAGTTCAAACTGTGATCCTGGGCAAGTCTCTTAGTGCTGTTTGCCTCAGTTTCTTCATTTGTAAAGTGAGCTAGAGGAGGAAATGGCAAACCACTCCGCTATGTTTGCCAAGAAAATCCTAAACAGATTTTGTCCAAAGACTCCGACATGACCGAAACTCCTGAACAACAAAAATGTGCAGCCTGGCATAGTGGGTAGAGAGCTGCCCTTGAAGTCAGACACTTGGACCTAAATCACATCTCTTACACACTGCTCTGTGAAACCAGGGTAGTTATTTAACCTCTTGGTGTTCTCATTTAATTCTCAAAGACTAAGAATTGTAGAGAAGATACAGAACTATATTAATAAGGAGCTTCAATTTCAATAGAAGTCCTCTATACTGATAAAATCCCAAATCCAGTAAAAAAAAAAATCCTGTGAGGCAGGAGTTTTTATTCTATCCTCCCTCCCCCCTTTTATACATGAAAAACTTGATCCTCAGAGAGATTGAATGATTAAGCCCAGGTTACACAGCTAATAATTTTCTGAGGTAGTATTTAAAAATAGATCTACCGGCTCCAAGCTTAGGTCTTTGTCTACTATGTTATAATGTCTAGCTAAAGATCATCTGACTAGACACAGGCAGCTGATTCTAAAATGTCTCCTGTGAAAGTGACAATCTACAATTTTCTGTATTCTAGAACATGATGCCTATCTGATAATATGTGTTAGAAGCAGTGTAGTAACAGAGAAAAACAGATTTGCATTGAAATCCTAGCTCAACTATTTACCATCTGTATGACTTCAGACAAATCTCCCTGGACCTTTCAGTTTCTCCTTCTGTAAAATGAGAGTAGAACAAGATGACCTCTGAGGTCTCTTATAGCTCCCAGATCTATCATCTCTGAAAGTTAGCTCAACTTCACTTTTTGTGAGCTACAGTACTCTCCTTGTCTGGTAACTTTCAATTATCTTTTTGAAGACAGAATTTGTGAGAGATGGGAGACTTCTGAGTAATGTAAAAGCCTTCAGCCTCTTGCATTTCTAAAGCACAAATCATTTTCCAAACTACTTGTCACTATCCTACTTATGTATTTGTTTTGAGGTCGCCAATATCAATATACATTAATTGGTTTGGGATACCTTGCTAGGGTCTCCACAGAATTTTCTATTTAGTCATCATCTACAACAGACATTTTCATATAAACTACAACTATAATTGTGTCCATCTCTTTATCATCCATCTTTCTCTTTATCTGGAGCCTGGGTCTCATTATCTCCTGAGGTTTGCCATACATGTGTGTTTCTTAAATGTGTGCCTCACTACAAGTATGGCGTTCTAAGTTTAAGTTTACTCCTCCAGTGGAGGCTGTATTTGTTGGAAGGAGTGAACTAGGCTCTCAGGAGAATGTTTTGTTTTGTCTTTACCATGTTATCTAAGAGTAGTAGTCACTGCTCTTTGGAGAGCCAAACTGCCAATTCTTGTAAAAGTTGGAGAATGCTGATATTTTTGTCCTCTCCTCCTCCTCCTCCTCCTTCTCTTCCTCCTCCTCCTCCTCCTCCTCCTCCTCTTTCTCCTCCTTCTCCTCTTCTTCCTCCTCCTTCTCCTCCTCCTCTTCCTCCTCCTTCTTCTTTTTTTCCTTCTTCCTTCCTCATGGAGCTACTTGATTCCACTTTAAAACTCAAATCACTCTGACTCTCATTGAATGACTAATAATTGCCTTAACCCAAGCCTATAATGGCTTAGTCTTGGGTTGCTTAGAATGAATACAAATATCAATTGTTTTCTATTCTGGCCAGAAACTCTAAAGGTCTTCCCCTCCCAGACTGATATGTTTGTGATCATAAATTGAGCCTTCTTTTGTAACACCTCTTACTCAGTCCTCAGTCATTGTACAGAATTGGTCTCAGACAAATTGAGACCTGGGAAGGACTATAATTTAGAAAAGCAAAGGCCATCCATGCACCCTGGGCCATTGCCAGCCACCAATTGTCTTGTCCTTTGTCCTACCATTGGATTTTGATGACTCTGGAGGAGAAAGTGAGGATGAGGATTTTGCATAGCTCTGTCCCACATCCATGTAAGTGAAGAAATCACCCTCACTCTTGTCATGTCCTTGGTCCTCTTTGAAAATGAAAGACAAAAAACAACAACTCTCTACCTCTGTTAAAGCAAAGAATCAGAGTTCCCTTTGTCCTGGTGCCTTTAAGTCTTTTTACTTTTGTCCTTGCCTCTAGACTGATAAAAGTAAGACAGTCTGATTTCTGACTAATACTGATAAAGTTTCTCATTAAGATTGAAATGCAGATCAGTCCACAGACAAGGTTACAAATAGAAGCTACCATTGTTCTTAAGGGGTATACAAGATTTCTGAGTTGGGGGTGGGGGGAGAAAATGGAGAATACTTTTTAAAATATCCCATGCATTCTCTATTTCTTTGTTTGTGTTTTGAACTTTGATTTCATCCTGTTGGTGATGATTTTGATCCAGATCAACATAGCAAGATATGGTTCCCTCTTCCCCCTTTTTTAACTACATCATTGTGTGATGCGCAGGCCCCATTTCTGGCATTATGCCATTATCACTATGGAAGCAGAAAGAGATTTCACAGGACTGTGAGCCATTTTATATTTTTATCTATTTCATGGGTGCTCATGGCCAAAGAATTTGTCACTAAGTAACCGATTTAATGCTTAGAAGTTTCTCTGTTTTTTTTTTTTAATATCTAAAGAAGAAACAAGTAGTAGAGTTTGGTGAGTGCCTGCTGAGGAGGCAGGCATTTGTCAACCTGACATGAATAATAGAGAGGTCTGCTATCTTCCCAGGTCATGTATCCAGAATGTGCCAGAGAGCCTCCTGAGACCTGTCAAAACTGTCAGCAACTACTCTCTCCTGGTGATTCACATGGTGGTAAATAATGTTGCCAGAAGGAACCTAGGAAGCATTTCTAAAAATTTATGAAGTGCTGGGCAAGAAACTAATGCTATTAAGGATACAGGTGGTGTTTGCATCCCAGCTGCCAACTGAAGTTAGGGTTTCAAAAGAAAGAGATAGACTTGGTAAGGGATAGCAGGCCCAGAAAATAACCAGATCTGTCTGATCAGGAGATAATTTTGGCAATTGTGTGGAAATTGGATTGGAGAGAAGAGAAACTAGAAGTTTGGAGACTAATCGGGAAGTAGCGATGGCTGCTTAAACTAAAGTGGTGCCTTCATGAGTCAAAAGGAGGGAAAACATAGAAGAGTTACTGTGGAGATAGAATCAACAAAACTTGGAAATTGATTGGATCTAAGAGAGAGAGAGAATAAAAAGAGAGAAGGAAGAATTAAAAGTGCTACTGAGCTTGCGAGCCTGATTAATTTAAAATATGGCCATTCCCTCAACTTGAAAAAGTGGAATTTAAAGAGAAAGAGTATGAGTTGCATTTCTGACAAATTGAGGTTGAGATACTAAAAAGAATCCACAAGTAGAGATGTCTAAGCAGGAAGAACTCTGGAGAGATTAGGTCTAGATACATAGTTCTGGGAATCATCTATATAAAAATGAATACATAGCAAAGAAAGTATAGAAGAGGGAAAAGAGTGTAATTTCTTCATCTCTATGTTTTCATTCTAATTTGGTATTGATTTTAGCCTTTTCTGTTATGCCAACAATAATTATAGCTCATGTTTATATAGTGTTCCAAAGTTTGCAAACTATACTGTACCTACTCACAAAAGGGAAAAGGGTCAAAGACATAGCCTTGATAAAAACTCATATATAGGAGACATGAGATAAACAATGATTCCATAGAGCTGATTGAGGAAGAGGTAATTAAGAAGAGATGAGAGAAAAAGAAAGACAGAAAATACATGTGCACTCTGTGTATGATATAAGCAAGCAAGATAATCCTTCCCCTCCCGAAGCTTACATCTAATAAGGAAAGACAACACATAAGGGGGAACTGGGATCAGGGTGTATACATGAAAATAGCCTAGAAGTAAGGGAGAGATAACAGATTAAAACCTAGAATGGTTCTAACAGCAGAGTTCAAGGTTCAGTGAGTCAGAAGTGGAGATGAAGGCCAACACAGAGGCTGAATGATGTCAAGACAGCCAGGAAGGATGGAAGAACTCTGAAACTAGGCAAAATAAAATCCAAACTAGTTTCTCAGTCTCCAGGGTAGTCTTAGGAACAAAGTCCAAGAATCTTGTGCAGTTGATGGCCTGAGTAGAGCCTGCATGGCATAAAATTGGCTAGGAAAGTAGGGATTGAGGATATGAGAAAAAGAAAGAATGGATTATGGAGATGATGGAAGGAGTAGATAGGAATAAATGGAAGTTGTGGAAAGAGTTTTAGAGGTACAAAGTAAGGCCTTGATTTCCTCTGTAAAGTTAAGGGATTTGTGGTAACACACTAAATGACAAATTCAAGATCAAAAGTTATCTCAATGGACTAGAAAGATTTGTTAAATCTAACAAAATTAATTTAGTAAGGGCAGAACTATACCTTGATGTTTGAAAGGAGTGAGAACAACTGGCACTTTGTTCAGGATGCCAAAATTTTGATGCACTAGTAGAACTTGTACTCTTTCAAGAGCACAGAAACAATTCGGTTTAATATCAATTAGTTTAAAAGTTAATATCAAGTAGTTAATAAGGGGTGAAGTTCCTTTTCCCCACTGCCACATGCCAGGTCATCTTTCTTTACTACCACCTGCCAACCACAAAATGACCTTTCTGTGACCAGGTAGCAATGTCATAGTGTCTCTGCATCTCTACTCTAACTGAACTTTATTTAAAAATTGGTTTGAGACTGTTTCTGTGTAGCCTATTTTGTAATAGTTGTCCTAAGCATTAAAAAAAATGGAGTTGTAGTTCTAAATAGAAATAAATATCTAAATAGCAAAAAATAAATAAACCATTAAGGATTTTTTTAAAAATAGGTTTGGAGGATGTTAGATGGTGCAGTGAATAGAGCACCAGCTCTGGAGTCAGGAGGACCTGAGTTCAAATCAGCATGAGACACTTAACACTTACTAGCCATGTGACATTAGGCAAGTTACTTAACCCCTGCCCCCAGCCCCCAAAAAGATTAAGTTTGCAAGTAAAGAATTGGGGAGGTGTGAGTATACAAAAGTTCATGAGACTGTGTCTGAGGGGTTTTAGTGCAGTCAACAATACCATGGCAGACAAAAAAAATGAAAAATAACAATTAATAAAAGGTAACTTAATCTTAGAATGTATTAAGAGGCCCAGTATCTCAACAAAGTGGATGACATCTCAAGGTACTGTCTCCTGGTAAGACAACATCTTGAATATTCTCTTTATTTCTAGCATCAGTATTTTACTAAGAACATTAAAATCTTAGAATGCTTCCAGCAGAGGAGGACCAAGATGGTACATGACTTGAGAGCATGCCATATAAGAATTAGTTGCCGAAACTAGATATGTTTATCCAGAGCCTAGAGAAAAAAAAGATTTAGGGGACACATGTTAGCTATTTTCAAGTGTTTGAAAGGCCTTAACTTACAGGAGGGATTAGAAATAAGGAAATATATAGGGGGGAGAGCCAAGATGGTGGCATAGAAGCAGGAAAACTCTGCAGGTCCCACCATAAACACTTCAAAGACCTATAAAATATGACTCAACAAATTTTAGAGCTCTAGAACTCACAAAAGAACAGAGAAAAAAGCTCCCACTTAAGGCAGTTTGGCAGGTGGGACACGAAAGGGCTCATCACAGCATACTGGGAGGTGAAAGCAGCCCAGCCTGAAACCATGCCTTGGCCCTGGGGGCTGCCAGGACAATCTGCAGCTGGAGCCTTCAGGAAAGTGGATCAGTGGCAGCTGTGGCAATTTCCAGAATTATCAACCCATAAGAAATAAGGACTGAGAGAAAGGTTAGTGGAACTTGGCTAAATCTGGAGGAGAAAAACAGGTGCAGCCATCTGCCTCCAGGAAAAGGAAGTGGCAGAAGCAGTGGCCCTGGAGCTGCCTCCACATGACTGTTTCAGAAGCTCCCGGCCTTCATATTGGAGGGGGGCAAAGCAATCATTCAGGGACTAAGTGTTCTTGCCTTAAGCTGCCTAGATCGGGTTTTGTGGTCTTGGGTAGTGATCATGAGGTGTGTGATCAGTGAGCCAAAGCTGGTGGGGGCTGCAGTGGTCCCCTAATAGCAGCTGCAAAAACCCAAGCAATTTGGGACAAAGCCCTTCCCTCTGGAAGCAGAGTTCCACAGAGCTAAAAAGTCAATTGTAATTGACTGGCAACATGAGCAGGCAAAGGAAGCAAAGTGAGAACAGCAATGCAACTTTAGATTTCTTTTTTGGAGACAAAAAGGATCAAAGCATGGAATGGGAGGAAGACAACAGAGTCAGAACTCCCACACCAAAAGCTTCTAAGACACATAAAGACTGCCTACAAGCCATAGATCAGCTTAAGAAGGATTTTGAAAACCAAATAAGAGAAGTGGAGGAAAAATTGGGAAGAGAAATGAGAATGATGCAAGAAAATCATGAAAATAGTGTTAACAGCCTAACTGAAGAAAATAACACCTTAAAGAACAAATTAATGGTAAAAGAGGCCCAAAAAGCCAATAAGGAGAAGAATGCCTTAAAAAGTCCAAACAAATGAAAAAATTGTAGGCAATGTGAAATATCTCCTTGAAAATACCACTGACTTGGAAAATAGATCCAGGAGAGACAATTTAAAAATAACTGGACTACCTGAAAGCCATGATCAAAAAAAGAACCTAGAAAGCATCCTTCAAGAACTTCTCAAAGAAAATTGCCCTGATATTTTAGAACCAGAGGGCAAAAGAGAAGTTGAAAGAATTCACCAATCACCTCTTGGAAAAGATCCCAAAAAGAAAACTCCTAGGAATGTTATAGCTAGGTTCTGGAGTTCCCAGATCAAGGAGAAAATGTTACAAGCTGCCAAGAAGAAACAATTGAATACTGTGGAAACACAATTAAAATAACCCAGGATCTAGCAACTTCTATATTGAGGGACCAAAGGGCCTGGAATGGTATAGTTCAGAGATCAAGGGAGCTAGGATTAAAACCAAGAATCACCTACCCAGCAAATTTGAGTATAATCTTCCAGGGGAAAATATAGTCATTCAATGAGGTGGAGAACTTTCAAGCATTCTTACTCAAAAAACCAGAACTGCAAAGAAAATTTGACATTTAAATACAAGAAGCATGAGAAGGTAAACATGGAAAAGAAATCATAAGGAACTTATCAAAATTGACCTATTTATATGCCAATATGGAAAAATGACAATTGTAACTTATGAAACTTTTCTTAGTATGAGGATAGGTGAAGGGAATAAAAATATATACACACACATATGTACACATGTCTATATAGGAGAGTATATATGTGCGTACAAATACATATTTGAGTATGTGTATATATGTGTAAATTGAGGGCACAGGATCAATTGAATAGGAAGGGATGATACTTTAAAAGGTGAAATTGAGAGGTGGGAAAGGCATAGAATGAGAGGAGACAGGGAGAGACAGAATGGGGTTAATCATCTCATATAGAAGAGGCCAGGGATAACTGCTACAATGGAGGGGAAGAACAGGAAGGCTAAAGGCAAAGGGTCAACCTTACTCTCATTGAATTTGGCTTAGGGAAGGAATGACATAAACTCTAAACTGGGTATCTTGCCACACAGGAGAGTAGGGGTATGGGGATGAGAGGAGGGATGATAGAGAAGAGGGCAAGCAGGGGGAGGGGTGTTGGAAGCACACATTTCTGTAATGGGACAGGGACAGTGTAGAGAACAGAACAAGGGATGGAGGGATAGGCAGGAGGGACATATAATCAGTCTTTCACAATATGTCTCCACAAATTGTGGAGATGTTCTTTATAACTACCCAGGTACAGCCTGTATCAAATTGCTTGTCCTTCCAGTGGTGGTGGGTGACGAGAAAGGAATTTAATCAAGAATTTAAAGTTCTATAATCAAATGTTAAATATATACATATATATGTATATATAATTTTATATACATGCAAATGGGAATTAAGATATATAGGCACTAGGGTAGGGAGACTCATCTTGCCCTACTCAAAAGTCAGAGGGGCGGTAGGGGAGGATATAGGAGAGAGCAGATTTGGGGAGGGGTTATACAGTTGAATGGCTGTTTTGGGGTGGTGGGTGGGGGAAAGATGGGGAGAAAATTTGTAACTCAAATCTTCGTGGAAATCAATGATGTAAACAAGAAAATAAATTAATTAAAAATTTAAGAAATAAAAAAGAACTGGCTACCCAGAAAGAAAAGAAATAAGAAATAAGAAAATATAGATTTCTTAAGGTCAGACTCTGTTTTGTATTTGCCTGGTTATATAATTCTTCCCTCTCTGGCCCCACTTTTTGCTTCTAATTCAAGTAGATTTCTGCTGCTTCTCTTCCCTTAACTAATCATATTCATTAGTTTTTAAAGTTCCATTTTTGTGCTCTTTTCCAGAGAGAATTCCTCTCATTCTCTTCATTATTCACACTCTCTTTTTGTCTACTCTAGACCTTCATTCTCTAGCTCATGACCCCTATAATTATCTAGTATTTGTCTATTCTCTGTATTCCTCATGGACTCAAAAATTCTGAGGTTTCCACTCTGGGTTCTCTCTCCTAGGTGGTTTCTGCTTGCCCTATGAATTTCTCTTTTCCATTGTCCTTCATTCCCAGAATAATGCCAATTCTTGCAGGTGATGCTCTCCACAGTAGGACACTCACCCCCATGTCCCTGATTGTGTAGCCTACCACTGATATATACCCTCTGCTACCTTCATTTCCCAGTTTGCCTCAAAATCTCCCACTCCTTCCCACTCCACCAAGTGTTAGTTGCTCCTAGGAGTTCCAACTCCATCTTCCACCTCAAACAGAATAAGGGTTCTTTTTAGCCAACAACTCTTCCGGACAGCACATAAGGTCTCCATCTCTGTTCACAGAACATCTCTCTTCACTCAGAGGAACACTCTACAGTGCAACACTTCCCACCACCAAAACAAGGCTTCCATCCCTCTCAATCTTTCCATCACTCCACCATCTCTGAGAAGGTTTCTTCCTGAGAGACCACAAAGCTCACCTTCCCCTCATTACTAGCCCTCAATTTGTTAGGCGCTGTAATAGCAATCAAGGTTAGCAGATACTTAGCACTTAGTAACTTAGGGCTAAGTAGCACTTAGTAACTCAGGGCTAAGTATGGAAGATGTGAGCCCTGTCCACATGGAAGAAGGCTATTGGCTGAGATAGGAGGCTAGAGAGAGAGAGAGAGACAAAGAGGGAGAGACACAGAAAGAGAGAGAGAGAGAGAGAGAGAGAGAGAGAGAGAGAGAGAGAA
>CM053593.1:227921952-227990642 GCA_028646575.1 Pseudocheirus occidentalis | reverse complement strand
AGAAGGCCAATATTCCTTCTGAGTCCTAGGGCCAGCTGAACTGCTGGAGGACTGAAGAAGCATGACCAGGATAAGACTTTGTCTGTTCATAGCCTGGCTGATCCTTGAGTTCCAGGCAAGAGAAGTGGTGAAGGGTTTGAGATGTGCTGGACCCTGTGAACTTCAGTGTGTGCCGGGGATTGCCCTGAGGACTAGACAAGGACCTGGGAGCTGTCTACCTCTGAGGACTGGATGAGAACCTGGCAGCTTTCTGCTTTTGAATCCAGGTGACTGTTTTGTTGGATTCAAGAGGGAGCTGAGACCACGGAAAGGGATCCAGGGAATCAGAGAGACCACCCAGAGTCAAGATGAAGAAAAGGCCTCCCCTTAGACAAAACTGAGGTTTGCTGGATAACAAGGGATGGAGGGTTTGTGTGGTTTTCTAATGACTGTACTACTGATTAATGATATTTAGTAATTGTGAATCTAGATTAGTGACTGATTAAGTTAATGGTTGCCCCATGAGTGGAAGATTGATATATTGTGAATTGATTGAATGAATGATTAAGTGAGAAGGGTTTCCCCCTTAGGGAAACCAGATGATTATTCTTTTTTTCCTTGTTCTAAATATTGTGGTCACTGTAGTGAAAACTGTGTGGCCATTCTAATGCTAAGCTGTTATAAACACTGTAGTGTGACTTTCTGTGATAAGGTGTAATGTTGTGAATACTATATTGTAAATATTGCACTGGACCTTGATTTGTAATGGAATAAACAGTGTTCACTATTACTGTGTAATCCAAACCTTAAAAGCTGTTCACAGTAGTAATGAACACTGTTTATTCCATTACAAATTTTGGGAATCTGCTTGTGCATAGTGTTACAAGCACTTCACACACCTCTTTATCTCCCTGCTCTTCTTTCTCTCTCTCCTTCCATACATACACTCTTCTATTTTGTAACATAGTCCCACAAAACAAAAACAAAACCCGCTGATTGACTTAGAGGCAGAGTGTGGACCAGGTTCTTTCTATATAATGTCTCAGGCTAGCCTCCTCACCATTATCTCTACCTGACTTCCACCTTCACCCCTGTGTCCTTGTATACATTTTGAAAGAAGTCTCCCACTGAGTTGTCACTATGTCCTTAGCTACTGAATTTATTTGCCTTTATATTTTGGAGGGGATGTTCAAGAAGCAAGTAATATATTCAGGACTGGTTTTCTTTCTAAGAATGTTTCAAAACCTTCTTTGTTACTGAACATCCATCTTTTTCTTTTTCATTTATGGACAAGCTTACTTACACTATAAATGAACCATCAGGTTCAGGGTAGATCACCCTTCCTGCATCCTGAGCTACATGGCTCTTTGGACACATTGTTCCATTCTCTCCTGCATTTTCTGGTGGACACAATAGCCTTGTTTTTCTGATTTTCTTTCCTTCCTATTAGAAGGACTTTCTCTTTGTTTCTGAACTGAATTATTAAATTTAACCACTGTGTCTTGGAATTTGCAGCCTTGAGTTTGTTTTTATGGAGAGGATCTGTGTATTTTTGAAATTAGAATTTCATTTTCTCTTTTCAGAAGTTCTGGGCAGTTTTTTTCTATTATTTTCTTGCATTATGGTGTCAAGGTTTTTTGAAGAAGACCTAAGATCTTTAGGTTGTCTTTAAGCATCCTGTCTTTGAGATTAGTATGTATTGTTCAGATAGTAGGCGTATTTCTTTTAATGCTATTGTTTTTTGCTTCTCTTCCTCTAGATTGTCCTTCATTTTTCTTTATTTGCATCACCACTCTATTGTTCAGTCAAACTGAGGGAAAGACCTTAACTTAAAAAGGTCAAGGTCTTCCACTGCATCGAGGGCCATCTCCACTCATCCTGATCTATATTTTGCCACCAGATTCAAATGGCTCCAGAGGAGAAAGTAAGGCTAGGGACCTTGCACAGCCCTCTCTTACCTAAATCCAGTTCACTTAAAAGTCATGGCATCATCTTCCTGATGTTATGGTATTCTGTGGAAAGGACAAAAACAACAACAACATCTGATTTTGCATTATAGTAATTATTTATGTGAGATATCACTCTAGTAGGCTATACATTTTATAACAGCAGAAACTACACCTTAGCTGATTTTTATATTTCCCACAGATAGTAACATAGTGCTCAGTACACAGTAAGGGCTGCATGAAGGTGAGTGAAATCTAATGGAATGAAATTAGAATCACTGAATCTCAGAGTGGGATGAGACCTTAGGGATATTAGAACAACCTATACCTGAAGAGTAATCCTCCTTTAAGAGGTCCCTAAGTGATAATCCAGTATGCTCCAATTGAAAAATTAAATAATGATACTTCTTCTAGATCACAAAGGACTTTTATACAAAGAACATTTTCTGGTCCAAAAGAGTTATTTAGTGCTATATAGTTGAATAAAACAGCTACAGGCTTTTATAAAGCAGTAAAATTGTGTTTAAATTGAAAAGTCAGAAAGAAGATTTTGCATTTCATGTTCAGAAATTTATCCTCTACTCATTCAAAATGCTTGTTCTTTCACTAAAGCTATACATATATAAAACACTGGAGAGTTAAATGTTTCCCAATGAGAGCCTGAACTTTTCATTGTTTATTAGGATTTTGGTGTTATTTTTTATTGATTTTGTCACCCAAAGCTGAAAATGTGATTCATTTCCAACTTTAAAATATTTGTCTCTGTCACTTAGAACATGTCTATCCAGTCTCTAAAGAAACAGTTTAGGAGTAAGATCCAGCCATTAAAAAAAATCACTACATGTACATTATCATTTTGACTTAATTTTCTTATCAAATATAGTACATATATTTGTGGACATACCCTTAAAGAACGGAATCAAAATTTACATTTAAATTCATAACTCTAAAGTCAGATTGAATTTTCACCTACCTAGTATTAGGCAATATTTATCTACTGTCATGGATTTTGGCTAATTTAAAGACAAAAGATTCCTTCTTAATTCTTCCTGCTTGGCAATATTTACTTTGCAAGCTGTTGCTGAAAACTGGAAAAATTCAATATGCCTATGGGTGCTCATAGCTCAGTCTCTGATCATTAAGGCAGGAATTAAAATATTTGATTGTATTTTTCAGGGCGCCTCTAAAGTTTGATTTCTCTTTTATGTAAAATGAAGAGAAAGCATCAACATGTAATGGAAAGTGCTTGCTTCAGTAGCATATATACTAAGATGCCATGCAAAGGTCATCATACCAGGCATCAGGAGACCGGGATCCAAGTCTTTTTCTATCACTATCTCTGTGACCATGAATAATTCATTTACTTTTTGTGAACTTAGGAAAGTCACTCTGAGACTCAGTTCCCTAATTCATAAAAGAAACAGGTTGGAAGAAATGACCTTGGAAGTCCCTTTCAGTTCAAATGCCATAAGAAAAATACTATGAAACTCAACATACAGAAAAAGATTTTCCCTTAGTTATATAACCATAGTGTAACTTTGTATATTAACTGCTAATATTCTTTTGCTTTTCACAATTGCCAAGCCAGCAAATTTTGTGATGTTAGTTTTCCACTGGTCACTTTGCCAACATTTTCTTGCATTTTCATAATTAGGAAAGATTACAAAACTTCATTCACTAAATACTTTCTAATCTGCTCTTGAACAGTAGTTGACAAAGAACATTTCATTTGAAACACACACACACACACACACACACACACTGCTAAGTACAGTGCATTTAGTAAGACTTGTCGATTTGAATTGGTTGCAATATTGTTGCAAATGGAAAGTTATGAGTTCACCTGACATTTAACAAGAAAAACATTGATTTTACATCTAAATTGTTCCATGGAAATAAAAGGTCATTTAAATGTATTTGCTAATACTTTTTGAAGACCTATAGTTGAACATTCTAATCTTAATATCCAAATGCTTAATATCTACTAGCAAATTCCTGTTCTATACCACCACACTGATTTGTTTGGATTTGGACTGTTTTCTTGGTTTCTGCTTAGTCATTTGATACAAGCTAAGCCTTTTTGATAACACCACATAGGATTAATCTCTATCTATATGTTGTCATTGCAAGAATTCAACCTTTATTGAGCAAAATTTTTCTGAGATCCCTTCTGGTCCTCTGTCAGTTTCTTTCCTTGGCTTCCTTTACATTTCTGTCTGCCCCACTGAGGGAGCAGATCTTCTGTCTACTTTTTCTTCTTTTCATCCCACTTTCTAAATTTTCATCTGACCTGAAGGTTAATTTTCAAGGTGGTGGACATTGTTACTCTCAAGCTTGTGAGAGGACTACAAGTGTGCCAGGGTGGCAATAATAGGATCTGACAGGGTTCCAACCTTAACTTTTTGGCATGTCAAAACATAGCAGCAGAGATCAACTAGTAGAAGAATGAAAATTCTGTTCAACTAAGCAAAAAAAAAACCCTATTAAGTGATTACTGTAAGTCTGGAATTGTGCTAATTGATGATGGGATAAAGACAAAAATAAAACATTCCTTCCCCTCAAGGAGTTTACAGCTCACTTAGAGAAAAAAAATGCACATAAGTAGTAAATAGGAAGCATATACAAACAGAAGGGTAAACATCAGAGGCCTGGTCTCCCTCTTTTCTTTCTCTTTATCACCCTTCCTCTCTCTTTCCTCCCTATCCATCTTTCTCCTCTTTCTTCTCTTTTCCTTCCTCCTTTCTCTTCAAAATAATTATGCGCTTTATATGTTTAGGATTAGTATCAAGGATGTTAGTTTTATTATGAAGAAGTCATCATTGACAAATGTATATGTTGTTGAAGTAAGGATTTACACTAATGGTCCATGGATCATATACTTAGTTGTTCATCTCATTGGTAGGCACTGAGCTAAGAATTCCCCTACAGTCTTCATTTTAAAGATGTTCATCAAATACTTCTAGACTACACACAAAGCTGTGTAGGAATTCATGTTTACTGACATGGTAATGCCAAGATCGAAGCATTTCAGTAGTCCTGGTATCGCAGTATGTTGATGGGTAGAGAAGACAACAAATGGTGGAAGCTGGGGAAGGTAGGAATTGACCCTAGTCTAGCAGATCCTAACTGTTGCACTATATACATACATATATAATTTGCAGTACTAGAAAAACTGTATACTTGTTCTATAAGAAAATTTCTTTATCTTGGAATAGTCATTTATGGATCATGAGCGCAGTGTCCATGACTTAATTACTATATTCTATGCAACAAAAAAGAATCACAAGACTAAAAATATTAAAGCATAAATTACTCTAAACAGAAAAGACTATAATTATGGAAATACTAATGTTAAAATTATCATTACCTTAAGATACCCTCGGTTTAATATTCTTTGTAGAAATGAAGGTCAGAATCCAGGGAGGAACCTACAGAAATTCAGAGCTGATTTGTTTCAGTAAAGTATAGAGTGGAAAAACTAAACTAAAAATTCTATGACACCATGACCACTTCAATCTCTGGCCTATTTTATCTCTGGCCATTATGACTGCAATCTCTTAATGTAGTTCAATTGCTTTGAGTATAATTGAAAACTACAACTACAAAAATGCTTGAGCGTATGGGAAAATTGGGGGCAGGTTTAAGTTGGGGTAAGCATTTAGCATGAAAACAAGGAAAAGTTGAAAAGTTCATATTGTAAACCAATTTTCCCCATCCTATTAAAAACTAGTGGGATAGCAAATTATTCCCAAAGATGCCCCTTAGAAGTCACAGCTAGAGACTTGACAACATACTGCTTAGCTTGTAGGCTCACTCTGTCTTCATCCTAAGCTGAATATAGCTCTTCTCTATGGATGAAGGATAAAAATACATTGTGAAGTACATCACAGCATGAAACTGGTGATTAATGATATTTTGTGTATGTGGGATCTAAGACATCTGAAGGAAAAAAATTGAGCCAGCATGAAAGGACATTTAAAGTCCTTCCCATTTCAGCCCATCACAACACATAATTATAGAGATAAGAAGGTAGGAAACAAGTAGAATCCATAAAAGCATAATTATCAGGTGGGAAATATTTGAAGTTCCCATTTTTAAAAAATCATCTGTGTAGTCATCCTTCACCCTCCCCATCCCCAGTATTGTTCCAAACCTCCTAGTCCTGTGTGTCACAAGATAAAACTGGATAGTAGTGCTTGTCATTACTGGAATATTTTTTTAAATTACTTATTAGCATGGACTTCATGTAGGGAATTCAAAGAAATTAAACTTAGAATGATATGATGTTTATAAAGAAGTAAAGGATATCACCCAGCATTTGTATTTAATCAGAAAATTGATTATCATTGCTATTAAATGAGACATTTGCTGGGAGTGGTAGGCCTTGTAAAAATGTGACATCCTGCTAACTATTTTTAAGATGTAAGATAGCTGTTGTTTTCTTTACTTTTTTTGTAATTTTATCCACATGGAAGGCTGTTGTCACTGACAGTTTCATCCAGAACGAATGAGCTTTTTTGGATTTAAGCTACCATTTTTGAAAGAAAGGAAAATGGTGGCTGAGTGCCAACGTATCAGAAATATGAGAGCACTTGAATTAAGGTCTGTGCTACTTTTGACAGAACTAGATGTCAAAGAGGACCTGATCACTTGTGATTAGATCATTGAGTAGCTATACTTCTTTCTTGAACAAAATATCTAGAATGTCAGGAGACAGCATGGGCTACTGATGAGAACAATGAGCATGAAGGCAGAAAAATCGGTTTCTGTTACTTTTTCCTTAAGAAGTTTTCAATAATGATGATCGTGATAACTCTCATTTATATATTTTCAATGTTTACAAAGATATACATACATACATACATATATAATCATTTGACCTTCACAGTAGCCTTGAGGGGCTGATGTTATTCACAGTTTAATTTTTTAAATGAGAAAACTGAGGCTTAGTGAAGGTAATTTACTCCTAAGTGTCTGAGGAAGGACTTGAACCCAAAGTAACCTTAACACTAAGTCCAACATCATCCACTACTCCATGCTGCCTCTAATCTATCCTTCCTCAATTCTTACCTGGACTCTAAAAATGTCTACCTATTACAGGCAATGTCCATTAAAATCAAGATTACAGTAAATCTCGTTTATCTAGAAATAGATTATCCATCTGCCTTACAGATTCTTCATAAGGTGAAAATTGTTTCTCTGATCTGACAATTATACTTTCAACTAATTTTTCTCTCCACAAACTGGTTCAGAATCATTCTTTACCTACCACTTAGAAGGTCAGAGTATTTATGGCATAACTGAATGCATTTCCTCACCCTATCTACTGTTCTTACTTCCTTCCACACTGCCTACCTCACCTAGATCTAATAGAGAATAGATACACGGGAATATGTTTATGTGTATACGTGCAGATGTATGTGTGGTTCACTCTGACCTTTGCTAGCCCAGATAACTGACAACAAAAAAATATGTATGTAATATTTTCATGGATGTGTTCACACATATGTAAGCACATATATTTATACTGCATGGATATGTACATATATGTCAGTGTACATGTATATATGTACACTTCTATCAGAATTTGAATGCATGTACAAGTATACAAAGATATGTTAACACATCTGCATTCAGTCCCCTAAACACTACTCACATTGGGAGTAGCTACTCCTACTCAGGCCTCTAGAAGGGGCAGAATTTCTTTTACTGCTACTTATAAACCTTCACCAGCATGTTTCCCATTTCAATAAGTCAGTAGATTATCAGTTAACTTTTTTAAGGGCATTTATTACAATCATAGAGTAAGAACAATCAGTGTGAAACACCCTCCCCAAATCTGGGGGGCATATTAGGTTTGCAAGGATGGGTTCTATCCTCAGAGATGATGTATGGCCAAATGGTAAATTCACAACTCCTGGTTACAGGGCATCCTTTCTTGAGTCTACAGCTGCTATCCCTCTATAATGCAAGGGGTTATGTTCCTTGGAGCTGCTTTCTAACTCAGGCAATCTATTTTTCTGTGTTTGTCTATAGCAGTGTTTTGTTTTTTTCTGTGTTTCTCTTCAGTATGTTCTTCTCCATTCCCAATCCTGTCAGCTCCTAAACTATCTCTTTAATGTGGTACAGAGAAAGAGGAGGGAGAGGAGTGCAGCACTTCTTTTGAGCTCTTCCCTCATGCCACCCCCTACCTTCTGGTACAGGGAAATTGCATCCTCAAGGCATTCCTGAGTCTAGAGCAGCAGTTCTCAAGTTATGGGTGGCGACTACTTTGGGGGTCACAGGGGTCACCTAAGACCATTGGGAAACACATATTTCCAATGGTCTTAGGAACAGAGACACCTGTACTCTATCTGTCTCCAGGCGAATCCGCCCACATGCAGATATGCCCACATATGAGTTTTAAAGGGGAGCCAAAGGTTGAGAACCACTGGTCTAGAGTCCATAGATTGACTGATTCACTGCTATGCTGAATTTCTGTTTAAATTCCTCCAACTATTTAAGACACCTAGAGTCATGCTTAGTAAGCCTGGTTAGTCAATCCATACTCCCATTTTGACCCAAAGAGGTTCATACCTCATAAAGAGATCACAATACATCATGTTGACACATTTACAATTTCACATGGGAATTGTAAATGTTAGAGGGTTGTAGAAAAACAAAGCTTTTTGGAGGAGCTATTAATTGGTACAATTAGAAAGCATTTTGAAATTCTGTAAACAAAAAGTGCTGATACTCTTTGACCCAGAGATTCTGCTGCTAGACATATACTCCAAAGAGCTACAAAAGGTAAAGCTTCGTATATAACACAGTGCTTATAATTGTACTTTTGTGGTAGCTGCAATGGTAATAGAAATTTGAAGATCTTCCCTGCCCCCTTAATAAGCCTAAATTGAACTTGAGCACCTTTCCTGATTTGAAAACATATTCTGCCCCCAATAGACTGCATGTGCTCACCTAGAGCCTGTGGTAGAAGGCTTGTTTTTCAGGAAGGCACAACTTTTGTTACTTTGTAGTCAAGTGGCTCCTGAGGTTTGTGATGTTCTCTGACCCTAGAGAAGGCTGTATATACATCTGCGGTGAGGTTTTGCTTTGGGGCTCACTTTGGGAAGAGTTGTGTTAGTTGACCAGATAAGACACTGGCAGCCATTGAGTTTCCCTCCCCCCCACCCCACCCCCACACACATTTGGCTTTGAAAACCCAGATGCTGGTGCTTCTCTCTCTGGTGACTAACTAGGTATGGATGTAATGGTCAGACAGCTAGAAGCCCTGTCTGCTCAATTATGTTCTTTTCTCTTGTAACTTCTGTTTGTATTCTCTAAAGTTTAGGGTGTGGACTTTTTCCACTGAACTAGGTAGATGATATATGTTTGATTGATTCAAGTAAGATTGTTAACCCTTTTTGCCTTGGCTTTCCTTTAGAAAAGCAGATCAAAGAACCTGTGCTAGCAGCCACCCTGGGTATGCTAGGGTGCTTGCTGCCACAGTAGCCAAAAGTGAAAAACAAAGTTAATGCCCAATGACTGGAGAATGGTCAAGCAAATTATAGTAGATGAATGTAGTGGAATATCCCTAAGCTATTTTTTAAGGCTGATATGATAGGAGAAAAATGGAAAGATTTACATGAACTGGTACAAAGTAAAGTCAGTGAAGCCCCAAAAACAAAATGGATGATCACTACAATAATGTAAAGATAAAGAACAACCATCACAAAATTAAAAGAAAAAAGAATGTTGCAAAACTATTAAGAATGCTTGGCCCCAAAGGAGAGATAAGAATACAAGCCCCACCTCTTTCTTTTGCAGATACAAGGGCTGATCAAGACTGTGAAAAGCTGAAAATAACGTCAGATTTTTTTCAATTTATTTAACAATTTTGCTGATTTTTTTCCCTCTTCTTCTTTTCTTAAAAAAAATTATCTGTTATTGTAGATGATTCCTGGGGTGGGAAGGATATAGAGGAAAATCTAGACAAAATAAAAATATATTAAAATATCATAATATAATAAAATATAATTTAATATATTAAAATACATTAAAGAATCTATTTTTGAAAATTTCATCATGCCATTACCCTGATTACATTGCAAAAGAACTAATATTGAAGTATGGAATTACTCCCATTATACATACAAACACACATACCATTCATGTGTCCATTATTTCTTCTGTTGGCCTACATAATTGAAATCAAGATATAATTTTATAGAATTATACTCTCCATGGACATCTGAAGGCATTTAAAAAAAGAGATATTTAACTTCAACTGGAATTTTTTTTTTGCTTTTTGGAGGGGAGAGGCAATTGGGGTTAAGTGACTTGCCCCAAGTCACATGTCTAATAATGGTTAAGTGTCTGAGGCCAGATTTGAACTCAGGTCCTCCTAACTCCAGGGCTGGTGCTCTATTCACTGTTCCACCTAGTCACTCCAGAAATTAATATTACTAACAACAAAAAGGTACTATTGCTAGCCTCACCAAACAAATATCTTGTTTCAAGGTATATGGTGCAATCAGAAATTGACAGTTAAAATTGGGTATTCTGGTCTCTGGCATTCATAGTGGCAACCTGCCTGATCTAGATATAAATAAAAATCAAATTTCTAACAGTTTGATTGTAACTAATCATTTATATAGGATATTTTAAAATCCTCATTATACCTTCTCATTATGTTTACTTGCAGTGATATATGGAATGTAATTTTAATTAAAGATACTGACAGTTATGCTGCTAATGTGTTTATATATATATATATATGTATATATCAATATTAAATTTTAGGGGTAGTTTCTCAGCTCAATTCCAAGATATTGGAAGCAGCTCTAGTATCTTGAATTAGTTCTTTGTTATAAAGAATCAGTTATGAAAAATAACTTGCAGAATAACTCAATTTTGCTTTAGTTAAATTACATGGAAGTGCTATTTAGTATATATTTTTTAATAAACTGGAAAGTGGTACCTTTCTTCATCAGTTTAATGGCAAGGAATTACTACAAAGAGTTAGATTCTAAATTACCATTATTTGCTTATAAATTATTTGTAATTTTATAATAGTAGCACATAACGTAAGAAAAAGATGTATGCAGACAGGATGCTCATTTATCATCAGGACAGATCTCTAGGGTCATTATCAAACTCCTTTGAAAATTTTAAAAGTTAATAGCAAACAATGAGATGTTGCCTGTAATGCATTAAGTAGAGTATGTCACTGTTGAAACTCTTTATTATTATCATCTCCTAGAGAGGGAAAATTGAAATAAATGTTTAATACATGGAATTAACTTGATAGTCTGGTAAGTTAGAATTCATCTAATCCCCAGGCAGGTTAGCTAGTTTATTATCAAAACCCATTGCAAAGCTAAAGAATGATCCATTTTGACCTAGTTACTATCAGACCACTGAAACCCTGTTTTATATTTGGAGAATTTTTCCTTGTCCTCTACCAGTAAATACAGAGGCTTCAGAAGAATAAAAGGAGTTCCTTGGCTATTTGCCTTTGATACATCACAACTTGTCAATTCAATAGCTTCTTATGCAAAAATACTGCAATAATTTAAAAAGTTAATAATTCAGTCAACATGTAATTATTTTATCCACAGAAAGCCAATAAACCTAAGTTTGTTTTATTTCATCCACAGAATACCAAGCAGCTCGCGTGTGTGTGTGTATCTGTGTATCTGTGTGTCTATGTGTGTTTTCTTGGCATCATTTTAAGTGATATAGCCAGTAGATACAGAAATATGGAAACAGAACCATAGCCAATGCTAAATGGTTTATTCAGTTCTCTGGGGAAACATTACTCAAATCAAGTCAAGGGATACAACAACCATTGTATGAATTACATGAATATACTTCAAAGCAACCTCCACTTCCGTCCTTTTTTTTTTTTTTGCTTTGAAAAAAGAAGCAATGATCCTACTGCTTCTTTCAGTGGCCAGTTGGTTTTTGGTCCCATAAAACTAGTGAAATGTAAAGTTTCATTTTAGAATATGAAAAATTCGTCTTTGGTATATCTATGATCTGCAATGAGAGTACTCCTCTCACTGATACCAAAGGCAACTTATTCATACTTCTTTGTCTTGTCACTCTTTCCATGTCTTCCTATAACTCTTCTAAAGGAGAGTCACCCAAAATCTTGGAGGAGGTTTACTACAGATTGTTGAAGTTAAGTTGACACTAATGGAAGGCTTTTCATGTAGGCTTTTCAATAATTATTCCTTCCTCTTGTCATAACTAGTCACCCTGCTTTTGTCATCATAAATCACATCCTTCTGCTTCAAGGAAAGCACTGTTCCTTGTTAGTAATATACTGAAGCCTATTCACAAAGAACAATATGCTGATTGCCTTCCTATTGTCTTTTTGGTAATCCATAACTTCAATTTGTCAGAAACCTTGAAGTTCAAAAACTTGTCACCATACTATATAACCAAAAGAATCCTGAAATCAATAGGACTATTCAGTTTTCCAAGTACAATCCTGACCAATTGCATTCTCATCTTCTTTTCCATACCTAACTCATTATCCAGTCACAGGGTTTAAGGTATGTTTACTAATGCGCTATCCAACAAACTACATATCATTATCTAAATAATAGGAATTATTTATGCATTTAGGTTTTCCTGTAAGATAGGTCAAAATATCTTAAATAACAAATCTTATTTAGGATGTTCCTGGGGCTGGAGGGGCTGGAGGGGAGGTCAAAGTCTTTACATGATATTTCTTTTGCCATTTTAAATACTTTTTTTATAATCAACAAACAAGTGACAATATGTGAAGTATTGCATGAATTTCAGCAGAATGACTATGGACTGTGACTAGGGACTGACAGATTCCAATTTGAGATAAAAATGCTAATCAAAAATTTGTTTATTGGTTGTCTACTAATTAATGCCCATGGTCCTCTTCTGTGAAATACTATAGGTTTTAAGGGAGATTTATTCCTTATTTTATATTTCTCATGAGATTTTTTATAAATTTACTTTTCATTCCATGACTGATCGGTGTCATGGAGCAGCAAGTTTTACAGTCACACCATATTTTTTTCTGTAAGATTTTATATATAAACTTAAATTTGAAACCAATATTGCCTCTGTATGCAATGTTGTGAGTGAATATGGTATCTGATGTTTGTTGACTATGTTATCTGAGGTTCATTTAGTCTCCTCAATGTGGCAATTGAAAATGGTGATACCTGGGTTGAGATTTGTTCTTTGATCTATTCCTGATGTTTGAGTATCAAGGTCTTATTTAAATCAAAATTGCCTAAGTAGGCTGGTCATGTGAACAACAAAATTGTAGAGCAGACATTTTATCCAATCCCCATGACTTCTTAAAACTCTCCAAAACAGAAATTATGTGCCAAAGATAAATCAACTTCAGCTGTCTTTATGGTATAGGATGCTCAAAACTGAAAAGAAGATTAAAAAGAAGAGAAAAATGCAGGAAGTGATACTGTCTCTGAGTTCACTCAGTGCCTCTCCCCCACCTCCATTGCCAGTGGTAGCAAAGCTGCACCAACAGACCTAAGGACATGACATAGACTTATATCTAAACCCAGCCCTATGTCCTGGACTCCCTCCCTCTTTCCTGTTTCAAGGAGACCCTGGTTCCAGGCTACAGAACTTTATTAGGAACTGAATAATCAACTTTGTCACAGTCTTTCAGGAGCTTTTGCTGCCTGCCAATGGTGGCAACCCAAAAGTACCAACAGGGCAAATCTCTGAACTGTTGGGTATCAGGGAAAATAGCCTCTGATTTGCTGGCGCTGAGCCAGCTAGGCCAGAGAATTATGTAACAGAGGGAGTGGGACAGGGTACCATGCCTGGGGAGGGTGTGCAGCACTACACTGAGCCTGAAGGAATGATCATAGGATATAGCTAGGGGTAGACCTGACAACCCAAAATGTCAGTTGGGGCAGAGACCTAGGCAGGTGAAATGAATCTTTACCCAGTGTGTGAGAAGATATGGTATTATGGGATATTTGGAGATCTAGCCCTCAAGAAAACCACAGCTAGAGGGCAAGGAGTCAGAAAGTGAGTGATAAAGAAGATAAGGGGAGGATAAGGAGAAGATACCAAAGATTTCAGGAAGAAGTAAACTCAAAGACCTTGAACATTAAACAGATAAATCAACAGCAAAAACACTAACAGAAGGAAATATGGCTTCCAGATCTAGTAAATGAGTTTAGGTGTCTATGAATAAGTAGTGCAAAATAAAGGAAAATTAATCAGCGTTTGTGGAATTTGAAGAGAACATGGAAACACAAAACGCCATTCCTGAGAGAACAGAATGTATGTCCTACACATCAAAACTATGAATAGAATAGAACTTAAATCTGCAGTGTCAAACTTCAGTGAAGATACAAAAAAGAGAACAATAGAGGGGTAGTACAAGTACAGAAGAATAAAGGACAATCTAGAAGAAAAAAAGAAAAAACCCAATAACATTAAAAGAAAATATGCTCACTATGTAAGCAAAACATACTGGTCTCAAAGATAAGATGCACAAAACAATCAAAAGATTATAGGTCTCCCAGAAGAACATGAGGACAAAAAAAAATCTTTTTCTTTTTTTTTTTTGCCTTTGGGGGGAGGCAGGGCAATTGGGATTGTGACTTACCCAAGGTCACACGGCTAGTACATATTAAGTGTCTGAGGCTGGATTTGAACTCATGTCCTCCTGACTCCAGGGCAGGTGCTCTATTCTGTCCCATCAAAAAAAAAAGTTTAACACTAAAATGAATCAAATAATAGATAAGAACTCCCCAGAGCTTCAGGACATAAAAAAATGAAATTTTAATTGAAAGAATACAATATTAATGTCCAGAAAAAAACCAACAACAAACAAGGCTGGAAACTTGAAGACACATAGTGGTTAAATTTAATAATTCAAAATAATTTTTTAACAATTCAATTCAAAAACAAGTTCTGAAAGTCATCAGGAGAAAGATCTTCAAATACTAAAGGAAACTATATTCAAATTATGCAATACTATTCTGTACCACTAAACAAAGGAGGGAATGCAACAATGTGCTAAGAGTGATGTAGTTCAGGATACAGCCCAGGATGATTTACCTGCAAATCTGGGCATTACTTCCAAGATAAACAATGACAATTCTATAATAAAGAAGAGATTGGAACATTTATTAGAAAGAAAACCCAAACAGAAGGGATTATTTACCTCTCCAAACACCCCAAATAACAGAAATGCAGGAGAAATGACTAAATGCATCAGGAAAGGACAGCAGCAACAACAGGGTGACTGCAGAGAGGACTCTTAAGGGACCTCTTTCTAAATGTACACAAGGAGATAGGGATGAATGGGGAAATCTTGCAGATGGTAAAGGTAACAATGAAGAGGCAGGCAGACAGGGAGTATTACAAACACAAATTGGCTATACATTTCTTCCTTTGAGGGACTCTGTCATAATATGGAAGTCTACTTAAAGGGAAAGAGTGGGGCCCTGTGGTCAAACAAGGACTAGCAATGAGTGGAAAGTAACCTTTGTAGTCTACCAAGGAGAGGGTGAAAAGGAGGATGAAAAGATTTTAAAAGAGGGGGGAAAGGAATGACACTGATAAATGTTTCTGTAGGTGAAGAGAGAAAATCAATGAAGGGAAATAAGGACCTTATACTGTATGAGTCCTGGGGAATTTGGTATTTGAAAAATCTAATTGTCCTGAGGGGTAAGGGAGACTTGAAATCCCTGGTGGCAACTGGTATCTGGAGGAATGGGAGAGCTTTGATGCAGAAAGGGATTTGCAGGCAAATGTAAGAAAAAAGTCATTTAGAAAGAGTATAAATAATTAGTGGGCTGCATTATCGGGGACATAGTAAGGAAAGGGGCCTACCAAGGGACAGTTTCCCCTCTGATACCTTCATTAATTGTTCTAGGAGTGAGGCACACAGGAAAGGGGGAATCCATGGAGTAAGCCCTACAAGGGAGTGGTAGAAAGCACCTAGAGTAAAGATCATAGAATGGACACTGTGGAGGCTTTGATTGCTCAAAGAATACAGAGAAGGGAGACCATATAATTACGAGTTAGAGTAAATAGAAAGAAAAGATGAATAAGGAAGAGAGTAAGAAAAATCATTTTTGGGAAAAGGGTGCAGAAAATGAAATTTAAAAAGCAATTCACCAGAATAGGTGAGGAAGAAAAGAGGAAAGAAGAATCTATTTGAGGTGGGAAAAGAAGGTGAAGAATTATATAACCAAATAAAAGCAGGAGAACAAAAGAAACTAATAACCTAAAGAGAAAGGGGGCACCACACAAAAAGAGGGGATTGAGGGAAGGGAAAAGGAGCTGGTGAAAAAAACATAACAGTATGTTTACAGCAGAAGAGGGAACTTGAAACTGAAAAACTTATACACAGATAACATTAATGATTCTAGAATAAGAAGGAAAGTAGTTGAATGGGGAAAAACTTTGTATCAAATTTCTATTAAGGGTTTGGCAACCAAGGTATATAAACTACATATATATATATATATATACATATATATATGTGTGTGTGTGTGTATGTATGCCTATATATATATATATATATATATATATATATGTGCAGACATATATGCAAATAAAAATCTATTCCCCAATAGATAAGTGGCCAAAGAATATGAACAAATATTTCACTAAAAAAGAACAAAGTATTCACAACCACATTTTAAAAACACTCCAAAACACTAATAGAAACGAAAATCAAAATAATCCTGAGATTTCAACTCACAATCTGCATATTGGCACAAATGACCAAAAATAGCAGCAGTCATTATTGGAAGGGTTATGGAAAGAAAAGCACACTAACACAATCTTGGTGGAGCCATTAAATGGTATAAACATTTTGGAAAGCAATTTCAAATTACCCAAATAAAATTACTAAGATGTACCCTCTGAACCAGAGACTCCATTACTGGACTTATACCCAAAAGGAAGCTAGGGATAAGAAAAAAGTCCCCATACATTCCAAAATATTTATAGCAACACATTTTGTGATACCTAAGAATTGGAAACAAAGTAGATGTCAGTCATTTGGGGAACTGCTAAACAAATTGTGATGCATGGATATAATGGAATATTACTATGTTACAAGAAATGATGTGTGTGATGAATACAGAAAAGAATAGAAAGATCTATATATATATACTGAGGTGGAGTGGTTAATAAGCAGAGTCCAAAAAACCCCTCCATACACAGTAACTACAACACCACAAATGTAAAGAGTAAGTTCAACAAAAGATCAAAATTAAATATAATAAAGATCAAACAGTACTGAAATGAAAAGATATGAGAAGACACCCCCAACCTACCATTTCATGGAAGTGGAAGGTCCACAAATGTTAGACATTGCACATGTTTTTGAACTTTGTCAATGTGCTGATCATTTGTTCTGGCTTTTTTCCTCTTCTTCAGAAAGTACTATTTGTCATATGGGATGCCTCTGGGGGAGGAGAAGAGATAGGCATACATGGGATACTATGACAATATAAAAAGCAGAAAATATCAATAAAAACTTATTTTTAAAAAATCAGCATTGCCTCAATCAGACACCATATTTTCTCATCATTTTTTACTATTTCTTCTCCCTTGGCATTTATTTTTATCTTTGATTTAACAAGTGTTGGCTGTAGACAGATGACTCAGAAATTACTTCCAAATCAATAATTGGCCATTTCCTTAGTTTTAAGATAAATCAGTTTCATTCCTTCTAATAGTATCTGAAACTTTCCACATCTGTTGCCTTCCAATTTTCTTTTTGAAGAAAATATTCATATGACAGATCTTTTCCCTTGTTTTCTTACTCTTGAGACAAAATTTCCACAGTAGTTTCTGCCATTTCCCCTTATGCTCATATTTGTGCTGGTCAAAAGGTTTCATGTACAGAGTAACTTAATTGGAATGCTCTTATAAAATTCTTTATAGAATTTCTCTACCTCTTCAGCCTCTACAATAAATATTGGCCCTAAAAGCTGAACCTATTTTCCACACTGGTCTTTTTGGAAATCATGAGCAATGCAATATCTATCAGAAGACCATGAAATGATTTGTGGCATCCAATGTCTATCCTCTAGTTAATTTATCTCATCATACCAATTAGACATATAAAAAGTTAAAATATAATGAAACAGTCTTAGGATATATGATCTTTAAAATTAAGTGCTTATTTTTCATTAATCTAAACAAGCATAAACTCAGTAAATCTTTACCTTTGACTTATATTTCTTTGGAGAAACAACCAAATCTTCATAGAAACAAATGTCTAGTTAGACACTTTGAAATACTTCCTTCCAGTCTATCCCTGATCTATCATCCTTACAATTGTTAAAATAATTCTGCTAATACACAGTTTTGATCTACTACACTCCTTACAAACCATCAGTGTCTCCCTATTGCCTCTAGGACTTGGTTGGTATTTTTGGATTTTCTTTTTAAATCTCTCCTTAGATTGGCATTTATTGTCTCCAAAACTGGGTTTCAAACTATTTTTCCAGACTTTTTTCACTTGATACATTTTATGTCTCAGTTGAACTGATCTACTTAGTGATTCCCCCCCAAATCACCATTTCCTCTGCTGTTTGTAAGGTCAGACAAGCCCTCCCTTAGGCATGGACTGTCTGCTCTGTCTCCTAAATTCTTCCTCTTTTATTCTTTATCTTCTTTCAAGGTTCAGTTAAGAGGCTACCTCCTGATGAAACCTTTCTGTTATCTCTAGGTTTTAGCATTCCCTCCTTCCTCATATTTTCTTGCATTTATTACTTGTAGGATTGTTGTATGCCCCAAGCAGAGTTCTAAAGCACTTTGAAGGCAAGGACTGTTTTATTTTTCTCATTGAATTCACATCACCCAATACATATTGCACAAAGTAAAAGATTAATAAATGTTCGGTTAATTGAATTGAATTTGCAGCAATATTTTACATCTCCCCCCCCCTCCAAATTCCTCTTGCAGATTTGTAGACAATTCAGTGAAATTCCAGTTTTTTCTTTTTCATTTTGTAATGTTTTAAGCAATTGGGGGCTCAGCAGAAAATTTTAATATATATCTATATCTTGAAATTTTCCTAAATGTCCCAGAAAACTTTTAAAGATTGTAACACTAAAGATTTAGAACTGGAAGATGACATTAGAGACCATTAAGTCATATCCTTTTATTTTACAAAAAACAGAAACTGACTCCCAGAGAGGTTAAATGACTTTCTCTGAATCACACAGCTAGTACATGTCTGAGACAGAAACTGAACCCAGATATCCAACAACATATAAATTAATCAATTAATATAATTAAGACAAGTCTTTTTTCTACAATGAATTTTACTTCCCCTAATTCAATCATATGACTCTTTTTGTAATCTTCCATGTAACATGATGCAATGTTAGCATTCTGTACTTGAAGTTAGAAAGGGTTTAAATCCTACCACAGATAAGTCTTAAATGGAAATCACTGGGCAAGTCAGTTACCCCCTCTAAGCCTCAGCTTCCTCAGTCTTAAAATGAGGAGGTTAGGCTCAATGATCTGTAAAATCCTTTTTCATTCTTAATCTCTGATCCTCTGATCCTGTACATCTTATTTATTCAGAGATAAAATATCCTTGACTCTTTAAAAAAAATTACTTTGCTTAACATTTAAATCCTTGCACAATCTGATTCCCTCTTATTTTATCAAGACTTTTTACACATTAATCTCCTTCATGTACTCAATGTTTCAGCTAAATTAACTTACTTTCCTCCTGTATGACATTCTATCTCCTACCTCCATGCTTTTGTACTGGCTGTCCCTCATACCTGGCATGCACTCCCTTCTCACTTTAGAATTCCTTGCTTCTATCCAAGCTTGGCTCAAGCAGCACTCATGTATGAGGCTTATTCTCAGCTTCCCAAATGGTAGTGTCATACCTTTCCCATCCCTCCAAAAAATATGACGACTTTGTTTTGCATATATTTGAATTTTATCATATGCATATATATTGTTCCCCCCCCCCCAACAGAAAATAATCTCACAGAAGGTGAGCATAATATTCCCTAGCCGGCTTTATCAGGATGGAGTACAACAGAACTATCATTTGAATTATTCTGAACACTATGCCCCTATTAAAGTATATGAATATTCTATTAGCTTTTGGGCTATGATGTAACATTGTTAAATCATATTAATCTTGCAGTCTATTAAATCTCTCATATTCCTATTACATAGACAGCTTTTGAGTCATATCTACTTCATCTTCTATTTTTTCCATTTATTTTTAAGTGTTTTATTGATACATTTTGTCTTTTTTCCAGTCTATATCATTAACCCACTTGGAGAATTTGCATGTTCCCTTATTGAATTTAAATTTATTAGATTTAGTTCATTATTCTAAGCCTGTTGAGATATTTTTGAATTGCTATTCTGTCAACATGTTAGCTATCATTCCCAGATTTTGAATCATCTGCAGATGCATTCATCCAAATAATTGATAAAAATGTTGAATGGTTAGGAACAAAGAAAGATCCTGGGAGCCTTTCCATTATGATTTTGTAGTACAATCACTCCTTCTGAGATCCAGTCATTCAACCAATTCCAAATCCACCTAACAGTACAATAATCTATAGTAACATTTTTCTATCTTGCCTGCATGTATATTATGAAAGACTATCTTATATCTCATTAAACTGAAGTTCTATGTGATACCTTTTTTAATTGTTCTTTAGTCATTTTTCATTCATGTCCTATTCTTCTGACCTCTTCTTGGGGATTTTCTTGGCAAAAGTACTGGAGTGGTTTTCTATTTTCTTCTCCAGCTCATTTTACAGGTGAAGAAACTGAGGTAAACAGGGTTAAGTGATTTGCTCAGGGTCACATAACTGCAAATTTCTGAGGTCACATTTGAACTCAAGTAAAGGAGTATTTGTGACTGCAAGTCCAGGACTCTATCCATTATGCCACCTAGCAGCAAGTAACCCTTTCCTAGGAGGAAGGGAAAATGCAACTGTGCCCCAGATGCTATGAGAAGATTCAGTCAATTAAATGTGCAGTTATGCATCTTATGTTTCAAATAATGGCACCATTTCAAGCTATAAGTGGTCATATATGAAATGTATGTAGCTCTTTACAATGAACAAAGCATATCTCCTTTCATTATCAGCCCAATGAAGTGAGTAGGATACACATCACTATTCCACACTTTTAGAGACAAGAAGCATGAAACTCATAGAATTAAAAATTGAAATTGAAAAACAAGGCTAACTAACCTGATTTCAATTTATGGCAAAATGATGGTTTGTGAGTATTAAGAAAAGGAAGCAATGATTACAAAGAGCTGGCTAGCATGGGTTCATCAACAACAAACATTCATTAAAGACATATTATCTGTCAGATTTTAGTTTAGTTAGTAAGGATACAAAGACAAAAGTGAAAGCCATCAAAAAAGAAGGGAGAGGGAGAAAGAATAAACATTAAGTAATAGGAGTAAGTGGAACTAGCAAGTGGGATGATCAGAAAAGGATTTAGGTAGAGGTAGCCAGTTGCGATGAGGGTGGCAGGTGCTTGCAATTACCCTGATCTCTATTTTAAAGCAGGACTAGGTGATCTAAGGGTTCACTGTTAATTGAATAGAAGTTTAGAAAAGAGACCGAAGGGAGTGGAAGTTTAAGGAATGTGGGGAAAGACCTCATATTAGCAGGTGAGAAAATAGTGTTTATAGTGTGAGTGAAGATAAGAGGTTTTTACATTTTGTGCTTAGAACAAACTTTAAAAGTCCTATTGGTGAATCAATTTCTTGTAATAGTGATTGAAGTCAGTGCAAGTGAGAGAGCAACAGAACTTCTAAATTGACTTATAAGTACCAAGTTTAAGAACTTGAGTGCTGGGACCTTTGTGAGAGAGAGAATGGATGTTAGTAGGGAGTGGTGATTTGGGCACTGACGTCCCATCCCCATATGCGCTCTATGATAGGCTAACTAGAGGGTGATACTAAAAAAGATATACATCATTTTTTTATTTCTGAGAGGACATCTGAGTCATTGATTTTTTCAGCTCCTCCTAATCATGTTTTGAGAATTGCCTGGGGAGTAAAGGAGTGGGAGGTAACCTAGGACCAAATACATTGTGTGGCTATAATATGACAACATATCTTTAAAACTATATCATAATCTGTATCAAATTCCTTGCCTTCTCAGGTAGAGAGGAGGGTAAAGGAGGGAGAGAAAGAATTTGGGACTCAAAATTTTAAGAAACAAATGTTTTAAAATTTTGTTTACATGTAATTGAGAAAAAATAAAATTAATGTTAAAAGAAAAGAAAAAAGTATATCATTATCTTTAAAAGCAGGTGTTTGTTGGACTATTTCACTGTTTTAATTGGAGTTCTTAGGCCAGGATAATTGGGAGAAATGAAAATCTAGCAGAATCCTAAAACAATCTTTTCAGAGACCTATATGAACCAAGCTATTTTAATACAGCAAGCAAAATTAATGTTAATTAATAATTTTTCATTTGTTTTAAGCCAGCATTAGTTAAAATTTATGATACTGCCAACTTGGATTTTTAAGGCCTCTATATTAAATTTATAGGACATTGAGGGGCGGCTAGCTGGCGCAGTGAATAGAGCACCGGCCCTGGAGTACCTGAGTTCAAATCCAGCCTCAGACACTTAACACAAAAACTAGCCGTGTGACCTTGGGCAAGTCACTTAACCCCAACTGCCCTCCAAAAAAGCAAAAAAAACCAAATTTATAGGACATTGAAGACCCTCTTATAATCAGTGTGTACAATGTATTTATGTCCATTGTTAAGGCACTTGAGCATAATTCTACCATTTTAAATTAGTATAGAGTTTTATAGTTGTGTCTCTGATTTTATGATGTATTGTTGGTCATATCTATGATTTATTTGCTGCCAGTCCTTGGTTAGAAACAATCCTCAATTATAACCTTGTTCCTGTGGCAAAAAAAAAAAAATGATCTTATTGTGGTAAGATTCACAGGAAATCAGTGTTGTGAAAGAATGAAGATGGGCAGTATCTAATGTTGAATAGAAATAAATATATATTCTTTAATGAAGAAATCAGTGAAATTTTGCAACAAGTGTCATTATTTCTGACAGGAAGATCAAGGGGCATAACATACCTGGTCTATGAGCTGCGAGTCAGTCAAACAATTCCAAGACACAAGATTATAAAGCAAGAGCTGGGAAGGATCTCAGAGATTATACAATCCAACTCCCTCATTTTATAGATAAGGAAACTGAGGCTTAGGAAAAATTGGTATAGAGGAAGCTAAATAGTACAGTTGTGCTGCAGCTAGCAAGTCTGGGCCTAGCTACCAGCTGAGTGAAATAAAAGGAGAGAGAGAGCAATGGATACAGATGTTACTTGATAATCCTTTATTTTAACTACAGAAGTGAATAAAATAGAACAGGATAAGAATTTTGTTTTCTGTATAATAAAAGATCATCTTTTGCCATTCACATTTGTTTAATTAAACTTCCCTCATTTCCTTTTACTAATAATTTGCTGTTTGTGTCTGATGTTTTGCAACTCCATTTGTGGTTTTCTTGGCAAAAATAATAAAGTGGTATGTCTTTTTTTTTCTAACCCATTTTACAGTTGAGGAAATTGAGGCAAATGAGGTAAGTGATTTCCCTAGGGTCACATAGCTTGTGAGTATCTGAAGCCAGATTGAATTCAGGAAGATAAGTCTTCTTATCTTATCCACTTATCTTCTTATCCACGCTCTATCCACTGTGCCACCTGACTGTCCTTACTAATAATAGTTAGCATATGTGCAAAACTTTTCATAAATATTATCTTATTTTGACTTCATAACACCCATGAGAGGTAGGTTTTATTATCATTCCTATGTTAAAGGTGAAGAAACTGAGGCAGAGAGCAGTTAAGTGACCTGTTCAGGATCACTGAGTTACTATGTACTGGAGGCTAGATTTTTAAATGGGGTCCATGTTCTCTCCGCTGTGCCACCTCTCTGCCTAAAATTCTAGACTTTGTTATGCTTTTGCTGGAGGATATTGGATTAGCTGCAGACTACTTCTGAGTTGTTTGTCAAGCAGTCTAAGCAATGATTTGCAAGTCACATCGTATTTTCTTATATCAGTGAAGGAATTTAAGGACACTAAAGCATAGTAGCAAATACACTGAATACCTGGATATAGTTCATCCATAAACTGCACTAGAAATTTGGGGACACCCTATACTTGAAGCTTAAAAAGTATGTTTCTGCTACTTCGTTTTTACTCTCTCTTGCAAATGTTTGAACTGCTGATGACCAGTGATTTCATCATAGACATGTTCCTAAGTTTTTTCTGCCTTTTTATTATTGTAAAGCAACTATAAAACAGCTACTATCAAAAGATTTACTGTTAAATCATTCTTAGTTAATTTTAATTGTTTATGACTTTGCTTTATGCTTACATGAGTAAGTCATACATCACAGTGGAGCACAGAATCTGGCTTATATCTATAAGACAGTGTAGTATACAAATTCCTTCAGAACATGGAATGTTTCATTTATATATTTGTATACATTAATGTTAGAGAAGCCACAAGGTTCAGTGGATAGAGAACTGGGCTTGGAATCAGAAGACTCCTCTTCCTAAATTCAAATCTGGCCTCAGACATTTACTAGCTTTGTGACCCTGGGCAAGTCACTTAACCCTGTTTACCTCTGCTCATCGGTGTGATGAGCTGGAGAAGGAAATTACAAATCACTCCAGTATCTCTGTCAAGAAAACCCCAAAATGGGGTCCTGAAGAATCAGACACAACTGAAACTACCCAACAACATACCTTAGTGTTAGCACAGCACCTAGCACGTAGTAATTGCTCAATAAATACTTCTTCACTGATTAACTTGGATTCAAAGTCTCATCTTTTCTTCTATTTTAGTTACTCAATTTGAGGATTTGTTTTCTTTTATTCTATCACAGAGCCAACAGCTTCAGAAACAGGAATACCCGAGTTTGAATCCTACCTCTGATTTTTTTTCTGGCTGTATGCTCATGGATGAGTCAGCTTCCTAAAGTCACAATCAGTTGCAAGGGAGTTACAGATCTGCAGGGCAGAGAGTTGCCTCACTAGGAAGTCTCCACATTGATGAAATCACAAGTCCAGATATCATTATCTTGGAGTGTTAGACTCAAAATCAGAAATTCTTGATCACAAAGCCATTTAACCTGAGGACCAGACAACTCTCTAAGACTATAAGCCATTGACTGATCCTGATGAGGAAGGGTTCAAAAAGAATCAAAGGCCCTTGTCATAATGATGTACTTTATCCTTTGGTAATTCAAAAGTGAGTCAGTCAAGCATTGAGGACCTACCATGTTTCAGATACCACGCTAAGTGCTGGGGATGCAAATAAAGGCAAAAGAGCACCCCTGATCTCATAAAGCTCAGAGTCAAATGATGGAGATGACACACAAACTGTGTATAAACAAGATGTGTGCATTATAAGTTAAAGATAATCAGCTGAGAGAAGGTATTAGAATTAGAGTGGATTAGGAAAGGCTTTTTGTAGAACATAAGATTTTAACTGAAATTTGAAAGGAGCCAGGAAAGTCAGGAGGCCAAAATCAGAAGAGAGATAATCTCAACCATTCAGGAAAAGCAGCAAAAATGCCCAGAAGCCAGAGAATGGAGTGACTTGCAGGCGGTCCAAAAAGGAGGCCAGTGTCACTGGATCAGAGTGGGGACATAGTTTAAGGAGACAAGAAGGCAGAGGAGGGAACAGCAGCTATGCAGTGCAATGGATAGAGTACTGGCCCTGGAGTCAGGAGGACCTTAGTTCAAATCCAGCCTCAGATGCTTGACATTTACTAGTTGTGTGATCCTGGGCAAGTCACTTAACCCTGATTCCCATGCAAAAAGTAAAGAGTTTGAATGCCAGGATATTTTATATTTGATTCTAGAGGTTATAGCAAATTAGAAGTGATTAGTGGAATTGGGATGAGGAGTGTGACATGACTAGAACTATGCTTTAAGCAAGTTACTCTGACAGAGGACAGACTAGAGTCTAGACCCACCAGATGACTAATGCGATAGGTTAAGGATGGCTAGAGTGGTGGGGGTGTCAAAAGTGAGATGGAAGCTATACCAGGGACATGTTATATGGGTAAAATCATCAAGACTTAGCAACAGCTTGGATACGTGGTGTGAGAAAGAATGAGTAGTTGAGGATGACTTGGGAGCATTAGGGACAAGGAAGATGGCATCGTCTTTAACAACAATAGTGAAGTTAGGAAGAGAAGAGGGTTTGAGGGGGGTGGTAATGAGTTCAGTTTTGGACTACTTCTGGTCGTTTAGTATCATTATTTGTCTGCACTTGAACAGAAAATGAAAATTTTCCAATTTAGTTAAAAACAGAAAGTATGAAATAAGGAGTCTAGAGTATCAACCTGTCCATTCTCTAACAAATACAGAGAACATGCATGAAGCATTCAGAATGTTCTTTTAGAACCCCGTGTTAGCTTTTTGTATTAGCTTTTTTGGGGTTTCTAACTGTCTACTTTATATTCCCAGTTTTAAGCACAAAAGTATAGATATGAGTGACTTTGGCCTTATCTTGCAAGATATTTAATAAATATTTCTATGTAAAAAAATCTGATTCTTTTTTTTCCATCATAAATGCCAGAGGAATGAATTTGGACTGTGTTCAAACAACACAGCCTGAAGAGGCTTCTGGAAACAGCAGGGAAGTACTTTGCCTAACCCCAATTAGCCTTGTTTTCCATATTCAGGGCAGCACTATTTTCTAACAAATCCACTAAACACAGTGATAAAGGAAATTAATGTGGCTAGAAAGCAATTCAATAACAAATGTTTATTCTTCATAATTGCTGTTTCCTGTCAGGATTTGCATTAAAATTGTCAGCCATGAAAAAAAGTTCAAGTTGTGTTAGGTTTAGGAGTGTGCAGGTGTACATGACTTTACATAATAGATGCTTTCCTGGAAAGTGGTATGAAATCCGTTCCCGCTCCTATAAATCAGAGCACATGTTAGAAACACTAGAAGATCCTGACTAATACAAGGTATAATCATTAACATTATTATTGCAATTATTTTCAGAATTTCTTTTAATGCAATGTGAAGAATGGAAAGAACACTGGATTTGGAGTCAGCGTATCATGGTTCAAATCCAGCTTCTGATTTGTGGGATCTGGAGTAAAACCCTCAGCCTCTCTGGCCTTCAGCTTCCTCATTTATAAAATAAGAGGATGGGACAGGTGGCCTTGAAGGTCCCTAGAAGCCCTGAATATATTATCCAGCGTTATTTATATACAAATAATCTTGTAGCCATTTATTTTGCATGCTTATTTCTCTTTTAAAATGTCCCTATAATAGGGTAGTTCCTGAATATTGACAAAAAGGGAAGGGAACTTTAGCTCTTGTTATATCTATTCTCAAGGGTTACCCTGTCCCCGTAAAGCCCTGAATTTTTTCATCTTTGCTTTATTGTCTGGTGACTAACAACAGTTTGACAGTAGAATGTCTAAAAGGAAGGAGACCTCTGAAGTAATGGCCTAGTTCCCTCATTCTCTCTCAGCAGTGAGTTCTATCCCAAGTCTCATTGCCATGGGGAAAACACAATAACCTTTTACTGCAGTGACCTTCCTACATCTGTAGTCTATAAAGATAAACAAAGACTTATTAAAATTATGGAATTACAGACTTGGAAGGGATAATCAATTATTCATTCACTAAGTACTTACTAAACACCTACCCTGCAGCAGGCACTGTGCTAGGTGCTAAGAGTGCAAGGATAATAACAAAATAGTCCTTGCCTTCAATGAGTTCATATATAGTGAGGAAGAAATTATGAGAATCAAGGTGAGAATAGAGAATGATAAAGAAGCTGTGGAGCTGAAAATGCCTTAGATGGGAAGTGGTATTTAGAGCAGAATTACAGTCAAGAAAAGAATTGCAACAAGGTCTGAGAGGGGCTCTGAAGTTCAGAAATCAATATTTCCATAGGGCAGCAGTTCTCAACCTGTGGGTCACGAACAACCCTTTCACAGGGGTCACGGGGTTGCCTAAGACCATTGAAAAACACAGATTTCCGATGGTCTTAGGAATGGAGACACCGCTCCTCTATCCATCTCCAGGCAGGTCTACCCACATGCAGACACACCTACATACAAGTATTAAAGAGTTGTGCATTAGGAAGGTTGAAAGCCACTGTTATAGGGTATATAATTCTATCTAGAGCTAAGTGGGCATATCAAGTTACCACTCTCAGTTGGTACATAAACATGTACAGGTTTTCTTCTGCCCAGACATATACAGCCACCCACAAATTCTAATTTCTTTGGAAATCCATTCAGGTGGAAAGCTCCCGCGTCACCACTCTTTTTCTCCCTTGTCCATGGGATTTCTGAAACTTTCCAATTCTAAGGTTTTATGGACCTGAAATATAGTCTAGCCTAATGTCTACTAATAACTGGTAAATCTAATACTGCATTTATATCTGATGCTTTCTGAATCACAGGACTAAAAAATATAAATGCATTTTTCATTTCCTATGTTAGTACATTAAAAAAAATCCATCTATAGATTGCCTGAGTCATCTGTGAAGGACATGTATAATAAAGTACAAATTTCCATCATGTAAACAAATACATAAAAGGTTACTAGTGGTGTACTTAAATCTTTGAGCCTTTTAAATAATGTAAACAAAATTATTAGTGTTCTCTAAATTATGTTAATCTATATGGGCTTGTTTATTTTATTTTCAAAATACTACTATAGCCTTGAGGTCTTTATTTTTTATGCCATGTAACTTAGGCAAGGTATATTTTTAAATATTTAGATTAAACATGAATTAACATTTCTTTAGACTTCTAATAGGAAAGCCGAATATCTATAAACAAGGCAATTTTTAGCAGAATATTCATCCTGGATCATAAATAGTGTGTATGATTAATTGAATGAAATGTCATTGATATGTCATGTTAATATCATTTTGACACTTTGCTTTTTTTATTGTAGATACAACCATATTTTTTCCATCTTTCAATGGGAACTCCTACTTAGAATTACCTTCTCTTACATCACTATCGGAGTCAAAGTTTGCTGCAGAGAAAGGCAAAAACAGAATTGTTACTATCTACTTGACAGTGAAGACAACTGCTTTAAATGGAACCCTTCTTTACAGTGAGTATCAGTAATATTTGAACTTCTGAATCATGGTTTCTCTTTCAGGCACTGATCTTGCTGTGGCTCTACAAAACAAGACTAATTGGATCACAGAATTATTTAGGACAAAACATGAAGCATTACCAAGATGAAGCCATAGTTGTTCATAGTTATGTTTGCATTGTCTGAGCTCTTTAATTTATGACTCAATCAATGGAACAAGACTCATAAAAAAGGAACTCTGCTCTGACAAGAAAGAATACAGCAAATTTGGGACTTTTACGTTTGGGTGTGGTTGTAAAACTCAAGCTGCAAATTATGCAATTTATTTTCCAAATATAACTGCATGTTATGCTTTAAAAAATCAATTTTATTAGTTTCTAATAGATTTGGTAAAATACTTCTTAAAGATGGAGTCAAGAAGTCATTAAACAGCAAGATTTCTGTAATGGTGTTAGTAACTTCAATTGTCTAAAATTGGAGCAGTTAGTTGGCATAGTAGATAAAGCCTTGGTCCTGGAGTTAGGAGTACCTGAGTTCAAATGTGACCTCAGACACTTACTAGCTCTTAACACTGGGCAAATCACTTAACCCTGTTTTATTCCTCATCTTCAAAAAATGGGTTGGAGAAGGAAATGGCAAACCACTCTCTTACCTTTCCCAAAAAAACCCAAATGGGGTCACGAAGAGTTGGACATGACTGAAAAACTCTACAATGATAAACAAAATTTTTCTTAAAAATTAAGCAACTTAATTTTATTATTATTATCATTTATTAATGGACTATTATTGGGTGACAGTAAATAAAGAGCTGAACTTAGATTGTGGGAGACCTATGTTCTAATTCTGCCCTGGATTCTTAGTAGTTGCATGACTCTGCAACAAGTTGCTTAACCTCTTGTATAAAAGGGAAAAATAATATTATCTCCCCCACAGACTTGTGAAAGTAAAATAAAATTCAATATAAAGCACTTTGTAAACCTCAAAGTGTTATGTAAACACTAGATTGTTTATACTACTATTTGTTATTATATGATGTCATCTTTAATTCTAAGCTATCTCTTAACTCCAACCCCTTATCCAATCTATTGTCAAGGCCTATCGGTTTCACCTCTGTACTAGCACTTAAAACATACTCTACTCTCCCCTGACACTGCCCCTGCTCTTGTACACATCTTTATCTCTTCACACTAGGACTAGTGGTAGGATTGCCTGCCTCAAGTATCCAGTCCATTTTGCATTCAGCCACTAATGTGATGTTCTTAAAGCATGAATCTGATCAGACCAACCTCCCATCCCCTACTCAAACTCTAGAGCAGATTCTCAACCTTCCTAATGCTACAACCCTTTAATACAGTTCCTCATGTTGTGGTGACCCCCAACCATAAAATTATCTCCATTGCTATTTCATAAGTGTAATTTTGCTACTGTTATGAATCGTAATGTAAATATCTGATATGCAGTATGTATTTTCATTGTTACAAATTGAACATAACCCACAGGTTGAGAACTGCTGTTCTAGAGGATCCTGATTACTTCCAGGAGCAAATATAAAATCCTTTGGCATTGAAAACCATCATAACGTAGATCCCTCCTACCTTTCTAGTCTTCTTACACCCTACTTCCCAACATGTATTCATCTGTCCAGTGACACTGGCGTCCTGGATGTTGTGCTAATAAGATACTCCATCCATCACTTGTGGATGTTTTTCTGTGACCATCCAACATGTATGGAATGCTTTCCCTCCTCATCTGTGCCTACTGATTGCCTGACATCCTTTAAGTCTCAACTAAAATCTCATCTGTTAATTCTAATGCCTTCCCTCTTAATTATTTCCTATGTATCTTATGTATAATTATCTATTCATATTTATTGGCTTATTTCACCTTTTGGCTTATGAGCTCTTTGAGGTCAGGGTCTTTCTTGAATCTTTTTGTAACCCCAGTTCTTTGGAATGGAGTTAGCATTAACTTAAAGCACTTAAAAAACATTTATTGACCGATTCATAAAGAAGAAAATGTTTTCAGATTTTCTTAAATTCTTGGGCATTATTTTCTATATTTCAACATGAGCTGTGTGGACCTTTGAGTTGATGGGCTTTCTTCTAGCTTTGCAGAGTACTGCCATTGAGTATGACTATAGCTGTACTTTCAAAGCATAGCATAAGTTTTATTCATATTTTTCCTTTTGACTTTTAAGAGGTGCATAACTCAGAAAGATTTTGACAAAGTTCAAAGCTGCTATTATAATTACTGTATGACTTTGATAGATGAAGCATCTGTAAGGCAGCTCATTAATCCCAAGCACCTTACTCTTTCGACAACTGTCCTGATTGTTTTGCTTAATGAATACTTCATTCTGTACTTTAAAAGTTGAATGTAAGACTTTTCACTGAGTTTGGCTATGTATGAAATGTCAAATGCATGTGAATTTTGAAAGATCATGGTTGGCTTTCATTTTGGTTTTTTGCACAACACATTAAATCTGAGTTTTGCAATTTTTCCAGAAAGGCACTTCATCCCCTGCATCTTTGCCAAGCAGTATTTGTTTAGCTGGAGCAGAAGTACTTAAATTTAAATGTTGACCTAGATTCTCTAATCCATTTGTGCAAAATAATAATTAATAATAATGCTTTATTTGACCACTATGAAATGTGGAGGCAACAGCCCATTTACAGGCTAAAAAAAAACCCCACAGATCATGGCAAAAGGGTCAACATAATTATTTTAAGTCACAATGCAAAGTGGTTGTCTGACTTTCAGGTTTTGTTGTTTGTTTGTTTGTTTACCTCCATAAAATCAGTAGATATACCTTTGGGAGGAAGGCTTTTGTTCCAACCAAAAACAGCTTGTGGCCAAGAAACAAAAATACTTAGAGAATTCTTCCCAGCTGAGCCTATTCTAGCTCACATCTGCACTGCCACTCCCTTAAAGGCTTTGGAAATCCATGCCAAGACACGAAGCTACCACATCCAAGTTGGTACTCTTGTTTAAATAAATAAATAAATACAAGCAGATGTATTCACTACATGGATGATTTTGTCTTTCATTTCCAAAGGAACAACTAAAGTTAGAGAACTATAGGACAGTAAATCTGAAAAGACTCTTAGAAATCATCTCACTCAACCTCATCATTTTATGAGGGAAGAAGCAAGGTCAAAGAGATCAAGTGCCCTGCCTGAGGTCATTGAATTGGAGATGCAGAAATGTTAGGTACCTTAAAGGTCAATAGGCTATCCTCTATATTTTATTGATAAAAAATCTAAAGTCTAGAGTAGGGAATTTTTTAAATGAGGTCCTTAAACTTGGTATCCTTTGTAGTATGGTGTGTGTTAATTTATGAATTTAAAAACATTTTTCTGAGAAGGGGTTCTTTGGCAACTAGATGGGGCAGCTAGGTGGCACAGTGGAAAGACTGGTGCAATTGGAGGCAGGAGCACCTAAGCTCAAATCTGGTCTCATGGACAAGTCACTTAACCTCTGTTTGCCTCAGTGTCCTTATCTGCAAAATGGGGGTAATAGTAGCAGCTACCTTAAAGGATCAAATAAGTTAATATTTGCAAAGCATTTAGCATGGTGCCTGGTTTATAATGGCTACAATATAAATGCTAGCTATCTATTATTATTGTTATTATTATTTAGACTGCCAAAGCCATTCTCAACGCACAAAAAAGCTAAGAATTCTGACCTAGGAAGTGACTTGTTCAAGGTCATAAAGCCAGACACTAAGAGTTGGAAAGGTCTTTAATAGTCTTTGAAATTAATGAAATCATTCTGTAGATAAGGAAACTGAGGTCCAGATGCCTTAACTTGCCCAAGGTTACACAAATATTAAGTGACAGAACCAGGATTTGAAGGCTGCCTAAAAGCAAATCTAGTTCATGTTTCCAATGTAACACATGGAAATTAGGAAAAGTTTTCCAACTCCTAAGCCCTGATCTTTCCTCTCCACAAGGCTGCCTTTCCAAAAATCTTTCAGAATAAAGGGATATAATCATTGTGATTTTTCTGTTGATCATTCTATATAATTGTGATAGTCAAAATGCAAAAGGATGGAAGAAATTTCATGACCTGGTAGTGAAGTGAAAGTTTGTATCACCAAAATATCATTCCTTCTTTTAAAGAATTTATAACTTAACAATCCATTCCCCATGGTCAGACATCCTCCCAGCAGATTATTCCATAAGAACACAGATTTCATTCCCAGAACTTATCACCCTCGTAAAATTTGTTTTGCCCTACACCAGATGGACACAACGAATTTGTGATGCAATTAGGCCCCTGTAGTTTCAAAAGTGGCCCTTAACTTGACTAAGGGGATCATTTTCCTTGTTTAAATCATTATATTATGTATAGGGACAATTAAAAGGCAGAGGAGAAATTAAACCAGATGTTTCCTTTATGTTTTGTTGGTCTTGGCATGATTTTTCATTCCTGAACATTTGTATGTTGTTTCTCCAATACTTTAGGAGATAAGGCAATAGTAATATCAGACTGCTAAGCCAGTGTCAGCTTTGAAATATATTCCTCTTTCAGAACTGCAGATGTATATTTTCCCAGTCTGCCTCTACAACTAATTGAAGTTGAAAAGGAATAAAAGACAGATAAAACTTGAGATCCTCATGGTAGTGGTTATAGGGGTAAAAAAAATCCTCAGAAATGATAGTTTAAAATAAAAAGACCCACTGTGGGAGGGGGCAGACATAAGAACCATAGTTGGATTGAAAAGAATAGTCTTTTGTACTTGTCTCTGAACCAGTTCTGGATTCTGGAACAAATTCAAAAAAGCTTCTAATAAAGCAAGAGAATCAGAATGAAGCCATGGGGGGAAAAAAGATACTTTAGGCACACTTAGAGAAAATGAACACTCTTCCCCAAGCTACACCAATCTGGAGGTTTTGTCATGGGACATTTTACTGTGGAGTTGGCGCCTCTCAGTGTGGTTTCTTTGAAAAGAAATAAGCATACCCTGTGGAAGTAGATGATCTTTGAGAATTTACAGCAGCCATTTGTCCAAATCCCAGGAGGGAAATTACACGAGCAACTCTAGTCTGAGGACATGATTCAGTAGCAGCTTTTAATACAAGTGAATGTTAGTATTTAAACTGGAAGTTGAAAGTGCAAGATTTCCTCTGTATTTTGTTCAGGTAGAAATTGGAAGCCCTAAAGGTCCTTACTGGATCTTCTCCTTATTTGAGTGGGGCAGGGGGAGTATTACATGTTTGGGGAGAATGCAAGAGATGTGAGAGACACACAGTACTGGAGGAAAAACAACCTCTAAGTAATAATAATAATAATAATAATAATAAAGCTAGCATTTACATAGCTTTTTGTTGTTCAGTCATGTCCAACTCTTCCTGACCTCTTTTGGGAATTTCTTGGCAAAGATACTACAATGGTTTGCCATTTCCTTCTCTAGTTCATTTTATGGATGAGGAAACTGAGGCAAACATGGTTAAGTGACTTGTTAAGTAACACAGTAAGTGTCTGAGGCCAGGTTTGAACTCAAGAAGACGTCTTCCTGACTTTCAGGCATGGCGCTCTATCTACACCTAGATATCCTTTATATAGGTTTGGGGTTGCCAAAAAGCCTTTGATAATTATATATGGATGCTCTTAGTGGTAGAATATTTGCCTTTCTCTTAAATATAGTTCCCAGAAGAGTGACCATAAGACTTCGTGGATTTTTTACCTCATCCAATGCTGTTACAGTTCAGTTGAATCCATTGATATTGGAAATAGTTTTTGCTTACAATACCAGCAATGACCAGGGCTAAGCTGGTTCTCAAAACTCTTAACTTCTTTCATAGTGTTAACATTTGATTATTCAAAAGCTTATAATTTCATTATTCAATTAGAAGTTAGGGTATTTTAATAAACCATGAAAAGTTTTCTCATAGTTTAAACTGTTGTTTAGAGATTAATGGTCATTTGAAAGTCTCTAGACATGCTCTACAAAATTGCGTCTTCATCTTTGAAGGAGGCATTTCATGGAATAAGCAGGACATTTTCCTAGGGTTATCCATTAGACTCAAAGAAGGAGAAGCAATATAGTGCAGTAAGCAGAGCTCTGGATTTGGATTTCTGGTTCTGTGACTAACTACCTGTCTGTTAGTATGTCACATCAAATCTCCTGCCTTTAGTTCTACATCTGTTAAGAAAATATAGATATAATCCCTTGGAGTTAGAGAACTGAAATTCTTATAGTCAAGGCTACCTCCCCAATTTTTTTCTTTGGATCATGGCAAGGTGCTGAACTTAGAGTTAAAGGACTTGAGCATGAATTCTGCTCTACTATTACCTGTGTGACCTTAGACAAGCCTTTTCTCCTTTCTGTACTTCCTTTCTCTCAACTATAAAGAGTTTGAATGAGATGACCTCTGTGGGTTCCTTCCAGTCCTAGATATTTGATCCTCTGATCTTATCTATCAACTGTGGAAGCTGTAACGGTAATTGATTTAAATTGGAAGACCCTTTTTTGCTCTGGCAAGTAAGCAGGTACTTAGCCCTTAGTAACTAATCAAACCTCCATGAAAGAAACCTCTTTCTCCTGTTGCTGGCATAACAGGAAGGAGTTGGCCGAAACAGGAAACCAATGCTGTGTGTGTATAAGAAAAGCCCCAAAGAGGCACAATCAGAATTTGTTTAGACCAGAACCTGGTTGCAGAATCTGTTCTTCTGTTCTTCATGGGGGGGGGGGGGGGAGGAGGGAAAGAAGGAGAGAGAGAGAGAGAGATTGATTCTCTCAGCAGAAACCAGATGCTGGGCTGCTACTACTGGATTGACAACTGAGTTAGAATTTTCTTCAGACAAGAATCATGGAGACTGAAATTGCTGCAGCCAGGAGGGCTGAAGAGGAAACACCCCCACACACACCAGGCCAGAGAAAACAATTTTGATTCTGAAAACCTGAGAGGAGTGATTTTGATTCCAGGAGCCAGCTGAGATATCTTCTGGCTCCTAGGACTAGCCAAACTGCTGGAGGACTGAGGCAGCATTGCCAGGATGCAAATACTTTGTCTGTTTGTGGCTTGATTGATCCTTGAATCCTCAGGAACAGAAATTGTGAAGGATTTGAGATGGACAGGGCCCTATGAACTCCAGTGTGGAGCAGAACGTACCCAGAGAGCTGGCAAGGAATTAGGAGCTGTCTGCCATTAACCCAGGTGAATCCAGTTTGGTGAATCCAGGTAAAATCTGGGACCCTGGAAGGGGATCCAGGGAATCTGAGAACCAGCCCCAAGTCAAGATGAAGAAAAGACCTTTCCTTGGGTCTTGAATGCTGTGATGATAACATGGTTTACTAGTGACCTAGGGATGGGGGATTTGTGTATTTTCTAATGAGTGTACTTAGTGATTAATGATACTTAGTAACTGATTGCTAAGTAAGTGACTGATTGAGTTAACCTAGTTACCCCATGGAAGACTGACTATTGTACTCTGAGATGACTGAATACTTGAGTAATGAGGCAGACCTCCTTAGGGATACCAGATGATTGTTCTTTGTTCAAATCTATTGTGACCACTTTGGTGAAAACTATGTAGCCTTTTTAATGATAAACTGCTGTGAATATTATATTGTGAATGCTATACCTTGATTTTCTGAGAATGTTTTCCTTTGATTTGTTATGGAATAAATAGAGTGTTCACTATATTGTGTAATCAGAACCTTAAAAGCTGTTTAAAGTAGCATTCTTCTGGAAAGCTGCTCATGAATGGCATTACAGAAGCCTGGTCCCCATGGTTCAGGGAGTTCAGAGAGCAACAACAAGACCCTGTGGTTCCAAGAGAAGCAGATGAGGCAAGAGTAGCTAAAGAAAGGTTGAGGGGAGCCATTATATTGAGGATGTTCCTGAAAAGCTGTCACCATAGCTATGGCTCTCCAAACACTGAACCAAACTAAGTCCTGGATCTTTCAATGCTGAAACGTTCTATGCATACCATATTTGTCTGTTCATAGAATTATTGAATATTAGATCCATAAAGGATGATAAAATTCATTGAAACCCCTCACATTTTTTTTTCAAACAAGAAAACTAAGGTCTGAAAAACATTCAGTAATTTGCCCAAAGTCCCAGAACTGGGACTAGAAACTAGGTATCGACTCTCAGTATGGTGATTTTTCTATTATACCATATTGCTTTCAAAATACATCTTGAACTTCCAGTCTTAGCATCTATATACATGCCACTGCCGTTATCTGGAATTCCGTTCCCCAATTTCCTCTTCTTGTCTTAATCAGACTCATCTTTCAAGATCTAGTCCAAGTCCATGATAAACCTTGCTTCTTCTGAAATTCTATAACATCTATTATCTGTACCCATCATCTGGAACTTAAACTGTCATTTGTTGTTCTTTATTGTTTTGTAACATAAATCCCAGAGATAGAAGAGATCTCAGAGATCTGCAGTATAGCTTGAACCTAGACCAGGATCCTGTCTACAACATGCCTAAAAAGGGAGCATCCAGGCTTTGCTTGAAAATGTCTAGGGCAGAGAGCCCACTACTTCCAAAAGCTCCTCATTCTACTTTGTAAGGCTGTAATTGGTACAGAGATTTTCCTCATATCAAGCCAAAATCTGCCTCTCTAAAACTCAACCCCCTCCATTGCACTTAGATCTTCACTCCAAAAATAAGTAGAAGTCTAATTCTTTTTTCACGTGGCATTCCTTCATTTACTTGAAGACAGCCCTGATGTTCCCCCTCCCTCCCTCCTTTATCTCCCTCCAAATAAGTTGATCTTGTCATGGTCTCTGGTCCGTTTCTCAAGCAGGGTTCTCTTGTGAATGTGCTTCAGCTTGTCAGTCTCCTAAAACATAGCTACTAGAACCAAGCAGGTGTGGCTGAAGCAGAATAGGATACCCTGCGACCATCACCTCTGTAATTCTGGAGACTGTTGCTTTGCTTTTTTTTTTCTTAATGTAGTCTACAATAACATTTACTTTTTTGATTTTATATAGTATTGTTGATTCATACTGAGCTTTTGGTGCACAAAATAAAACTTTTTTATATCAAAAGATAGAAATATCTCATCAACTTAACTAGATTATGAGTTCTCTAAAACTAGAATTGTCCCTTATTCTTCAAGTTCTTCCAAAGAACACTGAGTAAATAAGAGGCACTCAAAAAGTTTCCAAATTAAAACTTCTTGCCTGTTGGTATGGTGCTTCAATTTCCCCCATTCGTTCTCTACCTCTTATCCATCCTTTGTCCAGGCTTGAAATAATCTCTGATTTATCCAGTATATATCTTGTTTGACATAGTAGGTTGCACGTTGTCTCCCCTGTTGGATTGTGAGTTTCTTGAAAGCAAGAACTGTTTTATTAATTTCTTTGTATTCCAAAAACTTAGCACAGTACCTGGCACATAGGTTCTTAATAAACACTTCTTGTTGATTAAGATTATTATAAACTGCTTTGTTATTATTAAAATGACACTACTCTAAAAAAAGATAGAAATGTTAGATGGTAGCCAAGATTCTTAGGTTTGTCACTAAATATATGAGTTAGGTCAAGTTAGATCTTCTGTCCCAATTTTTCTCATCTATAGAATAAGGACAATACCACCTGTTATGTTATCACAGAGTTATTGTGAAGATTTAGGGAGATGACATAGGAAAGCCCTTTTAAAAATTCTAAAGTTCTAAAGTATATGTAAGTCTTTTGAGAGAGAGAGAGAGGGAGAATAAGACAGAGAGGAAAAGAGCGAGGCAGAGGCAGAGAGGTAGATTAAAAAGGGAATTAGCCTCCAGGCCAAAAAGACCTGGATTCAAGTACCACCTCTGAGATATGGCTCATATGAACCTAGGCTGGACACTTAAATCTCTCAGTGACTTGGGGAACTCTCTAAGACTTCAAATTGGAAAGAAGTTAATGAAATACTATAGTAAAGAGAGTTTTCCCCTAGAGGAGTTCCTATATCAATGAAATCACAGGACCAGTTCCAAACATCTATCAAGAAAGAAAGATTTATCCTCATTTCTAAGTGACCAGGTATCTACTTTTCAGTGGAACAGGAGGAGAAATAAATTGCCCACAAGTAGGTAATAATGAGTTTTTAGTGTTATTTTCAAATCTTTGGACAAAGGAATTACAAGTTAAAATGCCTCTGAGTTTAGAGCAGTGTTTTTCATAATCATGATATGTGCATTCAAAACCTCCTCTTTCACTTGAGCAATCTTGTCTTTAACTTAAAGTGGCACACGAATAGCTCAGCCTATAAAGTTTAATATGTGAATGCATGGATCTATCTTCCTAACCATTACAATTAGCCATAATTTGCTTGAGTAGCACTTTTTTTGACAGTTGAAGATTTTGTGCTTTCTCCTAATTTTACTGATTGTTACTAATTTTCAATTCTTTATTCAAGATGTCAAAACACATTGGGGTGTTTTAATCACAAGGAATTGCACAAATGTCTTCACAAAGCTTAAACTGTAAAATGAAGTGCCCTTTGTGCTGTCTGACAGAGCTCTTGGATTGTGCTTTAATCTTTCCTAGTAATAGATTTCAAGAATTGCAGTATAATAGGAAAAGCAATAAGAGTCAGGAGACATGGGGTCTAGTCCAGCCTCTGCCACTAACTGTGTGACCTTGGAAAGCCCTTTTACCTCTATTGGTTTTAGCTTCTTCATCTGTAAAATTAAAGAATTGGACTAGATGATCTCTAAGGACACTTCTACCCCCAACCTTCCATGGTTATAGAAAAAAATCATTAAATAAGATATCTACATGAATACAAAATGACAAGCTGGAAAGATAATGAGGAGGAAAGGGATGGAAGTAAGCCAACTCGTAAGATTGATCCTTTTTCCTATAAAAGAAATTAATATGTTTGGTCACCATGTAAAAATAGAAACAGACTCAGGCTGTCCATTTCCACATCTATAATCCACTACATGTTCTTTGTTGCCATGGGCAAGTTACTTAATTTTAGTCCCCTAGGCACTTAATAAAACCACCAGTCACAGAGCAGATATTGGCATGGAAGGAATTTCCATGCAACTGTACTGTTAAAATTGTGGGCATAATCTTTTTTAAAGGAAAACAAGTAATAATTACAATATCTTTCTCTGTGTACTTACCTTTAGAGATATTGTAATGTAAAATGACAAGTCTATATTAAGTGCCTATCATGTACCTGGCACTGTGCTACCAGATTAAGAGATAAAAATACTTTGAATTTTGGAGGATCATACAGTCATAACACTTTAGAGAAGGAAAGGCCCTTAGCAATCATTTACTCTGACCATCTCATTTCACAGATAGAGAAACTTAAGGCTAGCAAGATGAAATAACACAATCACCCTGCTAGTTAAGTAACAGAGTTGGGATTCTGTAGAATTTTGTTATATACATACGTGAAAATGCCGATTGTTAGAACAGTTACTGTTAAATATATCAACCTTGCTATATATAGTAAGAAGAAGTATACTAAAATATAGAGAACCAAACTGGATTTTTAATTTGCTCAGTTTTTCATTTTCAGTCATTTAAAAAAGCAACATTTGAGAATTATTTGACAGTGTAGCTGAGGTTCACACTGGAATATTATTCTTCTAATATCAGACCACCCATCCCTGTCATTGACTTCAGTGGTTGGATTTGCTCTAAAAATCATTCATTCTTGCATGGTGTATCCTGATTAATGTACATTATCAATCTTTAAGATATATTTTCTGAATAGTTTAAAATAATTCAAAATTTCACATATGATGAGCCAATTTCATAGAACTTAAAATGTGTTCTTGTTAAATTTTTGCCTTATTCAATCTTCCTTAACTATTTCCCCCCACTTCATGCCACCATTTAAAGGATGTTATCTCTCCCTTTATCCAAGTCATTGATTAAAATGTAAAACAGTTCACTGCCAAACATATAATCTCAATCCTAGTCCACTTGATTTCTCTCTCAAATTGTTATATAACCATTTCCAAATCCACTTTGGGGTAGTATCTTCTTACCCATATTTTTTCATCTTCTCCACAAAGACACCATGAGAGACACTGTCAAACTCTTTGCTAAAATATATTAGACTGTGTTCTACACTGTAGTACTTTTCTACCACTAAGATGAAACCATGCTCGCTTGTATGATCACTCTTTCCTTTTTATCTTTGCATCCCCAGTACTGGTGCTTGACTATAGCAAGTGCTTAATAAATGATGTTGATTTATTTTATCACAATTTATAATTTGTTTATGTGCTTCCCTGGGATAAAGAAAATCATTTGGTTGCTTTTTTTAAGTGGGCAGGAAGACAATATTGTGAAAAAGCCATTGGTAACCAACCATCTCATTTCACAGACAGAGAAACTTCAGTCTAGCAAGATGAAGTGACACAATCACCCTGCTAGTTAAGTGACAGAGTTGGGATTCTGTAGAATTTTGTTATATACATACATGAAAATGCCAATTATTAGAACAGTTACTGTCGAATATATCAACATTATTACATGATTACTCATGCAACAGGTTTTGATTAGGAAATGTAACTAATTATTCAAGCAACCAACTAGTTTATATTAATAAATTAGTGTATGAATGATTCTGAAATGCTGATAAATATAGAATTAAAATCTGTTTTATTTCAAGTAAAATGTCCATTCAAATCAGTAAGGTTGTTCAGTCAACTGCTTAAATATTTACTTTAATTGACATTCTAAAAACAATAATATTTAAATAATGATAGAATATACAGACCACTGCTAATATATGTTGGTCAATAATTGTGTTGAATTATGTCTTTAAAGCTGGTGAGAAGAATTTGGGAAAACCATTTCTTCACCTGTATCTTACGGAAGGCAAGCCTACAGTTGAGCTTGGATGCAGCAGCTCCCAGTGGATCCTGACTCTTTCTGCCAATTATAGCATCAACAAAGATGTACTCCTACCTATAACAGTAAGGTATGAATAGATAACTAGGAAAAGTATTGAGAACTATAGTGCCTAGTAACATTTCCCATATAAAACATGTGTCCACTAACTGAATAAGTCATTGAAATCTGTTGGAAATTATTCCTTTCCATCATCAATGGTTTTTTTCCAAGATGGTAGACAATAATAAATTGAATCTAAAATATACCTTACTCCTTGAAATCTATCTTGAGCAAACCAATGCTAGTTAAAACCAGCCAACTCCTTTGAAAGCTACCATTGAATAGAGACAAATGGAAAATATAGAATGATTGAGTCAAGATGAAAATCTTATTTAAGGAACAAAACACTTTAAAGCAAGACAGCAAATCATCTTTTAGATAAAAAGTATTATCAGATACATAGAGAAAAATATTAAATTCAACTCAACATTAAATAGAAATGGACTTTGGCACTCATCGAGGATTCTTAAGCAGTCTCTATATTAATATTCAAACTTTAAAAAGGATGGCCTAGATAGGTTTTTCATGGTGTTAAATATTTTAAAAGATCACAGATCTTGAAGTCAAGAGGTCTGAGTTCAACACCTACCTCAAAAATTTACCAGTGATATGCCCCCAATACCTCATTTAATTTCACAGAGCCTCTTTATTTCCTCTTCTATAAAATAGGGATGATACTACTTGTTACTTAATTCAAAAGGTCACTGCGAGAAAGGTGCTTTTTGAACACTACAGAACTTCAACAGTGGAAATTGTCATGATTGGTGATAATAACCATACCTCAAATTCATTACCATTTCAAATTCTCAATGGCATGAGATGCATGTACTAAACATCTAAAAGGCTGAGGGTCTTGGATCTGTTTCCTATCTTAGATCATTTTTTTTTAAAGGGTAAGCCAGAGAATGACTGTCTTGTGTACCTCACAGTGTTCTCCTGGTGAGTCATTGGGGCAATGCGTAAAAATACCCTTTAGTGCTATTTGGAGAAACAGTCTGGCATAGTGAATAAGGTAGCCAGTTTTGGAGTCAGAGAGACCTCATTTCAAGTCCTGTCTCTGGTACATGCTAGTTGTATGACTAAGCAAGTTATTTAACCTCTCAATACTCACGTACAATCCTCTGTGACTGTAAGTTGCAAATCAAGGGCAATTATTCTTTAGTAGAGAAAATTTCTTCACTGATTTTTGAAATAGCAGTGCAATTACAAATTAAGACACTCCCAAATGCTATAAAGAACAGTAGAGATGATGGTGATTTTGAGATTTTCCCTCAGTAGTGATGTCATCAGTCCAAAATCATGTTTTAGAAGAAAAAAAGTGCCATATTTGAGTGAGTGCCTGTGTCTATAGATCGAGATTAGAAGGTAGTTTATCAGTTTTGTATATTCGACAAAACAGACCAGGTGAAGTTAAACTCTTGAGCTCAAACTGAGTTAGCCCCATTTGTCATGCTGCTCCCTTCCAGGCTGAGGTTTACAGGGGCTAACCCTTAATCCTGATTGCAAGATCAGTAATTACAAAACATTTTTATCACACATCTCATCAGGAAAAAAAATTGAGCAGGCACCCCTGACATGCACATGATTATTTTTTTTCTTAATTATAAGCACACACAACTATATATCTCACTCTTTATTAACCCAGAATAAAAAGGAGAGTAGTTTTTTGTTTTTTTTTTTACTTTTACTTCATAGATCACTTGTCCCAGAGCTCAAATCCTGCCTTCTGAGGGAAAGTGTGCTATAGCCACAAATCGATGTTATTGTGGTATAAATGGACAAGGCGGGAAGATTTTTCCAATGGCACCCACAGTCCTATGGATGCCTTATAGTTATTATGTTATAAACTGCCCTGAAAAGCTAATGACAGAAATGTAACAAGAGGCAGGAATACTGTTGGAATGGAGTATTTGGGGACAAAGGATGAAGGATAGAAGCATTTGTATTGGAGATCGGTTATTGCAGGAAGGTAAAAATTTAACCCACCTTCCTACCTTCCAAATAATTCATCATATGCCTCTTGTAGCCATACTTCAGAACCACTCCCTTCCCATGCATCTTCAGTCTCCACTTTGGAGATCAAACAACTAGATGGTGAGCAGCTGTGGAGGGTTCCTATTCATGTCTACTATTTTCTGAATGTGTAGCAGCTGTGTCCAAACAACTGTGGAGAGTAACTTATATAGATCTACTAAGTTTCCCAAAGAATACATCAATATGTATGCAGACAGAAGCAAAGAAAGTTTATAAGTATGTATCTTGATTGCACCAACAGAAGTAATTAACAGTGGTTAAATGGGAATTGCTCATAATACATGAAAAATATTTTTAAAACAGTATAGATGTTATTTCACACAAAATATTCTCTAATTTTTATTAACATTGAGTAGTTCATATTGTCATCTTCAATAAGATAAACTGACATTATGAAGTAACTGTCTGGATTAGTTAGTTCCACTGAAAAAAATTCAGTTGTCCTATGTGTACACTTTTGCAATGTTGTGATGCTGTCATAAGGCTAGGAGTGTGTTGATAAATGTTTAACAATTAGCTGTTGTGGGGTAAAAAAAACACAGAAAACTCATTTTTAAGTTTAATATTCATTATTAATATTTTCTCTGTCATTTTCTTAAGTCTGGACAATCAATGGAACAATAAATTAATCCTGAATTTATAGTATTTGCTGAATTTCCAAGATGTAAATACTTTCTTTGAAAATTTAACCTCAGCTCTCTCCTAGTCTTTATGATTGAAGACCCCATGGATGTAATTCAGGGGCTGAGCAGTTGATGTAGGGGAGTGAGAGGTTAGGAGGCAGGGAAAACAGAAAGGGTTAACAGTAGCCTGCCAGCTTCTTAGATCTATGTAACTGCCACACCTCCAGCAACATCAATCTCCCACCCCTAGGGAGTTAATCTATTCTTTTTGTGAACTCCAACTTAAAATGTGCTATCTAGATTGGTGATGAATCAGAGAAAATTGGTGTTAACCCACTTTATCTGGATGGTCCCAGACTGTGATTCAAATCCCATTTGGCCATCTAATAGGACACTAAGAGCTTCTTGCAATCTGCTCTCACCAGTTGTGACTTCCTAGACCAAAACTCCCTTCCCTGGTCACCATTCCCCTATATCTACTTATATGCCTATTAAAATATAAGTTCCTTGATGTCAGGGAGTGTCTTCATTTTACATTTGTATGCTCAGTGTCCACCATATAGTATGCATTTATTAAATGTTTTTGTTGATTGAATGATCACCAGATTTCATTCTAACTGGCTTGCATAAAATGGTAATGTATTTGTAAAAATAATAATAATAATAATAATCAAATAAAATGGTGTATTTGCTATCCCTAACCCCATTCCAAGAAAAGCTATCTCTCTATAATATACATCACTGTGTTCACTGTCAATCTCAACAAATATTTTGGACAGTCTATGAAGTTCTGTGCCTTTTTTCTTCTGTATGTTTTTTCTTTCTTTTTTTCCTGAATGTTAAATTATTTCTATGCCTTTGTATATTTTTCTAAATGTAGATTCCTTTGTTTCTTTCCCTATTTGATGCTCTTACCTTTGTATTTCACTCTCAAATCTCTGTTTTATTTTCTTTCCCCCACTCTTCATTCCTTCCTTTTTTCTGTCTCTATTGCCTTTTTCTTTTCTTTTCTTTTTTTTTTTTTTTTTTTTTTTGCTTTTTGGAGGGCAGTTGGGGTTAGGTGACTTATCCAAAGTCACACTGCTAGTAAGTGTTAAGTGTCTGAGGCCAGATTTGAACTCAGGTCCTCCTGACTCCAGGGCTGGTGCTCTATTCACTGCACCACCTAGCTGCCCCCTGTCTCTCTATTCCCTAACTGGTCATAATATAAAATTGAAATTATTTTGCATTGATATTATTTGCTCTATTTATGTGTTCCTGCTATTTGTTGTGATTAATTATTTTTATGTTCTTATTCTTAAATGGCACGTGAGTAGAATTTTATATTTCAGTCAAATTTGATTTCTTGATAGATCCACGATTTCAGTTGTATAGATATTGCCTCCACCAATGCCACTGGCAACCCTGCCCTACTTAGTCATCCATTATGATTCATCTTTGTGTTTCTATGAATCGTTCATAAAGATCTACCTATCACGGACTTAATATCAACATTAAGTGGTCATTGTTTTATTATGTGTCCCTTAAAGGATTTTTCTCCCTTCCCCCACTCCAGTGGATAACTAGTTTCAGGTAAGAAGACAGTTTCTCCTCTTTCCTCTAGACTAGTGGTATGAACCTTTTTTTTGGTCTTATATTTCCAACAATAAGATGGTTTTGACGATGCACCCCCAATTTGTATATATTTACTTATGACTTATATAGGTGTATTACTAATTATTCATCTTAAGAATTACATGCAAAAAAATTCTAAAAGGTTAAGAGAAGATGAAATCATTTGAACCTAGAATCAATGGGGAATCACTGGAGTTTATTGAATAAGAATATGCTTTAGGAAAATAGGAAATTCACTTTGGTAACTATGTGGTTCATAGATTCCATGCAATCTCTTTATATGTTTGTTGAAATAAAAGAGAGAGCACTATGTATGAGCACAACTGCTGCTGTGGATGCCTAATAGTGGCTCTCTATTCATAGAGAGAGGTTGGGATCTCATATACAGCATCCAGAGGGGAAGGGGCAGGAAGAGCTGGGAAAATAAGGATAGCTTCATGTATATTGGAGATAGGCCCCCCATGATCTATTATTGCTGGAAGGGCAGAATGGGACCCACATTTCCACTCATTGATTGGTTGATCATACACCCTCTGGCCAGCCTCCACTTTGGAAACCACTGGTCCAGACAGTCAGGAACTGATTGACAGGAACTAGCTATATGAACCTGAACAATTAACTTATCTTCTCCAGGTCTTCGTCTCCTAATTTTTTTTTAATGAATGAGCTTAACTGAATCATCTCAAAGGTCCCACTGAGCTCTATGTTTCTCTGCTTCACTTTTTCAAATATTTTCAGCCCTTTATATCATATGCTTCAAAATGATCATGTAAGGATGATTTTCCTTCTCTCCAATGTGTTTGACTAATGAAGAATAAGTCATTTAATATTTTCTGCTCTTCTGTCGGCATTTCACCTAAAGAAAATTAGACAGAAGTTGGCCAAACTTGAAAAAACTATTAGTAGTGATTGAGGTAAATTTAGACTGGACAAAGTACTTCTTCTCAAATGAGATGCAGCAGAGATCATAGTTCTACAGATACATTACTATTCATATCCATGCATAGTTTTTCTCTTCTTTTTCTCTTTTATTTTAACAAATGTATAAAGAGACCACTTTTATTTTAACAAATGTATAAAGAAACCACTTGGAAGGATTTACTGGCTGTATCAGGGTTGTTCTCTTTGCATGGCATTCAAAAGAGCAGTGTTTCTGTACTTTACCCCAAGTTTTCAAGTTTCTGGAACCTTTTGTTCCTCTCTATGCAAAAAATAAAATCCCTATTCTTTACCTAACCTTTTGTTTCCTAAATAACCCTATGTGTTTTATTTTAAGATATTAACAGTACTATCATACTCAGAAGGTTGTGAGGTTGATTAATATATCTCAGATGGTGTCATTTAAATAATTCTAAAAGTATGAGATTTTTTTTCTCAGAAGTCTTTAGGGGATCAAAAAATCTCATAAATTAAGGGTTAAAGGGGACCTCAGAGAGTATCTTGGCTAGTCTCTGATAAAGAGAATCTCTTTTATGTTCCTGACAAAAGTCCTCTAACCTTCACTTAAATGCCTTTAGAAAAAAGGTGCTTACTCTTTCTTGAGTCATTTCATTATCTTTAGGGATAAGAACTTGAATCTGTGATTCTACTTGTATGAGGAACTCCCAATGAAACTCCCAACATCAATGCAGGTCAGCACCTCCCTGGCAATTTATAGTCTTAGTTGCCCAGATCACTGAGATGTTAAGTGACTTTATTGGGGTTATTCTTCTTTATCTGGTTTTTAAAACCTTTCACAGACTAGCCCCAACTCACACTTAAGAGTGGATATAAATACAAAGTCCCTGTCCTCATGGAGCTTACATTGTAATGTGAAAAAGTCAATGCGTAAAAGAAAGCAAGAAAGTGGGAAATTGGGGGGAGGTCAGAGAAGAGAAGATATTCCTGCAGAGGCATGGTAGTGAATTCAAAAGATGCAAAGTAATGCCAGGAGAAAAAAAAAAACTAACAAATTGGGTGGCTAGATTCTAAAGGTACTTCTGAAGAGCTGGGGCTATCTTTCTAATACTCTCAGCTCAAGTTTCCAGTGTGTCGTATTCTCTCCAATATCAGTCACCAAGCTGAATTATATCTCCTAAATCATGGATTGCCCTAGTAAATAGTGCCCTAATGTGTTGACCAATTAACATCAATTAGCTCTTACACAGGGAAGTTTACTGAGGAGATACAGCAAAAACCAAAGTAGAGAAATATTTCTTTCCCTCTACCAATGTGGTCCTTTGGGAAATTGAAATAAGATTTAAAGAAGTTGATACAAAGTAGTCCACCAAGTTCACTTCCAAGCAGAGCAAAATTAATCAAGTCATTTCCACTTCCATAGAACATGGGACCTTTGCTGCCTTACATCCACTGATACATTTGCATCCAGTTTAGCGGGCAATAAATTCAGATACAGACTCTTGTTCTTGGACTTCTGGTGACTCCTTCCTGCTTTTCAAAGCTAACCAAGTGACAGCCATCACCAATACTCCATCTCAAAACAAGATGGAATATACACAGCTGACACAGAATTGACAGCAGAGCCAGTTACTCATGGACCATAGCCAGATGGGGAGAAAAAATCTTGAGTGTTCTCCTTCTCCAGCTTAAAATGCCTTCCTTTGGTGACCACAAAGAGAAAGACAAACCTAGCCATTTAGTGACTTTCATATGTATTATTCTGGTCCAGAAATTAATCAAACCCCACTCCCCTTCACCACATGGCAATCAGAAAAGAAGCAGTTAAAGAATATCTGGGCATGGCCTGATGTCCAAATTGTGTATCATATCAGGCAGAGCACTATAGACAAGCTTATGAAGATTGTGTTCTCATTGGTCAATACTGAGTTACATACATGAAAGTACAGGTTGCCTCCCTCAATAAAATGTAAGCCCCCTGAAGGCAGGAACCCTTATTCCCTATCTATAACTGTATTTTATTTCTATTTAGCTAGAAGAGAATGGGTGAGTTAGAGGGACAAGGGAAGATTCTAGCAAGGTCAGCCTGGGTGTCTTGAGAAATAAAAGTGTTTTTCTTCATTAATTATTTCCCCAAAAATCTCTGAGAGCTGTTATAAAGTTGACTTTACTTGGGAAAGATTTTAGAGGATGGCTCAGAGTTGTTAAGCATCTTGTCTATCTATAGTCATGCATAAAAGTCAGAGATAATAGGTAATTTCAATACTCTCCAAGTACTGAGGCACAAGTGGCACAAGGTTGGACTTTACTAAATTCTTGACAGATTAAAATATTTATAGCTGACACATATATGGCATGTTGATATTTGCAAATTACTTTGCATGAATTCCTACATTTGGGCTTAACCAGAGCCCTATGAGGTAAGTATTACTTTCCCCATTTTATAAGAAAACTAAAGATCAACGTTTTAAGTCACTTGCCCATGCTCATTGAGCTAGTGAATCTGTGACAGCATTCAAACACAGGTCTTCCCAACTCTAGCTTCAGATCTTCTTTTACTATACCTCTGACTCAAATACTGTTATTAATATACAGCTCTAATTGTTAGGGTTTTCCTTTTATTGACCCCAAATCCATCCCTCTTTAACTCCCTCTTATTGGTACTTATTCTGACCTATAAGACAAGAGTCTCATTTTTCTTCCACATGTCAGCTCCTTAAAAATTGTAAGACCATGACCTCTCTCAGTGGAGTGCTGCAGTACTTATCAGACTTCGCTGCCGAGAAATTTTTCTTCAGGCACATAGTAAAAAAAAAAATTCAAGCATTTTATCCTTGTAGCTACATGTTAAGGGTATATAGACTGAAGTAATTGTCCTCCCCCTACCATTGTTTCCTCTTGATATCTCACACCTATCTACTGCTATTCGTTCCTGCCTACCTTATTTCTTACATTTCAGCTCAAAGATGAGCTGAAATGCTAGAACTAGGTAGGGACTAAAAGAAAGTTGGAATAGGTCAGAGATTGTTGGGAACTGTAGTGTTAGAGAGAAGGCACACTCCAGCAATGCAGAAAGGTATTTCTAAGTCCATGTGCTAGATAGAAAACAATTATGAAAGAAATTGTTGCCCTCTTTTATTTTCTGAAAATTTATTCCAAACTTTGTGCAGAAAAAGAATAGATTTTGGCAGAAATGGTGACTGATAAAATTTGAACCTTATACCCAAAGAGTTTTAGACCAAGAAAAAGAGGGAAGAATCCAGGCCATAAATAAAGAAGAAACTAGAGATAATGGATATTCTGGGGACAAAACAAGTTATAGCAATTCAATAAACATTCATTTAGATCTATTGTATATAGAGGAATGTGTTAGGAACAGGGGGAAAGGAAACATTTTTATAAAATAGGATACATGTCTTCATGAAGCTCACAATCTGGGAAATATTTTTCCCAGAAAGAAAGGCAGTATAGATAAAGTAATAGTTGGGAGTCAGGATGACTAGAGATCAATCCCATTTCAGATATTAACTAGTTGTGGGACCCTTGAGCAAGTAACTGAACCTCTCTATGCTTCAATTTTCTCGTTTATAAAATGAGAGGTTGAACCTGACAGCCCTTAAAGTTCCTTCTGGCTTGAAAAATATGATACTATGACCCTTTGACTTGGAGTTAAGACCTTGGAATCACATATTGTTTCTGACTTCAATGCATGACAGTAGACAAGTTGCGTAACACTTCTGAGCCTCTGTCCACCCTCTAAAATATTTCTCTCAGACAGAAGTTTTCAGGGAAATAATAAAGAAACACATTTTTATTTCTCAAGATACCCAGGCTGACCTTGGCAGTACTGAACATCCTCCATTGCCTCTCTAACATGCCCGTTCCCCTGAGCTCTAGTCTGTTCTAGCTAAGTACAAATGAAATACAGTTATAAATAGGGAATGGGCATATGATTTCATTGGTATGAGGGATTCTCAGATAGGAAAATTCCCTCCGCTAAAGCATATTGAAGCCTTCACTGAAACTTACATCCATTAGACTGTGAGCTTTTGAGGGCAGTAACTGTCTTTTGCCTCCTTTTTTATACCCTCAGTGTTTTACACAGTACTTGGTGCATAGTAGGTGCTTAATATTTATTGATTAATTAATTGATAGTTCTAAAGAACTGCCAGCAACAATGAAAAATTTAGGGACTTGCTGCAGCTAGCAAGTTTCGGCCTAGCTACCAGCTGAGTGAAATAAAGGGACAGAGAGAGAGAGAAAGAGAGAGAGAGAGAGAGAGAGCTGAATAAATGAAAGAGGGAGTTTATTGCAGACCTATTTCATACAGAGCCAAAGATACATGGAAGATACAAGGTTTATATACCCTTAGCAGAATGCAAGGAACCACCCTTGGTCTTGATCTTTCTCTACCCCAACCCCAAGCCAATCACTCCTTAACCTCTTTATCCTGGGACCATGTCCAGAGGCACAAACAGGGTGTTACAATCAAGACTTGCAAATTAACTCAGTACTTTCTTTAGATATTAGTGAAACCAATGAGAGCACCCACCCAACAAGATTATACTTTCCCTTGCATATCTGCCTAATGACCTTTGTAGAACTGGGGAGCTAATGTGGCCAAGTACCCTGAAAGTCTTGGCCTACAACAGGGACTTTCTCAACAGCCAGAATGCTTCAGACCTAAGACTTGAACCAATGTCTTCCTAAGTCCGAAGCTGACTCTCTATCCATTATACCAAACTGTGTCTTTTGATAGATTGTTTTGCAGAAAGAAATGCCATAGAAAAGACGAAAAGACGGGTAGGGTGTTACCTGAGAAGGAGGTTACTAAAAACTCTATTCTTTCTCTAATGCGGAAAGTTTCTTGCACATAGATAACATTACATGAAATATGGGTTCTGTAGCTCTAATCTAAACTTTACAAGTTGCATAACAAGAGCACACTTCTTGAAACAGGTGTCATTGTTTGAACTCAGCTAAATCTTAAGGATACTAATTTTTTAAAATGCTAGCAGCCTGATATGCAAACTGCAAACTTTTCATTCTAAAAAGGCCAAATGATATCAATTTGTTTTTGCTTTGCATCTTTTTTACTTCCCTCTTCTTTGTTTCTTAGAAGAGAGAGGAAAGGGAGAAAAGGAATAGTATGAGGAATGCATACTTAGCAGCCTATATCATAGACATATTATAGACACACAAATACAGAGATGCACATAATTCAGTTGAGTTAATTTCAAAGAGTATGTATTAAAGCCTCTCTTTTATGCCAGGCGCTGTACCTGGCTCTGGGTCTGTAAAGATAAACCTGAGAAAACAGCTCACAATGACTGAAGCAGGATGCATTCACTTTCATAAGTAGATGACTTCACTGAGGATTTGTTCCCATTTTGAGCAGAGCGTTCTGCACTAAGCCTGGGAAGCACAGGTTTGTGACTTGTTAAGCATTCCCAAAGACAATGGAGACTTAAACAGGGGGGAGCCTTGGCCTGTGCTCTACAGCTACATGGGGGGGCCTTGGACGAGTGGAAAAAGGAAGGCAAAGGAGCTGTCCTTAGATTCCTGCTATGTGACAGGCCCTGTACTAACTAAGCACTTGACAATTATGATTTCATTTGATCCTCACAACAATCTCTGAGGTAAGTACTTTTACTATGCCCATTTTACAGTTGAGAAAATTGAGGCAGAGATTAAATGATTTGTCCCAGATCATACAGCAATAAGTGTCTGGTATCTGAGTTTTACCTTAGATCTCTCTGATCCAATGCTTCATTCACTAGGCCATCTTTCTGCCTGAGTAACAAAATAAAAGGTTTATAAAATGGAATCTCCTTTTTAGTTCTAACATTCTATGATATTTTTTTAAATATAGAAAGAAACAGCAAAGGAAAGCATCCTAGAGTATGTAGCAGTCTTCTTAATGCATAGACCTTAGCATGTCATTCACTCCTTTACTCTTTACAATCTAACTCCACTCTACCTTTCAAGACTTCTATCACATTACTCTCTTCAATGCACTTTATAATCTAGCCAAACCATCTGACTTGCTGTTGCCTGAACTCTATATTCCATCTCCCATTTTAACCTTTTGTACACGTTGTGCATTATTCAAGTAATGGACTCCCTCTTCATTTTCACCCTTTCACAGCCTCGGCTTCTATCCAGGCCCAGCTAAGGTGCCCCCGAGAGCTTAACTTGATTCCTCACCTCCAAAACTGCTAGCAACCTCTCTTCAATCAGTCGATGAGGATTTGAATCTGATAAACACCAGACACTATGCTAGGTGCTGGGGATACAAAGGAAAAACAAACAAAATAGGCCCTACTCTCAGGAAGCTTACACTCTAATGAAGGAGAGAGAATGTACACAAAAATCAACATACAAAACCTCACGCACAACGGAAACTTGAACGAGGGAAACACTAGTAACTGAGGGGGCCAGAAAGAACTGAACTCAGGTCTTCCTGACTCCAGGCCCAATAATCTTCCTACTGCACCGCTGAACTGCTTATATATAGTAGTAGATATTGGACCTCTGTTTCTCTTGTTCCCCTCCTTTGTTTTCCCCAGTATAAACCCAGGAATAGAATTGCATCAAACGCAACAATTTAGTTACATTTCTTGCATAATTTGAATTGATACATAGAGCAGCTGGATCAATTTCGCAGATTCCTTTAGAGTATTAATAGTAGTATAGCAGTAGACGGTGGTGTGTGAACTGAGTCTTAAAAGAAATTGAGGATATTCAAGGCATGCAGAGGAGAAAGGAGCACATTCCAGAAAATGACATGGAAAGAGTAGATGGTGTGTCCTGTCTGAGAAATAGCAGTGAGAGCAGTTTGTCAAGATTGTTGAGTGTGTGAAGGGAAGTGATGTGTAATTAAGTAAATTAGCTTGTCTTATCACAAATTATTTTCTATTTCTTTTTATTTTTATATTTTCTATTCCAAAGGAGCATGTAAGGCCCATGAGGGTAAAGACTCGTTCTTGTGTTCTTGTTCCCCAGTGCCTAGCACAGTTCCTTGAGCATAACAGACATTTGATGAATTCTAATTGAATTGACTCAGAAATGTAATAACTCTGAACAAAGCATAGGCAGTATGATTGTGGATTAGGGTTTAAACACAAATCTGATGGGACTATTTTGATTTGAATTAAACTGTCAAGAAAATCAGCCATCCAGTCAGTTCAATTAATTTTTAATGGCATTCAACTCAATTCAAATGGTTGAAGTAGTTGTATCTATAGTAGGAGCCTGTAGTTTGTTTTTCCTTTTTTGTTGTTGTTTTTTTTTTTTCCTGCTCTGGCATGTAAAGCTGATGACACCCTTTTTTTTCCTAGGTTGGTTTAGAACCTGGATGAGAAAGTGACAGCTTTCAGGAGATTAGTGAGTACATGAGGACTTGGAGACAGAGAATGTGTGTTTGGATCTTGTCTCTGTCATTTACTACACTGTGACACTGAGCAAATCATTTAATTTCTCTGGGTCTCAGTTTTCCTACCTAAAAACAGGAAGTTTGACTGGCTGGCCTCTAAGGTTCCTTACATCCCTAAATCTACTTGCATAACATCAATATACATATATGCCAAGTTGAAGACATACCTACTAAGTATATTTCATCTATCTGGAACTATCTGATTCATTTGACTCTCTTGATAACCCTATACTTGCTGGGGATTATTAACTTTTTTGTGTGTCATGAATCTCTTTGGCATTCTGGCAATGCCTATGGACCCATTCTCAGAATAATGTTTTTACACACATAAAATAAAATGTATAGGATTGCAAGATACTTAGAACGGAGCCATATTAGGTACTTAATAAATTGTTGATTTTTGCTTGACAAAACCAATATCGTTTTTTCAAATATTTATCAGATATTATTAAAATATTTTAAAATTTAATTCACAAATCACAAGTTAAGAACCTCTATTATATATGCTCTCTCTTCTCTGTGCTTTTTGTGGCACTATTCTTTCCTGGTTTTCTTCCTTAGCTGGTTCCTTAACCATTGGTGTTCCCAGGGGCTCTTTTCTAATCCCCTAACTCTTATCTTTCCACACTTTGTCTTGGTGATCTCATCAGCTCCCTGGAGTTTATTATCTCTGCCTGTATAGCCATCCAGTGGCAATCTCTACCCTGAGTATCAATTGCCTATTGGACATTTAAAATGGATGTCCGAGAGACATTTCCAATTCAATGCATTCAAGACAGAACTCATTATCTTTGCACTCACACCTACCCCTCTTCCAAATTTTCCTATTTCTAGAGAAAGCATCACCCTCCTAACAGTCTTTCAGGTTCCTGAACTTGATATTGTCCTTGGCTCTTCAATCTCTCTCACTCCACATTATCTCTTGGCTGCTGCTTAATATGGCAATTCCTACCTTCCACAACATCTCCTGAATCTGACCCCTTCTCTGAATGGACACAGATGCCACCTAACTGCCCTCATCATCTTTTGTCCAGGTTATTGCAACAACCTCCTAATTAGTCCACCATACTGAAGTCTCTGTTCAATTCAGCCCATTTTCCATGCTGCTGCCCACAGGGATTTTCCTTAAGTTCGCATCTGGCCTGGTCACTCCCCTTCTCAATAAACTCCAGTGATATCCTATTGTGTCATGAATGCTCTTCTGTTCAGACTTATAGCCATTGGGAGCTTCATTGTATTCTCCCACGTACTGCAAAACAACCAAACTGCCATTTTCTGTGTTCTTCATGCATGATACTTATTCTCACATGTTTGTGCCTTTCTACCAGCTGTCTCCTATACCTACAATTCACTCCTTCCTCATCTCTACCTACTGGAATCCATCTCTTCAAGACACTGCTTTGTACATTAAAATTTTCCTAATCCCCTCTACTAAAGCCCTCTGTCTCAAAATACCTTATAATTAAGTAATTTGTATTTGTTTCTGTTCTTCTTACGTTTATACTATGAATGAACTTATTTACATTTATGTTGTCTCCTCCATTAGAATATAAACTCCTTGTAGGTAGATATTGTTTCATTCATTGTACTTGTAGCCCCAATGCCTAGCATAGAGCCTGACACATAGTAAATACTTAAATATTTGTTGCTTGATTGTAAGCTCCTTAAGAGCTAAAATTGTGTCATTTAAACTCTGTACTTTGCCCAGTGTTGAGATATTTTCTTTACTCCCCACCAAATACTCTGATTCTGTGATACTGACCTCTTTGCTATTCCATGAACAAGACACATTCATATTCATCTCTCTCTCTCTCTCTCTCTCTCTCTCTCTCTGTCTTTCTCTCCATCTCCCTCTCCTTCTTCCTCTCCTCTCTCTCTTCCCCCTCTCTTCACCCCCAGTTTCATTTTGCTCAGATTGTCCTTTATTCCTGGAATAAGAGACCTGCTGGATTTCTTAGCTTCCTTCAATTCCCAAATAAAGTCCTGCCTTCCAGAGGAAGCCTTTCCCAATCCCTCTTCATTCTAATGCCTTCTCTCTCTAATAATTTCCTATCTATTCTCTCTCTAGTTCATTTGTTCAAATATGTTTTTGCTTGTCTTCCTCATTTCATTATGAGTTCCTTGAGAACTAATTTTTTTTTATCCGCAGCACTTAGCATAATGCCTAGCATATGCTAAGTGCTTGATAATTTTATTGAATGATTGGTATTTGAGAGAGGGTACTGCTTGCTTCACTTAGCTCTTCAAATCCTGGAGGCCACCCATTACCTTTCAAAAGTTTTGCTGGACATTAACACTGTAGAGGTGGAAGACCTACACCAACAGGTGGGACTGTGCCCACTGCTGATTCACATAGTACATCAAAGTAAATAACAAGATATTTTCTGTATTCTTAGTTATCATTTCAAGGTTATCCCAACTTGTTCCCTGGGCAGTTAGTTCTCCAGTGGGTTGGACCAAGTGTACATGACCCTGAATGTGTCTGGGTGCTATGGTATCTTTTTATCCCAGAGCTTCTTTCTCTGCTGCAGTCAGCGCATGACCCTTCTGTATCCTTTTTGAGTCGTGAGGGTATTGGCCACTGACACTGAGAAAACTTGCTGTATCAATGTTCCCTGTCTAAGGAGGAGTCCCTCTATAGTCCACTGATGAGGTGAGTGAGTCTACATACTGGAAAACATTGAGTACAATGAAAGAGTTCAGGCAACCTTTGCAAGGCTAGGTTTTGGAGGTTGCTGCCAGAGACAACAACTTCTGATTAGCTTATGATGACCTTGATAAAGTTTAAGGATGGGGATGGGGAGGATGGGGAAGTTTCTGTGGTACAGAGCCCCAAGCCAGTCCTGAAGACAGCCTGAAAGACTGCTGAAAAGGAACAGTAGCTGTAAACAATGACTGTGGCATCTTGCCAAACAATTTCTGTCATTAACATCATCTCCTAGTAGAGAAGACCAAGAAAGATTGTGCTGAGAAGGTGTTTTGAATAATTGGATTACTGGGACAGGTTATACAGAAAAGCTATGGGTGTCCTTTCATTAGGGGTTGTTAGTGATAGATTAAGGAGACATCAGCAGGTCCTGTTAGGATTGCTAGTTTGAATTACTTTTGTTCTATGACTGTGAGCAGGGTAAAATAACCTTCAAATCCCTCAAAAGCCTATCTCTCTGATCCCCAAATAAGTGTATTCTATCATTTTTAAGACAAGCACTTGACATTTTTGCAAAAGGCAACAGGAAGCAAATGAAGGCTTAAGGGCATGCTGTCAATGTAGCAGTTTGGGCAGAAAATCAAAGATTGATAGGACTAGTGAGGATGTCCAGAAGTCATTCAGGGGAGAGCCACAAAGATGACTAAAGAGTTGAAAAATAAGGTTCATACAGAAAGGTTAAGGGAATTGATAGTATTTAAACTAGAAAGGGGTCATTTAATGATCATCTTTCAGAAAGACAGCCTGCTCTAGCCAAAACTGCAACAGAGTAAGGTGGAAAGAACATTGAAATTGGAATCAGAAAAAGCCCTTTCTCTACTATCAGCTAGTGGTGGGATGTAAATTTGGTCAAATCATTTAAATTCCCCGAACCTCAATTTTCTCATCTGCTAAATGGGGATGATAATATTGTACTGCCTATTCTCTGGGTTTTTGCAAAACTTTCATGGATGTGAAAGCTATTTGCAATCAAAAGGAACTATCTAAAAATGCCATTATCATTTCCATATAAGAAATATTTTCATATAAGAATGTTTAGTTGGTTAGTCTCCATTTCCACTGAAGAAAGAACAAAGAGAGATGAGTTAAATCTGCAACCAGAAATACTTTGATAAGAATGTAGTAGTATTATAATCAGGCTACCTGGATTCAAATTCTGCCTTGACTACTTATTGACTGTATGAACTTGGGCAAATAATTGGATATGGCTAGACTTTAATTTCCCCTGAGAAATTGGAGGGTTGAACTAGATGTTCCCTAAGGTCCTTTCCACAGCTCTAAATCTATGGTCTCATGATAAAGTGACTCTCTAACTGCCAATGAAACATTGAAGAATTATCCTGAGCATAGCTTTCTGCCATATCCATCAAGATGGCAGTGAAGTAGAAGAAAGGCCATTTCTGGTGTTTTTGCAATCAAACCTCCATGTCAATGAATCACATTGAGCCAATCAGTTACACCAAGACACATGAAAGAAATAATTCTCTAGTGATTCTCTTAGTCATGTAGGTCAGTGAGTGAAAAGTGTTTGTAACACTGTATACTGATCAGTTACTCAAGATGAATCATGGCATTGTAAATAGAGATTTGACCTCAAAGAACCTAGTTTCTTGTCTTGCAAATATATTGACTGCATGACCCCAGTTGCGTCATTTAACCATTCAGGGCTCCAGTTAATTTTCTGAGGCCATAGGCTAGAAAGCAGGTGCTAAAGCTTAATTGTCAGAGGGAGTTTCCTCATTGGGTATGCCCCATCCCCATAAAATCACAGACCATAACTTAAAATAAACTGTACTAGTTACTACATTAGTGCCTAGAAATAAGAATACAAAACTGAGATAATCCCTGAACTCAGGACTGGACTATCTAAAATATACCATCTAAGAAGTTTCTCTGGAATCTTTTGAAAGGGTCTACCTGATAGTTCTCTTGACTAACCAGGAAGCAATTAGTGAGTATAAACCATTAATGTTTAAAGCCTCTCTAGGGCTATATTGATGAAGCTCTTATTAATTTTTACAACAAATATTTAGTAAAATTACAGTAAAAGGAACTGTTCTCAGTGTTAGGGATGCAAAGACAAAAATGAAACAATCTTTTCTTTCAAATAGTTTATTGTACTAAAAAATATGGCATGTAAAAATTAATAAATGAAGTATAATTTGAACAAGGAGAAAATACTACCAACTGAGGGGTTTCCCAAAGGAAGTTTTACCTAAGCAGAGCTTTGAAGAGTATAAACAGAGTATAAGAGGTAGAGATGAAAAAGAAGTGTATTCTAGTCATAAAAATGTACGTATATACATAGGATAGAAATTGAATGTTAATTAGGGGAAGGACCAGTAGTTCCGTTTGGTGAAATCATAGTATTTGTGTGAAAGGGATAGATAGATACACACAATAATTAGAAACAAAGCCTGTCAGTTATGGAATAATTGAAAAAAAATATATGAAAGTAATAAAATGATTTAACTAAAAATATATGAAAGGGACAGATTCAGAAAGATATATGGGAAAAGATATGTGTGTGAAAAGATATATGAACTGATGGAGGGTGAAATGACCAGAACCAAGAAAATAATTTACACATTGGCTACAACCTTAAAAGAGAAAGCAACTTTGAAAGACTTAAGAACAGTGATCAATACTCTGACAAACAACAACTTCAGAAGACTGATGATGAAGCAGACTTCCTACATCTTTAGAGAAAAAAGCTGAAAAAAGTGCAAAGTCAGACATGTATTTTCAGATAGTTATTACTTATAAGGGAGAAATTTTGGTTCTTGTTTGAGGTAATTATAGGGACAAGATATGAGAGAGTAATAATGTTGGGTTGTTTTATTTTTTAACAGACATAGACAGAATTCTTATTTATTAAGGCTTGTTTACCAGGAACTCTGACAAGCACCAGGGATACCAGAAAATGGACCCTGACCTCAAGAAGCTTACATTCTAATGTGGGAAAATACCATATAACATAAAAAGGAACTGGAAAGGCAGCTGAGGGTAAATGCCCATAGCAAAGAGCAGGCAGAAAGTAGCATAGAGTCTGGGCTGTAGTAAGATAGGGAAAAAGCTCACCTTTCAGAATTGGAGAACCCAGAGGAAGCCAGACTCCAATTTTCTAATGAAGAAGTGAAAATGAAGGTCCATGTAGATAATGTATAAGATGGAGTTGACTGGAAAAAGAAAAAAATATATACCAATGAAACATTTAAAAATAATCAGAATTGCACACACGGAAGTTCTCAAAGGCAAAGATAATCAGAACAAGTTTGGAATGGCAGTATTAAATTACAAATTTTAAAAGTATATGTAATTGTAATTCATGGTTTCATACACAACCCTCTTTTCCATTATTTTTTATGTAGGAATAGCCACGTTTGTTGATTTTTTCAAAATATTGAGTTCATAATAATAAAAAATGCAAAGTTAAGAAAGTAATATGAAATATGAGTGGAGAGTTAGATAAGTACTTTGAGAAAGGTTCAACGTATTTTGAAGATCTAGCAGCATCTTCCCACCCCATTTAGGGGTGCGAAAAGAGTTTCCTCACCCTAATATTCAATCAGTGGCAACGTATTTTCCATTCTGCTGCTGTGTTATTTCCTAATCGTTCCCTGTTTTTAATTCCCATTTCTATCCCATGCTATTCCATTCTCAATGCCAATTCAAGAAGTCCTTATAACCTCTTACCTGAATCATTGCAATAGATGCATGTTCTATCTCTGGCCTCTCCATATTGTACATGTCACTTGCCACGTCAAACATTCTAAAACACAGGACAAAGAGGACATTGAAATTTCAGCCCTGAATAACTGGAAAAACAGTATTTTTATTTAGCAAAATGAGTTAAAAGCAAGACAAATTAGCTGTCAGGGGAAAATATTGTAGTATCACATAATTCTAGAATTAAAAAGGAACTCATCCATCTAGCCCAATTCGTACCAAAACATAATTCCTACTACTATATATCCAGCATTGTGGCACCTAGGCGGCTTTTTTATGGAGCACAGTGGATAGAATGCACGGCCTGGAGTCAGGAAGGCTTATCTTCCTGAGTTCAAATATGACCTCAGACATTTCCTAGTGACCCTGGCAAGTTACTCAGTCTTGTTTGCCTCAGTTTTCTTAGCTATAAAATGAGCTAGAGAAAGAAGTGGTAAACCACTCTAGGATCTTTGTCAAGAAAACTTCAAATGGGGTCACAAAGCATTGGACATGACTGAAAAACTACTGAATAACAACAAAACTACGTACACAATAAGTGATAATCAAATTTTCAAACATTAAGATGTTTAGGAATTAGGAAGATTTTCCTGATCTCAAGCCTAGATTTTCCTTTCAGTAACTTCAACTCATTGTTTCTAATACTGCCTCAGGTGGCTAATCAGAATGTAACTAATCCCATATTCCATATGGCCAGAACATCTAAAGTTATAGCCAAAAGAACAAATATTTTCTTTGAAAATGCACACAAGTTTGGCATATAACCAAGTACAACCTGCCACTTCATTCCATAAGACTTTATCATTGTGCCTTGAAGCACATTAGGGTAAAAAACAAATCCACTGTGAAGATAATTTTCTGGTCTTGTGCCATAATTTATCATAGAGGATAAAAAAGTAAGCTTTTTTTTATCTGGCAAGATTGTCCAACCCAAATCATTATATAAATTGATAATATGTAGCTTCAATGCAAAAGTAGGTACCAGATGGGATAGTGAAGACTATGCTAAGTAGAATTCAGGGCAAAGAAATGGAAGAGGAGAAAGACCTATGGAATATTCAGTAGTCTCATGCCTGTATAACATGGATATCTTCTTCAAGAAGACAATTGACAGGTACTGGAAAATGGCAAGCATCAAACAAGATTTTTTTTTATCAAATTAGCAATATCTTAATGTGAGGAGATTTCTAATGACATGGTAGTAATTTTCATATCAGCATCTTTGTGCAGTATAAAAAAGCAACAGGTTTAGAGCAAAAGTCAAAATCATAATCAAATGGAAAGAAAAAGTAAGAAGAAACTGATAGGAAGTACAATCCCAACACTTAAAATTCAACCAGTCTGAACAAATTGTTTGAAAAATACATAGTTGGGTAAAAAGAAAGGCTTAGGCTTGGATTGTTAAAAAATTTCTTGAAAAAACTTAGCTGATATAAACTTTGTTGTTGTTCGGTCATTTAGTTGTGTCTCCATAGACCATAGCACACCAGGTCTTTCTATCCTCCACTGTCTCTCAAAGTCTGTCCAAGTTCATTTATTCTCTTTCCATGACACCATCCATCTCATCCTCCTCTGCCATCCCCTTTTCCTTTTGCCTTCAAACATAATAGTCGCTACTGAAAAAGAGGTCAAAATATCTCAGATACCAACTCAACAAGTAAATACTTGATCTTTTTTGCCAGATAGAGAGTCATGGCAATCAATTTAGAGACCAAGTTCATTTACAAAATTTTACACAAAAAGCAGGATAAAATGTATTACCTCATAGCTGGAAAAATTACCTAACCAAAGATAACAACAACAAACCCTGTAGAATACTTCCTGCGAAACTCAACTAGAACACATACCTGAGGAATCTGATAGTGCAGTGACTAGAGCACAGTGCCTATAGTCAGGAAGACTCAAGTTAATAAAATCTGGTCTCAGACACTCACTAACTTTATGACCCTGGACAAGTCACTTACCCTCTCTTTGCTTCAGTTTTCTCAACTGTAAAACTGGGATGCTAATGGCATGTACTTGTCAGGTTTGTTGTAAGGATCAAATGAGTTAATATTAGTAAATGTGTTTAGCATAGTACCTAGCTCACAGTCAACAGCATATAAATGAGCATTCCTTTCTCTCCCTTTCCCACCACCTTTATAGCTAAAGGGGGGAAAAAGTTGAATGCAAAATAATTTGTGAGTTATATGGGGAAATTATATGATATTTCATAAAATCACAGTGTCAGTTTCAGAAGGGATCTTCAAGGTTACAAAATAAAGAAGATAAAGTTAAGAAGAGTAGATGTTCTTTGTCATTATACAAAGAAGAGACTCATGCTGGAGGCGCTCGGGAACTGTTTTCAAGATACATCAAAGAGGGAAAACTTACAAAAGAAGGAGGAAAAATCATGATTGAATTATTACCTCTGAAAGGGGATGAAGGAGTCATCAGCAACTATCCACCAATATGCATTTCTCATTTCTTTTTCAAAAACTCGTTATATAAATGATCTGCACACATATCAAGGATTTCATTAATAAAAATATGAAGAGAGAACGGGCACACCTTTGAAGATGACTTTCTTCAGCAGATCACATCTTCACAGTTGCACAATCGAATGAAAGGTACAGAGAATATAAGATTCCCTTGGGCTTATTCTTTGTTGCCTATAAAGAACTATTTAAATTGGAAGAGCAAAGTGCAGCCTTAAAGGCACTTATTCAACAACATTTCTCCCATGCATATTTTAAGATTAGGCAAGATTCCTTTGGTTATTATATCCCGAGAGACAATGTTATTGAATGTTTCTCTCAGTATCAGCATCAAGTGAGGCTAAAATGTGAAGAGGCCTCCTCTCCAAATTTATTTAAGGTGACATGTCCTAGTCAAACCTATTTGTCCAAAATGGATACTGTTCTCCTTGAAGTCCAAATAGGATTACTTATAAATGATGGGGCAGTACAAATATTCTCATTTGTGGATAATGATGTGTTCATTTCGTTGAGCCCCAGCCTATTAAAGGACCTCATCCATGAGGTGGATAGGACTTTAGAGGTCACAACAACTTGAAAAAATTGTATAGGCAGTCTATATAGGAAAAAGAATATATATTGCCCAGATTATAGCATGCAGTTAAATGGGCAGCCTGCCTTGGTTTATTCATCAGCACACATTCTTATCTCACATATCAAGAGGCTTATGTCTTGAACAGACAATACAGATGGACAATGAGTCGAGCACAAAATTGTAGAGGAGGAGGAAACCAGGCTTCACTGCCCTGGAAAATTGTGCTACCATGGCCAAGGCCCATCTTTTTTAATATGTATTCTCCTGCCAATGCTATGGAATAGCATGGTTTCAAAAAAAAAAAATCAAAGTTGTAGATGATTAAAGGGGCAATGGAAAAAAACACCTGATGGCTGCTTGCTTTTACAGGACTACTTAATTGACTAGTAAGCAGATTGCAGTTGGTATACAATCAACAGTAAACTATATTTTAGCAGGGGGATAAAAGAGAGAGTGGAGGATATGTTCTGCTCTAAACTGGCAAGCTTCCAGTTTAAAATTACAACTCCTTAATTAATCACAATTATGCTTGTAGATTACTACCTCACTCTTCCATTGCTAGTTGGTTTCCCCCAATTGCATGTTTGTGCGCACTATTGTGAGAACCTAAAGGTTTTTAAGCTAGGGTTAAGACAGAGAAACTAAGTCATTAAAGTAATATTATTTTTGAAAATATTTAGATTCTAAGCATCAAAGATCTCTATTCTTGCCTAAGTAAAGAAACAGATGTCACTTATTCTCTGTGTAGCTTCAGATAAATCACTTACACTTTGGGGTCCCTGCTTTCTTCACATATAGAATGAGAGGATTGGGTTAGATGACCTCTAATGTCCTATCCACCTCTCAAGCTTGATTCTTTGATACTCTGAGTTTGTATTGGTCATTTGTCTTTACTTAAACTACTCAGATTGAAATTCATAGGCAAAAATGATAAATTACAGTCCAACTCTCCTAATTTCCCATGTTCATTGAATGCTTATTGAATGCATGAGTTTCTTTTTTTCTATAAAATGAAACATCACACAAAGAAAATTTTTCTTAAGTCTTATGAACAAAGTTGCTTGGTACCCAGCCCACTCTCCAGGTATGAGGAGTTTTACCAGTAGAATTCCAAAAAATTAAGCTTCTTAGGCCAATCTGCTTGTCAAAATATAACTTCTTTTAAGCAATATAACATTCTTAGCCTAATAACACCTATTGACTATTAAAAAGTAGAGTCTTCCCCACAATTTTAATGTAAAATACTTAACAAAAAAGATTACAGAATCTCCTTACTATTAATATTACATCCAAGGAACAGATCTGATTTGTCATGATTAGAAATTCATGAATTGTTATAGGTGTCAGGGACCTTAGAAATCACCTAATCTAGAACTTTTGTTTTCCAAATAAGGAGGCTGTGACCAAGAGAGGTGACAAAACCTCTCTAACATCACATGCCTATAGTTAGTGGCATAACTAGAATTTTAACCTAAGGAGGTAGGACAAGACCCAGCCAGAAGGGCGCATAGCATTAGCCATGACAATACTTGTGCTCACCTGCATAAGGCCCAAATTCATTTCTGGTAAATTTATAGAAAAACTTGGCAGCAAATGTTATACTTGGCTTTTTATTCTATATTACTTTTGTTTAGTTTACAAAGGATTGTGTTTGTGTAGGAATACTGAGTCTATGGTGGTTTGTAGATAGAATTAAACTAATAGAAACAGAAGAGATGAGAAAAGTTCATCAAATCAAAGTGAATTTTGTGGTAAAATAGAATTTTTGAAGGTATAATGATATTAAAGAGAAGCATTTGGCATAGTAGATAGAGAGCTAGTCTTTAAGCCAATAATACATGAATTCACATCCTTCCTCCAACACAAACTGGCAATGTAAGCCTGTAAATTTACCTCTCAATGCCCCAAAACAATCATAAGAGTTTAAGTTTCAGGGAAGTTATTGATCTTCATTGACAGAGAGAATTCACTCTTTGGGACCTGGCTCTATCAATTAAATCAAATACCCAGTCCAAAAGAAAAAATGATTTTTAGAATATTATTTTCAAGAATAGAGATAGTGTGATTGGAGGAGATTCCCTTACCCCCCAAAAAATTACAGCTGACTTCCACCATCAAAAACCCATTCCTTGTTATAAATAAAATAGGATTCTAAGTACAAAAAAGAAAAAAGTTGACACATTAAGCTAAATGTAATTAATTCACACTTTTGAGAGAATTGGCTTAACCAGTTATGTTCCTTTTTACTACTAGAAGAGGCCAGCTGTTCTGAAGGAATATTAACTTTGATGGGAGCAGGTAGAGGACATAAAGTTAAGGGTAGAAATACAGGTCACTCTTCAGGAAAATCACACAATCTGTGCAGTGTTAGACACTTTGTAATGTTAAGGGGATACCATGAGAGAACAGGGTGCCATTAGATCAGAAGATCTAATAAGAAGTGGGGGGGGGGCAGAAAGGAAGATAAGCACTTCTTATTTCTCTTTCTCTGTTTATGTTATTTAGCAAGGCTGTTATCAGGACAGGGAAGGTAGTGAAAGACAGAAACATGAGACTAAAAAGGTCTCTAAAGAGAGCTACTGAATCAGGAGGAGAGAAGGATTATGGAAGAAGCTAGCCTAACTGAAACAACAAGGCCCCCTGAAGGAAAGACAAGACATAGATTTTGCCAGGAAACTCAAACCACCATCAGCATATCCTTTCAGACTCTGATATAGCCCAAAACAATGAACCCTGAGAATAGCAATAAAATGCAGACCACCAGCCCTATTTCAGACATGGTTCCCTACCCCATAAAGAAGGATTCAGCTTTCCATCACCAAGATGAGTCATTGACCAACTGTCACAAGTGGGCAGGTAAGCATAAAAACCATGAGAAGAATACTGTTCCTAGACCACTGGTCCTGGTTTTCGGGCCAAGCTCTGCAGCAGTCATCCAAAGAAAAAATGTCCATGGAGATGCAACCTGGCAACTGTGAGTACAGGTGTGAAAATCCCTGCCTTCTTATGAACCACAACTACTGAAGACCTAGAAAATAATGGTTCATATAAAAAATATGCTTTTATTAATGGAAACAAGGTTAAAAGGATGGATTAGCATTTTCTTTGCCACTGAGCCCTAATGACCATAGGACCTTTTCATCTGACTTGTTGCTGAAACTTATAGTATGTTGTCTTCCGCCCATTAGAACGTGAGTTGCTTGAGAACAAGGACTCTCTCTCTCTCCCTTTTTCTACATGTAGCAGAGTCATCTAGGCTAAGTAGAGAATAAAACACTGGGCTTGACGTTAAGAAGACCTGAGTTTGGAGGGGGTGGAGCCAAGATGGCAGTGTAGAAGCAGCAAGGTTCCACAGCTCCCACACAGCCAACTTAAATACCCATAAAATATGACTTTAAACAAATTCTAAAGCTCACAAACTCACAAAAATACAGAAAACACATTTCTCGCTGAAGGCAGCTCAGCAGCAGGGGCTCATCATGGCAGGCCTGGAGCCGAGGCCAGCACAGGCTGAAACCAAAACCGGCCAGGCCCCAGGGAAGTGGGGAGGAGCTGAGCCTCCCAAGCCCCAGCGTGAGTCTACCTTGGCCCGCAGATCTACAGCACCTGAAAGGATCTTCACATCTAGCAAGCCAGGATTAGAAATGGTCAGTGAAAGTGGAACTTTGAAGTCAAATTTGGAGGAGGAAAAGCAGTTAGGCCAATCTGCCCCAAGGCAAGGAAGAAGTGGGGGAAGGACAGGAATTGCTGTGACAGGAGGCTGCCCTCACTGGGCTGCTTCAGAACCCTTGGCCTGCAGACCCCACAGAAGGGCTGAGTTGATTGATCAGGGTCAAGTGCTCTTGCATTGAGTGGCCTGGATCCGGATCGTGGTCTTGAGTGGTGGTCCTGGGGTGTGCTCTCAGCAAACCAAAACTTGGGGGGGCTGCAACACCCCCCTAATAGCTCCAGCAGCTATTAGGGGAAACCTAAGGGAAAACCCCAGCAATTTGGAACAGAGCTTTCCCCCCTGGAAGCAGAGTTCTACAAAGCTAAAAAACAAAACAAAACAAAATTAATTGACTGGCCAACATGAGGAAAAGGAAGCAAAAGAAGAACACCAATAAAACTCTAGAATCCTTTTTTTGTGGACAAAAAGGATTGAAGCATGGAACAGGAGAAAGACAACACAGTCAGACCTCCCACACCAATTGCTTCCAAGACACTTGAAGAATGCCTAGAAGCTATAGATCAACTGAAAAAGGACTTTGAAAAACAAATAAGAGAAGTGGAGGAAAAATTGAGAAGAGAAATGAGAATGATGTGAGAAAATCATGAAAAGTGAGTCAACAACCTGACTGAAGAAAACAACACTTTAAAAAATAGATTAATTGAAATGGCAAAAGAGACCCAGAAAGCCAATGAGGAGAAGAATGCCTTAAAGTTGAGTCTGCCAGATGGAAAAAGAATCTCAAAAGCATTCTGAAGAGAATAATTCCTTCAGAATTAGAGTGGAGCAAGTGGAAGCTAATGACTTTATGACAAACCAAGATACTATTAAACAAATACAAACATATGAAAAAATAGAAAGCAATGTGAAATATCTCATTGAAAAAACTGTTGATCTGGAAAATAGATACAGGAGAGACAATCTGAAAATTATTGGTCTACCTGAAACCCATGACCAGAAAAATAACTTGG
>CM053593.1:227879811-227921452 GCA_028646575.1 Pseudocheirus occidentalis | reverse complement strand
ATATAGAAGAGGCAAGGGATAACTGTTACAACTTTACTTTCAATTACTCTCATTGAATTTGGCTTAGGGAAGAAATGGCATAAACTCTAAACTGGGCATCATGCCACACAGGAGAGTAGGGGGCATGGAGATGAGAGGGGGGGGACGGAGGGGAGGGCAGGGTCTGGGGGAGAGACACTGGAAGCACACACTTCAGTAAAGGGACAGGGTAGAGAACAGAACAAGGTGGGGAAGGGATACGAAGGAGGGACATATGATCACTGTCACAATATGTCGACTAGGAAGATGTCCTGTATAATCACACATCCACAGCCTGTATTGAATTGCTTGTCCTTCCAGTGGGGGTGGGTGACAAGGGAGGAATCAAAAGAATCTGGAATCTAAAGCTCTGCAATACCTGCAACTAGGAATTCCAGGGGCTCTGGTAGGGAGACCCTCCCTGCCCTACCAGAAAGTTAGAGAGCAGATCAGGGAAGGGGCTTTACAGTGGGATTACTGTTTTGGGGTTGTGGTAGGGGAAAGATGGGGAGAAAATTTGTTATTCAAAAATCTCATGAAAATGAATGATGTAAACAAGAAAACAAATTTTAAAAAAATTTTTTTAAAAAGAGGACCTGAGTTCAAATCTTGCCTCAGACACTAGCCACATGACCCTGAGCATACTTAAGTTTTCTCAGGCTCAATTTCCTTATCAGTAAAGTAGGGCTAATAATAGCACCTACCTCCCAGAGATGTTGTGAATACATAATATGATAATGTATTTGAAGCACTTTGAAGACTTTATAGTGTCACATAAATGCTTGCTATTTTATTAACATTCCCAGATTTTAGCATAATGCTTTGTACTTAATAACTAATTTTTCATTTATTCATTCATCTCAGCAATGAGCAATGGGAAGAAGTCCAGATAAATTAGTGAAGAGTCAGAAGTATTAAGCAAGACATGACAGGTCAATATCTGGATTGAAAGGTAGTTGTTATCATGATAGTACACAAATGGGATAAGAAGTGACATTCCAGAAAGCATATAAACATATTGGTGTTTGGGAATTCTGACAATGGAACCATGTACCCAGTCATAGGAACTTGGAATTAGAGAATGGCCTATAGTCCCTAGTTGAAGCTAAACTAGCATGAACATTACAAGATTCTAGTGGCAGAAGACCTAAGGTCTTGAGAAAGGTATAAGGGCAGGAACTCAAGCAGGACTCAATTATTGAAACTTAGGTAATATTTCCATAGGCATCAGTTCAGTACTCAGGCTGTCCACCCACAATCCCTTATTCTCTTTACCTGAGTATACCATATGATTTTCCAAAAAGACCCTAAAAAAGAGTTAATCATGATTAGCTTCTTGAAGAGAAATAAGTCCAGATCTCTTAGCAAGACCTTTTGGCTCTCCATGATCTAATGCGAAACTCTATTTCCTACTTTATCCTCAACATTCTGTAAACACAGTTCAGAATATCCCTTCTTTGGTTTACAAACTCCCCTTGCTTGTAGGTCTTTTTCTCCTCTACTCCTGGCCTCATATGACACTCCTTCAAAGACCTTCCATCCATGACCACCCTCTCCAATACCAAATGTGCCTTCTTCTGTGTCTCCCAAAGCAGTGGACCAGTAGGAGTAAACATACTCCTTACTCTACCTTGCTACTTCTAGACCTTTGTTCTGCCTTTGTCACTTAGGACCTTAGTCACCAACTTTGAAATTTACTTCATCCAGATAAATATTCCTTTTTAGATTCTGGTAGCAATTATTTGCTGTCTGGACCCCCAAGTACTCTGTATTCTTTGTTACAAAATTCAGGATCTGACTCACAGTCTTTCCCTTAACATAATCCATGTTCTTGGAGAAACTGATAGCCATGCTAATATCCCCAGATTATCTTTATCCTCAGCTCCCACGACCTATACCTTTATCATCATTCCAAAAGGAAAATCATGCCCTTGATTCATGAGTATTCCGTGATTAGGAACTTTTAAATGTTCCTAGCAGAACATTTGTGCCATCACCCTAAATCTCATGACCTTTAGTCCCTCTATCCTTATATTCTTCTAGGTCACAACCCCTACTCTACAATCCCTTTTTTCCCTTTTCAGACTTGGCACTATAGTTAACCATTTCATCATGATACTATTCTCTTTCCTCTAAGTCCTTATCCCTTTGCCCTATCATGACTCAAGCCTTGCCAGTATCCTTATATCCAGATATACATCCACCACCTGCCTTCTATATTCTTTCATGCTGCTGAATGACACTAGAGGAAGTCACACCATCCTACTGAGTAAATCCGCCAAAAATTACATTATATAATCTCTCTGGGATCTTGCTACAGCAATGTAATCTTTTATTCTTCCCTAATTGACCATGGATTTTCTCCTCCCTAGATTTTCATGCTATTGCTCTCTCTTCCCTGTATGACCTTTTCTTCTCACCTTCCTTTGATGTACCATTATATATTCCCCATTCCCTTTATATGGAGGGTGAACCCCAGAGCTTTGTCCTAGATCCTATTGTCTGTCTCCGCTTTTTTTTCTCTCCATGATCGCCTTTGTTCCCACTCATTTAATTATCATTTCTATGCAAAAGATTCCTTGGTCTCTATACCTATCTCTCATTGCTCTCCTTTGCTCCATTTCTGCATCACTACCTGTTTACAGTATATATTGAACTGATATAATTTATCTGATACCATTGCAAACTGAACTATCACTGCAAACTCATCATGCCAAAACAACTCAGTAGCTATACCTCTAAAAACCTATTGATGTTCCAAATATTCAGATGCTGTTATGGTCACCATTATCTTTTCAGTAAATCTGAAAGTTTATTTCAAATTTTAAGAGATTTCATACATTTCTAGCAAATTACTTTTAGGAAAGTACTTATAAAGTATGACTTATGACTCAGTCATCTTCAGTTCTTCCCTTTCCGTATCCAATCACATCAGTTTTACATCAATATTTTTCACGTGGCTATTCTTTTACATTTTACTCTCTTGAGCAGACTTTTGCAATAGCTTTTTAATTGGTCTTCCTCTCTCCAGTCTCTTCCCTTTGCCAGTGCATCCTTCAGACAGTTACCAAATTGATATTCCTAAAGCATAGGTCTGACTGCATCATTTCCTTGCTCAAGAATATCTATTAATGACCAATTACTCCTAGGACAAAATACAGACTCCTCTTTTGTCATTTAAATCTCTTTACAATCTAACTCCAGGTTTATTGAACATTCCTTTCTTTCCATCTGTATTACAGACAAACTGGTATATTTGCTATTCCCTATATATAAGAGGAGGGAACAAGCATTGATTAGGTACCTACTATGTGCCAAGCACTGTGCTATTCATTTTACAAATATTATCTCATTTGATCCCCACAACTCTGTGAGGTATATATTGTTACTATTATCATTTTACAGTTAAGGAAACTGAGGCAGATAACTATTAAGTGACTTCCCCAGGATCTTACAACTAGTAGGTATCTGAGGTTGGATTTGAGCTCACGTCTTCCTGATTCTAGGTCTAGTTTTCCATTCCTGCTCCAGCTAGTGCTTCATAAATAACATTCTGTTTCCTAGCTCTGTGACTTTCTGCATATGTTGAACACAGTCCTTCCTCAACTCTGCCACATAGGATCCTTAATTCCATTCAAGGCTTTACTACAAGTGTTCTCTCTTATAGAAGACATTTCCTAATCTTCTCATATGTTATCTTCTTTCCCTAGTAAATTACATATGTTTATTTGGTATGTAGCTTATATTTATTCATTCTTTCATTCATTTTTAAAGGGCATCTTTATTTACTTTTAGTTTACAAGATTCAGTTCCAGAATACCTTGAGTTTCAAGTTTTCTCCCCTCCCTCTCCCATCCCCTCATGGAGGCATGCAATCAAGTATAGAATCTGCAAATACTTTCACTTTGGACATTAGTCTGGTTGTATGGAAGGTTTGTAACCAATGGAGTGGACAATGGCAAAAAGGAAACAAAACCAAACATGGAAAACAGCGATAGCATGTAGATTGCTTCAGTCTCCATTTAAACTCTGGTCTTTCTAGATCTTTCTCTGAATGTAGGTATCTCCTTCCATCCTGAGACTTGTTGAGTTGTCTTACAGCTGTGCATTGCTGAGAAGAGTCCAGTTTATCAAGGTGGGTCGTCACATATACGATGTGTCTGTGATTGTGTACAACATTTTCCTGGTTCTGCTCTTCCCACTTAACATCAGTTTGTATACGCCTCTCCAGGTAAATACATTTTTCATTGATTTTTGAAAGGCTGCATTCTACAGCAGATAAAGACCTGGTCTTAAAGAGAATAAGACCTCTGTTCAAATGTTGTCTCTCACACATACTAGTTGCACAGTTTTAGGATAGTCCTTAACCTCTCAGAGCTCTAAGCAACTCTCGAAGTGAAAAGATTCTCACCTACATTGATACAAGGTGTTTTTTTTTCACCTAGTTAAGTGCATTTAGCAATGAAATTGTAGGTAGAGTCCCCCATTCTCTCTATATTCTGTTTGCTTACTAGTCTTCACATTGGTGCCTCACAACAGAATGTAAGGTCAATAGGGGCATTTGTAGCCCCAACTCATGACAGTGTCTGTCACATAATCAGGATTTAATTATTGCTGATTGAATGACTTTGTTCATGATAGTCTATTTGTCTGGAATTCTTCTCCTATCTGTCTATCAAAAACCTACCAGACCTTCAGCACTCAAACTTGTCATCTTTTTAATGAAACTCTCAGATTCCCCAAACAAAATTAAGTTCATCCACTTCTGAACACGTTATACCTTTTCTGTGGTGCTTTATCATGCTCTGCTTTTTATTAAAATGGTTTCTCCATATGTATTATCCCAGCCAGCACCAATAGATTATAAACATACTCACTTATAAACACGCTCATATTGTTTTATTCATCTGTGTATACCCCACAGCACTTACCATAATGATGTAGTGGGCACTCAATAAATATTTGATGAATGAATGAAGTTTTCGGCCAATATTTGAATGAGGTGATGGATTTGAATCATAGAATTAACAGATCCCGAAATGGAAAGTGCCTTAGATACAATCTAGTCCAATCTTCTCATTTTATAAATGAGAAGAGTAATGCCCAAGAAATTAAGTGACTCATTACATATTTATTAAATGACAAAGGCTGGATATAGGAGGCAATACACAACATGGGGGACACAATTTCAAAACAAAGGAGGGAGAGCTTTCCAAGCAAAGAAATTAACAATGGGAAAAAATTTAAAAGCCAGAATGAGCCAGACTTATCTAAAGGATAGAAAACAGATATATTTGGCCTTAGTGGCTAGTTCCAGAAAGGGAGTAGATTAGGTATGTAGAAAAAAGAAAGAGTTGGTTGAGAGAAGATTTTGAATCTTAATCTAATGAGTTCTTAGGTCTGTTTTTCTCTAGTATTCTTCTTTAAGGGGAAATTAGTTGATAATTGTAGTTGTGAGGTCTATTCACATATTGCATGTATTCCAAAAGACCCTAAGGAAATCTAGAAAATTTAACTGCTGATTATGGCAAGTTGAAGCTGGTAATTCTAGGTTGGCTTTGTCAAATTGGCATATTTGTCAGATCTCTGCCTTTGTTAGAATGGCATTTGTGTAAAATGTCTTGAGTACTACAAAAAGCAGAATTGTGTAAAAGTTTACAAAACCTCAAAATGTGTCTTGCTTTCTCTTTGTCTTATATTGTGATGTACTGTTTCCATTCCCATTCTCTTTGGGGAAATTCACAAAATCAATTTTCATTAGTGCAAACTGTTTTCTTATTGTGATACTTTGTTGGAGGGAAAATGGAATCAGTGGACCATTTGCCACTTGTGAAATTAAGAAAAGGGCAAGGAGCTCCTTTTTTACTTAACCTGCAAAATATGTGGGTACATTGAGAAACCAAAACATACTCCTAAGCCTTTCAGCAGTTATCATGTCCTGCTGCTTTTATTGCAAATCAATTTTTAATATCTTTGCTGCTGTGAAAAAGGCATGACATTCTGTTACTTTAAACTCATTAGAGAATAAATGTTATGCACTGCTCAGAAAGCTTTTGCAACAGATACTATGCAACCTTGAAAACTACCTAGGTCAATCATATTCTATATCTTAGACACATTTGGGAATTAGGGAAACTCACCTGGGACCCCTTTCCCAAACACTGGGAAGACTACATGATGACAAGGAGATTGTCCCATGTCATTGTATTCCTTTTTTGTGTTTTTCTTTATAAAAATGATTGCTTAATTTTAGATTTATGATATTCCAGTGATTACTGAAGTTTGTTAAAGTGGATGTCCATCAAGTGATATAAGACTAATAATGATAGAAAATTAATTATGATTTTAACTATTTTGACAGATCTCTCTGAGAGCATTTTATATTGAATATATAACTACATGTCTGCATCCATATCTATATCCATTTATACATATTATACAGAAAAAGTATTATAGATGACAGAGATATAATATGTCTCAGTAGTTATTTAGAAGGGCTGTGTTTGAAACTTTGGTTTTGTTGTTATATCTAAGAGTCAGCATTTATGTCCTATTGAATGAACACAGTCAAATCACTGAGAAAAGAGAAAGTTCTTCCTAAGACAAAGATCAAATGGTGCCCAATTGTCTAAAAGAGTTGATGCCATCTTCTAGTAAACATATTTCTTTCTTCCTGGTAAGGTTAAATCTAGTGTGTGTTAAATTATAGCTAGCATTTTAATACTTTTCCATTTCATCCCCATTGTGTCACATGCACTTATACATGCAGAGAGAGTTTACAGTTCTTGCACTCTGAGTAAAAGAAATAGCTAAGTAGCACAGTGGCTAAAGCACAGGACCTGGAGTGATGAAGACTTGAGTTGAAATATGGCCTCAGACACTTACTGGCTGTGGGACCCTGGGCAAGTCACTTACCTCTCTATGTGCCTCAGTTTTGTCCACTGCAAGAAGAGGTTAATAACAACCCATGTCACACACTGTTGTTGGGGGGGGATCAAATGAGATCATATTGTAAAACACTTGGCATAATGCCTGGTGCAGAGGAGTCATTTAGTAAATATTTTCTTATTGATATTTTTTCAGACCTTGAGAAGTCCACATTCCTTTGATTCAATAATATATAAGCTCCTACTATATACAGGGCATTGGAGAATAATAAGACAAAAATTAAACAGTCTTATCAGCCATGGATCTTATTGGGAAAAGTTTTCAGAAGCCCAAATGGCATAACTCCCCTATGACACCCTGGTACAATGGAAAAGACCCTGGATGTGAGTTTAAATCTTGACTATCATTTTCCATTCTTATGACTTCAGGCAAGTCACTTCAAATTTCCTTGACTCAGTTTCCTTTTCTATAAAAAGAGGAAATTAGACTGGATGACCTCTGTCCCAACCTAATTTTTCCTTAGGATATCACAGCCTAATTTCCCTACTCATCACCAGTGAAAGCTCACAACCAATAGATGAAGCCTTCTCAAGAATAATTTCTTAACAATAATGCATAGGAATATTTCCAGAGTATGCCAGAAATGCCTAAGCATAGTAAATCTTTTTTATTGATGCCTTTTCTTTTAAAAAAACCATTTTAATTTAAGGAATAAAAATGTCTTTTATGATTCAATAAATGTTTGCCTGCTATAAGAATTCCTTCATAAGGGAATGCTGTCTTCTTTAATACTTGTGATGGAACCACTTTGAAAATCATGTTCCATAAGCCTTTTATTGAGTGCCTCCTTTTTGCAAGGCCCTGGTTTAGGAACTGAGGCAAATACAAAGATAAATAAGACATGATCCTTTCTCTCAAGGATCTTACAGTCTAGCAAAGGAACTAAGAACCTTGGTCAAATAATTATAATGCAAAGTGAATAAGTATTAGAATCACAATATAATATGGTTAAGTCCATAGGAGGTACATTCAAAGAACTCTAAGAGATCAGAGGAAGGAGAAATAACTTCTAAGTGGAAAGATTGGGAAAAGCTTCGTGGAGATTATAGCATTTGATTTGAGCCTTGAAATGCCGGTAAGATTTCAACAGACACAGGCTAAGAGGGAGGTCATTATAAGTGAAGGAGATAGCTTAAGAAAATCACAGAGGCATAAATGTTTGGGGTACATTTGAGTAAAAGTGTGCAACCAGGCTTGGCTGCAACATAAATTATATGAAGGAAAATAGATGAAGATAAGGCTGCAAAGTTATATTATAATTAGGTCATGGAAGGACTAAAATGACAAATTAATGAATCTGGGGTTAATTTAATGGGAAATTGGAAGACACTTGAAAGATTTTGAGCAGGGAAGTCATAGATATAAATTGGGAACTGGAAAGGACCTTTAAAGTCATTTCACTTAGTCCCTCATTTTGTAAATGACGAAACCGAGTTCCAGAGTGTTTATGGGTCTTGCCCCAAATTCCCATAAGGGTCAGAAATAGCAACTCTGGGGCCACTTCTGTAGAGGTAATAGCCGAAGCTTTGGAGTCAACAAGATTGTCAAGGTAGACTAGGGTTTAGAGATGGGGGAGAAGTGAGTAGTGGGAAGAAAGAAGAGGAGGCTTAGGACAAAACACTGAAAATTCCCTGTATTAAGGAAGTAGATAAAGAGATGTCAATAAAGGAGGAAGAGAGGTTGGGTGAGAATACAGAGGAAGATCATCATCTCATCATCCAGTTTCTCTCATCTTCCATAATGGCACCCAGAGAGGAAAAGTCCTAGGTGGAGGGGGGAGAGTTGTTAGTTTGATCCTATATTTTTATGTGTGGGTTATTGAACAGGATGATAGAATAAATGCTTTTTTTACCTCCCCGTTGGAATGTAAGTTCATTGGATTGTTTCATTCTTTGTACTTGCATCCCCAACACGTAGCACATAGTAAGTATTCACTAAAAACTTGTTAAATGATTCATTGAGGGGCCCACTTCTGCTCCCCCACAAACTTAGGATCTTCCTATGGGTTCCTGGTCACTCAATAAATGTCACTCTCTACCTTACTCATAATCCCAAAATAAGGATCCTGAGTCCTATTTCCTAAGAAATTTTATATCTAATGTCCTCTAGCCAAGACTTCCCATATCACATTTGAGGCATCTTAATTCTCATGTGCAGGCTAAGTCTTGTCCAAAGCTCTGAAACCAGTGACTCAGAGAAGAGTCATGGACCTACAACTCAAGCTTTTAATCAGTGCCTGAAATTCTACTGTCTGTTATAGGTAGAGATCAAATGGTATTATGAGGGACTAGACCAGGATGGACTGAAATCAATTGACTAAATCCGGGAAAAACGGGAGATCCAGAATGGTCCTCACAATAGACTATAGGAACTTGAGTAATGTGGGTAGAGTTTCAAGAAAGCTAGGCAGTGAGCAATAACTAGAGAACCATAATAGCTAGAGGTCTATAGTCCAGCAGATGGATAGAGTATATCATCATGGCAGAAAAGCAAGATAGAGTGGAAAGACTGCTGAGTATAAAGTCAGTTCAAAGCTCACCTCTGTCATCTGCTACCTCTGTGACCTCAGACAAGTCACTTAACTTCTCTTGGCCTTTTTGCAAGTGAAAAATAAAGATACTGGATTATATAACTTTCACAGTCCGTTCCCTCTCTAAATGTAGGATATTTGGCATCAGAGTTCTGGTCAGACAAGTAGTAGATGTAATAAACATATTCATAGAAGCTGGGATTCAGGGAGGCATATTTCAGAACTCCAAAGGATTAGTCCCAAGGACCACAGTTGCAGAGGAAAAGGAGTAATTTTCTGAGAACCAAAGCAGAAAATCAGGTGCAGAGGAATAAGACAGAGCCTTAGTGATTGGATATGGGAGAGGTTTGCTTCCAAGGAATAAAGGAAGAGGCTCATTGTTACGTATGGAGCCCAAGGTCAAATCAGTTAGTCAATAAGCACTTAACATATGTTACTGTTCTAGATGCTGTACTAAGTGCTAGGGATGTACGGAAGGGCAAAAACAGCTCCTGTCCTCCGGGAACTCACATTCTAAAGGGAAAGACAAAATATAAATAAACAAGCATAGATAGCAGGCCCCTAGTCCAGTAGACACTTTCCTGTCTTGACCAAGAATTAACATGTAATTTGAGAACAATGAAAAATTTGACCAGTCTTTTGGATATTTCTATGTCTCAATTTAACTCATCCATTAATCCTAGTTCAAATGTTCTCTCCACAAGGAAGTCGCTCCCAATCCTCTGGTTGATCATAGCTTTTTCTCTCTGACCTCATATTATACTATATTTGTTATCTCTACTGTACTTAGTGTGGAAGCTTGTGTGTTATACTTATGGTGTTTTTTTTTTTTTAGGAGGAGAGAAGGCAAGGCAATTGGGGTTAAGTGATTTGCCCAAGGTCACGTAAGCTAGTACGTATGTTAAGTGTCTGAGGCTGGATTTGAACTCAGGTCTTCCTCACTCCAGGGCTGGTGCTCTATTCACTGTGCCACCTAGCTGCCCTTACGTATGCATATTTTATCTGCAATTATAGGCTTCACCAGAATAGAGACTTTCTGTTATGTAAGTTGGGCATCTCCACTAGAGTCTAGAAGAGTATTCAGGGCAGACCAGGCACTTACTAAATATTTGTTGTTTTGTGGAAATTTGACAGCAGTAGATTTAATGCCCAAGTAATCGATTGAACTTTTCATAGTTTACCACAATCCAGTTTTCCACACTATTTAGAAATTACATTGTTTTGTGGTGGGTCATTGCTTCTGCAAAGAGATTCAGCAAGTTTTCTTAAAGGAAATTTTGAGGACTCTTCTTTCTCATTTCTATTCCTTATTTTTCTTGGATCTGCAGTAGCAGGAGTGTTGTTAATAACCCTATGTCCTAGAAACTCTGCATGCAAAGGGAAAAGAGAAAGCTTAGTGAAAGACGTTTATTGTATCTAGTCCAAAAGCTATCTGTTTAAATCCCTTCTTGTGCATTGATACACCAACTTATTATTTCAGTTTTTATTTGTTATACCACATAACTTTGTATTCAATAACATCTTGTCTTCCCTATCAGCTTGATGCCTGATGTGTAATATGTAATTTGCAAATATGCAGGGAGTTCAGTCAACATAGACACAATATGGTCACAGAACACATGATTATTTTGTAAGCAAAAGGGTTAAATGTGCTTTGATGCTGTTCATTAGATGTTTCTAGTCATACTAATAAGAAGAAAATTATTTAAAACCTATTAAATCAACTTTTTTTCCAAGGTTAAAAAAGAGTTATATTGGTTTGAATATTAAATGATAATTACAGCAGATGAGCATATTTTGGGGTTAGAGTAAAATATAGGACAAAAAAATCTGAAAACAAAGGCAGAGGGGGTAGGGACAACAAGAAGAGGCTGGCTTGAAAACTCTATTTCTTAATAAAACATTTTGGCTTATGGATCAAACAATAAAAAATACCTACTGTGGGCCAGATACTGTGCTAAGCACTAGGGATACAAAGGAAAATATAAAATAGTCCCTGTCATCAAGAATCTTAAATTCTACTGGAGGGAGACATATACAGATACAAGCGTACACAAAATTGATTTGAAATAAATACTTGGTAATTTGGGCCCTGGAAAAGCCCTAGCACCTAGAAGGGATGAGGAGGTCAAGGAAAGCTTTGTGTAGGTGGCAATGCTGAGTGATTGTTTTAAATAGGTCCTACTATTAATTCTGAAATTTATGTGATAGGTTATTTACTTAGCAAAAGGATATAAGTAGACTAAACCATTTAAGTTGAGAGTTAGCTTTGAGTAATAGATAGAATAACAGACTTGTCACACCCAGGAAGACCTGGGTTTCAATTGCTTCAGACACTAGCTGTGTGAGTCTGGACAAATCACTTAACCTCTCTGGGCCTCATTTTTGCCATCTGTAAAATGTGGGGTTTGGACAAGATAGCCACTAAGGTCCCTTCTAGTTCTCTATCTGTGTCTCTGTAAGTTAATTTTGAATTACAAGTAAATGGCTGTTGACTGTCACATCCACAAACCGCATCTAAACATCTTCCTTCCCCCATAACACACCTGTCCCTCCAAGTATAATTTTATCTTATGAATATCCAATGGTCAAATCTTGCTCTGTTCATATCTACAGAAGCCTGGAATAAGGTCACAAAATCACAGAATTTTAGAACCAGAAGAGTCTTCAGGACTCTTTAGTCCAGCGCTTCTCAGTCTACAGGTCGTGACCTCTTTGGGGGTCAAACAGAGTCGGCTAAGACCATCAGAAAACACATATTTTCAATGATCTTAGGAACGAAGACACCACTCCTCTATTCGTCTCCAGGCAGGTCTGCCCACGTGCAGATACACCCACATACAAGTATTAAAGGGTTGTGGCATTAGGAAGGTTGAGAACCACTGCTATAGTCCTACCCATCCAAATGCAGATGTTCATTGCTAAGGTGTGACTTATCTCATGCAGAGAGAAGCTATTGAATGTTTTATTTTTTTTAATATAGATTTTATGTTAATTTTAGTTTACATCATTTCCACAAGATTTTGAGTTACACATTTTCTACTTCTTTCTGCTACCCACCACCCCAAAACAGCAATCCCACTGTATACCCCCTCCCCCAATCTACTCTCTCCTATATCCTCCCCCACCCCACCTCCAACTTTCCAATAGGACAAGATAGATCTCCTTACCCCAGTACCTGTATATCTTATTTCCCAGTTGCACATAAAATAACAATAATAATAATAATACTACATATTTTAAAGATTTGATTTTAAAACTTTGAATTCCAGATTCTTTCCCTTCCTGCCTCATCACCCACCCTTACTGCGAAGATAAGCAGTTCAATATAGGTTGTATGTGTATAGCTATGCAAAACATTTCCATAGTGGATATATTGTGAAAATGACTATATTTCTCTCTGTTCTATCCCACCCTTTTACTTGTTCTATTTTCTGCTTTCACCCTGTACCTTTTCAAAAGTGTGTGTTTCTAACTACCCTCCCCCCAACCTGCCCTCCCCTCCATCATCCCCCCTCTCATGCCCTTCCCCCCTACTCTCCTGTAGGGTGAGATAACCTATTTAGTGTGTATGTCATTCCCTCCCTGAGCCCAATTCAATGAGAGTAAGGTTGACCTATTCCCTTTTACCTTCCTGTTCTTCCCCTCCATTGTAACAGTTTTCCCTGGCCTCTTCTATATGAGATAATTTACCCCATTCTGTCTCTCCCCATTTCCTCTCATTATATTTCTCTCTCATCTCTCAATTTTACCTTTTAAGTATCATCCCTTCCTATTCAATTGATCCTGTACCTCCATCTATGTATACCTGTACACACATATACACACACTCACATATGTATTCATACACCCATATAACCTCCTCTATAGACATATATGTGTGTGTGTGTGTGTGTATACATTTATATGCCCATCACCTATCCTCATACTGAGAAAAGTTTCATAAGTTACAATTATTGTTTTTCCATGCAGGCATGTAAATAGTTCAACTTTGATAAATTCCTTATGATTTCTTTTTCCTGTTTGCCTTCTCATCCTTCTCTTGCTTCTTATATCTGAATGTCAAATTTTCTATTCAATTCTGTTTATTTTTTTTCATCAAGAAAGCTTGAAAGTCCTCTTTTTCACTTAAAGACCATATTTTCCCCTGAAATATTATACTCTGTTTTGCTGGGTAGGTAATTCTTGGTTTTAATCCTGGCTCCTTTGACCTGTGAAATATCATATTCCAAGCCCTTTGATCCCTCAGTGTAGAAGCTGCCAGATCCTGTGTTATTCTGATTGTGTTTCCACAGTATTCAAATTGTTTCTTCTTGGCTGCTTATAATATTTTCTCCTTGATCTGAGAACTCTAGAACCTGGCTATAATATTCCTAGGAGTTTTCTTTTGGGGATCTTTTTCAAGAGGTATTTGGTGAATTCTTTCAATTTCTATTTTGCCCTAAGGTTCTAAAATATCAGGGCAATTTTCCTTGAGAATTTCTTGAAGGGGGGGAAGGGACTGGAGAAAAATTGAAACTCAAAGGATTATGGAACTGAATCTTGTAAACTAAAAGTAAATAAACAAGTCAATGAAAAAAATAATAAAAATCAAATGACAAAAAAAAATAAAGATGCAAAACATTATCCAATTTTAAAAAAGAGAGAATTTCTTGAAGGATGATTTCTAGGTTCTTTTTTTGATCATGGCTTTCAGGTAGTCCAATAATTTAAAAGTTATAACTCCTAGAACTATTTTCCAGGTCAGTGGTTTTTCCAGTGAGATATTTCACATAGCCTTCTATTTTTTCATTTGCTTGGATCTGTTTAATAGTATCTTTGTTTCTCATAAAGTCATTAGGTTCCATTTCCTCCAATCTAATTTTGAAGGAATTATTTTCTTCAGTGAGCTTTTGAAATTCTTTTTCCATATGGCAAATTTGACTTTTTAAGGCAATCTTCTCCTCATTGGCTTTTTGGGTTTCTTTTGCCGTTTGAGTTAAGTCTTTTTTTAAGGTGTTATTTTCTTCAGCCAGGTTGTTGACTCACTTTTCATGATTTTCTTGTATCATTCCCATTTCTCTTCTCAATTTTTCCTCTGCTTCTTACTTGATTTTCTTTCTTTTTTTTTTTTTTTTTTTGCTTTTTGGAGGGCAGTTGGGGTTAAGTGACTTGCCCAAGGTCACACGGCTAGTTTTTTGTGTTAAGTGTCTGAGGCCGGATTTGAACTCAGGTACTCCTGACTCCAGGGCCGGTGCTCTATTCACTGCACCATCTAGCCGCCCCTTACTTGATTTTCAAAATCATTCTTGAGTCCTCTATTGCCTGTAACCAGTATGTGTTTTTCTTGGAAGCTTTTAGTGGAGGAATTCTGACTTCATTATCTTCCTGCGATTCCATGCTTTGATCATTTTTGTTCCCAAAAAAGGAATCTAAAGTTGGATTTCTGTGCTTGCTTTGCTTCCTTTGTTTGCTCGTGTTGCCACTCAATTACTTGACTTTTGAGCTTATTGCCACAGTAGAACCTTGCTTCCAGAGAGAAAACCTTTGTCCCAAATTGCTGGGGTTTCCACAGCTGCTGGAGCTATTAGTTGGGTGCCCTCTCTGAGGCCTCCACAAGCTCTGGCACCTGGTCACATACCCCAGGACCTCCATCCAAGACAGCATTCCAGATCCAAGCAGGTTAAAGCAAAACAGGTTACCCCTCAGAATGGTGCTTGGTCCCCCTACATTCTATAGACCAAGAGCTCTGAAGCAGCCATGTGGAGGCAGCCACATGACCACCATGCCTGAGCTGCTTCTCCCTTCCAGGGGCAGAGGCCAGAGCAGACCACACCCTTGGTCCCCCTATTTCCAAACTCCCCACTGACCTTTTACTTTGCCTTTGGCATTTTTGGATTGATAATTCTGGAAACAACTATAGCTACTGGAGATCTACTCTCCCAAAGCCCCTCCAGCTATGGCTAATTGGGGCTGCCCAGGGACTAAAAGCATGGCTTCAAGTGGAACTGGGCTTGGCTCCCAGCATGCTGTGATGGCCCCTTCCTGTCTGCCTGCTGGACTGCCTTCAGTGGGAGATTTGTTTCTCTCTGTTGCTTTGTGGGTTCTGGAGCTCTTAAGTTTGTTTAGAGTCATATTTTGTAAGTATTTGAGGTGGTTATGGGGGGAGCTCATGGAGTTTTCCTGCTTCTACACCACCATCTTGGCTCCACCCATATACTGAATGTCTTAATAGTAACCATTTCAGAGTTTGAGAGTAATTTAATAAGGCCCCAGAGGAAATGTGTGTGTTGTGTGTGTGTGTGTGTGTATACACATGTATATATCATACCTGCTACTATAAAGGTTAAGGCCTATGTAGAGCAAGAGGATCTCTTATGCTAAGAGTTCTAAGCTTCAGTGACTTAGGTGGATTGGGTATCTATACTAAGTCCAGCCCAAGTATCTACATTAAAGACTAGGCTGGTTGGTTGCCTTGGGGCGGGCCAGAGGAGGGGCTAAATAAGCCGTGGTCAGAATCTGAGCTAAACCTCAGCGGTAGTAAGATCAGATGTGTGCGTGGTTTCTGCTCTTCCAACCTGAGCAAGATGGACCCATCCAGTCTCAAAAAATGATAATAATCTCACAGAATAAAAGAATTTCTATGTGTGGCAAGAACAGTTTTCTCTTTTAACTTCAGAGGACTTGGGTTGAGATCCTGGCTCTGTTACCCCATTTTGACTAAATGAGTCATTTAACTTCTCCATGCCTCAGTTTCACCATCTATACAGTGAGGACTAGATGATCTCTGACCTTGCTTCCACCTCTTCTGTTTTTCTTGTTGGATCATTTCAGTCATGTCCAATTCTCCATGACCCCATTTGGGGGTTTTCTTTCCAGAGATGCTGGAGTGATTTGCCATTTCCTTCTCTAGCTCATTTTACAGATGAGGAAACTTAGGCAAACAGGATTCCATGACTTAGTATCTCAGGCCAGGTTTGAACTCAGGAAGCAGTCTTTCTGATTCCAGGCCACAGCATTCTATCCACTGTGTCACCTAACTGCCCCAAGCTGTACATATATTATCTATAAATCTTCACCTAAGTATTACTGCCTTTGTTTCCTCCATTTCAATATTGCTTTTCTCTTTTTCTGCTGCTCCCTCTTCCTGTTATCTTTATCTCTGTGTTGCTTCCTGACTCACCCCTTTTTGCTTCTGTCCTCTGCCTCTCCCGTTCCTCTCTGCTCTTTTTTCCTTTCTTTCGCTATCCCCTCTGTTTTTCTGTTTCCTCCCTGCACCCTTTCTGCCCTGTCCTTTCCATACCTAACTTTCCTGCTTTATCTTTCTTTACCATATACTCCATCTTTCTTCCTTTAATATTGAATTGAAATATGTATTGGTTTTCATTAGCTGAATTCAATTCAAGAAACACTGAAGTATCTACTATATACAAAGGGAGTGGCGTTGTATGATGGATAAAGGATATGGAGTCATGGAGACCTGAGGTAAAATCTTGCCTATGATAAATACTAGCTGTCACACCATTGGCAAGGCATTTAACCTATCAGTGCCATAGGCAACTCTAAGACTATATATTAAAGGCATGATGCTGATCTCCATTTGCGGAGGAAGCTTCCACAATCCTAGGTTGAGACCACACACACACACACACACACACACACACACACACACACACACACGAAGACACACTATGCTCATTTCTCAGAATACAAAATACAAAACACAAAACAATTTTGATGGGGGAAAATATGTAAACAAATAAGCCAATACAAGATCATCTGAGCAAAAAGAGAACACCAGTATGGAAGATCAGAGAGGGCTTCCAATAGGAGGTATCATCTAATAAAATAATAATAATCTCTAGCATTTATATAGTGCTAAATATACACTAGCACAGTACTAAGTTCCTTACCATTATTTTTTCATTTAATCCTCACAACAGCCCAGGACTATTATCACTGTTTTACAGATAAGGAAACTGAGGCAAAGTGACTTGCCCAGAGTCACACAGCTCATAAGTATCTGAGGTTGGATTTGAGCTCAGATTTTCTTGACTCCAGGCCCAGAAGAAGTTAAGGATATTAAAAGGTAGAAGTGAGGAGGGAGTACATTCCATATATGGCAAGGAATGGTTTTGGAAGATGAAATACTGAGTTTGAGGAACAATAAGCAGTCCAATTAAACTAAAATGCTGAGCACATTTTGGGAAATAATGTCACATAAGCTTGCAGGGGTATATTGGAGACAGATTGGGGAAAGGCTATAAATAACCAATTTTGAATTTATAATTGAACCTAGCAACAATAGGGAGCTACAGACACTTCTTAAACAAGGAAATGGCATAATGAGACTTGTCCTTTAAAAAGATTATTTTGGCCACTATGTGGAAGATAGATTGGAAAAAAAAAAAAAAAGAACGGACTGGAGTCAAGAGATCTAATTAAAGGAGTTTTACAAAAGTCACAGATGAAGCCCTTAGGTTGGGTGTTAACAGTGTGAGAGGACAGAAGAGGACATATATGAAGGGTGTTGTTATTGTATTTTGGGGTGAAATTTCATGTTCCATGTTCTTAGTTCTAAAATAGGTAAAGGTGAGTGCTTTTGTTTTGTTTTAGAGAATCTATTATTGTTTCCTTATGTGGCCCTCAACTGATTTGTTTTTCCTTATACTAGTGGTCCTCCTCGGGGAATTTTTTTTTTCCAAAGAACTGAGAAATGATAGAATTTTTGAGTTAGAAATTACCTTAGAGACCATGTGCTCCAATTCTTACCTAAATAAAAATTCCTCCTACAGAGTCTTGAACAAATGCTCATCTAGTTTCTGTCTGAAAATCTCTTGAGAGGAGAACCTGCTGCATTCCTCCTCCCTTCCCCCCCCCCCCCATCATCTTGGCCCATTCTGCTTTTGAATTGTTAGAAAGTTTTTCAGCATAAAAAGTCTAAATCTGAATGTCTCAGAAGTTCCACTTGGATTCAGATCAATGGATCCTATTTCTATCATCTGGGACCAAGTAGAAGAGATGTATGCCCTCTTCTACCTGACAGCCTTCCAAATACTTGAAAACAGTCGGCATATTCCTCTCTAAATCCTTTGTCCTCTTCAAAACAAACTATCCTCATTCCTTCAACTAATCTCCTAAAAATAATAGCCAGCATTTATACGACACATTTAGGTTTGCATGGTGCTCTGTATACATTATCTTCTGAACCTTGTAATAGCCCCTTGAATTAGGTGTTATTTTTGTTTTATGGAGGAGGAAACAGACTAAAAGATGTTAAATGATTTGCCCAAGGTCACATAGTAAGTATCTGAGGAAGGATTTGAACTAGCGTCCTCTTGCCTCTAAGTAGATATAACCTAGTTGATTCATATGACAGTCATTCTAGATCCCCTAACAATAATGGTCATTTACTTCTAGATGTATTCCAGATTTTCAATGTTATTTCAAAATTGAAATTAATATTCATAATGGGGTCTGACCAAGACCTGGTGCAGTAGTGGAATTAAAGTTGCTCTATTGGAGTCTTCCAATTTGACTTTGAACATTATCAGCCCCTCAGGAGGAAATTCAATACATATCCATTTTTAATTTGAGTTTGAATGTTAGTGTCTTTGGTGTAATTTTAGCATAGTTTCCTTTTATATCCAGAAAGTATGTATTTTTCTTTTGGAAATTGTGATGATATACCTCATGTTTATCTGCACTGAGTATAAAACCTACATGTTTATAGCTATCTGATACAACTCAGTAATATAAAAAGTCTTAAAGCCTCTTTTCTAGAGAAAGCCAACACAATGCATTTCTGACTCTTTTTGAGCAGCATCACATCTTACCTAGCTGTCTCACAATTTTTCCTTCCTCCTTCCTGACTCCTGCCGTCACACTAGGGGATTTCAGTATACATACTGATTTGTCCTCAAAATCCCTAACCAATCCATTCCTTGACATATTCACTTCTCATGAGTTACTTTTCCACCCTACCTAAACACAAAGATAGTCACACTCTTGATCTTGCCATCATCCACAAATGAACCATTTCTCCATTCAAGAATTCTGAAATACCTATAACTTACCATAGTCTATTGGTTTCAGGGTTCTGTCCCTGGGTCCTCTTCTCTTCTCCCTTCTATACTACTTTTTTGTTGATCTCATCAACTCTAATGGCTTTAGTTACCATCTCTATGCTTATGACTCTCAAACGGCCCCTCCTTTCCCAAAACTTCTGCTGACCTGCAAACCCATGCCTCCAACAGCTCTTCAACCATTGCAAACTGGATGCCTAATTGTCATCTTTAACTTAGTATCATAAATTAGGGGTGGAGGAGGGTTAGGAAAGACTTACAGACATGGAAAAATTAAATTATAATATGTAATGCCAAGCAAAGGCAACTTCCAAGGTTCAGATTACCAGCATACCAAACCCCATTTATTCAGCAAACATTTACAGAACAGAGAAAGTCAAAATACAGTATAACTCATACATTTCACAAGTAAGTTCTTCATTCAGTCCAGATACTACTCCACCCCTAGACGTACATGCTTTTAGAAAAAGTCTCTTCTCAAATGGAGATCAGACTACTCCATCCCTAGAGGGTACATTCATTTAAGTCTCTTCTCAAATGGAGATAGAGTTCTCAATCATCACAAAAAGGCCAAAGGTTTCCCACCCCTGGACTCAAAGTAATTACAATACCATCCATTAACACCAAGCACTTTCTCAAAAGGGAGCAGGAGAGCTCAAAAGGCCATTCACCCTTAAGCCATAACAAGGTCAAGATAACATCTCAACATAGGCCAAGGAAAGGCCTTTCTTTCATCTTCAGTCCAGGCAAGCCCTCAGCAATCTCAGTTCCTGGGGAGACAAGGCTCAACAAAGCCATAGACAGTGTCCTCAGCAAGTCACACTATGCATGTAGAACAGTCCAGAACCCCTGAAAGTATCAGCAAGGCCCACTTCCAGGATTTCTGTGAACTTACAACAAGAAAGTCCTTCAGGGCTTCTGCACCAACAGCCAATTTCCAAGACCTCCACAACAGCAGCACTGTCCACCATCTGGTGAATCTGGAAAAACATCAAAATAGACAAAATACCAGCATCACAGCCATGCCTCCTCAGTTCTCAGCAGCTCCAGGTGGCAGTTCTCAAAAGTCCTGGGCAGCTCCAATGGGCTCTCAACAGCAACTCAGGCTTCACAATGCTGGATACTGCTCTCCCCAAAAGTATTTCTTCTTCTGGCCTTTTCTGGGCTTGAGCCTTCATGGCTCCTCCCAGGTCAGCCCCCTCTCTTCGTGTCTATCCCAAGTCCATCCCACAAGTGCGATTTGCAAGCTCTGGGTTTCGACACTCAACCCAAAAGCCAAGTCAGTTCAGGGGCATCTCCAAATTACATTACCATTACACAATATAAATATATTAGAGAGCATATAAGACTTAGTGGATAGGATTTCAACCTTGGAATTCCTTAAACTGACTAAATCATAAGTCTTAACACCAGAATACTTCCTTCAGTAGAATATAAAATGGGGCAGGGAAGGAAAATCTGAAAAAGTATGCAACATTCTGCTCCCATAAACCCTATGGTTTAGGGAACTATGGCAACTATGGCAAGGGAAGAATGTTTCATCATGTGTTCTCTGAAGACCAGTATTAACTACAACAAATATGAGCTTAATCACCTTTTAGGCTTGTATTCTTTACATTATTGTAGTCATATGGTTCTCTCAGTTCAGTTTACACAAAAACCAGCAATGCCTACTGGGACTGGAGTTATGAAGCCCAACATTCAAACATTACCTCAAACTTTTACTAACTGTGTCACCCTGGGCAAGCACCTTAACCTCTCTGACACTTTTTCCTCATCTCTAAAATGGGAATAATAATACCACCTGTCTCAAAGAATTGTACTGGAGGAATAAATGAGATAACGTACGTAAACTGCTTTGTAAACTTTAATGAACTGTAATCATTAGCTGTTATTATTTCACTCTGAATTAGTTCATAAGTCTTACAGTTCTCTGAATTAATCATATTCATAATTCCTTACATAATTGTTTTCTTGTATATTCCCCAGTTTTCTTAGTCATTCACACATTGTTTGCCACCCACTCTGTTTCCAGTTTTATGTTGCTATAAAAAATGCTGCTATAAATATATTAGTACAAATGATACATTCTCTCTGTCTTTGGTCTTCTTGGGGTATAGTCCAGTAGCAGTAATGCTAGATCAAAGAATATGAAAAGCGTCCTCTTCCATATCTGTCTTTGTATCTCTTATACATTAGGTATTTAATAAGTGTCCATTGAATCAATAAAATTGAGTTGTTAAAATGCATGATATGGACAAAGTATTCTGAGTAATATGGCATTTATCATATTTACAATTAATTCCTATCCCTTTTCCTGGAATGTCTTCCTTACACTAGTCCCAACTCTACCTTTGAATATCCTGCCCATTCTTCAATTCCTAGTTCAGATCCCATCTCCTCTTTAAGGCCTTTCCTGATAGCCCCCAATCATGAGTGAATTTTCTCACCAATAATAAGATCTCTCATATCTTGTTAAATATTGAATGTCCACTTAACAGAGTTTAGTTTACAAAGCCAATTCTGTCTTTTGTCTGCAATTTGATTGCTGCCAGCTAAGCATTAGGATAATAATCTGAGAAATAATACGCGTGCTATGGTGTGAAATCCAAATCAAAATTGTTCATTTCCCTTCTATAAAAATAATTTTTAAAAATAGAATAACATTAACCAGTATTACTAATTATATTTTTAAATTTTTAAAATTGATTTGTTTGTTTACTTTTAGTTTACAAGATTCAGTTCCACGATCCCTTGAGTTTCAAATTTTCTCCCCTCTCCTCATGGCAGCATGCAATCAAGTATAAGATCTGCAAATTCTTTCACATTAGACATTACTCTGGCTGTAAAGAAGGGTTGTAACCAGTGGAATGAACAATAGGAAAGAGGAGACAACCAAACATGAAAAAGAAAGAGGGCAGGTAGCTTCCTTCAGTCTGCATTTAAACTCTGTTCTTTCTAGATCTCTCTCTGAATGTAGACATCTCTTTCCATCCTGAGTCTTTTGAAGTTATCTTATAACTTTGCATTGCTGAGAAGAGTCCAGTCTATCAAAGTTGGTTGTCACATATATGTTGGATCTGTGATTGTATACAAATTTCTCCTGGTTCTACTCTTCTCATTCAGTATCAGTTCATATAAGCCTCTCCAGGTAAATATGAAGTCCATCTGCTCCTCATTTCTTATAGCACAATAGTATTCTATTACATGTATATTGTTGTAGGCCAAGACTTTCAGGATCCTTGGCCACATTAGCTCCCCAGTTCTACAAAGGTCATTAGGCAGATATTCAAGGAAAGTATAATCTTGTTGGGTGGATGCTCTCGATCTAAAGAAAGTACTGAGTTAATTTGCAGGTCTTGATTATAACACCCTGTTTGTGCCTCTGGACATGGTCCCAGGATAAAGAGCTTAACGAGTGATTGGATTTGGATTGGGGTAGAGAAAGATCAAGACCAAGGGTCATTCCTTGCATTCTGCTAAGGGTATATAAACCTTGTATCTTCATGTATCTTTGGTTCTGTATGAAATAGGTCTGCAATAAACAGACTATGGAATACATCCCTGTCTCTCTCCCTCTTTCTTATTCAGCTAGAAGCTCTCTTTCTCTCCTTTTATTTCACTCAGCTGGTAGCTAGGCCCAGACTTGCTAGCCACAGCAGGATATACCACAACTTGTTTAGCCATTCCCCAGTTGATGGGCATCCCCTTAATTTCCAAATTTTTGCCACCACAAAGAGAGCTGCAATAAATATTTTTGTACATACAGGTCTTCCTCCCACTTCTATGTTCTACTTGGGATACAATCGTAGAAGTGGTATTACTGGGTCAAAGGGTATGCAGTTATTTATAGCCCTTTGGACATTACTAGCCCTTTCAGATTGCTCTCCAGAATGGTTGAATCAGTTCACAACTCCACCAACAATGCATTAGTATTCCAATTTCTCCACATCCTCTCCAGCATTTGTCATTTTACTGTTTTGTCATCTTAGTCAATTTGACTGGTGAGATGTGGTTATATTTTCAAAATTATCAAAAGTTAAGTGTGTACTATGAGCCAGGTACTGTGCTAGGCACTGAGGATATGGGCAGGAAAAGGCAAAAACATGGTTTCTGCTCTCAAGGAGCTCACAAATATGGAAGTTGTTGCAGGTAATTGTGTTCATGCATGATCTATACAGTGCCAATGGGAGGTAATCATACAGAGAAGCCACTAACAGTGAGAGAAATTGCAAAAGGCCTTCTGAAGAAAATTGGATTTGAGATGAGTACTGAAGGAAACAGTGAAACTAGAAGGCAGAGATAAGAAAGGAAAGCATTCCAGGCATAAGGACAGTCAGAAAAAGCTCAGACTTGGCAGATGGAGTGTCATGTGACACAAACAAGTAAACTAATGTAGCTAATGTAATGTAAAGAGAGGGGAAAGTAGAAAAAGACTGGGTTATCAAGGACTTTAAATACCAGATGATTTTATTTTTGGTCCTAGAGATAATAAAGAGCCACTAGAATTTATAGGGGACTCTAACATTATCAGCCAAGCAATCAAGGACATGGGCAACTGAGGGAAGTATGGATTGGAGAAGCAGGACATTTGAAGGAGGGAGATCAGTTATAAGGCTAATAAAATAGTCCAGTAATGGCCCCTATGAAGGCCTGTGCAAGAGTGGTAGAAATACTTTGAAGGTAAAAATGACAAAATTTGAAAATAGATACATGGGGTAAGAAAGAACAGAGAATCAGGGATGACCCTGGGAATATAAACCTAAGTATTTGGGGGGATGGTCGAACCATTGATAGTAGAAGGAAAGTTGGGAAGAAGGGAAGATTTGGGTGTAAAAGATAATAAATTCTGTTTTGGATATGTTGAGCTTGAGACACCCATGGTTCATCCAATTCAAGATGTCCAAGAGGCATTTAGTGATTCATGACTAGAGCTCAGGAAAAAAATTAGATTTGATTGTTATCTGCATAGAGATGATAGTTGAACTTTTAGGAGTTAATGACATCACCAAACAAAACAATAGTATAGAGGAAAGAGAGATGGGACCAAAACACAGTACCAAAACATATTGAGGAAAACCACATTTAGTGGACATGACCCTGATGAAAATTCAGCAAATATCCTGCCCATGTCAACAGGGTGATCAAGATTTTCAAAGACAGCAGAGAAGTCAAGAATGATGAGGATAAAGAAGCCCCCAAAGAGAGGCAACATTACAGAGTAGAGGTTAAGACATGGAGTCAGGAACAAGTATTAAAGTTGTGCCTTTTGTACAAACTAGCTGTGTAAAATATAGGAAAGTCACTTAACTGTCAACACCCCAGTAAACTCTCTGAGACTACAAATTATAGATCACAGGATGATAGTTTAGAGATATAAGGAACTTTTCAATGGCTCTTATTTTACAGCTGAGCAAACTGAGTCAAGAGGGGTGAAGTGGCTTGCCAAAGGTGATGTGGGTAGTAAGTAACCAAGTCAGGATTTGAACTCAGATCCTCCCACTCTAAACCGAGCCTTTTCATATAAATAAGGAAAGAAAGAAGGGAGAAAGGAGGAAAGAAGGAAGGAAAAAGAGAGAAAAAGAAAGAAGAAAATAGTATGGGACAAGATTTTAAAAAATCATCTGTTAGGTAAAATTTCATGTTTTTAACAATGATTCCAAATAGTCATATAACAGTTTCACCACAGGTAGTAAAAGGAACAGAGATATAAATAAGTAAAAAACAGTATTTAACCCCAAAATAATTTGTTTGTATTTGGAATATGTTTCTATACTTAATATTTGGATAATTATGTTCAGTCCTTTGGGAATTTTCTGCAAAACAAAATAAGAAAGCTTTATTGTGATATAGGAGAATTGGAAATCTGTTCCCTTGTCCCTAGCTTGTCACCAACACTTTGCCTTGCTCAAATCCTTTCAACTCACTTCACACTGACAATAGGCCATTCTGTCAGATCAGACAGAATCTGTCCAACACATCTGTCAGATTGCCTTCACTAGAATCTTCCCTTGAACAGTAGAAGGGTCTATGTGCCCTTGGTTTTCCAACTGCTTCTCTGGACACAAAGTATATAATTGGAAATGAGGTGCTACTTCCAATACTGAGTGATAAAGATGCTAATAGAACAAGTAACTAGAATAGATGTTGTCAATAAACATTGAAGTAAGTTCTGTCTGAGATAAGAAAGAATTGAATGCTTTTGCCCAACCTATTAACCAAAATGGTCTGTAAGAGTCACTGAAAATAGTTCAGCTGTTTAGAAACTTCTCTGAATATCAAGCTCTGACCCTGTAAAGTTCTTTTCAAAGAAAAGCTTATTTTTTAATTCAAGAGCTGAGTAATCTCACTATCTCCAGAATTCCCACCATACAGATAAAATGGTAGCCATTAAGCCAATTATCTGAGTTCATGCAGAGCATACAAAGACAAAGTCATTACTAAGCTCTGCATAGATGGAAGAAAGGAATTCAGCCCAGGTTTTCAGGCTTAGTCCTCAAGTGAGTCAAGTTTTTTTAGCTCATTCAGGATCATAAGATTTAGATCTGAAAGGAACTTTAAAGAACACTTATTCATTAAATCACAGATTTGGAGGTAGACCTCCCTTATTCCAGCTCTTTCATTTTAAAGATGGGAAAGATAAGGATCAAAGAAGTTAAGTGACTTGCCTAAGGTCACACAAGTCAATAAGTGGCAGGAACAGAATTTCAAACCAAATTGTCTGACTCCAAATCCACACACTTTAAATCCTCAAATATAACCTATGAGGAATCTCCAGATTTTCCATAATCTTATGAGTAGAATCTGAGGTCTGTGTAAGTGACTTTCCTAAGGTCATACAACTAGCAAGTAGAAAAACCTGGTCTCCTGACTCCAAATTGAGTGCTGCTGTATCATACTGCAAGACATGCTCAAAACCCATCCCAACTACTGAATTTCATTTTCTCTTTAAATTCTCCATGGTTTGATCTTGAGTACTCATCATGTGTCCTTTAAAACTCGTAAGTGTAAGGACTTGGGCTAGTGCTGTTCCTATTCCTCCTTTTTGTTCAGGCTTTTTTTCATTCATCTTTTCCCAATCTGTTTAACTTGTATGTGGAGGTGATCTCACACTAGCCTTGATAGGCATCAGGATACAGCGGAAAGAGCACTGATCCTGGAGTCAGAGGAAATAGACCCAAGTCTGTCTTGCTACTTGTGAGCAACTCAACTAACTTTACTGAGCCTCAATTATATTATTTGTAAAAAGAGGAGAGTTTAATAGCCCCTGAGATCCTTTCCAAGTCTGAATCTCTATACCTATAGACTTCCCCAGTCTTCTTATCTCTCGTTATCTACATGTCACACTTGCTATTTACCTTTGGTCGCACTGACGATTCCTCTAACATTATGTTTCTCTGCAGATATCAGTGATAATTTCATAATAAGCATTACTCTGATCTTTAGTTTATCTAACATGGTATTTTACAAATAGATGAGAAAAATCTGTTTCCCCGGAAAATGAGACAACTGATTGTAATACTTCATTAGCTATGGCAGGAAACTGAATATGGGTGAGGAGTGGCATGGAAAGGAGAGGTAGCTATCACCAAAAAAAAAAAAAAAAACAAAACAAAACCCACTGAGTCCTAGGAAAGGGCAAAGGATCTAAATCAGGTGTACAATGAGATGATTAATGCACAGCATGGCTTACTGTGGAAATAAAAGAGAGACCCTCTCCCTGGGACAAGATGAGTCTGACCTTTGCCTGGATTCCAGTCTTCAAAGAGAATAGAAAAGTTTAAGAGACACCCAAATCATAACCTTCTGGCAGGCTACCCTCCGTCTCTGAAACAATGAGCTAAAGGTCGCAGACATGAAGTGAAGACAACGCAAAGACAAACTATAGTGAAAGTTACACCTTAATCACAGGAAGCTGTTGGCAGTGTGTGCTGTGTTGAATTTTCTTTTAAATTGGATAAAAAATATATATATATATATGGGGAAAAAAACCATTGTGCCTAATAGCCAGCTATCTCTAGATTATTGATTTTTATGCTACCTTTTCTTGTCTAAGAGGTCTAGATAATACATATATAAATGTCTATACAATATGTATATACAATTTATTTTAACATAAAGTCTTGAAGCTCTAATTTCCCATTTGCAAACAGGAGAGCAGTTTGAATTGTTCTGCCTTAGGGCACCCTCCAACTTTAATTCTTTATTCAGGATTAAGCCTGGATGATGAAGACAATAGCCAGCAGCCAGTGGCATTTTGTATTCTCTCTACATGGTTGCTAAGAGAGGAAAATGCAGGAAAATGTAACATTTTCACCTAAAGCATTTTACTTCTCACTGGAGGAAGTAAGCCACAGAGTAGTTCATGTCCATCCATTTAAGCACTTAATAGAGTGTGCTTAGAGTGAGGGGTGGGGAACCTGCTAGACAATCCTGAAAGAGCCAGATACTGAACAAAAATGGTTGGTGGCAAACTTAAGGTTTATCAAGGGGATTGTATAGTAAGTTAATAAAGTGGATCATACCTACTAAGAATATTTTCTTGTAACATTCTGGACAAATGAGTCATATGATCCAATTTAGTAAGTATTAAGCAACTACTATGTACAAGACACTGTGTCAGGTATGGAAGATAAAAAGATAAGAAATGCAAGTTCTTGACCTCAAGGAGTGTCCATTCTACTTAAGAGGAATACTTTAGATAGATAGACAGCCACATACACACATGTATATGTACACATACATGATGCATATGTATACATATGTGTGCATATACACCTATATACATTTTATATATATATAATATGTCTACAGGTAATTAAATATAAAATTCATAGAAGGTAAATTCAAAGAGTGAGGAAGGACACCAATTTCTAGAGGACTCAGAAAGGTCCCATGTAGCCCGTGGCACTTAAGCTGAGCCTTGAAAAGATAGAGATTTCAATAGGAAGAGGTGAGGAGGGAGAACATTACAGACCTGGGGAGCAGCCAGGACAAAGACTTAGAGACAGCACATATCTGGAACGTCATGTATTGGTATCAACAAATGGGTCAGAGATTGCATTAGGGAACATTATTGGTCTGTAATGATAGGAGGGAGCCAGAGTAATAATAACATAAATGCCGGTGGACTTTGGATTTTATCCTTAGAGTCCATAGAGAGCCATTGGTGGTTCTTAAACAGGAGGAACAATTGGGTCAGTCTTGTGCTTTATGGGGATTATTCTGGCAACCGTATAGAAGATGAATGAAAGGTACAGTATTAAAGGAGGATGAATGGAGGTTGTTGTAAGAGATAATGGAGAAGGTGATAAAAGTCTGCCAAGGGTGGTTGGTGAAGGAAAGGATACTAAGAACTACTTGTTGTTCAGTTATTTCAGTCATGTCTGGCTCTTTCTGAACCCATTTGGGGTTTTCTTGGCAAAGATATTAGTGTAATTTGCCATTCTCTTCTCCAATTCATAAAGCAAACAGGGTTAAGTGACTTGCTTAGGGTCACAGAATTAGTAAATGTCTGAAGTCTGATTAGAACTCAGGTCTTCCTGACTCCAATCCCAGCACTCTATCCACTTTCCCACCTAACTCCCCAGTAACAACATTATGAAGGTAAAATTAATACATTTTGGCAACTTGTTGGATGTGAGGATAAGGAGAAGGGAAAAATCAAGAATGGCTGAATTTCCATACCTTAGTGGCAGGAAGCATACTGGAAACTTAAAAATAAATAAGGAGTTGGTCAGTCTAAGGTAAAAGATAATGCTCTCCAGCAAAAGATAATAAATATAATGCTTTTACTCTATAACTCAGATAGATTTTTGCTTCTTCATGTCTATCTTTATGTCCCAAGAGAGGAGATTCAGGTCAGAGAACTCTGTGACAAAGAGATGGGCTTTGCCCTCCAGGTTAGGCCAGTTCCCCACTACATTTGAGGAAAATGCAAAAGAGGATGGGACAATTTATGAGGAAGTGGATGAGTGAGAAGGGAACTTGAGATAGAATTGGGTTAACTATCAGGATGATCAGGGGGATAAGAAATAAGCAGAGCAGATCAAACCTGTAGGGGAAAAGATGCCCAAATTGCCCTTCACCCAAAGTTTGCTGGGAAAACTGGAAATAGACATAACGAGTTCTAGCAAAAACCAAATGGATGTTAGAAGTAGCGACTCTTAATGAGAAGAGTTTAAGCTCTGAGCACTCTCTAGTGACATAAGAAAATATGGCAGCCTACTAAAAAGGTGAGTCTTAAGCATGTGCAGATCTGAGAAGAAACTCTTCAAAAAGCATTCCATGGTAGCTGATATCACACTGAGTAAGTGATATTACTTGACTGAATTCTCCCCCATGTGACAAAATCTTTTCCATGCATTTAAGAGAAGCAGCGCTGAAGTTATATTACAACATAAAGTGAATCTTTAGCTGTATTTACACTTACTCAAGTTGTGTACTTGTATTTTTGCTGCTTATTGCTGAACAAAAATGGGTAGCTATATGGCACAGTGGATAGAGTACCAGGCCTGGAAGCAGGAAGAATCTTCTTTGTGACTTCAAATCCAGCCTCAGACACTTAACTAGCTGTGTGACACTGAGCAAGTCACTTAACCCTATTTGCTTCAGTTCCTCATCTGTAAAATGATCTAAATAAGGAAATAGCAAACTACTCCAATATCTTTGCCAAGAAAACCCTAAATGAGGTCACAAAGAGTTGGACACAAGCGAAAAATGACTCAAAAACAAAAGCTGAACAAAAAAAGTATTCGAGGGCTAATACGTACTTTGAAATACATCCTGAAACAGATGGAATATTTTTTTATATTGGGAAGAAAACCATCCATTGTATTATACAAATTTCATGCAGAACAAAGTAGTCCACAAAATGATTTTAGTATCTTCAGAAATCAAGCATACACTACTCAAAGCAGATTCAAAACTATGAAAAAAATCTACATCCAACTGGTTTCTGCTTTCTGCACTATTCTTGAAACGAAATACCACAACAAATTCCATGATCAGTAGGAATAGTAGGTATGCATTGGAATGTTACAGTGTAGCTTTCTGCATGTCTCAAACCAACTGGTGAGATATTAAGCTCTGCGTCCTTTGCCAAACTGTCGTCTCACAGTCTCATCTTAAGGGCCTAAGTGATCACACAGAGAGGTTGGCCAAGCGAGAAGGCCCTGTCCTTCGTTGGATTGAATACAACCCGAGATTACATTTCTCCTCCAAGTGATCTCTCCATGTTCTATAAATAATGACTTAACTCAACTAATTCCTATGAGAGGTAATATGTTCAGATTTAGTTCAGTTCACAACATATTTTACTATGTGTTTATTTGTTTTTTATGATTTCTTTCTAGTATTTTCACTTTGGCATATAATCTCCCCTATCTGGTCTCAAACAGTTCCTGTCTGGCTTTTATCTTCTTGCTCATCTGGAACTAAATCAACAAAACAGCTTGGCACAGTAAATCATTTACTCTCACCATAGAGATTTTTTTTTTATTCTTTTTTTTTCTTCATTTTTATAAGTCACTCGGAAAATACTGTTAAGGCAGGCAAAAAAAAAAAAAAAAGAGACAGGTTGTCTTTTTCTTCCCCTTCTTTTCCCCTGAGAGGAACAGAAAGAATGTTAAATATGCTGAAGGCTGCACGGTGAATACAGAAGACCAAAGGGCCAGAACACTTTTGCAGCTACATTAAGTAGCAAATGGAGCTGCACAGAATTATTCAGCTTAGATTCAGGCTGAGCTGAACAAAGCCAATGCACCTCATCTTGCCTAACACAAGTTCTTTAGCATCTGAGTGAACTTCCACTTTACCACCTGTAAAGTTCTATTGTGTTGCACCATCTTGTACATTATCTTATTATTTCATTTCATTTCATCATCATTTCCCATATGATTAAAGCTAAATCATTCACTCCACAAACTATCTCCGGGAAATGGTTGAAGGAGTTTTAAGGGATGGGGGGTAGGAAGAAAAGCCTGGATCTAACTATGTATTATTTGCTACTTTCTCAAAATAATTAGTACTCCTCAAGAAATAAACAACCACCACAACAAAATCCATGGTTTTTCTTAAGTCTTTATAAAAATTCTCTAAGCTTAATTTCTAAAATTGTTTTTGGATATTTTCATCCTGAATTTAAAGCCTTTTTTAAAATGGATGCCATTGATCTTCCTAGGTTTATTTCATGTGATCTATGCTCCAATCAAACTATCTTACTTGCATTCCTACTGATGTGACATCTCATCTCTTGCTTCCCACCTAGGTTACCCTCTGTAAATGGATGCAAACAATTTTTAACTTTCCTTCTTAGCATCTTTGACTTTCCCTAGAGTCCATTTAGGTTCCAACTCCTCCATGGGGTATTTCCTTATTAGTAGTGTTCTCTCTCTCCCAAAATTAACTCAAATTTTACTTATCATTGTAGATGTCATGTTGTAATAGTAATGTAATTTGATCTCTTTGCATTGGCAAAGCTAACAAGTACTTAGCACCTAGTTTGAAATTAATTAGATCAAGCTTCTGTTAAGAAACAAAAGGTATGAATCCCTGTTGCTGACATAACAGGAAGTTGCTGATGTAACAGGATGGGGAAGAACAGGGAGGAGCTAACAGGTATATAAAGAGAATTCCTATTTAGAACTTCAGGTCTTCTTGGAGCCAGGTTGTGGAGGCTGAAGAGAGGCCCGGACTGGAGAGAATGATTTGTTTTCTTTGGAGAACCTGGATGAAGAGATTTTGATTCTGGGAACCAGCTGAAACTTCTGCTGATTCCAGGGGCCAGCTGGAGCTACTGAGTTGTTGCTGAGTCTGAGGGCCAGACAAGCTGCTGAGGATTTCTGAGGACCAGCCAGAGCTGCAGAAGACTGAGGAAGCATGACTGTGGTGCCAACATTTTGCCTTTTTGTGGCTTTGTTAAGCCTTGACTTCCCAGGAACAGAGACCGTGAAGGATTTAAGGTGAACTGGACACTGTGAGCTTCAGTGTGGAACAGGAACAGCACAGAGAGCTGGACAAGGACCTGGGAGCTCTCTGCCTTTGAACCCGGGTGACAGTTTGGTGAATCCAGGTAGAATCTGGGACCATGGAAAGGGAGCCAAGGAATCTGAGAGCCTACCCCAAGTCAAGTTGAAAGAAGACATTACTTGGATACTGTGTACTGACTGAGAAGATTGTGATTTACTTGTGACCGAGGGGTGGATGGCCTGTGCATTTTCTGACGATTGAATAGTAAACAGTGACTGATTTGTAACTTAGTGTGCCCTGTGACTGGAGAACTTTGACTACTGTATTTTGTGACCCTTCCTTAAGGATGATTGAATGATTGAGTTACTAAATGATTGACTAAATGATTGTACTTTGTTCAAAACTATGTGGCCATCTTAGTGATAAGTTGTTGTGAATGCTGTATTTTTATTTTGTATGATAAGTTGTAACATTGTGAATTCTGTACCTTGATTTTCTGTGAATGTTTTGCTCTGATTTGTTATTGAATAAATAAATTGAATAAAAAATTGAATAAATATTTATTACTATGTAATCAGAACCTTGAAAAGCTGTTCCAGAATACCTCTGGAAAGCTGCTCATGCTTGGCTTTAAACATGTCCCCTCAGGAGAATGTACACTCCTTGGGGGTAAATTTCATTCCCGTGTTTTCTATGTATCCCTAGAGCAGAGCACTGAATTTTACATAAATATAGCACTTAATAAATCTTCAATGAATTGAATAAAACATAACACCCTTTCCACAGCTAGGTGGTTCAGTGGATAGAGTATTGGACCGAGAGTGAGGAAAATTCTTCCTCAATTCAAATTTGGCCTCAGACACTTATAAGCAATGTGATTCTGGGCAAGTCACTTAACCCTGTTTGCCTCACTTTTCTCCTCTGTAAAATGAGCTGGAGAAGAAAATGGAAAACCATTCCACTAACTTTGCCAAGAAATCCCCAAATAGGGTCATGAAGAGTCAGACCTGACTGAACAACAACAACAAATATTTCCCTTTTGGTTAAAATTGGATATGAATGCTGGAGAACCCTATGATAGTGTTTTATCCCTTTGGGTTCCTCTAGCCTATCCTTCAGTGTTTGCTAGAATAGAGTTTTACATGAAGTAATTTGGAAGCAGTGAGAATTGTCATAAGAAGATTTCTTCATTTGATGTCTGTTAAGTGTTCTTAACTTAAGGCTCTTCTCCCATCAAGATCAACAGAAAGATGTTGATTGAGATCTAATACAAAAGCATTTGGGGGGGAGGAGGGGAAGATGATTACTTTGTTGTTCAAGCTAGGCAAACTTTAGGTGCTGTCATTCTCTCTTCAGGTACCACCAATAAATAATTAAGTGTAGAAGCTACTCCAGAGATAGAGCAGACCCTGCTCTTAAAATAGTCTCTTAGAAGATATCTTGAAGAATCTGATGTTTGTCCTTCAGTTTTCTGAGATTTATCTGCAGAGAAGCTATAATTCTGTCTTGAAGAACACAAAACTACAGGACACCAGACCTCAGAAGTTACCTACTTCAACCCCCTTATTTTATAAATGTGGAAACTGAGATCCAGAGCAGTGAAGTGTGTTAACCAAGGTTACACAAATATTAACTAGCCAAATCAGGATTTGAACCCATTTCTAGAGCCAAAGTTCTTGTTTAGAACTGGAAAATTATGGCCCAACCAAAACAACGTAACATTCCTTTTTATCTATCAGCCTCTCGTACATGGGAGGATCATTTAATTCCCAATTTAAAGAAAACATCACTTGAAATCATTATCTGAACATAAAGTCAAAGCTGGATGTATGATGGAGGTCAGAGTCATCTAATTCATAACTTCATTTTATAGATTAAGAAACTGAAGTCCAGAGACTTTATCTAATGAAACAAATTCTTTCTTATCTTTAAAATCTTCAGTTCTTCTGAACCCTTCTCCTCTACCTACAAACTTGCTCATTTCTCCACAAACTTTACCAAGAAAAATTCTTTTCACCCTGCTACCTCTTTAAGCTATCGTTCTCCCTAGTCTCTACCAAATGTATAGAAAGATTTTTCTACATTCCCTGCCTCTGCTTCTGCTCTATCCATACATGCCTCATATACCTGCAATTGGGTTTCTATCTGCCCTACACTGGCTGCATTTTTTCAAATATTGCCAAAGTAGATGAAAACTGAGAAACTATCATTAAATTGGATATTAACTCTCCATTGCCAGAATGATGTTTTCTCAGTTCTCATCATCCCTGGCTTCTATAATATTCCTATCTTGGTTTTTCTCTTTCCTGTCTGACTGAGATCATTCTCAGTCTCTTTCAGTGGTTCCCGTTTCCTCCTCATTCTTGCCAAATATAGGAATCCCCAAAGTCTCTGACTTTGACCCTTTTCTCTTTTTTAATTCAGTCCCTTAGAAATTTCAGGTACTACCATGGCTCCAGTATAAATAACCACAGTACAAAAACCAAAAATAACAACCAAAAAAAAGCCTTCCATCTTTTCTCTTAAGCAGAAGTTCCTTATGTCCCAACATATTTCAGAAGTCTCTTCCTAAATATCCTGCCCCTACCACAAACTCAAAATGTCCAGAATTCATCATTTTTACTCTAAAACTTTCCCTTCTGCATAACATTTCTGTTTCCTTTGTTACTATCCCAACTCCATTCACCCAGGCTTGAGCTTGAAACCTCAGTTTTTATTTCCCCTTTTCATACATTCCCTACCCTAGCTAAGTCCTTCTGTCTCCATCTCTTACATTCTTCTTTTCTATTAGTACTATCATCAGTCTAATTCAGGTCCTCATTACATATTGCAATAGTTTAACTGAACTTTCTTCTAGAATCTCTCCTTACTAACCTATCCTCTACAGAACTTCTGAAATGATACCGATTAAGCAAAATTCTGACATATGACATTGTGATGTTTGAGTTGGGCTTAGTCACAAAATGGCTGGTAATGCTGAGACACCAATAGTTTATAAGTCAATAACAAATATCAGCTGCAGCATGAAACCAAGGTAACATTGATAAGAAGCCCTTAATCAAATGCTTGGATTAGAGAAGTTCTACCACAACTTCAACATCCATAACTTTACAATTTATACTGATCATGAGCCTCTCACAGGAATATGCATATGTCCTTCATTTTGTCACCATATAGGCATACTGATCATAAACCTCTTACAAGAATATACGCACACATGTGCATGCATACATGCCTATGTCCTTCATTTTGTCACCATCTAGGGAAGTCTTTTGTCTGTTACTGTATTCTTGCCTTCAAGATTAGAACAGTATTGTGACTACCTTGAGTGTCAGCAATAACTGTGAGCCACACAGCTGACCCTGCAAGGAGAGAGAGAGAGGAGGTGCAATCACTCTTCCGGGAAGAGTGCCTATGCTTTTAGACTAGCTAAAATGTAATTAGCCTGTGTTATTAAGGTGAAGAAAAGAAGTGAAAGGTGCCTAGTTTTACTAGATTAGCCCTAGAATTTCTGCAAATGCATAGTGAATTATTGTGTGGGAAGGAAAGGAAGAAAGCATCTTTGACAAGGTTACAGTCATTCAGATTTTTCAACAACCTCTCATTCCACATCTATATACACATATATAAATACAGTTAATGTTTATCATTTACAGATTCTGTTTTTGAGAATTCATCTACTGGATAAAAATTGGTTTGCAGCCCCAAGGTGCTTTCATGGTCATTCACAGATATTCACAGAGCAACAAAAAGTTAGAGTCTCACTTTCCCTGCCCATTTCTAGCTGAGGTTTAACAAGGTGATACTCCCTTCTTATTTTAGCTCTCTCGTACTGTAAACAACTGTCCTATATGTGGTCTATTTAGTCTACATTTTTCTCATTTTTGTGCTTTTGTTGGTGATTTCACTCTTTAAAATGCCCCCCAAGCATGGTGTTGAAGTGTTATCTAGTATGCCTAAGGACAAGAAGGCTGTGATGTACCTTACAGAGAAAATATATGTGTTACATAAACTTCATTCAGGCATGAGTTATAATGCTCTTGGCCGTGAGTTGTGTTAATGGATCAATATTATAGTACATCCAGAAAAAGGAAAAGGAAATTCACATGTGATTATTTGTAAGATATGTGTACGTGTATTTATATGTATGTATGTAAAAAAATAAGATGTCTTTAAACAGAAAAATATATAAGATAATGTTATATATTGATCACTTGATGAAAATGTTACCAGAAGCTTGTAGGAGCCTAACCCTAAAATTCCCCTAAGAGCAGTGTTTCAATGTTTGCCAATTCAGTGTTCTGGTGGAGGTATAGAACTTAACTGCCATAAGTAATGAGAATCAATTATACATGCATATACATATATATATATGTATATGTTGTTATCATTTAGTTATTTTCAGTCATTGTCCAGCTCTTTGTGAACCCTTTGGGGATTTTCTTGGCAAAGATATCGGAGTGGTTTGCCATTTCCTTCTCCAGTTCATTTTATAGATGAGGAACTGAGGCAAGTAAGGTTAAATGATTTACCCAGGGTCACACAACTAGTAAGTGTGAAAGGCTGGATTTGAATTTAGGACTTCCTAATACCATGACCATCCCTCTATCCACTGTGCCACATAAATGTGTGTGTGTTCACAACACACACACACATTTATGTATGTATGTTCTCCTGTGAAAACACTCCTGATAAAACCAAAATATGAGCTCCTATGTACAACAATAAGTTAATCAACAAAAATGTATTAAGTACTTCATAGTTCTCCACATGTGCAAATGGGCTCTCATATATGTGACTGTAAAACCAATCATGGCTTGGCTTTCCAGAGGACTGAATAGGTTTAAGGTTCTGATCAAATGGTCTAGCGAAATCTCTATTCAGCAGTAAACTAAAGCAAAACATTCATAGAAACTAAAGTACAGCATTTACAATGATATACCATAACAACTTATCACTAAAGTGGCCATATAGTTTTAAACAAAAGACATCATTCAGTTAAATCCTTAACTCAATCATCCTTGAGGAGCAAGCCACCTTAAGGGATACAAAGTACAAACGTCTCCCACCTCTAGATCACATTGTCTTAATTTCTCAGTCAAAAAAATCAAAAAATCTTCTTTCTTCTTGATTGGAAATTAGTTTCCAATCATCCTTAACTCAATCATCCTTAAGGGGTACAAGATACAAAGTACAAAGTTCTCCCACCCCTAGATCACAGCAAATCATGATCTAGTCAGCACTAAGTACCCAAGGAGAGGTCTATTAATCTTGGCTCCAGGATGGCTCCCAGATTCCATGGTTCCTCTTCCATGGTCCCAGCTTCTTCCTGAATTCAACCAACCATCACCTGGATTCACAGGTAGGCAATTCTTAGTTCCTCATCCAGCTCCTCATCCAGTTCTTTGTCCAATTCCCATTCCATATTGAAGCTCACAGTGTCCAATCCACCTCATGTCCTTCACAGTTTCTGTTTCTGGGAAGACAAAGCTTAGCAGAGCCACAACATTCATTCACCTTGCCTGCGCCATCATCAATTTGTTATCTGCCTGTGACATCAACCTGGCCCCCAAATGAGGTCTGAGAAGTCAACACAAGTCATCATAGTCCCAGGACCTCTGAAACCCTTCTCAAGAACTTCTATAAACAGACAACAAGAAAATCCTCTTTCAGGGCTTCCAGTAAGGTCCCAGAGCTTCTGTACAAAGTATCACAAACACAAATCAACATAGACAGAACAGACAGAATGCTGGCTACCACAAGTGCTCTCCTCAGTTCTGCTCTGTCCCAGATTGTGCTCCTCCTTATATATGGTGGTTCTCCTTCCTATCCCACCTTTCCTGTTGCATCAGCAAGTTCTTCCCACCTTCAAATCACAAGGAGCTCAAGCAAAGTGCTTTATACTTAGGTAGCTGATTAAGTACTTTTTTGCTTGCCATTATAGAGATAATAGGAGCTCTCATATGTTTAAAAAATTTTCTTGAAGAAATTGGGATCCAACTTATAAATAAGGTTGAACTGAGTCTCACCTATGAGATGCCCATGCATGTAAAAGGGATTCTTATATATTATATCAATTATGGTCCTAGTGATGATCATGATACATACTATCTCAGGGGGTTCTCTTTCTTGTCTATAGGAGGAGGAAGATTCATATACTTTATCTTGTGGGGACTCAGGGGCCTTCTCCATCATATTCCACTGAATGCTAGACATAGAGAGGAGCTAGTACTTCTGCATATTCCTGATTTCCAGTTTATTAAACTAGACACTTTGAGAAATTTCCCTTTGCTTGAGTTTAGGAACTTTCTCTGTCGATTTCACTGAATCAGTAGGAGAGCTTATTCACTCTGTGTATTGTCTAGTATATCCTACTCTGTATAATATTTCTTATTTCTCTTTGATCTGGAGTGGATAAATGAATTTGTCTGCTATTCACTATTCTCTGTGTAACTAATATTTGGTAGGAAGGGAATCAAAGCTTTGGATACTCTGGAAGGATAGTACTCCTTTATTAAGCAAGAGCAACAAGAAAAGTATCTTATATCTAAAAGTCATTTTCCCTAGCCCAGTAATATTTAGAGGAGTAAACAGATATAATTTGAATCTGGTATCCATTTCTAAGAAGATCAGAGCAGGCCAATCATCTGCTCCCCTCTAGACATTTCCTTGTGGCCCTAAATCTTCTCCTCCTTCCTATATAGAAATGAAGGTGTCCTTTTGAAATAGGCAGGTACAAGTCCAGAGATGCCTATTCATGTCTACCTACTGACCACACTTAGACCACGTGGACACATACATGACCTTCATGAGCAACATACACACACGCGCACACATACACACACACACACAACCCTTACAGAGCCTTTAAGGAAGTTAAGGATCCTAAATGATGAAGACTATTGCAGCAATCAGTGTGAGAGGTGATGAAAGCCTGAACATCAGAGGGTAGTTCAGAAATTCAGAAGTGCAAAATTCTAAGAGGGAAATGTCTAATAATGACCAACTTGTACTATAAGTATCAATATTAGAAGACTACTCTCTAAATTCCCTCTTCAGACTCATCAAACCAGATGATTAATTGTATCCCATTATAGATTAGTGCTTTATATCGGGCATTGAAAACCATGTCAAAAAAACTTTTTTACATAAAGTCATTAAAAAATTGTCAATGAAGGATTCCTTTTGTGAGGTAATTACATTGCTTTTCCACTGGGAAATTTCCTGCAGAAGCACACGACTTTTGCATGTGTTCGGCCACTTGACCTGAGAAGGGATTTCCAAACCTTGCGAGATGTCTCCATGGCAAACACCATCACCACCCCACCCCCATTTTTAATATGACAAAGTTCAAGAGTTCAGGATCAGGATTTCTTGAGATAAGGTAATTTTTTGATGCTATATGCTCCTTGAAGAAAAAGAGGGCTGCTCCAGTTGTACCAGAGAAGCATCCTCCGTTAAGAACAAAGCCCATGAATTATTTGGATGACTCAAGTCTTATGAGAAGAGGAATGCTTACTCAGCAGTGTCAAAAAGTGCTTGCCTTCTGAGGAAATTCCAAACAACAGAGTAACAATGCAAGTCTAGTGTGGTGTGTTCAAGACATCATGGAAGGGTTACAAACCTTCAGAATCTGGAAAAGTTGCCATAGTGACAATTCCAAATTAATTCATTTTGAAAAGAAATTGATCTGCTTTATGTATTTCTATTTCAGGTCATTGACTCCTAATAAGTCTTTTATGCTTTCTGCATTTACTATGAGATGAAATAAAGGCTGTCCTATTCTCATGCATTGCTACCTTAAGAACCTATAAGGGATCTGGGACTTTGTTACCTATATTTGGGGAAACCTGGACGTGACTCAGGTGAGGTTTGCTATGAACATTTCCTGGAGTACCTCTAGGAAGGGACAATGAGCCAAAGTGGGAAAACGGGACCTTCTTAAGGTCATTCCCTAGGATTATGCCCAGGCCCTAGGATCCCAGAATCTTAGAGAGTCCTACGCCATAGGTTATATATAGAAAAGGCTCAGATTAAGATTATACCGGTAGAAAACAACAGAACAATGTTATTACCACTCTATCACTCCAATTTTTTCCTTCCTTGTATATGCCAGGGAGCACTGTGCAACAACTATCATTCGATATACTGATACCTTTGACTTCTTACTAGTATTTTCTTCCTTTTGAGTTCCTTTATTTTTGCTCTGAGTAATATTGAAAAACAGAACTAGCATGAGAATGACAATTGAAGGGTATCATAGAGGACACTTAGGTTTTGGATAAAGATTGGTCTAGCCAACCTCTAAGTCCTCTTAAACTCTAAGATATCTAAGAAAAAAATCATGGACTAATGGTTCAAAGGAAACTTAGAGGTCATCAAGTATAATCCTCTCATTTTGCAGTTGGTGAAATTAAAGGCCAGAAGGTTGAAGTGAAGTGATCAAGGTCCCACAAATAGTAAGAGCTTGAGAGCTCAGAGTCCACCCAGCATCTCCTAACTCCAAAGTGAATATATTTTCTGTGCTTCTGTGAAGTTACATTCATAGAAGAGATAGTATGCTATAATAAAAATGGTGTTGACCTTAAACCAATCATAAAAATAACTGACATTTACATTGTTGTCTAAGGTTTGCAAGGTGACATATATGTATGTGTATGTATGTATGCATATATGTGTGTATACACGTGTATACATTTTAACATTTGATCCTCACAAGAGCCCTGTTAAGTATGTGCTAGTATTATCCTCATTTTACAGATGAGGAAATTGAGGCAGATATACCTGTCACTTAGCTTGTTAGTCTGTGAGGTGGCTTTGAAATTAGATGTCCTGACTTCAAGTTCAGAGACAGAGGCAGAAGATGTGTATTTAAGCTTCCCTGCCTTTTCTTCACCCCCCCCAACTCTATCTCCCTCTTATTCCCTCCTTTTCCCTCCCCATACCTCCCAACTCTCCCTCTCCCTCTCTCTGTCTCCCTCTCTCTCTCTCTCTGTCTCTCTGTCTCTCTGTCTCTCTCCCTCTCTCCCCCTCTCCCTTTCTCCCCCTCTCTCCTCCTCTTCTCTCTCTTTCCCTCTCCCTCTCTCCCTGTCTCTCTCTCTCCCCCTGTCTC
>CM053593.1:227834718-227879311 GCA_028646575.1 Pseudocheirus occidentalis | reverse complement strand
GTTGGGGTAGGGAGACCCTCCCTGCCCTACCAGAAAGTTAGACAGCAGACCAGGGGAGGAACTCTACAGTGGCATCACTATTTTGGCATTGGGGTAGGGGAAAGATGGGGAGAAAATTTGTAATTCAAAAATCTCATGAAAATGAATGATGTAAACAAGAAAACAAATAAAATTTATTACAAAAAAAATTAAACCAATGTAAAGTGAGTGCCTTAACAAGGAGATGATAAAAAGCAGCATGGCATAGTGGGAAAAGAATGCCCTAGAAGTCAGGAAGACCTGAGTTCAAGTGCTGCTTCTGACACAAACTGGTCATACTTCTCAGTGCCTAAGTCAACTTTCAAAAGTTACAAATTATACAGAAGGTAATAAGCTGAACTAATAGAGAGAATTCTCTAATGTTAGCATTTTCTATGCTGATAAAATCACATATCCTTAGTATCAATAGCAAGGAGAAGAAAACCCTTAGAAAGAACCTTAGCCAAAAACATGTTCTTTTCTTGCCAAGCAGTAAGATTCAGAATATAAACTCATTTATTTTTTAATTACATTGTATGTTTCCCATTATATGTAAAGACAATTTTTAACCTTTTTTAAATTGAATTCCAGATTTTATATCTCTCTCCCTCACCACCACCACCACCACCCCCCTAAGATGGTAAACAATTTGATATAGGTTATACATGTTGAACCATGCAAACTTATTACCATAGTAGTCATGTTGTAAAATAAGATAGAAACAAAAGGGGGAAAAACACAAAAAGAAATACAGAAAGTGAAACATAGCATGCTTCAATCTGCATTCAGGCTCCATCAGTTCTTTGGGGATGGATAGCACTTTTCATCATGAGTCCTTTGGAATTATCCTGGATCCTTGTATTTCTGGGAATATCTAAGTCATTCACATTTGATCATCATACAGTATGGCTATTACTGTGTACAATGTTCTCCTGGTTCTGCTCACTTCAATTTACATCAGTTCATGTAAGTCTTTCCAGGTTTTTCAGAAATCAGCCTGCTCATTGTTTCTTATAGCACAGTAATATTCCATTATAACTTTTCACCACAATTTGTTCAGCCATTCTCCAGTTGATGGGCATCCCCTCAATTTCCAATTCTTTGTCATTACAAAAAGAGCAGCTATAAATAAATTTGTACAAAAAGGAACATTCTCCTTTTAAAAAAATCTCTTTGGGATACAGAGCTAGTAGTGATATTGCTGGATCAAAGGATATGCACAATTTAATAGCCCTTTGGGCATAGCTCCAAATTGCTCTTCAGAATGTTTGGATCTATAAACTCATTTATAAAATCATATGAAGGACTAAGGTAGAATACTATGAGTAGTATTAGCTCATAGTACAATAAGAAGTTGTAGAGGAGAAAATGTATTTAAAGAAAGAAAGTTAGCAAAGTTATTCAGAGCACATAATCACAAAACTGGAAAGACAGCAAACAGATGAAAAAAATGGAAAAATCATTAAATAATTTTATGACAAACAATTTTCATAACAAGAATAGTAGAGTCTCCACATTTAGATAACTTCACAGTACCATATGCATTTCATGAAGAAGTAGAAATGTCATTGGAGAAAACAAAGATGAGAAGATCAGCTGGACTAAGTTGAATGTCTCACATAATAGGTTTGTGCTGGAGTTAACAATGTCAATAACTGATCTTTCAAAGTTAATCTGAAATAGAAAAGGATACCAAAGGTGGGGAAACAGACTTTATCATTACTCCAAAAAAAAACCAATTGAGAACATCTCAATTAGCATGCAACCTGTATGCTTTCTTTTATATCAGTATCAAATTGTATATAAATATTTCATGGCAGTGGTTTGATCACTCTCAAAGTCCATTGAGTTAGAAAGCTATAAATTGACATTATCTATATTGTATTACATTTTTATTTACTTTGATAAACATTCTCCAGTTACATTTTGCTCTTGTTTGGCTATACTCAGGAGTTTTGCAGGCTTATTGGTCCTGGATTCGACACCTCTGTACTTCACATACATCAAGTGCATCCTTGATGAAGGTATCATTAGGTTGTGAAAAGAATACTCTACAGTAGACTACAGCTTTACAGTAACACAACTGTTACAGACTGAATGGTGGAAAGAATGCAAGATTCCGCTTCACTTAATTCTTATTGACAGTAAAAAGCATTTTTATGCAAGTAAAGCCCCTCCTCTATCAAACTGCCCCCATGTATATGTGAAAATAACACATGATTCTTTGAAGGATTTAATGATAAAAATAGCTTCATTTGACACTCATAATTGTTATCAAGCTAGGCATAAAACAAGAATCATTGCTGTTCTTTTAATATGTTTCTCACTATCTAGGAGGAGAATCCAGTGCAAAGTAGAGAGAAAAAAGAGAAACTACCTATCAATTGTAAGCTCCTCCAGATTTTCCTGTTTATGAGATGGCATTGCACTAATTACATCAAGCCCCGAAGCATTGCAGGGCCTCCTAAGTGAGATATATAATCATTAGAGAGACTTTAGCCTAACTCTACAAACAAGTAAATGAAGAATGCGTATTGTCTAGAAATGCAATTGAATTGTACAAACCATGGAGCATCAGAACATAGATCTTCATTAATCTTTGACAAATGTTGCAAATGGACAGTGATAAATAGGCCCACAACTAAAAAGAAGAGCAGAGTGAACTGCCTTTGAGAAATTATGAAGTTCTCTTCTGACTCCAGACTTGTCCTTGAAATAAATACCGATCTTTGTTAATAACCAAGATTCTTCCAGTAATGTTGTACGGTTCTCATAGAATACTACAATCTCCAGAAAACTGAGGTTAAGGATAACCTAAAGGTGAGTGGATGAGTACCTGGAGGTTATGAGCTGGATGCAAGCTATCACAAATGAGTTTTAAGCTAGAAGTAGCTTAAAAGATGTCATCAAATCATTGTATACTCAAGAGGGCAGGGGATGTAGGGAATGGAACAGTCATAAAACAAAAGCAAAATATAACCAATGAATAATCTGCATGTTTCATTATAAACCACTGAGTTCTCCTAAATGAAGATGCCCAGCAATATCAAGTGGATTCCTGACACTGATTTATGAGAAAGTGAATGATGGCACAAATTAGACAGGTGTAAATGTGTAGTGATATACATTTCTGGAGAAAATAGTTATATTAATATGATCATAGCTCCATCATAATATTGAAGCATATCTGTATGTGTAACAGGCTCTTAACAGATGTTTAGGATTGTGGAAAGACTGGTGTACTAATATGCTATTTGTAGATGTGAGAATTGGTCCAGCAATTCTGAAAAGAGATTAAATGACTAAAATATCCATGCCCTTTAACCCAGACATCCCACAACTAGACATATATACCACAGGGAGGTAAAAAACAGAGAAGTCCATGTACATAGCACCACTTTTTGCCACAGCAAGGAACTAGAAACAAAGTTGATATTGGGTGGTAACTAAATAAATTGTGGTATATTAATAGGCTATTCTTATAAGAAACAAGGATATAAGGAAACAAGGAATGTCATATTAATTGATAAGAGAAGTAAGCAGAATAAGGAAAACTACATATAATGACTACAATATTAATGGGAAAAAATCAAAATAGATGGTGTATGATTATAATTATCAAGGCAAGTCACCAAAAAAAGAAATTCAAGAATGTATGTTTCTCCCTTTGCCAAAGTAGAGAACTGTGGAGGTGAAATAGCATATAATGTTGTACTTGATTAATATGTTAATTTTGCCTTTTTTATGTTTATATATGTATATATATGTACATATACATATTTATGCTTCAGATAGATCTCTATACATACTGTGTTATAAAGGGTGAGTCTTAGGGAGAAGGAAATAAATATTGACAAATTAAGGTGATATATAAAACCTAGATAGCAACATTTTTAATAGTCATTCTTATTCAACAAACATTTTTCGTGATTACTGTATGCCAAGCACTGTGCTGGAGACTGAGAATACAATAATGAATAGGATATAGTTCTTTCCCTAGATGAACCTTGTAGGAGATCAGAGATTTAAATACAGATATTACAGTATGAAGCAGTAAATGATATAAGAGGTACAAAGTGCTACAGGAGTCTGAGGAAGCAGTATTCACTTCTAGCTAGGGTAATCAGGTAAGGTATTATGCAAGGGGGTCTCATTGGTGCTGGCTCTTGAAGGATGGGTAAAATTTCAGCATATAAAGTAGAAAGTAAAAAAAATTTTTAAATGAAAGATGATGGAAGGATTGGAAAGAAGCATATTTTGCCCTCCTCCATTCTTAGTGACTTTGTTTTCATTATTAAACAAAATAATAAGGGTATGTTTGAGGATCAATTGAGATAACATGTGAAGTGCATTGCAAACAATGTGCTATACTAAAGCTTGCTACATTATTACCATTATATTAATAACTATATTATTACTATTATTATTACTCCAGTTTTCTAGAATCTTCAATAATGGCTTTTAATTACTAAGATTTAGAACCCATTTACTAAAGAATGAGTCCATAAATAATCTATAACAAAATGAGACACTGGAACTTTCCCCCTTCTATGTCTTGACCCTCAAAAGTACTCTTCAAAGAAATATATTTTCTTCAAACTTATCTTTAAGAATTTGTGTGGAAAAGAGACAAAACTTCCCAAGTAATTCACCAAGTAACATTTTCGAGTACTTATCTTCCCTTCAAGTTTTAGGTTTATAACCTATATACCCTTGGTTCTGGGGAAGGAAATTGCCTCAGCCTCAGATCACTGCTGAATTCTCCCAGCAACCTTTCAGGTTTAGGGATACAATGGACAAACAGTAAGACTGCATACTCTTTTGAGTGCAGATAGAAGGGAGATAAAGATAAAGAAGCTGGAAGAATGAAAAACAGGTAGAGAAACTTAGAAGCTGGAGTCCCTGCTTCCTGATTAATGACCCCCTTTCCTGGACTAGTATTTAAAGGAAAGTCCCACCCATGATTCAGCTTACTCTTGACTTTCTGACCATGTTTTTTTTTTTTTTGTCAATCACTTTGCCCCCTACACAGCTACCCTTTTCTTCCTTCCCATACCTCTTTCCCACAATTATGAGATTATGAACCATGATCAAATCAACTCTGCCATTGTCCTTCAATGAGGCAGGTCAGTCTATTCCTCCAGTACCATCATTTTATATATCTAAGTGCTCCTTCCTAATCATCACTCAACTTTATGTAATGGCTTCCCCATTAGAATATAAGCTTCCTGAGGGCAGGGACTATTTTTTGTTTTTTATGTTTTTATCTCCAACCCTTTAAATAGAACTTGGAATATGGCCAACATTGAATAAATCCTTTTTCATTCATTCTACTTCATCACTTACTTTACATCCAGTTACTGGTAGCTCCACCTTTAACTTATCTTTTTATTTATTCTGGCAAGGATCAAGTATGTGCCTTTCAATTATTTTTAATTAATATTTTATCTGATATCTTATTTTACATTGTTTTACTTCCCAGTGATTTCCTTCTATCCTCGACAATAGGTCCTACCTGATAGCAGCAGCAAGAAAAAAAGTGGAGAAAGGAGAGAAAAACTGAGATGGGAAAAGAGAGGAGGAATTTTTAGAGAAAAAACCACGTTTTAAAGTTTCTTAAATGTATGGGGGGAGAGAATGGAAATATAAAGGAGAGCAAAAATACATGAGTAAAAATGGTGATTACAAATCTCCCTGGTGACTTCATATTTTCAAAAACCAAGCAAAAAATAACATTCAACCAAGCTATGTCAGTGTTATTTCTGTCAATTTGCACAGCATTAGCAGTGGCAGATGGCAATGACATTACCTGAAAATAACTTGCCTGGAATTCAGAATTTTATGGATTTGGGGGTATGATTTATGAGGCTCACACCTACCTTTCCTTTGCTTCTTGATGTAGCTTGATGAGTTGTTCTTTGCTATTCTTGCTAAGAATTGATTTTTCATTTTTATTTTATTCTTTCTCTTTTTTCCCCATATTTAAGATTCTGATGGGTCTCATCTCCATACATATTTCCTCCTCCAACTTTTTCTTCTTTCCCTAGACTCTCAATCATTAGAAAAGTCTCTACATTTGTTCCTGAGATATTTATCTTTTATTTTCCTGACTTACCTCAGGAAAAAATATTACATTACTCAGTTCCCTAAAGTTCACCACTTCTTTTTTTACAAAAACTCTTCATAGAATAAAATATATTCATGATTCATGTTTTTCTTAGATAAAAGCCCAGTGGAATATACTGATCCACATTCAAGATAAAATTGCATGTATTAAAAATAAATTAATATGAAATTAACTGCATTTTCATGAACTACAGGCAGATTAAGATGAGATCCACATATGAAATAATAGGTTAAACTTCTGGAAAGGATTTTTAAGTATTAATTTGTAATTTTTGGCATTTGCATTTCAAACAATGCCATAATGATCCCATTTGTGCTTTTAAAATTAAATATCTCTGTTCTTATGTGAAAAATATTAATAAAATGCAGTCTGAAACTGAGATTGCTGCTGGGCCTTTATTTATAATGGGTTTACATGTTTTTAGGAAATCAACCACTTGATTCAATTAAAACAACTCAAAAAGTGAGATTATATGATGACAAAAAAGTGGTTGTTTCAGTAAATTCAATTAAAAAAATCATTGGCTATCAGAATAGTCAATGTGATAGACTGATGAAATACAGCCATCACCAGAATTAATCTGCCTCTCGTTGCATTAACATCTCATGGATTTCATATATCTGAATTCTAGTTTTGAAACTAGGCAACCTCTACCCCCCCAGCCATAAACATTTCATCAGTTCAATCAAAAATTCAGGAGAAATTCTTGATTATCATGTCAACAAAACATTGTTAGTTGATTTTTTTTCACTTTCCAGCTGGCTGTGGTCATATTTCTTGCTAGTAATTTTAATCATGTTGAAATCTTATGTAAAATATTGTTGTTTTACCACCTCTGACTTATATTACAAATTTCAATTTGTAGCTTTCTCCAAATGTCTATTTCAGTCAAAAATTCTATTATTTACACATATTTTTGGCTTATGTCACCTTCAAAAGAAATTGAAGTTTTTAGACATAGCTTTTTATCACAAATTTCTGTATTGCTGATACACCCTTTAGAAAAATGAGGGAGTGGGGTAGGGAATTTCCATTCTGTAGGCTGTTTAAAGTATCATCTTTGTATTATATGAGAATATTTCTTTAATTTGACAGATTAACAATTAGGGACTAGACTAGACTCATGTTTATTTTTGCCTTACCTATAAATTAATGGGCTTACCAAATAAATTACCAATAGTAACAAGATTTATTGGGGTGATGTCTTCAAGTACCATTAGTGCCCCAAAGCAAGTCATTTTTCCAAAGTATTTTTATGTTTTAATTAAAATCAGCACTTTTTCCAAAGTATTTTTATGTTTTAATTAAAATCAGGCAACACTCTGGTAAGCTTAAAAAAAAATACAGTCATTCCCTGAATGATGTCCATTCAATTAATAAAAATATATGTCTGTGAACTTCCAAACTGTTTCTTGGTATGGAGGTAAGATACAGTCCCTAGACCAGCAAGTACTAGCTGAGTTGTCACATCCCATTCTTGATTTCAGCATTACCCAGATAATCCCTCAAACGCATACCTAGGACAAATGATCTGTGTTTCCATCTTTAATGGCTGCCTGTGATTCCCAGGCCTATGGTAGGGGACAGATAGAGCAAATCTCAGTAATGTAACATTCCAGTTATATTGCAGATTAAATGGTTTGGGTATGGTGGGGTGGAGAGGGCTGCATTAGAGAGATAACTATTAATTAAATAAGAAAAGTAGCATATGCAACTGTAGGAGTAGAAAAGAAAGGAAGTCCAACCATTCACTTTGGGAAGGTCCACTGCTGATATATTTAAGCAAAGAAGAGTAATGTAATTAACAACATTATATTGAAGCTAAAAGTCAGTGAGTTGTAAGGAGAGAAAAGGGGCAGTGGGCTACAACACTTTGGGTGCTCTATCTCACTTTTTAGTGTATTTCAGTCTTGCTACCATTGCTAATCATTCCCTAGAGTCAATCACTGAAGTATATTCTAGTGCAGTGGTTCTCAACCTTCCCAATGCCATGACCCTTTAATGCAGTTCCTCATGTTGTGGTGACCGTCAACCATAAAATTATTTTCATTACTACTTCATAACTGTAATTTTGCTACTGTTATGAATTGTAATGTAAATATCTGATGTGCAGGATGTATTTAAATTGAACATAAACCACAGATTGAGAACCACTGTTCTAGCGTGTATTTTCCTAAGGATCTTCAGAGCCTGAGACCAGTTAGCATCAGTTGAGAGGCATTTTGATAATTCTGTGACTTCAGGCTCAGTCAAATATGCTTTCTTGATTACTACTTCCAAAGACCATTACTTCCCTTTGGTATAAACAGTAAGTAGTCAGCCAACCAACATTTACTAAATGTCTGCCATGTGCCAGGCGCTGTACTAAACTCTGGGGATACAAAAGAAAGAAAAGAAAAAAAAAGCAGTTCTTGCTCTCAAGAAACTAATTCTAATGAGACAGACAATATGCAAACAGCTATGCACAGATAAGTTATAGATGGAATAAACTGTGAGAAGTCTCAGAAAGAAGGGATTAAGATTAAGGAAACTTGGAAAAGGTAAAACTTGAGCTGGGACCTAAAGGAAACCGGGGAAGCTAGGAATACAGCAAAATATAATACAACAAATATAAATATATTTAAACTCACCACTTTTATAAAGTTGTTTATGTGGGAAAACATTCTAATTCCACTATTCACAAAGGAATTTTTTTTTCACAAAACCCCTGATGAGATGTTGTAAAGGCAGATTTTAGACTTTGAAAGGGGGGAAACATCCTTATAATTACAGGCATCCATAAAAGGAATAGGTTGTTTCTGGAAGTAAAGGACTCTCCCTCACTGAAGTTCTATATTTGGAACCTGGGTGACTACTTGTGGAGGATGTTAAGAAGAATCTTGTTCAGTATATTTTAATGCTGTAGAATCATTTTGGGTTTTTTTTGGTAACTAACAAAAATGGACCAAGGGATCATATATATTCTGTACACCTATAAATCAGTTGTGAGATTATCAGAAAATCAACCAATAAGTATTTTTATTTGTCTAAGCACTGGAGATAAAAAGACAAAACAAAATAGCCCTGCCCATAAGGAGTGGGAAGCAAACTTCATAGTGGGAGAACATTTGCAGTTTAGGGGATAAAAAAAGATTGCAAGTAACAGCTGGTAGTATTCAGGCAGAATTTTGAGGAAACAAGAGATCCCTAGTAAAGCAAGTATACTCAACATTCTGGAAGGCAGCCTATACAAAGGTATTAAGATGAGAGATGGAACACTGAGGGTAAGGAATTGTAAGAGCTGTTTGACTGGAAAACAGACTTTAGGAAGGGCAGTAATATAAGGTTGGGGAGATAAATTGGAACCAGGTCTCAAAAATTTGTGCCTATGCAAAATCTTTGTGAGAGTCTCTCTGTTTTGTTTTTACATTTTTCATCAAGGAAACCATCACTATGCTTATAGATCATTCTGATAGATACATTGTTAAATATTTTTAAAATGGAATTCTTGGTCAGAGGTCACCATACACAACTGATAGATTTATGGCACACTTTTTTATGCATTTTCATTAGGTGTTTTTTGATGGGGTAGACATAAATTCAATCAAATCAACAAAATTTCTCTACTTCATGAATCCTTAGCCCATTGTATAGGAAATAGACATGTTATAAAATAGGGAGAGGGGAAAACATAGAAACTACTCTAATTAATTTTGTGAAAAATGTTAAACCCTCACTAATCAAAATTAGTCAGTTTCATTTGAAATGAGTTTTCATTTGTTCCAGATGTTCATTCAACTTTATTCAGATAAATTGAAACTTTATGCAGTATCTGAATTGTAATTTGAGTATCTTTATGATTAATGTTCCCACACATTTTTAGAAAATGAAATGCCACATTTCAACTCATCTAGACTAATGAAATATCATTCAACAAATTAAGCACCGATGTGTTTGTAAGCATGCTCACAATATTAAGTGAATATGCGTGCAATATTAATGATATCAGAAAGCTATAAATAATCAGAAATTGTGAAAGATGGGACTTTCCAGCAAAACCATGACAGTCAACAATATCTTCAGGGTGTCTGTTTATTATTTTGTGGATTTCTTTAATGAATCATATTCAAAGACTATGATCCTGTTAAGATGTCACCAAAGGGATTACTTCCTTCAACAACTCATTTCTTCATTAAGAATCCTATCATGGCTTATAAGATATGAGGATAGCTTCTTTCCATAAATGCTTTACATTTTCCATTTTAAAAGAGTGACTAAAGTAATCGATCTTGTTTAGAAATAGTAACTCCATAAAAGAATGCATCGTACATTTACTGTGATCTAAGCTAAGTGCATTACCTTTGTCCAGCTTGCCATTAATATTCATGAAATGTTTGCGCTCTTTATTTTCCCTATAGCATTTAATTTCAGCTGTACTCTTCTAGCAAATGTGGCTGAATAAAAAGCCTGAAGGACAATTTTATGAAATACATTGAAGTATTAATTTGTAAGGTAGTTAAAAATGAATGATGAAAAAGTTAACAGATCACTTCTTGACAGATTACTTCCTAAAACACATCATGTGCATGCATTATCACGGGTCTTTTTAAGATTTACACAGGATAAACAAATAATTGCCTACCCTGATGCTGTGACCTCTCTCAAGTCATAGATAAGCTAGTACACACAGGTGGAATTTACACCATGCCAAATTAGGCATTTTAAATGAGGGAAATTCAGTCAATAAGTCATTTGATCCAATGTTTTTAAGCACCTACAGTATTCTGTATCAGGGTACTAGTAAAGCAATTTAAAAGGTCCTGTCCTCAAGAACCTTACATTCTGTTGGTAGAGATACAAAGTAATCAGATAAATAAATGCATAATTACTTGAACTTGAACAAGCTTTAACAACTAAGTGAACCAAAAAATGTGACTCTTGTGTAAGGTGGCATATGTAGTAAGCCTTAAATGAAGTTTGGGACTCTAAAATGTGGAGGTGAAGAGGCCATGCATTACAACAATGAGGTGTGGAGATGAAATGCCAGTTCCAACAACACATAGTACAGTTCATTGACAACAAAGGTGTCAAAAACACAACCTGCTGGCCACATACACCCCAAAACATTCTCAAGTGTGGCTACAACCAGATTAAAATGTAATTGAAAAATAACAAAATTAATGAATAAAAATATAAATGAGGTTTTCTAAGTCAATGTACGACCCCCAGGAATACTTTTATACAGTTTAGAGGTCCCCATTTCTATTTACATTTGATGCCATTGGTCTTACAACATAAGGTAAAGGGGGAAAAAAATCTCATTAAACTTAACTAATAAAATAAAAGCCATAACTGACTTTTGCACTGAATAAATTGGTTTTGACATCATGCAAACCTATCTTTTCCAGTGAAAAAATGTACCAGATTATTATGATTAAATTGTACTTGAATCTAATGTTACCAACCTCCTTCTAGAAAAATAGCCTGGGTACATCATAGCCAAATCCCACTGTAGTTTTGGGAAATCTTGCTGGCCCATTAGTCCAGCTCTTAACAGTGCCAGTAATATAGTAGGCATTTAATAAAAAGCTTCTTGACTGACTGGTCATTTGTAATATTGTTCCTGTGGAGTTCCAGTGCCTCCTATCATTTCACTGTCCATAATGTCATGTTTTCCCAAGACCAATTAATGACATTAGGTGGAGCATGCCTAAAAACCCTCTTTGCTCTAGGCAAGTTGCCCAGCAGCTGTTGATCTACTCTGGTAGAGTGATTTCCTCATCAGGAGTTCTCTTTATCTATGAAGTCACAGGGTTTTTTTCCCAAGGTAATTATGTAGTATAATGAACGTAAATTCAAGCTCTCAAAATTTGTTCAGTTTCTCCATCTATTCAGCCATTTCTTATAATACCTAACCCAGGATCTATGGTGCACAGCTGCAGCAATGCCCAAAAGTCAAGCTTTGTAGCAGTCTGGGATAATACCTGTTAACAGTGGCAAGAGCTAGATTTATCCCAGGAAGGGCCCCAGACTCCCAATTCATGTTCCACTTTTTCCTCTCTCTCGACTTTCCATCTCATCTCTCAAGACACCTCTGTCCAACCTCTTTCTGAGTATGCTGGGTACAAGTTTTGGCCCTGCTTCTTAAGAAACGTGTGACTACCCTGCTAATAACTTCATTTTCCTTAGACTCAGTTTCCTTATTTATAAAGTAAGAATAACAATAATGGCACCATCTGTCTTGTAGAGTTATTGTGAGGATCGGTTGAAAACATGGATATAAAGCCCTTTTGTAGATCTCAAAGTGCCACATAACTGTCACTACAGAAAGAACATACATAAATCAGGATTCTTGTACAAAATCCCCTCAGCTAGGTAACACTGCTCTTCAATGCTAATACAGACTAAAACCCTCAATAAAATGGGAGCCATATTTTGTCCAACTGAAAATATCAGAGGTAAGCCCAGGTAATCCTTCAGAGGTAAGTAGGATATGCTAGGGTGCATTTATGAAAATTTGCAATCAAATTTCATGATAATCAGTTCACTCCATAATATAAAATGTAATGAAATCTAAAGAGGAAAAACTGAAAATAACAGTAAATGTGATGTAGTGAACAGCAGACATGAAGAAAGGCATTTAGGGTGGTATAAAAATTGCAGTTGCTTCTTTCAATTTAACAAGCACTTTATAATCACCATCGTGTGTCTGAGACCCTCTCCTACAGGGGACAAAAGAAGACCCAATTCCTGTCTTTGTTAAGCTTGAAGTCCATCGGGAGATTAAAATAAGAACCCAAATTATTAGAGGATATAATAAAATTCATAGGGGAAGTACAGAGTGCTCAGAGTAGATCATATATGTTTCAGAATATGAGGAAAGGCTTCATGAGACTTAAAAAGGTTCAGTTATGGACCAGATTCAAGAGCCCATGTTTTCCACTTAAGGCCAATCTAGGTGTTTGTAAGGTGATATTTGAATTGGACCTCAACAGATGAGTAGAATTTTAAAAGAGAGAGAAACAAGGAAAGGTATTAAGCATGGATAAAGGCTCCAAAGTGGAAAAAACAAGTATTTTCAACGACAGATGGACCCATGTTGAAAGTAATGGAATTATAATTACATAGATATTTTAGAGGATCATGATGACTGATATAAAGAGCTTAGATCTTATTCAGGAGGTATTTAGCATGGTATTCTGAAGGCAATTAGTGAGCAGTAGTTTTTTTTTATAATTCCCCCACTGAAGTACAACACCGATGCTTCATCATGGCATAACAACAGCAGCAACATTCTTATAATGCTCTAATGTTATGAAGCATGTTACATATGTTATCTAATTTGGTCAACAAATTTGAGATTGATGTTGTTATCTCCCTTTCACAGACAGAGAAATTGAGTCTGAGAGAGTAAAGTGACTTGCTCAGGGTCACAGTGCTAAGTAAGTGAGATTGGGTTTGAACTCAGATCTTTTTTAATCCAAGTGTAGCATGCTGCCCACTACACCACCTAGTTTCATGGGGTTAACCCTGATCTCTGGAAACTACTGTGTGTAGCACAAACTCCTACATGTTCTAAGAGGTTAAAAAGCTTTCAAATAGGGATCTGATCACAGTTCTTATGTTTGCCATCTAAGGACCAGCCTAATTAAACTTTGAAAGGCTCATCATGGGGTGGCTAGGTGGCACGGTGAATAGAGCACCGACCCTGGAATCAGGGGGACCTGAGTTCAAATCTGGCCTCAGACATTTGACACACTAGCCACGTAACTTTGGACAAGTCACTTAACCCCAATTGCCCTCCAAAAAGCAAAAAAAAACAAAACCAAAAAAAAACAAGAAAGGCTCATCACCAGGATATTGACTGTTAAGTGATGGGTGGTTTTTTTTTGGGGGGGGGGCAGAGCAAGGAGGATGCATTTATAAAGGTGATCTTCTAAGCAACTTTGTGGAACAGTATGCTACTAGACTTGGTGTCAGACTTGAGTTCAAATCCTGCCTCAGTCACTTCCTAGCTGTGTGACTTTAAACAAATCACTTGATCTTTGTACACCTCAGTTTCTTCATCTGTGAAATGGGGATAATAAGAGTGCCTACCAACTAGGATTCTCCTGAGGATCAAAAAGAGATAACATTTGCAAAGTTGTTTATAAACCTTAAACCAATAGATATATAAAACCAATATATATATATATATATATAAACCAATATATAAAGGCTAGCTACAAAGCCATACAGGAAATTGTGATGTGTATTAAAGGAGACAGTCACTACCCACACTGTAAAAATCAAAGATATTTGCAGCATTGAAGTAAGTATTTTTAAAAATCAGTAGTACAATTCAACCAAGTCAATAATTATTTAGCACTTCAGTTATGCAGGGCCCTATGTTAGGCATTGGGGGAAATACAAAAGTGAGAGGAAATAATCACAGCAGGATGAATTAACAGACAGATGGTTAAATGAGTCTAAAGAAGAGTTCTAACAACAACGAAATCTCATTGATCTTTTGAATAATCTTAGCAGGAGTATGAGAAAGTATGTTCAAAACTGGAGACAGATCTATCCTTATAATTCTCCATTTTTATAATTAAAAAATGTTTCTCAGGGTGTGTCTGAAATGGCACATTATCATATTAAATGTCATAATTAGCTACAGGGAGTCGTCTAGATTACTTATTTCTTTGTAACTGTCTGGAGATGGTCCAGGGAACCTTGCCTGGCAGTAAAAACAAATGAAATCTTACCTCTGTCAAGCTCAAGAGAATAAAAAATGCCATGAGTCTATCAGATATACACACTGTTAAAAAAAAGTTCTAAGAACTTTTCTTCAATTGACTTTGAAAGAGAAAGACAACAGATAAATTCCCACTGGGTCAAGGGCTTGTTTATTCTGCTTAGCTCAGGAAGAATTTATACTTCCTTTAGTCCTCTTTTAAAATTGACATGGGAATTAGTTTGAATGACCCTAAATAGTTCCATACACCAGAGCAGAACCCATCTGAACCACGAAGGTTTCCACACTAGGGATGGATGAAATTTATCTCAGATCACAATCAACTTGGCCTAATCCCCAGAATGAAAATTTGTACACCATCCCTTATTAATGCATTCCATTAACTTACAACCCTTCTAACTGAGGTGTTGACCCTAAAATCCCACTGGCTACCATTTAAACCTGTTTCTTCTTGCTTCTGCTGATAGAAAGGGAGAACAGTTGCTCAGCAACAAGCCTTTTATACACTTGAAATCGCCCCTCATTCTTTGAAAATACCTCAGTTACATTTTCCAGGCTCAATAATTCCAATTACTTTGACCCTGCCAACCTCTTAATCAGTTTCATTGCTCTTGCCTGTACTCTCTAACTTCTCCTCTTCATTATCAACTAACATTGCATGACACTGAACTGGGCATCCCACTTAAATTTTAAAGTCCCAAGTTGGAGAGCATTCTTTGATAAAGGCTTAATGAATACCGAAAATATTAGGAAGATCCACTCCATTTGATTTCTGCTGTTGACCTTTACAGAATCCCATCCAATAGAATTCATTTGAGCTATTTATGTCTCCTAGAAAAAGTTGATTTTTCTATAGATACAGAAATGGGTTATCAGTGAATAAAGTAGTTAATTCAGGGTACTTCTTCTGAATGCTTGGAAATATTATCTCCTGGACTTTTGGAATACCTCAGGAAATAGACCTTGTACTATAAGCACTATTGAAGACTTTGCCCAGTTGGAATAAATAGGTCAAAAGAAATCATGGTCCAGATTCTGATGATGATGAACTTCCCCAACTATCTCCCAGTCTGCAAATTTTCACAGCGTTTGTGAGAGAAAAAATTGTTAATATCTTTCCTTGTCACAAAAACATGTTAGCCCCATCATTTTCTTCAAATATTAGGCCTCATCCAATAACAATTAGATTATCAGCTTTAAAGGGCAAGAAAAGCAAACTTTAGTTTTTCCCTAAGAAGACCAATAGAATGGAAGGAGCACTGAGGCAAATTCCAGCTCAATATACAGAAAACAACTTTCTAACTAGAAATGTAACCCTAGAACAGATACCTCATATAATGAATTTCTGGCCAGTGCAGATGTTGTGGATAGATGGTATCATCATAAAGTGAGAGCCTGAGCTAGATGACCTCTATGGCCCCTTTTGTGTTTTGGATTATGTAATTCAATATATGTGTGTGCATAATGTACATTATACATGTACACATGTGTTTATGTACATGTATATATACACATGTTCATGTGTGTGCATGCATATACAGATATATGAATTGTGCATTATGTACGTAGAAAGACAGATCAATTAATATGCCAGATATAATAGGTCATTCTTTACTACCAGTAGTATCACTTTTTGCTTTCCACGAGTCCCACTTTTCTTCCATCAATAAACCCCAAGGCTTTGGTTCCTCAATCTGATGTAAAAGAGAATGTTGAAATTGCAGTCAGGAGAATCCTGTATTCAAATCCTGCCTCAAGCACTTATATGACCTTGAGGAAGTCCATTAATTTCTCTAAGCCTCAATTTCCTCATTTGCAGAACAGGGATGATAAGAGTATTTACCTTACAGGGTTGTTGTGAGGATCCAGTAAAATAATGTTTGCAAAGAGCTTTGCAAACCTTAAAGCTCTATGTAAATGTAATCTATTGTTATCACTGTATAGGTTTATGGAAGAATAGGCCTAACAATACAGATACAGAGAACTAGGCCTGGATACATTCTCTTTCTCGATGAATCCATTTTCTCAGTTTTGTTCTTCTGGTTTAACCAGCCCAATCCCATATGGACTGAATACAGATGAAGTCCTAGGTTTCTAGCCAAGGTACATCATGGTAGTCAAAGCTGCTGGATAAATGAACCTGTTCTTCCCAAATATCCTTATCCAGCCTTCATTCCATGTGTGGGAGCCATAGCCTTGCCCAATGTCTGTTCATTCTCTTTACAACAGCCTGTCCCCACCAATTCTATCTTCTTTTCAGGCCTCCAATAACTTCATGCATCTCAGTTGTTATTGATCTATGTTCACCATCCTGTCATATTCCTGATCATGGCTACATTTTATCTTATTTGATTTGATTTGATTTGATTTGATTTTGTTTTCAGTCCAGACCTATGAGTTCATATTATTGGCAATTCCTAGTTAGGAAATTTTCTCTGTACAAATTAATAACTCTTCTGCAACTGAAAGCCTTAGAGAGTATCCTTGGCCACTGAGGGGTTAAATTCCACGGTCACACAGCCAGTATGTGTCAGTAATAGGATTTGACCCTAGGCAGGCCTGAGTGAGGTCAACTCTCTGCCACCCAGTTAGGGCTGCTTCACATCACTACATTTCTGTTCAGCCTGCATTAACACTGACTGCCTTTCCCTTTTGCTGTCTCCTGTTAAGCTTTTAGTTCACTAACCACCACCCTGCCACAGTCCCATTCCAGCTTGAGACTTTTCCACATGACCTCTCATCTAATCACGTTGCTTGAATCCTGTACTTGCACAGTTTATTTTTTAACATATCTTGCTTTTGTCCTTGTTAAATTTCATCCTATTAGATTCACCCCATCATTCCTATCTGCCAAAGCTTTTGTGAATCCTGACTTTTATTCAATATATTTTCTGTCTCTCTCAAGTTGGTAAGCAAGATATTTATGTTTTATCTCAAGTCATTGGTAAACATATTAAGCACAACAGCAACAAGGGTAGACCCCTGCAGCTCTCTTCTAGAAGATTTTTCTCAAAGTTGATATTGATCCATTAATCAGTACTCTTTGGAACTAGCTCTTCACCTAACATCTACCTAACATTATTATCACCCAACCCACATCTCTCCATCTTGGTCACAAGGCTTTCAGATTCTTGGTGGAATCTGGGTATCATAAATCTATGGGATATATCTACAACATTCCCTTGACCTACCATTCTTGGACCTAGGGCTCCTCTCCCATTCTGGAAATTTCCTCTTTTGTTTTCCAAGAGATCTTACTGACTCTAGCCCTGAAAGTTCTCTCTCTCTCATTTTCTAAGTATTACTCTTTTTCTATCCTTTCTGTTCTGTTTGGTTTTACCTAAAATAAATTCACAGTCTCCTCGACCCATTATGGCAGATTTTATTTCTCCATATAATGCCCTATACTGGCATTTACCTCACTCTCCCAGCTGGTAACAGTGAATATAAATGTGTATATTATTATAGTTAATAGAGTGCTGGCTTGGAATCAAGAAGATCTGAATTCACATTCAGCCTCAGACACCAGTTAATGACCTTAAGCAAGTCACTTAATCTCTGCTTGCCTCAGCTTCCTGAACTCAAAAATAGGGATGATAACATCACTTAAACTCATGAGATTATTATGAGTATCAAAACAGATATTTATAAAGTGCTTAGCAGAGTTCCTAGCACACAATAGGTGCTATATAAATGCTCCCCTCCCCAACCTCAACCCCACCTTTGTCTAGAAGCTATTTAACCTGAGATAATGAGACCTGATTTATTATTATCCTTTCTCCTGGATCTGAATTTCCCATGCCAGACTAATTTCTCTTCTTTTTTCTACACTACATACACAGAAGGAGCTCTGACCAAAGTTCTTTAAGTAGGACCTACAATTCTTACAAGAAACAGAACAATGCCATAGATAACAACTAGACTTAGAGCCAGGAGGACCCAGGTTAAGATCCTACCTGACACTAGTTGTAACTTCATCTCTAAACCTCAGTTTCCTCAACTGTAAAATGAGAGAGTCGGACTACATAGCCTCTGAGGTCTGTTCCAGCTCTAAATCTACCTCCCTGATACCAAATTCACTATCAGAACAGAATGTAAAAATTGCCCAGGGCCAGTGAAAGCTAACATTTTTCCCTGACACAAACTCTCTTTTCTAGTCTCATATTCAGGGTTTACATCCCATCCCAAAAGGGAATAACTAGTTAGAACTGGTATATCCAGGTCTTACCATCACTAAGAGAAATGATACCATACTGACCCAGAAATAATTTCTAAAGTATTTCAATGTTATATAGACAAAAATAAAATAATTCTCAATATAATAATTGTTTCCCAGTTGATCACTCTATGGCTTTTAATATTGTTCGTTGACCATTCATGTATCACTATACCATGAAACTCCTTCCTGGATATCTTTCTCTCCTTCCCACATTTCTTCTGGCTTTACCCCCACCCATCTAACTGTTCCTTCTCAGTGTCCTTGATGTATCATTATACATACTCCAAACCCTAAATATGTATCCCCAAAGTCATCTCCTGGGCCCTCTCCTCATTTCCGTCTACACCTTCTTTTGGTTACATTTTCACCTACAATGAATTCAATTATTTCTAGGTAGGTGACTAAATTCTCTATGTCCAGTCCCAAACCACTAGCTTCTTGCCAGAAGTCTCTACCTGGATGTCCTATTTGCCATATCAAAGAATATGCTCAAAATAAAGCCTATTTTCTTCCTTACTAAACATGCTCATCCTACAAATTTCCCTGTTTCTGCCAAAAGCACTACCATCTTTCTAGTCACTCAAATAAGCAACCTTGGAATGACTCCTGATTCCCTCTTCTTCACTGACCCCCTTACTCAGTCTTGGTAGTTGTAAAGTTTTGTCAGTTCTACCTCCACTTCTTTCACATTCACCCCTCTTCACAAAACCACTGCAGTTCAGGTTCCTATCACTTTTAAATCAGACTATTTCAATAGGCTCCTAAACAGCCTCCTGCCTTCTAGCTTCTCCCTTTTCCAATCCATCTCCACATGGATCTTCCTAAAATACAAGTCTAACTAAGTCACTCCCTTGTAATTGCCCATCATCTTAAGAATAAAATATAAATGCCTCTACTTGGCATTTCAGTCCAATACAATCTTTCTCTTCAGACATCTGCCTCTATGCCCTTTCATTTCTTTGTTAATTCCTCCTCGCTTCTGTATCCTAGAAAGCTTATTTTCTTTCAAAATTCAGTTTGCGTACCACATACTACAAGAAGCCTTTCTTGACATCAAAGCAACACAGTACATAAAGTTCTGTGCCTGGAGTTGGGAATACCTGAATTCAAATCTAGCCTGAGACCTTGGGAAAATGACTTGACCTCTTTCTGCCTCAGTTTCTTAAATATAAAATGGAAATAATAATAACATCTATGTAAATCTTGGGGTTGTTGTAAAGATCAAATGAGGTAATATTTATAAGGTACTTAGCACAGTACCTGGCATATAGCAGGTATTTAACAAATACTTTTTCCCCTTCCCCTCCCTCATTTTAAATTTCTTACACTTCTTTCTGACTTCATGTTGTAACTGTCCCTCAGTAGAATATAATTTCATTGAAGAGTTGGTTTCGTTTTTTGTCTTTGCACTGCCTCCCCCCATTTAGCACATTTTAAATGCTTAGTAATTGCTTATTGAATAGAATTGAATACTTTTGGTTCTTTCAATCGTGGAAACTTTTTGGCCCTTTTACTTCTATACCAGCAGGCGAGTACTCCCCGATTTGTAGCAACTCTTGAATTCGCAGGAAATTACTGAAGCCAAGACTGCTGTTCTCCATCTGTCTCTGGCACCAAAACTGAAATCCCTTTTTTGCATGCAGAACTCATCGTTTTAATACCCATATTGTTCTCCACCAGATTAGGCCACCAGAATCTTCAGCTGGTACAAGATTCAAGTAGGCCCCTTAGGAATATTTCCTGCATAGACTAGAACTTTAACTCCTGCCAGTGAAAATCTGACAAAAATCCCTGGATTTAAGTGTACTTCTTTTCACTGTGGGATACAGATGTCTTTCTTTTAACACAATACAAGAAAAATAAGTTTAAGGTGTTCAAGACCCTATTAAATATTAATTGAAAAAAATTGAATAAATTAAAAATGACAATTATTATTGAATAATTCCCACAAATTCCCTTCCCATAAACCATAGCTAGCAAGCTAGCTTTCCTTCTACTTCACATAGGCTTGTTAGAGTGCTTTTATTACTGGATTTGAATTACAACAGAACAGATACTCGACTTTAGATGTTTGCCATGAATTTATGTTGATCATATCAGTGGTTCCTGTCAAATTAGCAGACATTATGAACCTCTTAAAGAGGAGATACAGTATCAGTATCTGATCTCTCTCTTTTACAGGTTTTTAGCTGCTGTACTATCTGTAAAGACTAAACTATTTAGATTATCTGTATATCTTAATAACACAAGTCCACATATAATTCAATACATACCCATCTCTAATCTCATTCCTCAGTCAGAATTAGATTCTAACTACTGAATAGCAACAATGAGAGTCTCTGTTTGTCTGTTATGTTTCTTAGTATCTTAAAAGATAGATTTATTTCTGCTAAATTGTATATTCTTAAATTTTTGTTGTTGTACTGTTTTATCCAACTCTTCATGACTTGATTTGGGGACTTTCTTAGCAAAGATAATAGAGTGATTTGTAATTTTCTTCTCCAGCTCATTTTTACAGATGAAGAACTAAGGAAAAATATGTCAAAATTTTGAAACTATAAAAGAAACCACAAAAATGGAACTTCTTCTATTGGCACAGTGTGTAGAGTGCAGGGCCTAGAGTCAGGGAGGCCTGAGTTTATAACTCGCCTCAGATACTACTAGCTGTCTGTTTGGCAATTCACTTAACTTCTGTCTGCCTCACTTTCCTTAATTATAAAATGGAGATAATAAAAGCATCTACCTCCCAGGATGAGGATGAAATGAGATAACAATCGTAATGTGCTTAGCATAGCACCTGGCATACTATAGTAAAGTTAGGTATTATTACCATTAGGTACCAACTGAACTACAAATTTTGAAAAAGAATTAAAGTATTGTGACTATTTTTACCCTTTCCCAAAAACTATATGTGATCTGAAAGAATTGTTTGTCTAGACACTTATTGATTTCTGGAGGGAGAGTGGAGTCAAGATGGCAGATTAAAAGCAGGAGCCTGCTTAAGCTCCCGTTCCAACCACCTCCAATACTTGTAAAATATGAATCTAAACAAATTTGAGAGCTACAGAATCCACAAAGCAACAGAAAGAAACAAATCTCCTGCTGAATGCAGCCTGGCAAGCCAACATGAGGGGTCTATCACAACAGGCTGGGAGACAAGTGCAGTCCTGTGTGAGCTGCACCAACTCAGATCCAGGGTAGCTTCTGACCAACAGCCCAGCCAGGCCAGAGCAGACTTCAGAAGAGTGAATCACCGGCAGCTGTGGTGGTTGACAGACTTCTCAACTCATAAACTCCAAAGAGAAAGTAAAAGGTCAGTGGGGAACCCTGTTGATGTAGGGTAAGAAAAGAGTGGAGGTCTGACCCCCCTGCCCCAGGGCAAGAGGTGTGTAGTGGTGGGCAGTTGCAGCTGCTGCTGTGTGGCTGCCTCTGGAGCTCTTGGCCTTCAGATCATTGGGGGACCAAGTGACCATTCAGATGGCAATACCTCTTGCTTTGACCTGCTTGGATCTTGGGTGGTAGTCCTGTGGTGAAGAACACCAGTGTGCCAGAGCTCATGGTGTCTGTAGAAAGGGCACCCTCCTCAGACCTATGACAACTGTGAGGACCCTAGCAATTTGAGATATAGCTCTCTCCTCTCTGGAAGCAGAGTTCTACCATGACAAAAAGCTCAAAAGTCAAGTAATTGGCTGGCAAAATGAGCAAGCAGAGGGAGTGCAATCAGACCATACAATCCCTTTTGGGGGACAAAAAGGATCAAAAGATGGAACCAGAAGAAGACAACAATGTCAAAACTCCTGCATCAAAAACTTCCAAGAAAAATATGAATTGGTTGCTGGCCATGGAGGAGCTCAAGTAACTTTGAAAATCAAGTAAGAGAAGTAGAGGAAAAATTGGGAAGAGAAATAAGAATGATACAAGAAAATCATGAAAAGTGAGTCAACAGCCAGACTGAAGAAAATAACACCTTAAAAAAATAGACTAAATCAAATGGCAAAAGAGGTCCAAAAATCCAATGAGGAGAAGAATGCCTTACAAAGCTAAACTGGCCAGATGGAAAAGGAATTTCAAAAATCACTGAAGAGAATAATTCCTCCAAAATGAGATTGGAGCAAATGGAAGCTAATGACTTTATGAGAAATCAAGATACTATAAAACAGATCCAAACAAATGAAAAATTATGAAGCAATGGGGAATATCTCATTGGAGAAACTACTGACCTGGAAAATAGATCCAGGAGAGATAATTTTAAAAATATTGGACTATGTGAAAGCCATGATCAAATAAAGATCATAGACACTTACTGGTTTCTGAAAAGAAAGAAAAACAAGCATAAAAATTAAATTTTTAACAAAGTGTTAGTTCTGGAAGTCACTGAGTGAGCAAACAGCATATCATTAGCTACTTTTAAAGTAAGTCTTCCTTCCTTAATGTTCTCAATCCAGCCTTCCCCTTTGACATCTTTCTGAGGTGGAATTTAATTCAACTTCATATAAATGGTCACTTATCTCTTACCTAAGTAGGTATACCTAAGGTATAGGTATACCTCATTTTATTGCATTTCTATTTACGGCCTTTTCTACAAATTGAAGGTTGGTGGCAACCCTGCATCAAGCTTACACCATGTCTCTGTATCATATTTTGGTATTATAATAGTTCAGATCTTTTTATTATTAATTTTTCTGTTACGGTGATTTTTGATCAGTTCTTTGATGTTACTATAGTAATTGTTTGAGACTGTCACCAACCATAGAAGATGGAAAACTTAATCCATAAATGTTATACGTGTTTTCACTGCTCCACCAGCCATCTGTTCCCCATCTTTCTCCTTCTCCTTGGGCCTTCATATTCCCTGAGATAGATGTAACAATATTGAAATTAAGACAATTAATAATCCTACAATGAATGGTCTCTAAGTGTTCAAGTGAAAGGAAGAGTTGATCAATGCAGTAAATTTCATTGCTGTCTTATTTTAAGAAATTGTCACAGCTACCCCAACCTTTAGCAACCACCACCCTGATCAGACAGAAGCTATAAATATAAAGGCAAGACCCTCTACCAGCAAAAAGATTACTACTTGCTGAAGGCTCAGGTGATTGTGGTAGTCTGGAATCAAACCCACATTATCCCAGAAGTATGTCTATAATACTCAAATATTTTAGAGTAAGCAAACAAACACTTAAATCAAAGAATAAAGAGTGAAAAGAAGGAAGAACACAAATAACTAGCTCTCCAATTTCTTTATACATTTTCTTCCATATAATAAGTGAACATTAGATAATATTAAATATATTATAATTTTTTTAGAGCTAGGAGGATAAGTAGAGGAGTCAGGACTCAATTCCAGGACTCTTGATTCTCATTGTAATTATTTTTTTCTGTTTTCATGTTAATTGTTGTACAAAAACCTAGTAGCCATGATACAATGGGAAGAATACTGAACTTGGCAGGTTTGAATGCTACTACCACCACGTTTTACCTGTGAGACATTGAACAAATTACTTAATATCTCAGGGTCTCCATTTTTTCATATATAAAAGGATATAATTCAATCAGATGACCTGCCGGGTCCCTTCCAGCTATAAATGTGTAATCCTATGAATTAGACAGTAGTATGATTGAAGGATCCCAAAGAAAAAATCATCCTACAAAAAAACCCGTCTTCCAAACCTCTCATGCCTGAACTTACTATGAAAATTTTACTAAAGATTGTCCCCTATTAAGATGGAAATACCCTAGGAAGGGTGACACATGGTATATTCAGAAAAGTCTATGGTTTTTCAAACCTAGACTCTCCCATCCAATGAGCTATTAAATCACTACCCATTTTCCTCTCCCAATTCTTTACTTGGTAAGTCCTCCTTTATGCCCTTTCTCTTTCTTTGAACCTCATCATCATATCTGGAATCATATATTTCAAGCTATGAACTTTCACTTTCTCAGTATATCAATACTTCCCTACTGTGACCCCAGTGAGGGAAAACCAGTGAAACCTACTTGTTTGTGACCTCAGTCCTCCTATAAAACATCTGAGTTGCTCTGATCCTCTCCTGGCCATAACCTCAAACTTCTTGAACTACTTTTGAACACAGACTCTGGAGTCCTAGACCATCATGAACTCCCTCTTCCTAACTAAGTCTAGGGCTATTATGCCTAAGACATCCTTGTGACTTCTCTGGCTGTCTCCTTTCTTGCCTTTCCAATCCTCCTTTAGCATTATCTGACCTAGCCTTACTAAAGAGGACTCATTGGATTACCCTGGTGTGCTCTTCTTGTTGTTCTTGACTCCTATTACTTTGGGTATTTTCAGTTAAGCCATATAACTTTTGTTTTGTTTTTTGTCCAGATCTGTGATTTCATTGGAATATGAAATTCCTGGTAAGGAAACTTCTTTACTAATGCAAATTGGTGATTGCTTTGAAACTTGTAGCCTTGGAAAGTTGTCTAGAGCACTGACAAGTTAAGGGATTTGCCCAAGGTAACATAATCGTTATGTGTCAGAAGCAGCGTCTGAGCTCAGATCTTCTTGACTTTGAAGCCAGTTCTCCATATTTCACACTAGCTCTCTTAAAGATCCTCTTTTAAACATTCTAACTCCAAAGGTCTATTGCATTAAGTAGTTCTCTGATTCTTTTGAGAAAGTCTTCTATTTCCAGCAACCATACAACAGTATGAATTAAACTTAAATCAGATATTTTCATCCTAGTATGAATCAGCTAATCACTTTAAATTATTTTATTCATTATTTATTATTTTTAACATATGAAATTAAAGGAATTTTGGTAGGAAGAAAAGATGAAAGCATGAGGACCAGGTTTACAATTGTGATAGGATCTGTGTTACCCATTTCCCCCAGTTGGGAGTAGTTTTCCCTAAAAAGCAATCAAGCTTTTCCTGGAATTTGATTGGCCCTGTCCCCTGTGGCAGCTTCCTGGTCACCTAAAAGCATAAAGGCCTCACCAACATGAATCTGGACCTCCCCCTCTCCTCATGTCTTGGTGGATTTCTGAAGATCACACAAGGCCCAGTTCCCTGCCTTGCTGACTAGACATGTGTCTATGTGAAGACAGTGGTGGGGTAGATCTGGAGGGTCAGAGTGGGGCATCTCATTCAAGAAGCTAAGCATCATTGTATCCTTTTTACATACCTTGCTGTTTATAAAAACAAAAGCAACCTTCCTTTGTTAACTGTTAAATTACATGATAGTCAGTCATTTTATCTTACCATTAGACCTGAACTAAACAGGGTTAGGCCCAACCCTAACAAGGAATCACAGAGAGGACAGGGGAGAAAAGGAATTTAGCCTGGAAAGAGAACCACAGTGTCTTTGAGGAAGGAGCACAAAAGCTTCCTATTTCACAATATACAGAGCTGACATTCCTAGGCACTTTAGAAGGTCTTTACTTACTCTAAGTATTCCAAAAAAAAATGTCTCTGTGGCCTGCTCAGTTCCTTGTACCTATTCCATGCTTTTTTTATTGCCAACATGTAGGCACAACAGTCATAAAAAAAGAAACAGTGACCTAGTTTCTGCTCTCTGAGTCAAAGCCCTGTGATGTTGGACACTGTATGTGCTTCCAGTATAGCCTCTCAGATAAGTTCACAAGCATCTGTCAGCCAGCAGCAATTCTTGCCATTCCTTCTGATGTCTGTCTTAACCATACAGAACAACATCAGTACCCAAGAAAAGCACGGAATCTATACTTTGGAGAGTCTCTTTCAATGTTTTTGAAATTCTTATTTGCCTAGAGCTTGATTTCTTTATGGACTTAGTACATGTCTTTCAAGACTTTTGCTCTTGTAATGATTTGGATGCTTATATACCTCTAAAAATAAAGACCTTTCCAGAAACTTCTTTTTATCTGAGACCAGTTAAATTGTGGTTCTATTTACAGAGTATCAAAACTATTTCTGTGTTGATGGTTACTATATCAGAGGCACTCATCAAAAGTTTATTCTCTGTTTTAATAACAGTGGCACCTATTTTGCCCCTTCATTATATCTGCTTATTCACTTCCAAACTCATTTTGTACATTGAATCATCTCTCTTTTTTATTTCAGGGGGAAAATTAGCAAGAAATATACCCACAACATGCTATTCCTTCCTTTATAGCCTCTACTTCTATAGATTTTAAAATTCTTTACTTTTCATGTCATAGACTGAATACAGCCTTCTCCCTGACCTGAATTTTAAAGAAGTGATACATAGTTTAGCCAAAGAAAGTAAAAGGAGGAGACAAACCCAAGGGAATTCACTGGATCATAGATTTAGCACTCAAAAGGATCCTAGCCAAACCTTCTTGTTTTAAAGATGAAGAAACTGAGAAAGGTGAAGTGACTTAGCCTAGTCCATGCAGGAAGGAGAGGGAATAAATATAACTAATTGCTCACTATGTGCCAGGCACTGTGCTAAGTGCTGTATTGCTATAATCTTAGCTGATTCTCACAACAGTCCTGGGAAGTAGATGCTACAATTATCCCCATTTTATATTTGGGAGAACTGAGGCATACAGAGAATAAGTGACTTACTATGGTCACTAGAAAGTATTTGAGTCTGAATTTGACCTCTGGTCTTCCTGACTCCAGCCCTCTGTCCATTGTGCCCTCTAGTTGTCTCTTACCATGGGAAGTTGCAGAACTAGAATTTGAACCTGGGTCTTCTGACAGCAGATCCAACTTCTTTTCCACTGTGTTATGTAGCCTCCAATCTGATATGAGAATTACTTGGAGCCAGTGTGAGATTATAACCTTTCAGAATAGTGAATGCATTATATTCTCCACATAATTGCCAAAATAATCTTCCAAAACACAGTTCTGACCTTGCCGTTCCCCTGGTAAAAAATGTTCAGTGGTTCTCTATTGCTTCTGAGATAAAATAGAAATTGCCCAGCCTAGGTATCTAAAGTCCTAAAATCTGGCTCCAGCCTATATTTCCAGAGGCATTTCATACAGCTCCTTTTCATGCATTCAGTGTTTCAGACAAGCTGGCTTACTCACTATTCAGAGAATTTGCTATTACATTTCTTACTTTCATATGTTTGCACAGAATAATGCTTATGCCAGGACATTCTCCCTTCACCTCCTTAGCTTTGTACAAGGATCAGGTCAGGAGCCACTTCCAAGCCAAAGTCTTTCATTATTCCTCTAGTCATTAGTACTCTATCCCTTCTCAAATTATACTGTATTTATCTGTTTTGCATTGTATCCACTCAGTGAAATGCAAAAATCCCCTGGATATTTTTCAAGCATATCTTTGTATCCCTAGCACCTAAAATAGTGCCTTGCATATATCAAATATTTAATTAATACTAGTTGAATTGAACCTTGCCTTTGATAAAGTTTCATAGGAACAGATATGTTGTCTTCTTTCTGAAACGGGGACTAACACATGCAAAGACCACCTCTGATAGTGTCTCTTTGAGTGGAAGAGCCTGGAAGCCTGCTTTCAGCATATTCCTAATGACATGTAATGGAAGGGCGTTGGAAAGACTTTGTACAATGCACATACATTGGGTAAGTGGTTCTGGTCTGCTAACCATGTGGTAAACCATGGCCTCTTGATTTACACCGCTTGTAGAAATGGAACTGGAGCTGCTTCCACAAAGCTGAAACTTCAGTCATTTTTCCTCTTGGCTATTCTGTTCACAGTTGGACTCCTTCACTGATAGAGCATGGTAAGAAACAACGCAAGACTACCAGTTGGCCCCATGAACAAAATTATCCTTAGTTCTTGGCCTCTGCATTTGTTGTTTTTTGTTTTAGGTGAAGGAATTGGAGGCTCCAAACTTAGAAGTTTCAAAAGGTCAGGAGAGAGAGCATCCAAATACTCATTCATCTTAACATCTCAGTTTTTTAACCAGCCTAAATGAGACAATGACTCATCCAACAGTCAAACTGCATTTGGCAGTGAATTTGGTGGAACCAGTGTTACTCAAGAAGTAAGCTAAAGCTGAGCGTGCTTTCCTCAGAAACTGAGGTGGGATAAGGGACAGTATACACCCAGTGTACAAAAAGTAAATATCTCTTTATAAAAGCTAATTGATATAAGTAGGGAAATGGAATTAGAATGCTAATAACAGTTTGGGTTGGGGATGCGGACTGGAGCTAATGGTATCAGAAGAGGGATACTCCCAAAACACTCAGGGTAGGGCATTGATTGTGAGTCAGAACACTTCTATTAATCCAATTTCATTTCAGACTCCAAATTATGTTAAATTGGGTACCTGACCTGTATTAATCATCAGATAAAACACAATACTACCTTCCTCTCAAATGGCATACTTGATGTTCCCTGTATGGGACATGTCTTTCATCTCTGTGTCTTCGCAAATGCAGCCCTCTATGCCAACAATATTCTCCCCCTCACCTCTACCACTTATGGTAGATACCCTAGGGGGTATCTATTTTGCAAACAGAAGTTAAGTGACTTGCCCAGCGTCACACAACTAACTATTAAGTGTCTGAGGCTGGATTTGAATTTAGGTCTTCCTTACTCCAGATCCAGCCCTCTATCCATTGTGCCCTTTAGTTCTCTCTTACTATAGGAAGTAGCAGAACTAGGATTTGAACCTAGGTCCTCTAATTGCAAGTCCATCTCTTTTTCCACTGTGCTACTATGTAGCTTCCAATCTGATAAGAAATTGCTTGGAGCCACTGACTCCACGCACAGTACTCTCTCTAACCACCAAGCCATCTAGCTGTTCATGGGGTTTTCTTGGCAAGGATGATGGAAAGGTTTCCCATTTCTTTCTCCAGTGAAGTTGTTCTTTGAAAACTTCAAATTTTCTTTTTACCCTGACCCACCCCAACTCTTACAGTTGATAGAGTCAAAGAAATTAAAGGGAAAATAATAGATGTAATATGATAAGAAACTATTATACCAGTTGTAAAAACAATAAACATGCATTCTGTGCCATCCACAAAGGGCAAAAATATTTCTCTGATTGGGTTTAAATAGGAGCTTTGAATTAGCTGTTAGAAAACCATCACAGCCAAAGAGTCCTTTAAATAGCCAAGGCTACCAGATCTGGAATTAGTTGACAGAGTTCAAGAATTTGATCCAGGTTAGGGAGCAGCCTTGTGGAGTGTGACCACTGTGCCTACATGAAATGGCAACGGGGGATGGAAACTCCAGCACTTGAAGAGTTTGTCAGCTCAGGAGGGTCCATATAAGAGCCAACAATTGAACAGAAACACACATTTTGCAGACAGACAAAAATACAAAGAAACAATCACTTGAGAGAGAAAGCAGCTTCAAGGATCATAGTCTCTGGTATCAGAAAAAAAAACTTGACCATAGATTCAAGGGAGAATTAGCCCTAGAAATCAAAAGGTGAACCACAGAGGGATTCCTTAAGCAGAGAGAAAGCATTAAAGTCTTTCAACACCAGAAATGAGAATTGCCTTGGCCACAAGTTTTCTCTACATGTATGTCTCACTACTATATCCCAAGTTTGTGCCTACCCTTCCCAGACACTCTGGCTATTTATGGGAGATTGTTCCCTAGGTGTTTGGGGAAAATATTTTGTAAGAAGGAAAGAAACAAGTATTTGTTAAGTGCCTGTTGTATATCGGGCATTGTGCTAAGTGCTTCGCAAATATCTTATTTTTCCTAACAATAAGTCTGGCACGTAGGTGTTATTTTCATCTGCATTTTATAGCTGAGGAAACTAAGGCAGATATGTTAAGTGACTTACATGGGTCACATGACTAGTAGGTATCTCAGGCTGGATTTGTACTCCAGTCTTCCTTTATCCATATGCAATGATCTATGCATCTTAGCTGTCTGCAGTTATTGTTCTTAACATGCAATACTAGCAAATGCCTTTTCTTTAAGTAAATTGTGTCAATTGGTTAACTTTAAGGGAAAGTTCACTGGTGGGGAATCTCTGAATTGTTAGGACTACAGATCCATATAGCAACTAACATCCTAGAACCTACTGCCTTCTGGTGAAATAGTACAATGAAAGTATAACAGATACTTTGTATTTACTTATTTGTGTATGTGTTGTTTTCCACCAGCAGAATGTAAGCTCCTTGAAGGCAGGGACTGTTTTGTTATTGTCTTTGTATCCCTATCACCTAGCAAAGGACCTGACTCATTGTAAGCACTTAATAAATGCTATTTCAGTTCACTCAATTCTGACAAAGCTTTTAGAGGTAAAATATGGCTCTGTAGTTTCTCAAGACATATCACAAGTTACTTGAAGGCAGTGCTTTTAAAATAATTTGCTACAAAAATTCCACTGTTTCAAAAAAAGAAAATACTGTATTTTAAAGAGGAGGAGGGCAGGAGAGATTGTGTTTATTCTTACATATTCCACAAGAAATACAACCACTACTAGTTCTAGGATAGCAGCAGATCCTGATAAGTATGTATAGTCTTCTCCCAAAGATAAAGTGTCAATTAATCAAAAAACAAGGGTATATTATGCATCTGTGTGCCAAGTACTGGGCTAGAAATTGTGGACATGCTTTTTTTACTCTGCATTTTATGTCAAGCTGGATTTTCTTTTTGGTCTTTTAACTCAATAACTTTCCAGCCTCTCAAGATGTGTATCTGTGATGGAAGAGATAGAAGGAAGATGAATATTGCCTAACTACTGAGCTCTGACTGATTATAGAAGAGATTACATTGAAAACAAATAAAACAGAAAAAGTGAAAGATTAAGATGCAGAAGACATAGTTATGCCCATACTTTAAAGAACAACATGATCTAAATAAATCACTCTGATTTTATTTTCCCCACAGAATGAAATGAGCTAAGAAATAAATATTGAAATTGAAAGAGGGAATAAAGCATCCGAATCCTGTAACATGTGTTAAGAATGAAATGTTTCCTCAAAATATTCTGTGGGTGCTGCTCTATCACCCAAGACTTACCACCAAGTATTCTGCACAAAGATGTAGGCAGACTAGGTGATTTCAGTGGATAGAGTATTAAACTTGGATTCGAGGCAGAAATTCAAATCTCCCCTCAGACATTTATTTAGCTGTTTGACTGTGGGAAAGTTACTTAACATGTCTCAACATCAGTTTTCTTATCTGCAAAAGGGAAACAATAATAGCACCTACTTCAAAGGGTTGGTTGTAAGGATCACATGAGATATTACACATAAAGCTGCAAACTTTAAAATGGTATATGAATATTAATTTTATATATATATATATATATATATATATATATATATAGGGATAGTGATTGATCTTTAATCATTTAATCAACAAGCTTTTATTATTATATATTAGGCCCTGTGCTAGATGCCAGCCATACAAACACAAAGAATTGAACAGTTCTTGTTTACATCCTAATGAGAAAGATAAATAACAGAAATATATAGAAACAATAAATATAAAGAGGATAAACATGAATAAAGAAAATAAATATAAAGTAATTTCAGGGTCACTTGAAAGAGGGAACACTAGCCTTACATGTTTTATGAATACCCTTGTACTAAGTGAATTCTTAAATCCTGCCCCCAAATGCCCAGAGTTCTCCCCAATTCCCAATGCAATAAGAAAGGTTAAAGTTCTCTATGAGGTTTGGTAGCAGCAACATTCTGAAAGGAAATTCCCATATTTATTTAATCTTGACAACCAATATGGGAACATATTTATTGGGAGATGAAAATTTAAACAAGGAAAAAGCATTTTTTTTAAAAACTGATAATGGCCTTGAAAGATACTAGCAGGAGATTGTTAAATATCTGTAGCATGGATCCCAACCCTCGTGAATTAAAAATGTGCAGTCAAAAGTAAAATTGCTGTTCTTGAAAAATGTCCTATATGGCTTGACAGCTGGTTAGATGTTCCCTTGACAACTGCTCTGGTTAATCAAGGGTGTAAATGAAGCTGGGAATTCAGTGTTACATAGTCTTCCTTGCAGAAGCTGATCTCTAAAAAGCAGATTTTCTCAGGTAGAGCAGCTAGTTTTCCTTTGTGATTTGTTAGTAAGTAGGCTTGGCCTCTTCTGTCTGCCAGAAGGGGAAATTAGGTAAAACAATCTCAGGCCAATGATCATGTCACCAGGATCATCAAGGGAGAGAAGGGCTGTGAAGATACTTATTGGAGAACGTGGACCTGTTTGTTTTATTCGGGAATGAATGACCAGTTATTCTGGTTTTCTGGTTATTGTTTTTTAAGCAGAAACCTTGAGGTTATGGCTCTCGCATCTTGACCTTTTTCACATTGTTTTGATGTTTAAATGTTGCATATGCCAGTGACAGTGACCCCAGAAATGCAGCTGTTGTTAATGGTATAAGAGAAGAACCCTGAAATATTTTAACAGCATTTACACAGTTGTGAATTTCCTTTTTCCCTGATTGTATTACATGCATATGTCAGTTAGGAAAGCTGTACTTCCCCAGACATCTTCATCCATATTGTTGCATGTGTAATCAGTTTAAAATATTTTGCTATACTCTCCTTGTTATAAACATGGAGATAAAACAATCACACTAAAAATTAGGTTCTAAGTTAGACTTCCCAATGACTCAGGAACTGTCCAGTGCTGTGGTTAAACCATTCTCTTTGTCGTGTGACTTGACTGCCACCTGGTGACCATGCGTCTGCTCCATGTGATATTTCTGTTCTGCCCTCCTCCTCATACAGAGCTAACTGTCACAGTATAAGGTAAAACATTTGCTTGAACAAGATTGTATCTGCTAACATTTGAATTTAAAATGTCTCCATCTTAATGCTGGCTTAAAAAGATCCCTTTTAATAACAGTTCCAAGACTAGCCTAATCCATTCCTAATGCCTATACCCACCAGTTATGTCAGAGCAGGAGAGCCCTATTTGGTAAATGCTAAAGTAGTTCATTATGTATTAGCAATTCGATAAACAGTCATTGAGAGATTAATCCCATTACTGAACACATTGCAACTAATCACTTTAACAAACTTGGTGGGGAGGGGCACAGAGAAAGACTAGGCATGAGGGGATCTTTCTGCAAAAAGTTCTCATATAATAAGAAGATATAAACCTGTTTGTAAGCCCTGTGTTTATTCTTGTTCTTATCCAAAATCCACAACAGACAAGATGCCATTATTAGTTGTAGAATAGCCAAGCCTGTTGACAAGGGAAATGAACATTTATGTTTTGCACCTGCATACAGTATGATCATCAGTCTTGTAACACATCCGCTACAAGCTGCATTTGTGACACAGCTATCATTGTTCCAGCACGCTTCAGAGCTGTCAGGCTCCTGTAATTATGTGTAAACGCTGCTGAATGTGCCCTCCTGCTACTGGCCTGCAAGAACTCTGAAAATCATTCCATCTAGAGATGGCATGATGTCAGTGAATCCTCTGACTTCCGGATCTGATAAATCAAGTATGAATACTTTAGAGGTAGGGAGAAGGGAAATGAGAATAGTGAAACTTACTATCTCTGCCACATCTTGCTCTAGAAGGCAAACTTACCCAACTTTATCTGAGTTTGAATGAGACCATACCCCCCCCATACACACACACAATGATGGTGATAGATTGAAATGCCATTAGCACAAAATAAACCCGACTCACCACAAAAATCTAAGGAAATGAAACCTTCTGCATTTAAAGTACACAATCTTTACCATTTTGCTCTCTAAAAAAATCAATCTCAGAGACAATGAAAATAATTTAGGAAAACAGAGCAGAGCTCAGGATTTTTCAGACCTCTTGAAAAAATCACTTACTTTTTCAAGTAGGAACCTCTGTTCTTGCCACTTTAAAGTTATGCCATTATACCTGACAAGCTTCAGAATAAACTCATTAATGGCATATATAAATGCTTTTATGTTTGTAGCTGTGGGAACCCAGATGGAAAAATCTGCCCATTTGAAATGGTTGAGCTGGGACTGCCAAAAGAAAAGAATTATTTAGAGCTGTTCAACCTCATTAGGATCATTTGCTTTAACTAGAAAATGAGGAAGATAAATGAGCCTTTGACCAAATAGGAACCAGTTCATTTATTTCCTACCCCCATGTCCCCTTCTAAAGTCATCAAAGCAATGTTCTTCCTCTGAGAAGTCTAACAAGTTTCCTTTCTAATAGGTTCTTATTGTTTCTATTATTCTTTTCACAAGTCAGAGGTAACTCTGAACTTGTATTGTACTTCCAAATTGTGTTGACTCTTTAGTTGAGTTATAATGCCTCTTTTGGATGCAGTTACTGTTTCTGGCATTCTTAGTTCAGATTTGAGCTTGGCAGGAAATGAGACACTCAAGTTATTAAACAAGTAGTAAACATGTCTGGTCATCAGGCCAGGATACAATGAAGGGCATTATGACTTACATGGTCTTCAGAACTATGCCAGAACTGAGGAGCTCAATTGTCTGTAGTTGCAATGTTTTATGTTTTTAGGTAACCAGAGGCTGTGTTAAGAAACATTTCTCCCTCTTGGATATATATATATATATATAAACAACACAATGTTAAGGAACTGACCTCCATAGTGACTAAAGTTTAGAGTCTAACCAAATATTTCCATGGCTGCTTCAGAATGAAATAAATATTTGTGGTCAACCCTTTCTCTTGACTACAGATAACACAGGCAAAAATATAGGAATATTTTCATTTGTTTGTGTTGTCTTTGTTTTACATAGAACACCATCTTGGTAGAGATCTATCTAATCAGAAAACAATTACTAACATTTTTAATATTGATACTGAATGATTTGTGTAAATTATGAATGAATAAATTAGTAAAAAAAAAAAGTACTTAGTAAGCACTTACTGTGCTTAAGACTGGGGATACAAACAGAAAAGTAAAGGAGCTCTCCTATCAAGAAACATACATTCTTTTATTGGGAGCAAACACATCTGGGCTGGGGGTAGAGGTCAAGTTAACTATAAAACTGATAGAAAGGCTCTGTGATACTTAGAATGCAACATGAGAGCAGATGACAAGTCCAGTGATCCTTAAATTACACTTAAAAATATAATTCTCTAGAGAAATACTAGATAATTATAAGTGCCATGACTCAGAATAAAGGTCTATAGTAGGCAGAAAAAGAGGAGAGATAACCAAGATGGCAAAAGGAATCCTTTTTGGAAAGGAGCACCAAAAAAATAAATTTTTAAAAGTAATGAATAGAACTCTTTCCTAAACAGGACTAGTTGAAAGGAAGGAGAAGAAAGGAGAACCCATATAAATAACTGAGAGGGGGAAAAGGTGAGGTTGGGTGGAAGAATTATATAACAAGATAAAAGCAGTACAGAAAAGGGAACTAAGAGGATGGGTAAGTGGCTCAGTGAATAGAGCACCATCCCTAGACTCAAGAGGACCTGGGTTCAAATCCTACCTCAGACACTTAACACTTACTAGCCACGTGACTTTGGGCACGTCATTTAACCCCAATTGCCCTGCTTTCTCCCCTTCAAAAAGAAAAAAAAAGGAAACTAATAAACAAAAGTCCAAAGTGACAGATAAGAGGTGGGGAGTTAAGATGAGAGAGGAAGAGAACTAGTAGGAATAGTCACCTTAAAATAGACTGAGGAAAAGTAACTGAAAAACATATAAAAGTCAACAACAGAAGGAAAAAATCATAACTTGAAAAAATTAATGTTAGAGATGGAGGAAAATATATACTTAACTTTCATTATTTTAAATGTGAATGGATTAAAAGTTCCCATAAAATGAAAAAGTGATAGCTTGACTAAGAAAAACAAAACCCTACAATCAGATGTTTATGGAGATGTAATTCTCATCCACCATTTAGGAGGTAAGAATGATTGTGACCAATATGTGTGATCTTAAAGAGAATTCTTAAGGTCACTCAACTGTGTCAATGGAATATGCACAACTTCCATATTTCTGTAGATAAATAGACTCATTACTATGTGAACTTCTATTGAAGGAAATCACAGCCAATTCCTCCACACCTCATAATTCTTATCCATATGCACAAGAGTACTTTGGCTGTCTCAATTTATCATACCATCAGCAGAGCATTTAGTGTGTCATCTTACCTTTCACTCTTGTTAAATGACCAACCCATGTCACTGATACACTGAAACGCTGTTAGCACCCACATTTGAAAATGTATATTTTCATGACTTCACTATTTAAAAAATCAATATCAGAGGCAATGAAAAGAACTTAGAAAAATAGAATTCAGGACTATCTCTTTTTCTGCTCAAAGTATTTAGCACAATGCCTGGCACACTAACAAATGCTTGTTCCTCTACCCTCCTTCTTCCTTCTAAAGAAAATCTTTCATGAAGTTTTTCTGCTTCTTTTCATATTTAATCAATTCTGAACCTTAGTTTGCTCATCTGTAAAATTCATTTATAATTATATAATGTACATGTTGATTTAGTTCAGCTCCTCCAAAAAAATATCAACTCTCAACTTCTTATTTGGCATCTGAACAAATATCACACTTTAATACCAATCAATATTTGTCAGAGGTCTTGTAACTATGTGATTCTTAGTATCCTCTCAATGGAATGTCTCAAAATCTCTCCATTCACTGTGATCCTTAGTCATGCTTATTAATCAAGAAACTTGCTATCTTTAGGATCCTTTGACCACAATCTGACATCTCAGAGGTGGACACAGATGTTCACTTTTTTCTTTCAGTTGCCTAATCTTACAAAATGACTACTTATATATGAATCCATAGCACCACCATGCAGTTGGGCATGCCACCAACAGTAAAAAAGAACCAGTCTTGAGATAGACCTTGTCTACAACATTTTAATTTGCCTACAGGATTTCCTCTGAACTCATCACCTCCATCTTACTCATCATTTCACAACCCTGGCCTTCCTCTCTATGTATATTTATCCTATTGAACTAAGGATTATAGGCAGCAAGAGCTAGAAGGGACCTTCTCATTTCACACGTGAAGAAACTGGATTTGGGAGAGGTTAGATGACATGCCCAGGGTCAAACAGCTGATAAGTGATCAAAGCAGTTTTCTATCTCAAGTATTCTCTGACGCCAAATCTATTACCCTGCCCATAGGACCACTAACTTCCTTAGCTCTATGGAATTACCACATTAAGGAATTCTTTATACTATCTCAGGTCATACATGGGATTATACACTTTTTCCTCTAGGTCATTCTGGACCTGTTAACCTCCCCTATTCTAAATAATACTACATATACAAAGAGACACACACATGTATGTATATGTGTGTGCACATATACATACTTATATATATGTATATATATAATATTCACCCACATACACTATAGACAGACAGACAGATAGATAGATAGATAGATAGAAGCTAACAATCTAGTTTATGTGGAATGCTGTTACAGTAATTAGACCTTTGGGTCAAGAGTAAAGAAGAGTTATGTTCAGATTAAGTCTCAGACACTTACTAGGTATATGACCCTGGGCAAGTCACTTAACTTCTGTTTGCCTCTATTTCTTCAACTATAAAATAGTGATAATAGCACCTAGTGTTGCTGTGAGAATCAAATGAGACAATATTTTTAAAATATCTAATGCATGCCTAGAATGTAGTAAGAACTTAATAAATTCTTATTCCTTTCCTTCTCCTCTATTATTCATACCATCATTCACAGTCATTATGACGATTCCTTAGAACTTTCAGATTTATAAAGGACTTAACATACATTATCTCATTTTAACTTCACAGAAGTCCTATGAGAGAGGTGCTATTATTTCCCTACTGTATAGATGAATAAACTGAGGCTCTGAAAGTTTGTGATGTGCCCAGAGTAACACAACACACCAACTCAATATTCACAGCACCAATGGTGACTATGAATGTCAGCATAGTTCTGAATCACAAAATATAACAGACTCTCCGTATATAAGACAGAAGCAAGACATTCATTCAGACACCAGAAAACGAAATCCCAGTACCAGAAAGTCAAACTCATCATAGCAACAAAGTTAATGCACCATAACACAGCAGAGGGCAGCACCCTACCATTAGTCTTCCCACAAACAAACACAAGCCTAGATGTCTCCTTGCCTACATCCCCTCTCTACCACCATGCTAACTGCTCTGACTCCCAGCTTCCTCTGTATTCTGCTCCACCCATTAAGAAAACTGCCCATCATGAGCTCCATGTGATTACATTTGATCTATTAGGGGCAGGGAAGATCTTCAAAGCAGGAAAGATCTTCAAATTCCTTTAGACCTATTAAGGGACAGGAAAGATCTTTAAATTACCATTACCATTAAAGCAACTAATAAAGTTTCAAAAAAGGAATAACCAGTGCCTCTGACTGCCACTTGTTTCATGTACATGTTATAAGTAACTACAAGGGTATGAAATCTACTTACATAGGTAAAAGGCTATCTGATAAGATCAGAAATTAAATTTCTAACCTATCTCACAAAATAAGTAGCATGTCCATAGGGAGGAGGAAAAGAAAAATTCAAAGTATTCAAATTCAGACCTTCTTGACTCCAAGTGCAGCTCTTTATCCAATATGACACAATCCTAGAAATTGAGAATCACTTTCAGGTATTATGAACAGATCTTGGAAATATGACAAGTAGCATTTTTATTCAGAGACCAATGCTAGCCTTCTGTGATGTCTGGCATATTTCTTTCCAGTGAACTGAATTTAAGCATATATGCATTATTTACAGATGATGTCAACTCAGAAGGAGGTATGCAGTCTAGATGTCAATCACATTCGAGGTGGCCTTTGGTCAACTGGATCTGTTGTTTAAAACAATCAGAATGAAGATTAGGAAGGACACAAGGAGAGCAATATACCTGGGGGGGGGAATGCAAATATAAGATGGGGAGAAATTTTTTATTTTAGTTAACTTTAGAAATCTAGATGACATGATAATAAAGACAAATTCATCGGAAATTAAAAGTTGTTTATAAATTATAGCAACTAGCTTTGACATACTTGGCAAGCACTAGGGATAAGGGATTAGGTGGGCTAATAGCCCTTTGTTCTATATTTTTTTCTTAAAATACCTAAATAAATTATTTAAAATACACATTGTTAGGTGTCTATTAAGTTCCATCATTTGAAAAAATGGAAAAATATTCAATTATTTTTGCAGACTATTTCCAGTCTTTATTCCCTTAACCTTTTATTCTTCTTTATCTCTGAGTTTCAGTACCAGATAGTACATTAATGACATGCTTCCTAAGTAGTGATAACTATATCACAGTATAATCTCAAAGCTCAGAGGTAGGCTCTCTTTCATTTCTTATTCTATTCCTATTTCCCCCGTAGGCCTGGAAGGGGAAATTTCTACCCAGGGAGTTTAGTATTATTCAGCATTGATGTTACTTGTCCAACAATCACCTACTCAAGGGAGACGATATGCCAACCACAGTTAACACTTACAATTTATCAATAGCCACTTACACATGTAAAGTTGTAGAGTTTTTTTTTTTGCTTTTGATAAACATTTCAGGTGATGAAATCAGAGACAGTAGAAAAGGAAAAGAAAAATAGAATGCTAGAAAAAGAAGTTATATCTTTTACTTGTCCTAAAAAACTGTTTACACATTCCCTTGAGAAGCATCTTCCAGCATTATGTTCCAGGCAGAAATTTTTCCTTCCCTAAAGAGAGGTTATTATGAGTGATGTGGTAAGAATTTCCCAGTAGACAATAAGCTCCTGGAGGGCAAGAGACTCTTTTTGCTTTGTTTTATTTTGTTTTATCATTCATCCCCAGGGCCTAGCAAAGTGTCTTGCCCATACTAGCCCTTAAATGATTTGTGTTGGATTGATTTTTGTTATTACCACATGTTCCTGTAAAAAAAAAAACCACAAGAGATAATGAGAGTCTTTGTTTTTACTTCTAGCTATATGTTGCCTTTTGGCAGTACTAGAGGGGACTGCATGATTGAAATGGCTGTAGATGGAAATCCTCCCATAAAGAAGAAAGATATGAAATTACATCACTCTGTTCAGGTCAGCAAAAATGACTGTTTTCAAATGTTACAGCTGTTCTTGTTCAGATCATTCCAACAGTTTTGCAATTTATTTTGTGAAGCTAATGGTCATTGACTATATTTAGTCAATAGTTACATCATCATCATCTGATTTAATCTATGTGGAAACTCCTTCCACTGACTCAGAACAATACCTCAGTAGGTAAGTATTAGAGATTTGCCTAAGGTTCACAGAGGTCAAGCAACTCACTCCAGGTTATACAGTTTAAGAGGTATCAGAGGTGGAATTTAAATCAAATCTCCCTGACTCCAGGTACCTCCTTACCATGATGTCTATTTTATTAACCGATGACTTTTTTTTTAGTAATACTGCAACACAGTATCACTAGAAAATACTTCTCTGATTCTCTGGGCATAATTAGCTATATTGTATATGTGTTAGCACCATATTTATTTGGAATCATTGAACACATATCTTTATATAATATATTACTTATTTTAACGATAATATTAATAACATGTATATAGCACTTTATTGTTTGTGAATTCCTTTCCAAATATTATATCATTTGGTCCAAACAACAATCCTGGGAAGTAGGTGCTACTATTATTAATATTCCATAGTTGAGGAAACTCAGACACATTATGAATATAGTGCAATTAAGTGTTATTAATATTATCATTAAAATAAGTAATTTATAATCAATAGGAGAAACACACTAATGGCAGCTTATGAACAATAGCTTTAGAAAGACATCTAACACATCATAGAATTCTAAAGCAAGAAGTAGCCATCCACCTCCCTGCCAGTCAGAATAGGATTTGGTAGAATGAGCCCCAGAGCTTACACTATATTTAATTAGGGAGCCCTGAAGAATGATTTTTGAAATTATTTTTGCAACTCCATATAAGGATAGCTGTCTACTTAGCAAAGTTTGGTCGCATGTTTTGTGTCTTTCAGAGGCAGCAAGGCGGATAGAGTAGATAGAGTTTTGGAACTAGAGTCAGGTAGACCAAAGTTCAAATTTTACCTCAGACAGTTATGTGGGACCCTGGCAAGTCATTTCAATACTGTTTGTTACAGTTTACTCAATTTAAAAAAAAAACAAGATTAATAATAATAGCAGCTACCACCAGGATTATTGTGAAGATCAAATTGTATAGTGCTAAGCACAGTGTCTGGTACATAATAAATGTCAGTTCCTTTCACCCTCTCCTTTTCATTACCACAAAATATAAGTAATCCACTAATCACGAATTCATTGAAAATGTTTCATTCATAAATTGATATGATAATAGTATATTACATAGCACATCAACATGCTTCCAGAAGAATCAAATCACTCAGTCTTGGCCTTCTCAACAAAAGATGAACCCAGAAGATATACGGAAGTTACAGTTAAATGGAAGCCTAGTTATCGTACTCTCTGAAGAGAGAGATAAAAGAGCCTGCAGAATGGGTTTCATCATGCATCTAATGGCCACAGGAGACATCATTTTGTGGGATACTTGGTCACATTGTAGTGCTCATTAAGAGCATTAAGAAAAAAAGACCACTATGAAGATAATTTTAGCTCAAACAATTTAAGAATGATACTAGAAGAAAAGTAATCCTAAGATGAAAAACTAGAAAAGATCTGTAAAAACATGTAACAAACTCTTTTCTCTGTCAATGACAGTAGATCTGCTACCATTACAATCTAACATCAAAATACAAAATGTGCTGCTTGAAGAAGCAGAAATGGCACGAAATAAAAAGTCGGAAAGAGTCATTGAACCAGACCAAGTCCACAGAGGAGGTCCTTGCTGGAAGCAATACAATTTGGAGGGTGCTGAGAGAATGATTCTTAAGTTCTTTGAAAGCTAAAATGTGTGTCAGAATTCTCACCAAACTGAAGCTTTCATGAGTTGACACCTATGTGAGGCAATCAAATAACAAGCTGAGTTAAAAAATTAAGAAACTTGTACATACATATATTTACATATATAAATGTGTGTAAATATGTGTATATATACCCACACATATATATACATATGTATCTATGTATGTATATATGATATATAGATACACATACACAAACACACATGCACACGTAGCAAAAACAGAACATCCTTTTCATAAATCTTGAGCTCATTCTCCACAAATACAAGTGTGCTTTTTTTTTTTTGCTTTTTGTAGGGTGAAAGACAGGGTAATTGGGGTTAAGTGACTTGCCCAAGGTCACACAGCTAGTAAGTGTTAAGTGTCTGAGGCCACATTTGAACTCAGGTCCTCCTGACTCCAGAGCCAGTGCTCTAATCACTGTGCTACCTTGGCTCCCCCTACATGTGTTCTCTTAATGGCAAAAGTTTACTTAGATAATAATCACCAGCAGGGAAAAAACACACAAAGGAAACTATGTCCAGGGCACCTGAATGAAAGAGAAACTCATATCTCTGGAAATGGCTTCTAATGGAATCATTAATGCTTTCTGTTAAATCTGCTCTCTAACAAGTTTTGTTTTCCTCCATTAGCCATCAGGTATTGAATAATGCTTCCCAACTAATCTTGGGTTTCAGTTGCTTTCCTCAGAGTGCTTCCATTTTGCCATTTCAGTCTGGAAGTATGCCAGGTATTACAGTTTTTTGCTCCAGATTATCTTCAAGCATACAACTATATTCATTGTTGTTTTAACATCCTGTCCTTCATCCACCTAGAATGCTCTGATATTAAGTCTCTCCCCTGTAGGCACAGGCCATAACTATTTTACCAACTCCAAATTCTACTGCATAATATTGTGACTATTAAGTCTTGCCCAGATAGACAAGGGACTAGAGCTCTTTCATCCTACTGATCTTCAGCTATAGTGAACACCAAAACTGTTGTTTTTAGGACCACTCGTTAAGCTGCCATCCAAGTACTGGGAGGCGCAATGATTACTGTGCAGGGAGGGATGTAGTACTCTTCTCATTAAGCGATCTCAGAAAATACAGTGAATCTTTCTTCTATTTTCTCAGTCTTCTCAGCTAATGGTTGTGAAGCTCTTCTTAGTCAGGGTTTATTAGAAAGTATAGACATCCCGACTAAGATCAGGCCTGGCCTTTAAACTCTTCTTAGAAATTTTCTGTTTGTAATAACCTTCCATTTGGTCTTCCTAAATTCATTTTCTCTCTCTCCAATCCATCCTCCACAGAGCTGCCAAAATAATCTTCTCAAAGGATAATTCTAGTCATGTTACTTTCCCTTCTCAAAAAATTTTAGTGGATATCTGTTGCCTCTAAGATAAAAATACACACTGCTCTGTTTGGCATTTAAAGCCTTTGACAAACTGCTTCCAAACTATGTTTCCAGGACAATTATGTTACTTGTCCTCCGGCTTTCTGCATTCTTGTCAAACAATTTCTTAAGGCATCCTATAAAAGACATGCTGTCCTCCATATTCATGGCTTACTCACAGTATCTCCCATGTCTGTAATGTTCTCCCTTCTTACCTCTTAAAATCCTCAGATCTCTTTTTTTTAAACTTTATTTTTATTTGTTTTCTTGTTTACATTATTCATTTTCATTACATTTTTGAATTACAAATTTTCTCCCCATCTTGCCCCTGCCCCACTCCTAAAACAGTAATCCCACTGTAAAGGCCCTCCCCTGCTCTGCTCTTTTATTTTCTGGTAGGGCAGGGAG
>CM053593.1:227802466-227834218 GCA_028646575.1 Pseudocheirus occidentalis | reverse complement strand
ACAAGTTCCTTATGATTTCTTTCCCATGTTTACCTTCTCATGCTTCTTGTGTTTGTTTGCTTGTCAAATTTTCTGTTCAGCTCTGTTTTTTTCAGCAAGAATGCTTGAAAGTCCTCTACCTCGTTGAATGACCATATTTTCCCCTGGAACTCAGATCCCTTTAAAACAACTCCAGTACTACCTCCTATAATGAACTTTTTCTGATTCTTTTAGTTGCTAATAACCCCCCCCACTCTGCTAGATTATTTTGTATGTATTTCATGTACTTTATATCTGCTTATTTGTGTATGTTTTCCCCCAAGTACAATATAGGATGCTTGAAGATAGATATAGTTTTGTTTTGTCTTAGTCTCACCTGCATACAACATAATGCCTACCATGTGATAGGCACTTAATACTCACTGTTATTGTTGAATTGACTCTCCTGTTTTAACTGTTCTAACTTTGTTGACCTTCCTGTGATCTGCCTTCTCCTCTATTATCTCCTCTGAGTCTTTCAGGTCAACTATCACCTCACTGAGGGTCACAAACTCACTTTGACTGTTTGATTTTGCCAAGTATTGATACAAAAGCTGATGTAAAGATCCCCAGAGCTGTTTCATCAAATGGAATGAGAGCTGAGTGACACTATGACAAGGAAACTGTTTTAATTTCCTCCCATTGGCCCTTGTGTTCTATGCAAATAATAATTTCTTTGCTCACTAAAGAAGACTGAAATGTTGCTGACCTTATTCCCTTGGATCTTGAACATTTTAAGATGCTGCAACTAGGACCAAAAGGGTTTTTTCCACTCTTTGTTATCAAATGAATATTAACAGTATCTTCTTGCTCCTGTTTTTCAAAAGTTCTTATAATACGTTATTCCAAAATAACTAGAAAAAAGAAACTATGGCTTTGATTTAAAGAGAAACTCACAAGGGGAGGCTAGGGTGTTCACTTTATGTTATTTAACTTTTATCAGATATGGAGGCCTTTTCCCTCAGTGATCACTTAGATTTTTCATTATTCAATGATTTCCCCTTGATTGTCCATATCTGCTCCCTGTGACTTTATCTTGGAAGATGATATCTGTATGTCAGGCTAGATCCTCTGTGGTCTAATTCATAAAAGGTTATTAGAAAAGACTTATTTGAAAGACCTGTCTCCTTTCAAATGATAATACACACAAAAGGCAGGTCTTGGCTAATTGAGAGTCTAGGGACCAAGTCAGTCAACCATTTTAATGGTTCTCTATCTGTGTCATCAATGACAGCTACTTTTTTTCAGCCATTCCACAGCCCTTCCCCAGGGCTCTAGTTAGGCTTGGACTTCCAGGTCAAGAAGGACTACAAGACCTATCTATCCTCATTTTCTGAAGATGGCCAGTTTTGTTTGTTTGGGGTTTTTTTGTTTTGTTTTGTTTTTTTAGCAGTCTTGAGTATATCATGCATACTCCTATAGGCACATTCTCAGATCTGCCTGACATTGACAGAAAAGGAGGATTTGCTTCCATTCTGTATTAGTTTTGTGCTAAAACAGCACACTTGTCAAGGCAGTGAGGTATTGCTGTTCTAAGTGTTTTATAAATACATAGAGAAAGAAAAATTCCTAGGTGAAAGAAAGATAGTAATCTTGAGCTTGCTGAATCTACCCTTTCATGTTTAATTCTAAGATGCCTTGAGTAATGCATCTTATCTTAAATGATAAAAGAGCTCAATTAATAATTTATCAGAAGAGCTAAAAATGACTGACATAGAAGGGATTGTTTCATTCATGGTACTTATATCCCTAGTACCTAGCAATTTAGTAGGCTCTTAGCATCTAACCCAATCAATACTGATTAAAAGAATATCGGTGGGTGAAAGTAGAACTGTTATAGTTTGAATGATCTCACTAAAAAGATTGTCTGTTCATACCCTCCCACAACCCAATATTAATCCTTGCTATTTCTATATCCAGAGTCCCAGTTACTTAGGACTTTAAATAGACAAAGTGCTTTTCTCACAACAAGCTTGTGAGGTAAGTAGTGTAAGTATTATCCTCCCATTACAATCCAGTTCAATGCAAGAAGAATTTTTTTTATTAAGCACCCATTGGTTCATGGGGTCATGAAAAGTCAGACATAATTTAACAATGACAACATGGTACAAACTACCACTCTGGGTCCTGGGAGCACTATGATGTAACAAAACCAAACAAAAGTGTTTGCTTTCAAGTGCAAAACAGCTAAGTATTTACATGAAAATTTGAGGCTAAGCCTGAGGGGGTGAATATTAACTACTAAGGATATAAGGAAAGGTTTCCCATAAGTAATAGAATAGGAGATGAGCCCAGAAACAAATAAGGGATTTTAAGAGCCAGATGTGAGAAGAAAGTACATTACAGAAATAGGAAACAGTTTGTGCAGAGGCACAAAGGTCAAAGATGGAAAGGTTCTCCAGATCATGAAACTGAGTTTCAGAGAGGAAGAGAAAGTGCAAGTAAAAGACATTCTAATTGTAGCTCCTGGGAGTAGCCAAAAGTTTCTGAATAGATTCCTGAATAGAAGGTTTTCTCAGGTTCAACATATTATATGAATCCATACCATTTAGCTTACCAGTCCCTATCAAAATACTTAGCTTCAGTAGTCAGCCAGATGGCATGATTAGCTAAAAATAAAAGTATTTGATAAAATAATATTTTAAGAGATGTACCAATAAAGCCTTTGTGCCATAATTCTAGGATATACTCTCTTGTAAATATATACAGCATAAGTGGGAAGAGTAGGCAGACATTATGGAGGAACACATGTGAAACAAGAGCACACTTACAGAAAGGTCCGCACATAGAAAACAAGCATGGTCTGGAATTCTGATATTCTCTAGTGGTGTCATGCTACTGTTCCTACTGGGCATGATGGTTATTGGTCTCCACCAGATATGGACAAAGTTCTTCAAGATGTGTAGTCTCTGCCAGAAGAATAGTTCATTCTGGACACTTCCCCCATCAGTGCTGCTCAAGGGGAAGCTACCCTCCTAGATACTACCAGGTCCAACCCCACTGGACATAGGGCTATGGATCTTTTCTCTGCTTCCAAGTTTTGTTCTCAACTCTCATTGGATCTGTCTGCTCTTTTAGTTCAAAGCCAAGAGCTTTGTTAAAATAGCACTTTTAGAAAAATTAAGCTGTAAGAATTACAACAAAGCTAGGGGGTTGGGTGGCAAGTGTTAAACTCTTTTTTTTTTTAATAAAGTGTCCTTTACCCTAGTCTTAACTAGACCTTTCTATCTTGGGCAGGAGACTCTTTGTCCCTGGTGCCAAACTCCTTAAGACCTAGAGAAGATTCCTTCAGCTAGCTAATATCCTCAGGCGTAATATTTTCTTTGACCTTTAAACTTCCTGTTCCAAGGTCTCTCTAAAACACTCTACCTTAAATAAGAATTACTTATGCATCCCAATATTAAACTCAGAAAGCTAAACTTTAAAGTGTGAGAGATTCCCAAGTTTTCTGGTTCTCAACTCCAGAAGCCCTTTTTCCATTCCAACATAACTGAGTAGTCCAAAAAAGAAACTGTTGTGGGACCGGACAGTAGTGAAACTGAGAAGGATTGAGTTAATCCTTGAACTTTCACACCTACTAGAGCAGTTGTAAACCAAAATCTAGCAGCAGACTTGTAACAGTTTGAGTTAATTTTTCCTCCAGTAAACTGACTTAAGTATTCATGTGTATTCACTTTGGCCAAACAGATATTAGAGGCATTTTTAGAATTTAGGTGGGGAACTTCAGAGAACCCAGGTCACTTCTTTGCCAGCTGCTTTTAATCTCCTTGTGAGCAGTTTTTAGTTTCCTAGATTCCTTTTTATCATCTTAAGATCTGCTTTTAAAAGAAGTTATTGGAAATGCTCTTGTTAAAGCAATTATTTATCTGAACACTCAGGCTGTGTGTGATTGGTCCTTTTCCTCTGATATGGAACTGGACTGGGACAGTCACTAAGACAAAGTTAAGCACAAAGATTGCTTCTCCTCCATCCTCAGGCACACTCTTAGTTGTTTACATTTGTGTATGACTAACTCTAGTCTAAAAGGTTCTAGAGTTAACCCTTGCATGAATAAATTTCTCTCAAGTGGCACTGCCTCAGAAAGGGAAGTATGTTATTTAGAGGTTGTCAGTCTGATCTGCTCTTGGCATATTGTCAAGGGAACTTGCTCTGCTGAGATAGTCCTAGGCCAGACAAACCAATAAATGTTAAAGCCAAACATGTCACACTTATATGTTTCAGCTATTGCCCCATAACATTATTGATAAGTATAAGAATAAACTCTGCAGCATATTTGTGAAACATACATGATCATTCTGAGTATTCTCACTATATACTGACAGATGATCTAGATATTCAATATAATTCTCTATCATCCAAATGAAAAGGTCTGCTGATGAAGACAAAATGTCCTCTTTCTTTTCTTCATTCATTTGGGCTTGTAGCAAATTGAGTAGAGATTTGTGCCTCTGCTTCTGCCCTGACACCAGAAATTCCTGTTCAGTTTGATGGGAGGAGAGATGAATAAGTGGTCTACATGTATTGATACTTTTAAAGATCTATGAACTCATCATTGAGAGTACTGCCTTTATCAATAAACTGAAATCTCTTGAAGCCTTCCATCCTCTAAGATTCTTTTCCATCTGACCAATGAGCTGAAGACCTTTCCTTTTCTGTCTTCTTTCTGATTGTTAAAGGTTCCAATGACCCATTTGAGCTGTTTTGCCATCCATTTTCTTTCCTTCTCTACATGTGACTCATGTGCTTCCTTTTCTTATACTTGTCCTCAATATTTTCCTTTATGGCATTTCTATGCAAGTCATCCTTGTTAACAAGTTGCAACCTCTTCAATACATCAATCTTTTTATTACTTTTTTTATTTGGGGGAGAGGGGTGAGTACTTGTAACCATAAGTCTCTTCAGATTCTGACATTTTGATATTTGTAGCCATTTTAATCACTAGATTAATATTAGTGTTAATGTTGAGGTCAGAGTTGAGAGAGCTGGTTCAGATTTGAAAGAATTCACTGAGACCTTCTCTTTAGCCAAAGGGAGCTTTATTGACTCAAAAGCAAACAAGTCTGAGATTTAGCAAGGAGCTGAGCAAAGGAATTGATATAGGAAAAGGACTAGACTTATATAGCCAGAAAGCTAGACAGCCTATAGGATGGTGATGTAATTTTTAGGGTTTCTAATGGGGGTTGGAGATTTAGGGACAGAAGAAGAAAGATGGATGATACAGGGTAAAAGAGACAGGGGTAATTTGATGACCCAGACTGGGGAGGGGGGGGGGAGAAAAGGAATTCCATGGTCCAGGACAAGGGGGAAGTTTTATGGTATTTAAAGATAAGGGAAGAGAATCCAGGACATCCTCTGGCTTAGGAGGGCATCACAAGGAACTGAAAAAACAGCCCTTAATATTAACTCTTAGGACACCTTTGTATCCACATTGTTAATATTTGTTGTAGCAAGCAGCTTGAAATCTAAATAGAAAAAAACATGAACTGTGTAATTTCCCAAATGCAATTCTGCATAGTTTCATTCTACTATTCAATTCTGGACCAAATTTATCATCCACTAAAAAATATCTGCCAACTACACATATTATTGGACTAATTCAGCAGAAGGCCTCTCTAGTTGCATGTCTTGATAAGGGAAATTTTAGTTTTTCCACTCATTTTCCCAGTGCAGATGGCTAAAACAGTATGTTTTTAATTACTGTGGTTTTCATTAAGGTACCTTTCTAGGGTATTGGGTCCCAATGCACTTAGAATGAGAGACTGCAAATAGCATTCTACCTCCAATAGGAGGCAATATTAAGGTTTCCTGCCTTCCCTTCACTGCTCAGGGTTAGCACAGAGATCCCACTATACATTAATTAATCAATAAGCATTATCAAGTGCCTACTATATTCCAGCCTGCTATGTGCATTCACTTGGAACTGGGGATACAAGATAAAAAAATGAAATAATTCCCTACCTTGGATGAGTTTACCTTCTAAAGGGGGAGACAAGTACATATAAAAATGTATTTAGAATAAATATATAATCAATAAATCCACATGTATCTAACTATAGACACTAAACATGGACACAAGGTAGCTGAATATAGTGTGGTTTGGAATGGAAGACAGACACTAACAATTGAGGTGACTAAGAAAGGCTTCCTTAGAAGATATAGTTGAGTGGAAGGATAAAAGAACTGTATGAGGCAGAGTTAAGGAAAGTGGTGCATTCCAGGCTCATCTGAGGGAGAGCCATTTGGCTGGCTTACCCTTACTTTACATTACTCTACACCTCATCTCCCATGATTTTGTAGAATTAGGACCCTAGATTTGCATTGTATTGTCTGTGGTGTTTCTACAGAGAATGAGCTCACTGCAAAGTCCAGATGGTTGACTAGGCATTACTAATATTAGGAAAGCATGGTGAAAATTTTCCCTTGGGAAAGAGTGCTGTACCTACTGAGGACAATAGGAATCACCTACTCAGCTCACAGTTTTTGTTCCTAGAATATTCCCATCACAACTTGGCCACTGTGACTTTCTCATCATACCTTCATGCATCGACTCACTTTGTATTTCCCTTTCTAGGTATTGTGTCACCTTTCATTCTCATTTAATGCTGTACTATCTCCAATTTATTCTTTATCTTCTTAGCCTGGCAGAACATTATAAATTAATCATCCATAGTTCATTTTGTTGGAGAAAATTGCAGTGAGACCTGCTTGCATGTCCTTGTTCTGAGTCTTCCTTTGTGTACACATATAATAGAAAAGCCTCGACTGAGCCAAGAAAATACGAAGTATTAAGATAATTAATTCTTAGACAACATAGAAGATGGGTTGGGTTTCTACTGCTCCCACCCATATTAATTATATCTCCATGCAAAGTTCAAACAAAATAAAGTTTTCCTGTTGGGGGTTTGATAACATGAATTCAGTTACTATATAAAGTAGATCAAAATGGAGCAATTTTTTAAAAGTGCATAACCATCATGAATATCATGTTCTCTGCAAACGTTTTGAGAGAAATAAAACAGTACATGCTGTGATCATTGCCACAATGAAAATAATAGGAGGAAAGGGGTCAGTTTTTATTAATACTCTCAGGAATCATGGAAAAAGTAACTTGGGAAAATTATTGAAAATCTGTGAAAAGGCACTGGAAAATTACATTGATGTTTGATTGGTACAAAAGATAGAAGCTTTAGATATCATATCACCCATTAAAGGAAGCAAAAAAAAAATCTGTGGTATGGAACAAGAAAAAACTGGGGTGGGGGGGCAGGGGGAGAAGGGCCTCCAAAAGCAATTGAAAGAGAAAGGCAAAAGGTTAAGGCAATAAAAGAAATTGTAACAGCTGCAGTGGAATATGTAAAACTTTGTAAGCCATAAAGTAGTATATAATGTGAGATATCATTAGAAATATTTATGGAGAAATTATGAAGCATTATGGCATAGTGGGTAGAATGTTCAACTTGGAGTCAGGAGACCTCACTTGGTTTTCTTTCTTAGATACTTAGTATTTGTATGATCACAGCGAAGTCACTTAACCTTCAAAAACTTCAGTTTCCTCATATATAAAATTGAGATAATATTTATGCCAAATGCCTGTGCTGTGAAGAAAGGATTTTGAAAACTTTACAGCAATGTGTAATTCTGGGTCATCCCATTGTTTTTGTTGGTGGTAGTAGTGGTATTGTTATTGTTATTATTATTATTATTATTATTTTGAAATGGCAATTTTATTATTCTCATTGTGTATTAGACATTTGTACACTTTAAGTAGCAAGTATTGATGTAAAGGTAAATGCCTACATCACATGCTTGACATTGCTAGAAGCCTTGAGGAATAGTAGAAGTGTATTGTGTCATCCCTGATCTTCAAGAAACTTATAATGTAGTTGGGAAGACAAAATAAACATGTAGACATCCCCTCAGACACCAAGACCTAATCAACAAAGCTATCATACTATATGTCCTGCTGTCCTCCTCTTCTCCCCAGCAGGAACAGCAACCCTATGGAACCAGACCTACACAGACTTACTCTGGGCTATCTCATATCCCAAGAGAATTAATCCATTTAGCCTTAGGAGTCTACCTAGAAATGTACTCCTGATTCTTGGATGAATGAATGAAAACTCACTTCAACTCAGTATAACTAGCTATCTTTAAACCATGTTTTATATCTTATCCAGCCATCCACCAGAACCTTTCTATCTGGTGTCCCTTCTGTCCCCTCCCCATAAACACCCCTCCACATAAAACACACACTAAACCCCTCTTGCTGTCACAATGGGACCAATAATTAAATCAGTACACCATTGCTAATGGAGAGAGTGACCATCTAATACCCTTTGTCTCAACTTGCAGACCCTGTGACTTTTAGGCCAAAATTCTTTTCACTTGATGCTGTGTAAGTTTATTAAAATGTAAGCTCCTTGAGGGTAGGAACAGTCTCACTTTTTATTTCTGTGTTCCTCAGACTTAGCACTCTGTCTGGCATGAAGCAGGTGCTTCATAAATACTGGTTCATTAATAGGGAAAGCATTTTAGAGCTTTCTATGACATAGTAATGAGTCATATGCCTTTCGCACATAGTCTAAAAAGAGCGTATAATTAAGTGTTTGTCAATCACATTTTCCATAGATTCATTTTGGATCAATATTCCTTGGCCACATCCCAGCAAAGGTTAAGATTCATGAGAACATGGAGCAAATTCATGGGTTCAGAGGATGTATTCGAGAATTCCAAGTGAACAACAAAGAACTTTTCATCATTGATGAAGCACTAAGCGGAAAAAATATTGAGAACTGCAATGTACCTGTATGCAATTATCACCCATGCCAGAATGGTGGCACCTGCATCAGGTAAGCATATATCTTCTCATTTCTAACCTATATCCTGCAAATAATCACTACCCAGTATTGTCATCTGAGTAAAAGATAAGAAAGGCACTCGACATCTATCTGTTCAAGGCACTCTATTGAAAGAATGGTGGATTCTAGTTTACCCAGAGAGATTTATATCACATTGTTCAAGTGAGAGGATATATTCCCAGTCTCAGTCTGCAGAAGATAATTAGGCAACTATGTCTCATGGCAGCAGTTTCCATCGAAGTTGAGCTGAGGTTCACCCAGAGGCTTCTACTTTTGAGAGACCTGAATGTGCATTTTTTTTCTGCTTTTCCTTCACAAAGCAATCAGATTAGAGCTGTGAGATTAGGGGGCAGGAAAAAAATACACCTCACAAGAAAACTTGCTCTTTTGTGTCTATTTTTTACACTCCCTGGAAAATCCTCATTTTTCCTTCCCTCCTTGGAGAAAAAGTTCATCATGCCTGCAAGCTTAAGGAGATCTTAATTAAAATGACTTTCTGCTCCAGTAGAATGTTATAAGTGAATTGACTACAAAGAATTCTCATCTTGGGTGTTATATAAAAAGATGCCTATATTGCTTCAGTCCTTTGAAAAGTTTCTTCTGCAGAGTAGCAAATAGTATCAGATTAAAAGCCAAAATATTTGATAAGAATATTTTAAATAATTTAAATCAAGTTTTTAAAAAAATTGGATAAATCTCACAGGAAATGTCTGATTGTTTTTTAAATATCTTAATTAATCCACCTTAATATCTCCAAGGACCAAGCCATCAAATAGCTAATGATTTTGTGAAAGTAAATATCAATATGCATAGAATGCTGTGGGTAAGGAAGAGAGAAGACAATTTAGAAAAATGGAAGGACTGGGTAAAAAGCAAGGTTGAGGATATGGGGGGAGGAAGACAGGTGAAAGAACAAGCTGAGGGTGGAAAGAAGAGGAAAGTGGAGAAAAGGGAAAGTATGAGAGAGAGGGAGAAAAAGGGAAGGGGACAACAGCAAAAAAAAGATGAAGGGGAACAAGGAAAAAGAAAGGGAAGGAAAAAGAGGAATAAAGAGGAATGTTCAGTCATTTTTCAGTTGCATCCAATACTCCAGGACTCCTTTTTGGGGTTTTCTTGGTAAAAAATACTAGAGTGTTTTGCATTTTGTTCTCCAACTCATTTTACAGATGAGGAAACTGATACAAACAGGCTTAAGTGACTTGCCCAGCATCACATAGCTAGTGTCTAAAGCCAGATTTGAACTCAGAAAGATGAGTCTTCCCACCTTCAGGCCCAAAATTCTGCCCAAAGCTCTACCTAACTGCCTGTAAAGCCAATCACGAGCAGCTCTCCTGAGGACGGCTGCTGTGAATAACTTTAAGGATCTAATCACATAGTATAGTGAAATCTCTATTTATTCAGGAATAAACTGAAGCAAAACATTCAAGAAACTAAAGCACAACATTCACAATAATATAATATAACAACTTATTAATAAGGTGTTCACATATCTTAAAAAAACATGTCATTCAATAAGTTATAATCTCCTCAATCAATACACAGTATCTAAGGAAGGTCCTCTTTTATCTTGATTCCAGGCTGGCTTCCAGTCGTCCTTAAGGGGTAATAATCCTTAAGTCAATCATCCTTAAGGGGTAGCAGAAAGTACAAACACCATTTTACCCCTAGGACACAGTAAGTCACAATCTCATCAGTCAATATATGGTACCCAAGTAAAGTCTTCCTTCATCTTGTTTCAAGAATGGCTTCCAAACCCCTAGGCTCCTCTTCCACAGGTTGACCACTCCCAGCTCTTGCCTGCATTTACATGTCGGCAGCTCTCTACTGTTCTATTTCTCAACTCATGGGAATTGCTCCACTCTAAGCCCTTTACAGTTTCTGTTTCTAGAATGACAAAGCTTAACAGAACTATAACAATATTTACACGTATTAAACTAAACAGAACTACAACAGTATTTATGCACATTACCAGCACTATCATCTCAATTCAGTTTCTATCTGACAAAGTAACACAAATCAGCAGACAAGGCTTCTGTCTGAGAAATCAAACACAAATCAACTGTAAAGTCCTTTTTCAGGACTTCTGCAACAACAGTAAAGTCCTCTTTCAAAACTTCTGTAATCGCAGTAAAATCCTCTTTCATAAAAAGTCCTTTTATGACAGCAATAAAATCCTCTTTCAGGATTTCTGTAATAACAGTAAAGTTCTCTTTCAATAGATAGAATTCTTCTGTCTGACAAAATTACATCATCACAGAACAGAGTGCCAACATCACAAACATTCTCTCTCTTAGCTCTGCTTACTCCCAATTCTGCTCAAACTTTTCTCTGCTCTGCTCCTTCCTGTTCCACTCTTTTGGCAAGTTCCTCCCACTGTGGGCGCCATGTGATTACATTAGGCCTATTAAGACCAGGGAAGATCTTCAAATTTCCTTAGGCCTATTAAGGGCAGCACAATGTATACTGTTTCCAAGAGAGATTCTTGATACAATCAAAGGTGATGTTCAAAGGCACTTAAATAACTGAAACAAGAAGCAAAGTACTATTTGCTTTGCCATTACACTGCCTGAGGAGGGCTGAGGAAGAAGGAAAAGTAGTAGCAAAGAGGAGGAAGGAGGAAGCAAAAAGGAAGGAGAAGGAGAATAGAAAAAATAACTGGAATCTAGAATAGGAAAAATATATATAAAATGAGCAAAGCAGGCAAAATCAAATGCTTCCATAGTTTTGTAGCATTTTAGTTTATAAAATGTTTTTTCTCAAAGCAGTGATATAAAATAGGTATCACAAATATTACTTTTCTACATTTTATAGTAGAGGATACTAGATGAAACAGAGAAATTAAGTGACTTATCCACTAATGAGTACCAGAGTTAAGACTTGAACCCATATCTCTTAACTCCAACTTCAGTGTTCTCTTCAAAAATTATCACCCATGCCAGAATGGTAAATATCTGAAATTACCTACAACTAATTTTGGAAGAAAATATAGGGTATAAAGATAGGGTTTTGATCTCTTCCAAAATTCCCGCCTGTAATGTAATCTGCACCTTGATTTCCTCATTTATAAAATTGTGGCTATAAAAATTACCTATTCTGGAAAAGGATAAGCTTATGAAGTTATTGAGGACTTTTAAACAAAAAAGTGATATGAATTATAGCACTGAACATAATGTTCTTGAACATGGTTATTTTTATAAAAAAGATACAATCAATTATTTGCTTAATAACTGTGACCCGGTTTCCACTACCATTCTTGATCATAATTGATGATTAAAATGCTAATGATGTAAAATTATTAATTGAGGCAAACTGGGGAACTCTAGGGAAGAACTCTGCTTTTGTATCTCATTAAGGCAATTGGAAAAAGGAAATGAACTTCTGCCCTCATTTGGGTTATAAGTCTTATACCTGGTGTATGTCTACATTTCTGCACAAATTAACATTTCTGTAAGCCTCTAACATTGATGATATATAATAGGAATTGTTCTTTGCCCACCCCACCTGCTGTGATCCTGCAGTTTCTTATCGTTATCTCAGAAATCTCTAATTGGAATAAGGTTAATTTTACTTAAGAAAGACAACTTGTATATATGAAAAGGAGTGGAAGAGCTCCTCAAATAGGGAAATGTGGATTTGCTATTAAATTAATTAGATCTATTTATCTACAAAATTAAAAGATCTCTCTTTTACACAGAGTATTTCAATGATTTCTATTTTTTTTCTGTATTGGCATATTTTGTAGTGTATCTAGTTCTTAGTAGATTTCATAAGTTGCTAGGGCCAAAAATAAGACAACCTTTACCAAGTAGTGAACATTTTGGTAATGAGTTATTTAGCAATACTTGAAAGTGACCCAAAGGGAACCATGCTGGTCATTTATAATTTATACATGATAAGATGTATGGATCACAGATGATAAAGATGATAGAACACTCTTTAAAAAGACATTATTTTGTTAGAGTGTTTACTCTCTCCACTGATTGAGATTATAACCCCTTCATCCCCCAGAATTTATCATTTCTTGAATTTTTATGACAAAAAATATCCATTACCTGCTAGCCAAACCAGTGTTGCTGCACCTGTCCAAATACAGAATCATAAGGGAAAAAAATGATAAGATGTTTGATCTAGAAGGAGTCTTAGAGATGTTATAAGTCTATTTGGACTTGGAAGCCGAGACTTGAGAATGGTAAAAAAAAAAAAAAAAAAAAAAGAAATGAGGAAAAGAGAAATAAGAAGCAAAAGGGAATCCCATTGGCCATCAACTGAATAAACTCATAGTATGTGATTGTGATGGAATGCTATTATGCTATAAGAAATGAAGAGCAAGATGATTTCAGAAAAACCTGGTAATACTTACATGAGCTGATGCAGAGTGAAGTAAGCAAAACCAGAAGAACTTTGTACACAGTAATAGCAAGACTGTACAATGAACAACTATGAATGACTTAGCTATTCTCAGCAGTACAATGATTCAAGACAATCTCAAAGAACTCATGATGAAAAGTGCTATCTGATGGAGTCAGAATACAGACTGAAGCATTATATTTTTCACTTTCTTTCAGGGTGAGTGGGGTTTGCATTTTCTTCCACAAAATGACTAACATGGTATTATGTTTTGCATTAGTGAACATGCATAACCTGTGTCAGATTGCTTCCCATCTCAAGGAGGGGGGAAGGGGGAAAATTTGAATCTCAGAATCTTAAAAAAACAAATGTTGAAAATTGTTTTTACATGTGAGGGGAAAAAAATAAAATACTATTTTTGAAAAGGGCATCCCACTACCTTCTATTCTGCAATACTCACAAGAGACTGGGGCAGTCCTAAGGACACCAACAGATGAAGAGGGGATTTTGGGTAATAGTTATTTCCTGTTCCCTTTCATTTCTGGGACTGCATGAAACATTTTCTTTGAGTCTCAAGTTGAAACTCAGAATAAATTTTTCATGGAAACCATTGTAAATGGTGATTAGTTCCTATTGTAATGTTAATTCTATAGTTCAGCTACATTATAGCCTAAATGAGCTTTTATGGTGTAATTTGGGAACATTACCACCACTGAGGACATTGTTTCTAGGAAAATTAAATCCAAATTCCGAACACTTAACAGAAAAACAAACTTTTGAAATGTCATCCATTCAACTATTTATAACTTTGAGAATTCTATGTTTGTGTATTGTCTGTCACTCTGTTTTTTTCTCTCTCTCCCTCCTCCCCCCCCACATACACATACACATACATGTTGGGTACATATATGAAGGGGAAAGAGGATGAGAAAGAGATAAATAAATGGAGTGAAGATATTCAGTCTGGATGTGAGGACAGATCTATAGAAGTTTTTAGCCATAGGAACAAGTTTCCAATATAGTTATGGAATCTCCTTCCATAGCAATCTTTAAAAATAGCACAGTCATCTAAATTGTCTGGTTTTATGCAAGGACCTGCCTAGAGGCAAAGGGAATAGACAAGATGACTGGCTATATTTCTTTCAACCTTATGATTCTACTATTGCATTTTCAAAATAATAGAATCACGTAATGATATCCTCCTTTTCTTTATGCTTCTCCATGGCTGTCTGTCTTTATAGGAGAGACCCTGATGTTTCTATAAAGTATAACTTGTGTGCCTAATTATCCTTTATACTTGAAAATGATGCAAACATTTCTTGTAATGTTTGGATAATCCCAGACTTTTGGCTGACCCAGCACACAGTGACCAAAATGAAACCCAGCCTAAGATGAATGTTTATAACACATCCTTTCCTAGCAGCTTTAGATAGGTTGATGCAATTCAGATTTTCTTGCTGCTGTCCCATAGAATGGTTATGTGGGTAATCTCCTTGAAAAAAAATGCATTTTACACATTGAAAAAGTAGTGAGGGAAAGCAATACTTCAACAGCGTTATTGGACAAATATCATCCTGCTGCTCTTAGCAGCATCCCCTGTTTCTGGACAATGGCCAATCCTTTTTCATTTCACTGTAAATCTGTGCTAGAAGTCCCAAACCCCTCTGGCTGTTCGTTTCAAAGAAATCTAAATTGTATGTGGAGGAATTTCATTGAGGAATTCACTACAGAGAAGTAACTTTAAGAGTCCAAATCTCTTTTGACTTTGATCAAGTTGTCTCCTGAAAGGTATAGATAGCCAGGTTAGCAAATTAGGTGGCTAGTATTTAAATTATCTTCTCACATCAATAGCATATGCTTTAAAATAAGCTAAACAATAATTAAATATAAGCATCAGATTTGAGAAAAACCAACTACAATTATTATACTTCAATATTGAGATCTCTAGCACAATGGTAGCTAGTGATTAAGACATTATTCTGGAGATATGTTTTATCTCAGCAGGAGTGAAACACAGATGAACATACTGGAGGTTTGTTGCTTTGGGCACATGGTGAAAGGTAATAGCTCACATGCATGAGCATGTTTTCAGTGTCCCTAACTATCATCATAGCAATCAATCTTTACCATCGCGGTCTTCTATGGGGTAGAGCACCAGATGGATGCACTTATGTTAACCAAATAATTAAGATGAAATAATCCAACTCAATTAATGCTGGTTCAGTATTGAAAGAAATCTATAGATTCATAGTAGACTTCCAAGAAAAAAATATGTATTTTCCCATTCACCAAAAAGAAAATGTTTCCCAACATTTAATACTTGTGATTTCCCTGGTCCAAGTGCACTTAGTGAAACCATTTACTTTCATTGCTTTACTTCCAACCTCCTTTCCCTATTAAGTCAAGTCAAAAAAAATTTAGGCTTTATCTGGAGAGAGAGAATGCAGTTTCTCATGGGTTGGGAGATATTTATATCTTTACTCAGAGTTCGAAAGCATGGAAGAAATTTTAAATTGAATTTGAAATTATACCAGTAGTAACTATGGTAAGGAGCAAAGCATTAGGGTGTTGCATTTAGGTTATTCATTTTGCCCAGTAATGAGCTGCAACTCCCCAGGGATATTTTTGCTCTCTTTTATCATTGTAGACAGAATCATAGAACTTAAAGGGACCTCCAGAGACCTTTCAGTTCTTCCCCTGCCTCCAGTCTAGACTATGCCTTATCTCTCCTAGACAGGTGGTAGTAGACTCAACTATTTGGAAAAGCTATAGAAAAGGTTTTGATTCATTTGAGTATCTTACCACACTTTTAACTCGGTAATTCTTCCACCATTTTACCTCAGTCTTTTATTCTGAATTTATCTAAGTTCACATAAAATGTCACCAGTGTTCCCTTAGGATTGAGAAGTTTACTCTAGGTCAATCCTGGAGAATATTAGTCCTGGAAGGAAACTTTGAAATCATCAAGTACAATGCTCTCATTTGACAGATGAGGAAACTAAGATCCTGAAAGAAGAAATGACTTGTTCATACTCACACAAACTAGTAAATGGTAGAATATGACACTTAAATTCAAATTTCAAGTCCAATTCTCTGTCTAATAAGCCTTGTTCCTTTTCCTTTTAATAAGACTGTCCTGCTGCAAAATTTCTCTAATGGATCCCCAACCACTGTGGATCAATCTTGACAGAGTAAACTTCTGACTCCTACAGGGAACACCAAGAGCATTTTATATGAGTTTAAGAAAACATAGGAAGAAAGATAAAAATTGAATGGTACAAGAATTTCAACATTAAAAGGGTGGTCCTTATCCCTGAGAGGGAGAAACAGAGGTAAAAGAGGAAGTATTTCTCTGCATTTACCTGGAAGAATATTTTTTTTAGACTGTAATTTTATAATATTCCTTTTCTTTCTCTGTCTTTATAGACCACTCAGGGCATTAATGTATAACAAATCACTCAAAGAACCATTATTTGGGGGATCTACAGGTTAATATAAGCTAACTTGACCCACCAAACATGATCATCTTAGTCTCATGTATTTATGACTTATGTCACTAAATGATAACACATCAGTTTCATCAGGTATTACAGCCATCTTTCCAATAATACCTCTTTGGTACCATCCCTTGGAAAATGTCATTCAGCAGGCATGTTCATATGATCAAAGTCCATCAACATAGTGAAGTTTTCAATCTTTGCATGGAAACTGAAAAAACTCGTGACTTAGAAATTCTGGAAAAATTACTTGCCGGAACTAAACCAATCTTACTTCACTCTTCCTTGTTCCCTGATACTATAAGTGTTGCAAATAGTAATTGCTTGCTTTGGAAACGCTAATTGCTGTACTGTTAAATTATTTGTATGATTATTTGCATAAATATACATATATTATTTTGCTGTTTATCATTCTCAGGCATATCTCTATGCATTTAGACAATAACATCACCTTTCTACGTTTAGCCTTGTCATTACTACCTGCCTCAGTTACCATAAAGAAAATGTTTTATAAACTATGATGTGCTATGTCAATAAGAATTGTTATATTTTTCTGATCACTCTCTCCTGCATTTGGCACTGCAGAATTGGCATAATGAGCTGGTTACTGCATGAAGTCATGTAATAACAGACCTTACTTGCTGGCCTTCTTGTGATCAGTCAGTACAGTGAAAAGAATCTTGACTATAGTCAGAATACCTGGGAACAAATCCAGCCAATAATGTTATATATGACACTGCTTAGTCTTACTCTCTCTGGATTTCATTTTCTTATTCACTAAAATAAGGCTGTAAAACTTGATGGCCTCTAGGTTCTCTTTGAGCTTTCTATCTATAATAGTATCACCATGCATCTCCTCCAAGTTGGGGTGGGGAGAAAGTGCTCTTTAGCACATTTTTAAATGATATTTAATTGCTAGTGTGAACAACTGGCAGTCTTTTCCAAAGAATATGCTTGATGGCAAAAATTTTCTGACATATAAATTTGCAGAAGATTGCTTTTCAAATGCATGAAAATCCTATTTTTACATAATACCATCCTAATGGAAAACTAACCAGTAATAAAAATTTACAGGGGGCTCCAAATGGCAGAATAAATTGTGGTCTATGAAAATGGTGGAATACTTTAAGAAATGATAAACATGAGAAATTCAGAGAATCCTGGAAAGACATGCATGAACTGATATGTTATAGAGAATGCAAAACCTTGAGAATTTTATATAATAATGCTAAAATAGTGTGAATTAAAAGAACACTAAAGAGTTGCATAAATAGATTAATCACAAAAGACAGTCTTGGTTCCAGAATGATGAAACACATTTCCTTCATGGTGACATTCAGGCTTAGAAGTAAATGAACTATAGTCATCATACTATCAGATGGCAGTTTCGTCTGCTTAAACATTTTTCTTTGTTATAAGAGAAGGGTAGATGAAGTAAGGTGAACCATCATGAAAAAGGCATAAAAATAATATTTTAAGTGATACTTACAAGTTTGGGGTTTGGGGGGGGGATTAGGACTGAAAAGAATAGTTTGAGGTTATCTATTCCAGTCCCTTCATTTTACAACTAAACAAAATCCTTTGACAAAATTTAGGAAAGGAAATGACTTGCCCAAGTTCACAGAACTAAATAATAACAGAGCTAAGACTCAAAACCAGGTTTTTTGACCCATAGTCCTTTGTCCATTAAGCAATATTGTACTGAGATATACTTACTAATTTGTTCATAAAGAGGAGACATAAGAAGCATGGACATGGTCACTCAGAATTATTGAAAGAGAATATTTTTTTTCAACATAAGGGGGAAATTATCTCTTTCCATTTTTCCAGGATAATCACATTTCTTAAATGACTTTCATCCCAACCCTTTCCATCAAAACTGAGGTTTGGGTTGCATTTCGGTTTTCAAGCCTTTTAATTATTCCTGTGTACAACAAAGGAATATTCCCTAAATGCAAAAAAAAAGAAAAAGAGTAGAAAAAAATTCTATTTATCATAAATATGTAGCAGTTATGAGAAACTGGACTTTCCTTTCCAATTATTTTTGGTTATCTATTTTCTGTTTTTTCTACTTTTTTCTGTAAGTAGCAGGCATTGTGAGAATAGATTGATGTTGAGTCATTTATTCTTCCTTGGAAAGAGTGGCTGGAACAGCAGGTTTTTACTTGCTTATAAAAGTGGATCACATATTTGGAAAAGCATAACTCTTCCCAATGTAAGTGTCACGGGGCCCTCCGTAAAGTACAAATGCTGTTTAAATTGATTTTCTAACCAGTTTTATTACTGCCACCCCTGAGTGCTACAATGAGGGAAAGGGGGTGGTGATTATTTTTACAGGGCAGAAAGCATTTGGGTCCAGTGGGAACCACTATATGCAAATGAGAATTTCATTAGTGTCAGTGATTGCTGCACTGCCACATTTAAATAAGCTCCAATAAGTTTATCAGTGGAAGAACCTGGGTTGTTTGTAACCACAAATAGACTTTATGAGCATTTGAACAGTCTCAAAGAGTTAAAAGTTTGAGGGCTTGACTAATAGAACAGACTATCAAATGCTACACCTTTTTTTTAATATATTTATGCAGCAAGGTCAAACAACTAGTGGGGAGAGAGGGGGTGGCAGCAGCGGGCAGCAGTGAGGGGGATCTCATCTTCAATTTGCTCTGCCCTTAGGTAATAACACATGGAGAACTCATTTAGCCTGATTGATCTTCCCGGGCATAAGAGACCTCTCTGGCTTAAGTCCCATATGAAAACTATCTTTTCTTTCCCTTTCTCATCGAATGCTAACATTTCCCTTAGCACATCCTTCTTCAGTTCAGAGCACAAGCAGGTGAAAGTGTAACCCACAAATATTTTCACTTAACTTTTGCTTCCCTTCCTAAACCTCTTTACTAATGGGCTTTTCAATGGGGAATGATTTGCTCAAATCTGTTTATTTCCTAACCAGAGCATTTGTTCCTCCTTCAAACTGAGAGTGTTTACTCTTTGCAGATCACATTGATGCACCCAAGAGTTGTGACAAATTGTGTTAATTGGTCTGAGTTTTTTTTACATATATTTAGAGCCATAGAGTCCACGTGGCTGGATGGTTCTAAGCATACCCAAAATGAGACTTCAGGCAAGCATTTGAGCACAGAAGGAAAAGAGAAACCAAAATAAGAAGACATCATTTTGCTTGAGTTTGCAGAATTCTCAAATGGATATATTAAACATATTTTGGTGTAGAAATAATAATAATAGCTAGTATGTATATGTATATTGAGGTTTGCAAAGTGCTTTGAGATAAGTCTTATATACCTCCCACTATAATATGAATAGTTTGGGGGGGGCAGCTAGGTTGGTCCAGTTGAATAGAGCACTGGCTCTGGAATCAGGAGAACATGAGTCCAAACCCAGCCTCAGACACTTAACACAAAACTTGGGCAAGTCACTTAACCCCAGTTGCCCTACCTTACCCCCTCCATAAAAGCAAATAAATAAATAAATAAAATTTATACAATATCAAGTTATAAAAAAGATATAGAGAGATAGATAGATAGATAGATAGATAGATAGATAGATAGATAGATAGATAGGTAGATAGGTGCTATTATTATTCCTATTTTACAGATGAGGAAAATACAGCTAAAAGAGGTGAAGTGACTTGTCATGGGTAACTATACTAAATACTTGGAACAGGACTACTGAAGTCTGAGTCAGGAGTTACATTTAGGGTCCCCTGACTCCAATTCTGACACTCTATTTACTATGCCAAATAGAAGCCATATTGGAAGGGGACACATTGGTCTTCTTGGTTATATTCATTAGTGAATCATTGGGATGGGGCGGGGGACACCAAACAGAATTGTATTATGTATTTAGTGTAGGTGCCTTGTCATGAACTTTACAGAAGCTGTTTGCCCTGTCTTAGCAAATGAACAGAAAATCCAACCTCCCTGTCTAAGCCTTGGGTTTGGGGGGATTTGTAAGTTAAGTCTTGTTAAAGACTTGAGAGAATATGGATTCGTGGGCATTGTTAAAATAGATCAGTGGCTTCAAACAGAATTCTAACAATGATTTTTAAAAAGTTATCATTGTTATATGGTTTGCTACGGACCTTTAAATTATAAAGTGCCACTATAGTTTCCCAAAATAGTCAAGTGACTTTATTCTAGGGAAATTTCAATGTGAAGCCTCAAAGTATTTCAGTAACATAGTTTCAGAAACATTGTTTCTTTTTGATAAGTGGGAAAACTGAATGCGTAGGTTAAAAGAGATGTCCAAGGTAACAGTGAAAATGGAATACAAAGACAATAGAATACAAAGTCAATGTTAAATCTAAATCACAAGTTATAAATCAGTGATTCACTCCATCCAAGAAAAAGTTATAGTTCTGCAAGAATAAGTGGTTTGGTCACTATCTCCAGGTGCTCTCTGACTTGGAAGTAATACTTGAGAATAAAGTGGCATCTTATTTGAATCAAAATCATGACCTCAGTTGTATAAGTCTTTGAAACAGGGAGATGGAATGCTAAAGTAGGGGAGGGGAACAGGGAAAACAGCACCAAAAATCAAGGCATCCTGATTCTAATATTGACTCTGCTGCGAATTAGACAGCATGCCTGAACTATTGCAATAGCCTCCTAATTGATCCTTTTGCCTCCCATCTCTTCCTTTTCTAATCCATCCTCTGAAGTGCTGGCAAATATCCCTAAAGCACAGGTGTGACTGCATCATTCCCCTGCTCAATAAACTTCATTGACTCCCTGTGACTTCAAGGAACAAATACAAATTGCCTCTATTTGAATTTTTAAGCCCTTCACATAATGATTCTATCTGGCATGTCCAGGCATATTTTACATTCCTTCCCCTCATTCATCCTATAATTTAGCCAAACTGACTATATTGCTGTTCCACATATGACCTATCACATCCCTCTCTGTTCCCTTACCTTGTCCATAATGCTCTCACTCTTCAAATAGGCCTTTCCTGACTCGCTACATCTGATAAGTTAGCCCCCAAATTAGTTTGTATTTGTTCTATAAATATCTATGTTTATGATGTCTCCCTCTATAGACTATATGCTCCTTGAGAGTTGGAACTGTTTCATTTATATCTTCATACTCCTAGCACTCAGCACAGTGCCTGATACATAAGTAAGCACTCAATAAATACTTATTGATTGGTTGCTTGATGTTGGACAGATCATTTCCCCTTTCTGGGACTCAGTTTCCTCCTTCTTGTGAATGAGTTAAATTTGTTGTTCAGTCATTTTTCAGTTGTGTCTAACTTTTCATGATCCCTTTTGGGGGTTTTCCTGGCAAAGATACTGGAATGGTTTACCATTTCCTTCTCCAGCTCATTTTACAGATGAACAAGTGAAGCAAGCAGGGTTAAGTGACTTGCCCAGGGTTACACAGCTAGTAAGGGTTTGAAGCCAGATTTGAACTCATGCAGATGAGTCTTCTTGACTCTAGTCCAGCACTCTACCCATTTTACCAGCTAGATGATCTTTAAGATTCTTTCCAGTTCTAAAACCTGTAGACTAAGATCTTTATCATTTTGGCCTATATTTGGAAAAATGACAATGGAATAAAGACAATAGATTCAAGAAACTTTTATTAAAGAACTACTCTACACAAGGAGTTATGCTACATAAAAATGAAGATAATTAAGGTACAGTCCTTGCCATCAATAGAAAGTAATCTATGTGTGGAAGGGGGCTGTTTCACTCTTGTATGGATGCGGCCAGCATATCCATACACATGTAGCAGCAAGCATACCAGAAGGGCTGCTATCACAGGTTCTTAAATCTGCTTTTCTAAAGGAAAACAACTCAAAAAGGTAACAATCTTACTTTAATCAAACATATCTCAGTTGCCTAGTTCAGAGGGAAAAAGCCAGTACCTTGAATTTCAAAGAATACAAACAGAAGTTACAAGCAGACAAAAAAAAATGCAGACAGAGAAATAGATCAGCAGACAGGGCTTCCAGCTGTCTGACCATTACATCCATACCTAGTTAGTTACCAGAGAGGAAAGCATCAACATTTGGCTTTGCAAAGCCATGGAGGCTTTATGGCTGCCCAGAGTCTCATCTGGCCAAATCACACAACTCTTCCCAAAGTGAGCCCAAAACAAAAACTCATATCAGGGTATATATAGCCTTCTCCTTGGTCAGAGAATGTCACATCCCTCTTGACCCACTGTCCAATCACAAAGTAACAAGGTGCAGGTATTCCTGAAAAACAAGCCTCTCTCCACAGGCTCTATGTGACCACATTCAGCCTATTAGAGGGCAGAGTATACTTGCAAATCAGCAAAGGTTCTCAGATTCACTTAAGTATATTAAAGGGCCAAGGGGCAGGGAAGATCTTCAAATTTCCATTACCGTTACAACACTTAATGAATGTTTATTTATTAAAAGCACTGATATTTTGCATTGAATATATGAAACCAGTTTTACACATTGTATAGACAAACTAAAAGTAATATAGATAGGGTTTATATTGGTAAATGTTTAACAATCAGTTCTCTGGACAAAAATATATGCATGACACACTTTTAAGTTTAATCTGCATTATTAACATGTTCTCTACTACTTTCTTAAAACTAGACAATCAGGTGTAAATGTAAGGTGTAAATGTTCACACTGAACAGTTTGTCTTCCATGAGCTGGCCCCAGAATGCCTTTGAATACAAGTGTCTATATATTGCAATCTGTACATGTATATGTTGTTTTTGTTCAGTCATTTTTAGATTCGTCTGATTTTTCATGACCCCATTTGGAGTTTTCTTGACAAAGATGCTGTAGTGGTTTGCTTTTTCCTTTTCCAGCTCATTTTACAGATGAATAAACTAAGGCAAACAGGATTAAGGGACTTGCCTGTGGTCACACAGCTAATTAAGTGCCTGAAGTCACATTAGAACTCAGGAAGACAAGTTTTCCTGACTCCAGAGCTGGCACTCTATTCACTGTGTCACCTAGCTACCCACATAATTATGAGTCATGAACATAGTCTGCAAAATGATGGATAAGGCTTTCCCTAAGTCACACTGCAGAGAGGATACTAGGGTTGAGGTCTGGAAGAAATGGATTAAATTTCCACCTTTGACATTTCTCATCTGTATGACCATAGGAAGTCATTTACCTTGGTTCAACTTGATTTTGTAATCTACCAAATAAAGATGGCGTCTTAACACATACCTCATAAGATTGTTGTGAGGCTCAGATGTGCTTTGGAAATCTGAAAGCACTATACAGTATAAACTACCATTCTTATTACTAGAGAACCAAAGACTAGGAAAAATCACATTGTGTGATACCTCTCACCTGTAACAGTTGAAATCAGGCTAAAATTACTGTCATGGGCAGATTTGAATGGAGAAACAAGTCTCAAAGTAGAAAATAGGAAATCTTATCTGTTTTGCTTCATTGTTTTGGGTCATGGAGATCTGTATTGCTTGGCATGAGCTTCAGATATTTTTAACACTGATTGATCTAGCTATCTCTTATTCTCCCAGCAAGTCAACATCCTAAGTCAATCTTGGTCCAGCAATCAGTCACTGGAGCATTCAGAGAGGTGTACAAAGAAACAGCATCTGAGGACTCTCCTAATTCCCAAGGCTCTGTTAATGGAAGAAAAGGTTGGACAAAAATGTAATTTTCATTAGTGATGTTCCAAAGAACTACTAGCAAGTTCCCAGAAATGACCTACCTTTCATCGGAACAGCCATTCATTTGGGAATGTGATGGCATCCAGAAATATTGGCATACAGTTTCTTAACTGAGATCTCTAGCTTTGCAGCCAGAAATTAATTACAGAATCCGCCAATTCTTTGCAGTGAATCTATGGGACATTTATCATTCTCATTAAGCCAACTGGCCAGAAGGACTGCAACCTGCACAATCATAAAAGGATAGCTTTCTTGCCAAGTACCTGAGTATTATAAAGAAAACAAACTCATCTTTAATAGAATCCCGGAACAGCTAGGTTAATGCTACTACTTTTATTAATAAGACATTCAATGTTTCTAACCTGTCCAATTCATTTTATGTAAATGTTGACGATTCCAAGGTCATTAAAAAGAAAGAAATGTCCATGTCTATCTTATTTTTTAAGTACTATCCTATTATGAAAAATATTTATATAATTTTTACATAGCTATTGAAATGCTCAACGTAATTACAAGTACAAAACATAGTCTTCATACTGGGCACTGACATCACAATCTGAATTTTTCTGTTCAGTGCTGCAACTTACATAGACGATATATTATTTGTTTCCAACCAGAAACACATTTAATGCATCTTGTATAGACGACTTATTGCTTGTATCCAACCAAAAGCACATTTAATGTAGTGTGCACCTAGTTCAGACTTATTCTCTGGAGTTCTGCTACTGTTAGATTTGCATTACTGACTAAAACATCTAAAACTGCAGAGTAGGGGAAAAAGCCAATGAAATTCCAGAAGTGCCTAACATGGCTGACTGGAGATCTAACAGTGGTGAACATCATCCTTTTCTGAGCCCAGCTTGGGGAATTTTTTTTTCATCGAAAGGAAGAGTGAAGTTTATCAGGGGTCATCTGGCAGGACAGATTTTTATTAGAATTTTGAGAAGCCTCTGAAATATTCTACGTTCACCTTTGGAGCCTTGTTGAACAGGGCATTGCCGATCGCATGGCTAATATTCAAACTGAAATTGGAAGACATAGATATGAGAAATCAACTTGACATCAAAGGTTGCCCTTCTCCCACACGTGCTTCTCATGCCCGAATTCCAACTCACCAGGAACATTTATTTTTTATGTTCACTTTATGGAAAAAAAGAGAAAATGAGTCCTTCTTTCTCCATTCCTAGCCTTCCTTTCCCATCCATTAAGCAAATCCATCTGGAAATTTTCTGCTACCTATTTGCACAAATAGGTAGTAGAAACAGAGGACAACTAGATTTATGTCAGAGTCCATTCTAAAGCAAATGGTAACAGCTTTTGCAGTCAGGAGTACAAAGAATTAAGAGCTCTCTTTATCATTTATGACATCGTGATGCAGCTACTCCCTTCTTATTGTAAACTAAACGTCCTTTATGAACAAATTATGTTGGTAACTTTGTTTTTGCACATATATTTGTGAGTATTTTGTAGAATTTATTCCTAGTCATGCGGTAGGGGGGGGAACAAAGGAGTGTCAAAATATAATGATGCCCTAAAGGAACACACAGAAAAGGATGCAAGGCAGAGCTATGGAGATGACAACAATCACTTTGTTTTTAAATTCTCCTTTTTTCCCCTAATAGATGAAAGAAATTGATTGAAATGTTGTACATTGTATGGGTAGTACTTATAGTTGGTAAAATCCAGCACCGAATGGTGTGGTTTACAAACAAGGTACAAAACTTGCCTTTTTCCCACAATGGGCATCATTAGTGTCTCACTAATAGGCATTCATTCAGCCTGGTCTCTATGACAACTATAAAAACAAACAAACAAAAAACAGGTTTTTATTGTAGAGAGGCAGAAAAACAGATGTGAAGATTTTTTTTTTTTTAGGATTAGTCAGTTTCTGTACTTCCATTAAGTTTCACTGGGGGCTTCATACCTTCTTCAGATATTCTTAAATTGATTTAAATAGTGTACTACTGAGGTGGCTTTTCCGTGGAGACTTGGTAAAAAGTTAGAGGGTATGTCAAAGACAGAAATAATTAACGTGGAAGAAGCTGTGGGAAGCTAGACATATTTACTACATTGCTGGAACTGTGAATCGACCCAACTATTCTGGAAAATATTTGAAGCTGAGCCAAGAAAAAAAAGTCACAAAATTGTTATAGTCCCTAAGCAAGTAATTTCATTACTGGGTATATATCCCAAAGAGGCAAAAGGTAGAAATAAATATCCCCCATATACCAGATATTTTTAGTATCATTTTTTTTCACTTAAAACAAATTATAAACAACATGTCTGCCTTTAAGATTGACTGCATCAATATGCATATGACTGTAATAGAATATAACTGCACTATTAAAAAATAACAAGATTATCAGGAATTTCAAGAAACATGGGGAGACTCTTATGAGCAATTGTAATGCAAAGATCTAACTAGGAAATCAATATTTACAGTGACAATAAGGTAAACAAAAATATCTCTGGCTCATTGAATTGACCAATCCTGGTCCCATAAAAAGGGATGATGAGACAAATTTACGTCTTCAGTAAGAGATGGGGTTGGACAAGGGTCACCAAGTATTGCACAGGCCATACCTACCTGCTTCATGCCAATTTTGTGTGCTAGTTCAACACTTGGGCATTTTGGAAATGGTGATAACTCCTTAGTTGCTTCTAGACAACATCACATGACTGAGCACTGATGGGGCACTGTAAAGAGTGCTGGCTTTGGAGTCAAAGATGCCTGAGTTTGAATCCTTCCTCAGATACTTAATAGTTATGAGACCTTGGACAAGTTGTTTAACTTCTCTCAGCCTCAGTTTTCTCATCTGTAAAATGAGGAACTGAACTTACAGCCTCTATGATCATCACGTCTAGCTCTAAATTGATGATCCTATTGTGCTATGCGCAGCTAGGTGGCATAGTAAACAGAGTACCAGGCCTAGAGTCAGGAAGTTTCAAGTGTAAATGAGGTGTTAGACACTAGAAGCAAGACACTTAACCCTTTTGCCTCAGTTTCCTCATCTTTAAAATTAACTAGAAAAGGAAATGACAAGCCACTCCATTAGCTTTGCCAAGAGAACCCCAAAAAGGTTCATGAAGAGTTAGACATGACCAAAATAACTAAACAACAAAAATTATACTATTACTTTGAAATGAAGAATCCCTTTATTAGCAACTGAGCAGAAAGAACTGATGACTCATTAGAACTTTATAAAGTAAGTGTCTCTGATACTGAAATCTTTTCCTTCAACTGTCTTTTGGGAGCAACTATCTCTTTTACGTTATATTTCACATGAAGATATGGAAAGGATAGGGTTCTTACCCCAACTTCAGACATCATGGATGACTGAGTGGAGAAAGATAGAGGTAAAAGTCCCAGCCCCATGGGCCCAGAAGCAATTATAATTTTTAGGCAAGTATGGAATACAATTCAATAAACATGAAGGGTCTAGAGCAGTGGTTCTCAACCTTCCTGATGTCGCCACCCATATGTGGGCATATCTGCATGTGGGCAGACCCTCCTGGAGACAGAGGAGCAGTGTCTCAGTTCCTAAGACCAGCGAAAATGTGTGTTTTCTGATGGTCTTAGATGACCCCCCCAAAGGTGTCTCGACCCACAGGTTGAGAACCACTGGGCTAGGATGTGGTAAGGCTAAGTGTTAGTGATACAAAGCAAAACAAAAATAGTCCTTCCTCTCACGAAGTTAATATTCCACTGGAATGCTACAGGTGTTGTTAGTGTTAAATCATGATTTGTTTTGCTTAATAATTTTTCTTTGTGATAAGGGAGGATTTAATATATTTGGTTGGGGGCTAGGGGAATATAACAGGAAGATTAAGCGATAACTGTCAGAGTCAGTTTTTATTTATGAAACCTGGCCATCATGCTGTAAGAATATGGCTAAAAAAAAGAATATACATCCAGTTAAGATGAGGGAATTACTGTAAATACACCTTCCTTTGTCATTTTACATGACAATCCATCATTCAATCAAACAATTACTATTTATTAACTGCTCAGTGCTAGGAATTTGAAAACAAAAGAAACAGTCCACACCCTCAAGGAGTTTATATTCTTTTGGAAAAGATTATATTTTCATATATTAGCATACACAGAAGAAATATAAACAATTATAAGACAGTTTTGAGAGATAGAACAAAAGGAATTGAGGAGGGACAGGAAAGGCCTCATTAGAAGGGCATGTCTAAATGAGCAGAGGAGGATTCTATGCATCAGGAATGAGGAGGGAGAGAGGGCATTCAAGGCATGAAAGTCAGGAAATGGAGAGAAGCGTTTCTTCTCCAGGGCAAAGGAAAAAACAAAGATGAGATGTTCTTTTATCATACACATATCTAGAAGCAAAATGCTCTCCTTTTATATAGAATTTAAAAATTATAATTTTTTTTTAAAACCATCACAGCAGGCTACAGGGTATGAACCAGAACCCTGAACTACAAAGAGATCTTATTACTATTGTTTTAATTGTCTACATGCTAAAAGAGGCAAGTGGGGGTGGGGAAAGAGTACTTCTTTCCATTTTTGCAGTCAGGATTTGGATTTACAGTGTGGCTTGTGCTAGCTCAAGACTGCAAGCTCAATTATAAAGTCTGCTTTCAGCATCAACAAATCTTCTCTGGGTCCTGCTGTTTCCCTTAATGGTAAGGACAAGTGGTTTCCATCTGTAAGGAAGCATGTTTTGCATAAGAACTGCCACAAAGCAAAAGACAAAGCAGAAATGGACGAAAATTCAATACTTTACTCTGCTCAGGTTTTTTATTTCTTGTTATTTTGTATACTGCTCTGCAAGGATCAGATGGTTATAACTGATCTAGAGAGAAATCTTTGTTGTGAAATCAAGAAGATGATTTCTTTGATCTGTCATATTCATATATCTGAAAGAAAAATGCCATGACTTTAATATAAACAGGATGTCAGCCTATGGGGCATGAACTTAGCTAGCTCTGTATAATATCTACCTGAAAAAAAAACAGTGTTTTTATGAGCTACTGATTTTCAGATAACCTTGGATACCCTCTTTGTAACTACATTTAGCCTGATATTAACAAACCATTAACCCTGACTTGAGTTATACAGGACAGGCAAGCAGAGATTAGATGTGATGTGCACCACTGAAGAAAATACCTCCATTGATGAGATCACAGATCTATTGGAGGATTTTGAGTATTAACATTCCATGTGTGATGTGTATATGTGACATAAATATATATGTATATATGTATACATACACACATATGCATAAGTACACAATATACATATATAGGCATATGGCATATGTATGTACGTGTTTCCATTTTCCATCAAATTAAAATGGAAAAAGAAGAAAAAATATCAGAGTTCTACAGAGGGGTTCTGATGTTAATTGCTATTTCTACTGGCCCAGAGGTAGAACAACATTCAGTTTCTCTAGTGTGGATTTAATCTTTCTTATACTGGGCTGTGTAACAAAAAAAATGGCAATAACTTACTGCCACCTACAGATGGAAGATGTGCCTCTGAAAACATTCGTGCAGTAACTAGAAAGATGGAGCAGAGGTTCACACTGAAGACCCCCTGGCCAAGGAAGATTAGATCTTACAGCTGAACTGAAGGCATCCCCACCTTCTAACCCATAATTAGATGATTGTGCTGACATTTTATGAGATTTAAATAAAAATAGGGCTTACAGAAAAAAAAACCCTCCAATCTCACATTCAAGCCACTTTCTTTTTATAAGAGTATCTTTCTACTGCCAGTGAGTTGGTAGAGCTACTGCACTTTAAATTCCCAGGTAAAGGAGAAAACAAAACAAAGAAAACCAAAATAGCTTTTGATAATCCTTATGTCAGTTAATGTTAGGAATTAATGTGTCATCACCAAAAAGTGGTACAGGGGCATATATTTCTTCAGGAAGCATTTATTAAGTGCCTGATCTATGTGAGACATCTTGCTAGGTACTAGCAAGGAATGGGGAACCTGCAGCCTCAAGGCCACATGTGGCCTTCTTGGGGTTTTTGGGTGTGGCCTTTTGATTGAGTCCAAGTTTTACAGAACAAATCCTTTTATTAAGTGGATTTGTTCTATGAGGTTTGGTTTCAGTCAAAGGGCCACACTTGAAGACCTAGAGGATTGCAGGTTCCCCACCCCTGAAACCAGGACCAAAATAAATGAATAAATGAAAACAGCACCTGTCTTCAAGGGGCTTACATTCTTTTTGTTTGGTTGGTTGGGTTTTTTGAGGGGGGAAGGCAAGGCATAGGAAAATGTAATTTTTTTTCTTGGCAGTCCACTATGGCTCTATAGATTCCTCAGATCCTTCTGACTTCAGGGCCAGTGTTCTATTCACTGAGCCACCTAGCTGCCCCCTAGCTTCAAGGGGCTTACATTCTAGAAAGGGGAAACAAATATTGACACAGAAAAAAAAATGTGTCACATACAAAAAAGCCTTGGAGTGGGTGATTAGCTCACTGATAACTGAAAAAATAAGGAAGTCTTCTCGTAGGAAAATGATACTTGAAGGAAACTTGTGGTTAGAAGAGGCAAAATGAGCTAGGAGACCATTCCAGACATGGTAGAGAGTTTGTGGAAAGGAATGGTAGCCAAGAAATAAAATATGTGTGGGGTACAGTCAATAGGCTAATTTGATTCTAAAGAATAGAGGAAGGAAGGAGACTGATGTGTAATCATCTTGGACAGATAAAATGAAACTTAATTGTGAAAACCTTTGAAGGGCAAATAAAAGAGTGTATTTTTCCCCATAGGCTGCAGGAAACCCCTGAAGTTTTTTAAGCAGAGAAGTAACACGGCCAGACCTGTGCTTTAGGAACTGATTGTCAAAGAGTCATACTTGATCCAGAGGCTATTGAAATCTTCTGAGAAGACATAATGAGAGCTTGAAGCAGGGTAATGGTTGGGTAATGGGTAATGTAAGGAGACAAAAACAGATGATAGAAATCCCTACCAGAACCACCACAACCATGGGAAAATCGAAATGGTTGTCACTTATTTCTACAAGCTCATTCCATTGTTCAGTTGCTGTTTCTTAAGTCCCCCAAACTAAAATTTACTTTGAAGGGCATATTTGAGGTGAGATTTAGCCCTTCCCAATCCCTTGTCTATATATCCCACATATTCACTATTAACTTCCCATTTGTTGTTCTTTTCTACATTGTATGCTGGCTAGTATTTTTCATTCCATTTAGTTTTTTTTGTTTGTTTGTTTTTTTGTGCTTTATTATTCTTTATTTCTCTTGGCACTACTCTGGACACCTCTTGGTCTATATAGACTTCCTCAAAGAACCCTGTAGTACAATTGCTACTGTAGTACCTCTTTTTTTTTTTTAAATTTTAATTTATTTTCTTGGTTACATCATTCATTTCCACAA
>CM053593.1:227709277-227801966 GCA_028646575.1 Pseudocheirus occidentalis | reverse complement strand
GTAACTTGTGCTTGTAACTTGTGTTTGTATTCTCTGGAGTTCAGGGTGCTAACTTTTCCCCTGAACTAGGTACATGAGATATGTTTGACTGATTAAAGAAAGATTGTTAACCCATTTTGAGTTGCTTTCCTTTAGAAAAGCAGATCTAAGAACCTGCGCTAGCAGCTGCCCTGGGTATGCTAGGGTGTGTGCTGATACTGACTGCAGAGTCAGTGTTCTTTCTTCTATACCATATATTGCTTGTATGACCTTGGGATAATCATTGAACCTCTCAGTGTTCCAGAGAGCACTCTTAGATTTGTAAGATACAAATAAATTTCTAATTTGTGTCACTGAATAGAGTTTCTACTCTGAGAGTTCCCCCACATCAATGAAATCACAGCCCTTGGCCCTAAGATTACACACACACACACACACACACACACACACACATTTTTATATACAAATTTGTTTAATAATTGCTTATTCACTAACTACTGTATATAATTAATGTTTACTTCCTATATTAAGGAGCTCCGGTTCTAAAAATTGAGTGACATATATAAATATATAACGGCAGCTAGGTGGTAGAGTGAATAATAGACTGCCAGGCCTGGAGAAAGGAAGACTCATCTTAATAAGTCCAAATCTGACCTCATGTGTTTACTAGATATATGATCCTAGCCAAGGCTCTTAGCCCTGTTTGCCTCAGTTTCCTCATCTGTAAGATGAGCTGAAGAAGGCAGTGGTAAACCACTTTAGTATCTTTTCCAAGAAAACCCCAAATGGGGCCACAATATGTCTCACATGACTAAAAAATAACTGAACAACGATGATGCAAATAAACTTTCATCAGAATGTGACATCCTTGAAACCAAGGACTTTCATTTTTGTCTTTGCATCCCCAGCACCTAGCACAGAGTTTAGCAGATGGTAGGCACTTAATAAATCTTTGTTAACTGACTGTTATACAGTACACACAAACATATACATAAACATGTAAACACAGTGGCTATTTTACATAAACATGGCTTTAACTTTTGTTCTAATTCCTGCTCAAAATGCTCCTGTTCTTGGTTTTTCTATTGCAAAATATGTCACTAATCCTTGGTTCTCCTTTTTAACTAGATAAACCTTTGTCCCTAGTACTGTTACATTTTAAGGTAGTGATTTCCATTCTAGAACACAAAATTTGAGGACTGGATATTCTGAGTTGCATCTTGGTTGCCCAAGATAACTTTGAAAGCTATTGATCGGCCTTACTGAGCTGAAGAGCAAGCAACTAGGGAGATCTTTGTCAAATAACACAAGCTAGGGTAGAGACTATGTCTCTTTCTGAACTAAATAAAGCTACTTTAGAGGCTGACAATAGCTATATTATTTCTCTAAACCAAAAGTGGTACTCATTCCAAAGCAAACCTATAAATCAGGAATTATATAAACTGGGTGCCACTCATAGAAATGGGCGCAAATCCATGTAATAGTGTTGTTCAGAAGTCTGATCCAATTTGGTTATATTTGTCTTCTTTTGAAATCTTCTGAAAAGAGAGAAGTGTAAAAGTGGGTCTACAAATGGAAAATCTGGTGTGGAATGCTTTCAGGATCCTGAGTAGCTGCCCTGGAACAGAAAGGGTAGCTTAAAAGCTTAAAGACTGTCACTGCCTTGCCATTAATAGTGGATGTCCCTATGGCTGACATGGTAAAGGGAGGTGCTAGGAAAGCAACAAAAAAAAGATAAAAGAAGAAAGAAATAAGAAGAAAACACTTGTCTCACATTTCTTGAGAGACAAAGAAATAGGGATGAATGTTCTCCTCTAGTGCACAACAGTCAAAGATAAGTGCATATGCTGTGGGAGAGAGATTGAGATTGAGAATGTGTCTTTCGGAAGAAGAGGGAGGAAAAAAGGCATATCCATCTTCAGACAATGGCAGCTTTTATAAAAGAATGACAGAGCACAAGTGTTCCATGCAGTCAAGTCTGATTAATAACAAGAGGGGAAGCTTGGGAGCTGTAAACTAATATAAAAGCAGGATTTTCCTCTTTGTCTTTCAGTATCTAAGATGTGAATATGTGTTTAATAATATCTTAGGCCAGTTCTATGATACATTTTATACAGTGTCTTCTGATATGTGACTCAATAGGACTGTATTTACTTCTGGAGTTGAATAAAACTTCCCAAGGGGAAATAAATGATGAGGAAAGAAAGAACCTGGGAACAAATACTCTTTATTATTTAAGAACTGACTATTGGAAAAAATGGCTACCTCAGTCAGAAAAGAAGAAGACCCTCTCAGTACAAAATTGGTCTATTTATGCAGTCCTGATTTAATACAAAAGAATTATTTAATCAATACTGTCTCCCAGAAGAAGAACATCATCGTAAAGTAGAAAAAGTTAGAACCAGAAGTCTTTTCCTTGATTAATTTTTTTGTACTGATTATATGCCAATATCCCTGATTACTGTATAAACTTGTATAGTCTTTATTGCTAACCTTGCTTTTCTTTGCCTTTCTGGAGGAAGTTGATCACTACGACACAATCAATCAACCAATGTGCATTTGTTAAGTGTTTGTCATGTGCCAAGTACTGTGCTAACCATTAGGAATACAAATAAAAAGCAGAAAATGCAATAAAAACAAACATCTTCAGCTCTGTAAAATATACTATAGGGTTTTAAATAACTGCCCATTCCTGGTGTATTCAAATTATAACTTTTTTGTTCTAAAATTAAATTATTCTGTGAAAATCATCACTTTTCCCTCAAAGAAAGATAATGAAAAATGTAGCCCAAAAAAAAAGATGCTTATTTAAATTCTGCTAAGGAAATGAGGTTTATTAGTCATTATTACTTCATTTATTAATTTACTCATTCATTATTATTATTATTTTTAATTTATTAAGCTCCCACTCCATTCTAGTTACTGGTAGAGATGTGAAAATAAATGAGACAATCCTAGTTCCTAAGGAGCTAAAAAGTATACTAGGAAGCATAGTATGTTCTTGCCTGGCCTAAATCATCACCACAAAAAGCACTTCAGAATTATTTTTCCTTATTTCATGGTGGTTGTTTCTTAAGTCATTCTTATATAAGCACTTTTTCACCTTGTGATACTTAATGAACTTCTAAATGATATCTTTGATACCTGTGGTGAAATGATCATCATATTTCTCCAAGATCTCTCTTATGTGCCTAAAGCTTTCAGTTTTTTATTTAAAATGTGTGTAATAGTCAAGTACCCCAAGAAACAAAATCCATGCTTCTCAATAATAACTCCATGGTTTGTTTTGCCCCTATTTGGAAATATCCATGGGACCACCAAATGCCTAGCTCTCCTTTTGTGGCACTATTTGTGGTATTTTTTTTAATTTTATTTTATTTTATTTTTGCCCCTGCAAGCATTAAAGTAGCAAGGTATGAAAAAGAATTGGAATGAAGATTCATATTCTAACCCAGGTGTCAAGGGGCTATTTCTAGCCCACATCCTCATAGGTGCCATTTCCCCCCCCCCCATTTTCAAGAGTTTATTCACACTTTCTCTATAGAACTCACAATAGCAATTAGTTAAACCCCTTTCTTGATTTTTGTTATCACAGGTTTCAAAGCTTGTTTCCTTTTCTCTGGGGTATGTTCGTTCTTTCAAACAACATACTTTGCCTTTAACATAGCTTCTGATATCACGATGAGTGGAAAGAATACTATAATTTATTCAGTGATCTGGGTTAAAATTCTGGCTTCACACATTACTAGCTACATCACCATCGGCAAGTTACTTCATCTCAGTGAGGCTCATCTGCAAATTGGTGATAATAATTCCTGCACTTCGAACCTCACAGGATTATTGTGTGCATGAAATGATATGTTTATAAAGCATTTTGCCAACCTTGATAGCAATGAATAGCAGCTATCATATGCACCAAACATAAATAATTGACACCTTTTTTTTACAAATGATGCTATTGTCCACACATTCACAGCTTCACTATAAAGCAGCTAGAACCCCAGAGAGTACTATATTCATTAACACAGCTTGGAATGTGCCCAGTGGATTGCCAAGTGTTTTCAACTCAACAAATGCTTATTAGTTTCATATGCTGTAAAATGCTATATGAAAGATTTTACTTTAGGGATACAAAGGCAGATCCGATACATCATACTGCCAAATGGTTTACATTCTAATAAATGGGGGAAACATATAGACAATGACTGTACTTAGGTGGGTTTTAAGGACAACTCAGATGCGAGTAAACTTTGTTCATAATGAACTCCTATCAGTCAATTGGAAGAGATGGTACAGTATAGAGGACAAAAACCACTTTGGTAGACTAGAAAGTGGAAATATAGGAGTGGAAATCATCTATGTAGAGGGAATAATTGAAGCCCTAGAAATAGATAAAGGTATTAAGTGAACAAAGCAGCCCTAGGCAAAGGGCTATGAGAGAGAAATAGATGGAGACACAGAGAGAGACACCTCCTACACCTGAAAATGTCAGAAAAGGTTACCTGGGCTAGATCTTGAAAGAATGGAAGGACAAAAACACATGTAAATGTGGGAGATAGCAGGGAAAAATTTACCAGCAGGTGGAAGGACATAAGCAAAGGCATGAGAAGATCATAGGATAGTCAAAGGGGATCATAAATATTCCTGATGGGATTACACATCAGGTTGACCTGAAAGCTTGAAGCTAAGTTGTGGAGAGCACTGAATGCCAGATTTAGGAGTTTACGCTTTTATTCCCTTCAGCCCCCATATTTGCTATTGAAGGCATTTGAGTAGAGAAATGGTAGCATCATAATTATACATTAAAAAATTTATATGGGAAGCAGTATGGAGAATGGGGTAAGGAAAAGGGATAGACTAGAGGAAGGAAGACCAATTAAAAGACAATTACAAATAGTGTAGGAGATGAGAAAAAAGCTTTAATTAAAGTAGCCACAGTGGGATCAGAAATAAAACAATAATAATGATAACTTTTATATAGTGTAGACCGTGTGTCAGATATTATGCTGAAAACTTTTTAGCTCATTTGACCTTCACAACAATCCTGAGAGGTAGTTGCTATTATTATCCCCATTTTACAGATTAAGAAACAGAGACTAACAGAGGTTAAGTGACTTGCCCAAAGTTACATAGCTAGTAAGTGTCCGAGGTCAGATTTTACATCAAGTCTTCCTAGCACTCTATTTCCTGTACTACCTGCCTGCAGTTATAAAAAGAGAGAAAACACAGAAGACAGTGAAAAGGTAGAATTAGTAACTGATTGGAAGTATAAAAAAGGAACAGGAAATATCTAAGATGAGCTCTCTCTTCATGCTAACAACACTGTCACCAATGTGGTAAAAGTCCCCCAAACCTGTTGAAATTACTGAGAGAAGTACAGCAAATCACAGCCTCACAGAGTGCTGCAATATATGCAGGGCAAAGATTTCCTATAAATTCAAAATAAAAGGTAGTATGACCATACGTGCAGTAGCTATGGTGGTCAGACAAAGCAAACTTTCTGAGAAAAAGGCCACATTTACAAAGGTTGTATTCAAGACAAATGTTTTTGAGCCCAAGTTAGGTCTAAGAAGATGGCAATCATACAGAGTAAAAGGCATTATAAACTGGGGAGGGTCACGTGATCTAATTCTAAGCTTTTTTATCCTACTTTATTGTTTTCTTAATAAAAACAATTAAAATATTGAAGCTGTTACTTTTGAGTCAAAGATTAAAAGGATTTAGCACACTTTTCATACCATTCATTAAGTATTTGAAGGACCATTACACAAAGGATGAGCATCTCAAGAGATGGTATATTTCTTTTCAGCAGAAGTCTCAGGGTTGCTAGGTGACAGAATGAATAGAACACTGGCCCTGGAGTCAGGAGGACATGAGTTCAAATGTGGCCTCTGACACTTGACATACTTGCTGTGTGACTTTGAGCAAGTCACTTAGTCCCAATTGCCTTGTCTTCCCCTCCCCCCCAGAAAAAAGAAGTCTTAAAACAGGCTGCATGAGCACTTATTAGGATTTCATAAAGGGGATTCTTGTTAATTTATAGTTTGTGCTTAGATAAACTCTGGGTATCCATCCAAAGATGAAATTCTGCAACTCCTAGATCACAGAAATGACAAGCCTGAGTGACGGGGCACAAGGAGCAAAGATTGGGAACAAAAAGAGAAGTTAAAGGAGAGAGTAAGTTTTTAGAATAATTCAAGCATGGGTAAAATATAGTTGAAGTGCTAGCAGATATGCCAAGTGGAAATCACATTGAGCAATTAGAAAAGGTGTGTAAAGCCAAGCACGAGCAGCTTTCCCAAGAACTGCTGCTGTTAACAGCATTCAAGGTTCTGATTACACATTCTAATGAACTCTCTATTTGTTCAGTAACAAATTAAGGCAAAACATTCACAGAAATTACACTAAAGTGTTCACAATGTTATAGCATAACAACTTATCACTAAAATAGCCACATAGTTTTCACCAAAGTGGTTACATATTATTAAACAAAAGATAACATTCATTTAGTAACGTGATCATTTAGTAAGTCCTTATTTCAATCATCCTTAAAGAGGCAAGCCTCCTTAATTGACACAAAGTACAAAGGTCAAAGTTTTCCACCCCTAGGTCGCATTGTCTTAATCTCGTCAATTAAAAAATCTTCTTTCTTCTTAATTGGAGAAGTTCCTAACTCAATCATTTAAATATAAATGTCAGAGTTCTCCACTCCTAGGCCACAGTAAGTCATAACTTTCTCAATTTACATTAAATACCCAAGGAGAGGGGTTTTTTTTCATCTTGACTTAAGGCAGTCTCTCAGCTTCCACAGTTCCTCTTCCATGGTCCCAGCTCCTGCCAGCTCCTTGTTGTCCAGCTACTTGTCCAGTTCCTGTTCCATACTGAAGTTCACAGTGTCTGGTCCACCTCAAGTCCTTTACAGTTTCTGTTCCTGGGAAGACAAAGTTTAACAAAGCCACAATAACATTCATGCACATTGTTGGCATCCTCATCAATTCACTTTCTGCCTGAGAAATCAACGTGGACCCAACAACAAGGTCTGAGACAAAGTATCATCAAAACAAAGTACTGGCACCACAGTCATGCTTCTTCCTAGTTTTCCTTTCTTCTCATTTCTCGGCAACTCCTACTGGCCCTCGTAAGTTCTCAGCAGCTCTCAGAAGAAGTTCTGCCACTACAAGTTCTGTTCTCAAAATCTTCTCTCTTCTCATTTCTTAGCTCCTCAGCCTCCACACTGCTTGCTCTGAGTAGCTTTGGCTCTCTAGCTTGGACTTTTCTTTATATAAGGTATTAGATCCTCCCTGATCCATCCCCTTCCTGTTACATCAGCAAGTTATCACACTACGGGATTCACAAGTTCTGGGTCTTAATACTTGACATAATCATGAACTTAGAACAAAGTGCTGAGTACCTGTTTAATAGCAAATACAAGGGGAAGGAGAGATCTTCAAATTCCCATTACAAAGTGACATGGTATACTTTTAGGGGTGGGGAAGTTGGGTCCTTGACACCACATGTGGCCTTGTAGGTCCTTGGGTGCTGCCTTTTGATTGAGTCCAATTTTAAAAAACAAATCCTTTTATTAGTTAAGTAGATTTGTTCTGTGAAGTTTGGATTCAGTCTGAGGACTGCACACGAGGACCTAGAGGGCCACATGTGTCCCCAAGGCCCCAGATGCCCCATTCCTGGATAGTGGATAAAAACCACTGTGGAGGAGTGCAAAGTGGAAATAAACATGGAAATCACTTTACATGGAAGAAATAATTCAAGCCATAGAAACAAATGAAATTTCTGTGGGAAAGTTTGTAGAGAGAAAAGAGTTAAGGACAGAATCTTGGGGGACACGGATGCACATTTATATTTATAGAATCACATTTAGACCTGGAATGAGGTCTTTGAAATCATCTAGCAAAGTCCATATCCTTTAATTTTAAAGATGAGGAAACTAAAATTCAGAAGTTTAAGTGAGTTGCTTGAAATTACTCTAATAGTAAGTGGCAAAGTATAGCTCGAATCCATATTTTCTGGTCCCAAATTCAGCATTCACACTGCGTCCTTTGGTGGCTAGATAGTACAGTGGATCGATTTCTAGGCCTTGAGTCAAGAAGACCTGAGTTCAAATCCTGCGTAGGGCATCTATTAGCTATTCGAGCCTGTGCAAGTCCCTATACCCCTATTTGCCTCAATTTACTCATTTATAAAATGGGCATGTCAACAGCACCTACCTCCTAAAGTTGTTGTGAAAATCAGATGAGCTAATAATTGTAAAGCACTCAGCACAGTGCCTGGCATATACTAAATACTATATAATAGCTATTATCATTGTTATTATCAGTAATTACTACTATATTCTAGGTTCAATAACAGGAGAAGAGCAAAGGAAAGTAAAAAGAATAGAGAACCATAGCAATGTTCATCATTATGTATGGAAGACTATAGAGAAAGACTTTAAAATATTTAAAATTTCCTAGACTTTATTGTCATGTGTGGATGAGAAGCAGTTTGGGTTCCTAATTTATCTTATCATTTGTCTTACAAGATTCCCTTTCCAATTTTTCCAGTGCTAATATGTGCTAAAATATGATGGTGACCTGGTTATATCTCTCTATGAGTTATATAAAAATGATATTTGGAACTGAAGACAGCACTGAAAATCAGCAATATACAGCACATGCATAGAATAGAAATTGTTTCCAAGGTTCTTTACAGGTTTAGAACTGTTCCTTTGAAATAAAACAGCATATTTTACTAGTAGACAAATTTTCTTGATGCATTAAAACATTGAATACATTCCCAAATTTCTCTTTGAATATTCATGGGTCTTTGAAATCATTTGCAATTTGTTTGCTTATGCCTAGGTGCCAAGAGAAAATTTGCAGCTCTCATTTATAGGATTCAAACTTTGAAGTTATGGATAATTTACCCTCCAACAGACTCCTACTTCAGTGCCTTATCATGCTCTTGAGATAAAAATTGATTCTAAAAGGCTAAAAGACTGTGCAAGTGGATCACCAGTTATTACAGGAGACACATGGCAGACAAGGGCAATACTGATTGTTAATTCTTTGCAAAGCATTATGGAGTAAGATTAAAGATTATGAAAAATAGCCACTCATTAAATAGCAAGCCAGGAAAGTCAGTTGAAGAAGGAAAGCATACCATGCATGGAGAACAGTGAGAGAAAATGACCAGAGCCAAGGTATGGAGTGTCTTATTTGAGGAACATCAAAGAAGCCAGTGCCACTGGATCAAAGAATTCATAGTGGAGAGTAAAATGTAAGGAGAATGGAAAGGTGAGGATAAGTTTTGTAGGCTTTTGAATATGAAACAGAAATTTTTTAGTTGATCCTAAGGGAAATAGGGAGCCAGTGGAGTTTATGGAATAAGGGAGAATGGGGACATGGTGGTACCTGCAGTTTAGGAAAGTCAGTTTGGTGGATGAGTGTTGGGTCTCTTGTTGGTAATGGGTTGAACCAGTCCTCAGCTGACAGGAGTGCACGTGATCACCTGGGGGCGGAATGCGAGGGCTGCACCTGTTTGCCATAAGCAGGATTATCTCTCCACCTTTGGGGTGATGCACATTGGCTTGCTGTGGCGAGGGCATGGCCAGGGGAGGGGCCCTAAGGGGCCCTGGAGAAAGGACTTAAATACAGGCTACCTGGAGGCAGACAGAGTTCCAGCCACACCAGGCTTAGAGAATGTAGCTAGAAGCAAGTCCTGCGTCCTGAGTTTTCTGTGTAGCTGTTTCTCCCTGAGTAAGCGGGAGCTGGGATGCCCAAAGCCTGTTGAGGAAGGGTATAGGGGAGACCTGTACATCCTGACCCAAAAACCATAGCAGATGAGCAAGGACTAAAGTAGTCTACCTGATGTCAGGTAGACCAACCAGCAAACTACTGCAGTAGCCGGACATGAGGAGAGAAGTCTTAGACAAAGGTGGCGGCACTATTAGAGGAGGGAAGGGAGTATATTCAAGAGATGTTATAAAGGTGAAGTCATCAGATCTTGACAATAAATTGGATTTGGGAGGTGGGAGATAGAAAGGAATTAAGGATGAATATAGTCTAAAGGACTGGAAGAATGATGGTACTTCAACTGCACTAGGGAAGGTAAGAGGAAGCAAAGTTTAAGTGGAAGATAGTGGGTTCAGTTTTTGAGATGTTGAGTTTGAGATGTCTACTGGACATTCAGTTAGAGATATCTATTAGGCAGTTGGAGATGGGTGCTAGAGGTCAGTCCACAGTAGGGCTCGCAAAGTAGATTTTAAAATCATAGAAATGATCATTAAATCCGTAAAAGCTGATGAGATCACCAGACAAAATAATATAGAAAAACAAGATAAGTTGTCTCAATGAGTTTAGCCATGAAAGAAGAGAAACTTTCTCAGGGAGTTGAGTCACAAAAGATAGAAGAGATATGGGGTGATAGTAGAGATAGATGGATCAAATCAGGGGGTTTTGAGGATTGGGGAGGCATGAAAATCTTTGTAGGCATTAAGGAAGCATTCAGGGAGACCCTGAAGCTCCTGAAGAAAATGGAGATAATTGAGAGGGCAGTCTTCTTGAGGAGATGCAGAGAATAGGATCACTTGTGCAGGGAGAATGAAGACTGTACATTCTTAAGAGCTCAGCATGCTATTAAATAGAAAGACATCTATACATTTACCTTGCATAGATACGACATTTGGACAGTGAACTGGGTTCAGAATTTATTAAGATAGGGAAAATGGCCTGAATGACATGTGAAAAACTGCAGTCTTGAAAAGATTGATGACCTGAAACCTCCCCCTATAATAAAACCCCATTTCTGCAACACCACTATCCCCCTGAAGATGCTATATATGATGTGATTGAAAGGCCCATAATATCAGAAGAATCAAAATTGTAGATCACTCAAAAAGCAAATCATAAAGGAAAAATTTGGGGTCTTTCACATTCTAGTACTACTTTTTTAGAGCAAATCTATGATTTTGTTAGGCATAGAGATCTTCAGGGGAAGAAACTGTACCAGTGGAGATGAGCTCTTGACCCTCAACCTATACTCTTAGAGAGTTGCCTGAGAAACTGAGAGGCTGTGACTTGCCTAGGATGACTGAATGATACATGTCAGAGATAGGACCTATGCTGAGGTCTTCCTGACTTCTAGGGAGTTCTCTGTATATAGAATATCAGTAGGCTATAGCATATTACCAAGAATAATTTACATATAAGCAGTGGCATAAAACATATCACACAAAAAATAAATACATCAAAACAAGTAATAACAAAATGGACAATCTGAGGGTTCACTGTAATACCAAAAGTGTTCAAAAATAAGAGAAAGATCTCTACGATGTTAGATTGTCTGTGAAAGATTTGTGGGAAATTAAGAATTGAATGAGATATAGAAGAATGGTTGCAATCTGTACTAGGAGAGGAAAGAAATTATTCCAATTTCAAAGGATGGATAGTGTCTTGGTTTGAGACAAAAACTTTATAATTTATTCTTCTCCTTATAAGTATATGAAATAAGTATATTAACTATGCAAATCTTCACTGGGGATAGCTACCTCAGGAGATGCTAGCTAACCAAAAGTTTTCTTAGGGCATACTAATTCAAGGTCACAACTGATTCAAGGTCATAAATGTTTTAGGACACTCTGCTTTCTCCTGGGTTGTAATAAACAGTACAGTTTGAACTGACAAAGGCATGTCAACTTGACATTCAGAATTGGTTTATAACAGTTTGTAAGGACCTGAATTCTCTTAAAATATCAACAAAGGCCCAGGAAGAGAGTTGATCAGATTCTGCTATATGTGAACAGAGCCAACTAAGTCAATATTGCTCAATTATTCTTTTAAAATTTCATTTCAATTAAGTCAATTTGTTTTAAGTTCATTTGGCTAGGGAAATATTTTCACTCTAAGATTATTTCATTAGCTAGTACTTGCTCCATGCTCCAAATAACAAACATATCGTGGCATTTTATGTCATTATCTTGTTTCCATACTAAATAATGATAGCTGCCCCACAAAAAGCTGAATGTCATAAAATAATTATAAATAAGATTTTTGAAAATATCATCGTAAAGGAAAAACTATTCCCTTTATGACAGAATAACAGCTTAAATCTATGTCCCCTTTTTAAAAAAATCCACAATTAGCTAAGTTGTTTGGGCAGCATTTTTATTTTCCTCCAAAAGTATCAAAGAAATTTAAAAATAAAATACACAATTTTTTGAATATCAATCACATATAGGAAATTTTCTAAAATAATGTTATGTATTATTGCTTAAAATGAAATTCCAAAGATGCGGTTTTCTATGTCTTGGGCCTGAAAGGGTCTTTGAAACATTTTATTTCAGAGCTGAGTTTAAAAAAAAAAAAAAGAAATGTTTGCTAAAAATCTCCTCACAAAGAAGCTTGTCTGGGAAAAGTATTCTTCGAAACTGGAGACATGCCTTTCCAAAAGCTTCTGTTCCAATTCATAGCACTTATTGTCCTGATCTCAGAGCTCAGCCACAGCAGCATGAAGCTCTTTTCAAAACTAGTCTAATGACTTTGAAGAATTTGCTTTTTGCTAAGTCTGATGAGCTTAGGACCACAATGTTTGACAGGAGGGGGTTGTTCTTTTTGTTTCTGTTTTTTCCTTCATCTTTGAGCTCCCAGGCCTTGATAAAACAAGAACAAAGCCACTAGGTCCCTTTGTAAGTATGTGATAATTAAAGTCAGGGTTGCTCAGTGAAGATCATCTGTTTATTCTACTTGGGACCTTTCAGAACCAAATCCACTTGTTAGCCTAACCAAGCACATTGTTTTTGGCTTGATTTTTTTTGTTTGTTTCTTTGTTTTATACACACACACACACACACACACACACACACACACACACACACACACACACACACATATATATATCAAACCAACTTAGTTGTCACACTTTCAAAGAAGGGTTTTGGAAAAAATAGGTGTGTTTGTTTCACCTGAAGCCCTGGACAAGGTTTAAGGGAAACTAAATTAGTGACTTAAATTGAAATCACCTAAATTTCTTCTGGACAACCTGGAGAATTCTCTGATGTTTTTTCAGCTTCTGAGTCCAAGTCTTCATACCAGTCCTTTACACTATGGAGCTGTGCTTTAGAAATTGCCTTTTCACTTTTTCAAATTTAACTCCCAATAAGACCATTCCTATCTTTAAATAGTATGACTCTTTGGGGCCATCTATAGTCAAGGAAGCCATTATTAGCTATAGGAAGGCTGAATAAGTGAATAGGCTTTCCCTGCACCCAGTCCATTGAAACTCTCCCCTCTTCTACTTTAAGGTCTGTGTTGAGCTCTTTTGGGAGTTATGAAAAATAGGGAAAGGACACATCCCCCTTTATAAACACAGGACTACAAAAAAGCCCATATGACCCCAGTCTACACTCAATTCATCCTCCAGTGCCTAAGGAGATGTCCTTAATCCTTTCAATGAGCCTGTCAGCTGACATCCCCCAATCTTCCACCGAAAGATACTGAGTCTCAAAGTTTTGCCTCCCTTTCACCTAAAATTAATAGAATCACAAAGATTGAAGTAGAAAGGATCTCAGAAGTACCACATCTCACTGGCCAGACTGGCTAAGATGACAAAACAGGAAAATGATAAATGCTGGAGAGGATGTGGAAAATTTGGAACACTAATGCATTGTTGGTAGAGCTGTGAATTGATCCAGCCATTCTGGAGAGCAATCTGGAACTATACCCAAAGGTCTATAAATAAGTGTATGTCCTTTGACCTAGCAATACTACTTCTAGGGTTATATCCCAAAGAGAATAGAGAAGTGGGAAGAGGACCCATATGTACAAAAATATTTATAGTGACTCTTTTTGTGGTAGCAAAGAATTGAAAATCAAGGGAATGCCCATCAAAAGGGGAATGGCTGAACAAGTTATGGTATATGAATGTAATGGAATTCTACTATGCTATAAGAAATGAGGAGCAGATGGACTTCATAATAACCTGGAGAAACTTACATACACTGATGCTGAGCAGGAAGAGCAGAACCAGGAGAAATTTGTATACATTCACAGACACAACATATGTGTCACAACTAACTTCAATAGACTGGGCTCCTTTCAGCAATGTAAGGTTATAAGACAACTTCAAAAGACTCGTGATGGAAAGAGATATCCACATCCAGAGAAAGAGCTGCAGGGTCTGACTGCAATTGAAACAAACTACTTGTTGTGCTCCTTTAAAAAAAAAGAAAGAAAAGGAAATAAAGGTCATCTATTCCATCACCTTCAGTTTACAAATGAGGAAACTGAGATCAAGTAAAGTTAAGTTATTTGCCAAGGTCTCTCAGGTAGTAAGCATCAGAGAGCGAATCAAGCTTGTGATGGAATGCCCTTGATTAGTCAACAAGAATATAAAAAGCACTTGCTATATGCAAATCACTGTACTAAGCCCTGGGGATTCAAAGAAAGGCAAACATATATTTCCTGCCCTAAAATATCTCATGTTCCAATGGGAGAGGGAAGATGTGAATAACTATGGGATAATGTGGAGGTAATTTCAGAGGGATGGCCTGAGTTTAATTTTATATGTAATGGCCTGAAAGGGTCTTTGAAGCATTTTGTTTCAGAGCTGAGTTTTTTTTAAAAAGACGTGTTTGTTAGAAATCTCAAAAATAAAATGCAGTCTTAAGTTCACCAAACTTAGAAAAAAGCAAATTCCTCAAAGTCATTAGACTAGTTTTGAAGAGCTTCACGCCACTGTGACTGAGCTCTGAGATCAGGACAATAAGTGCTATGAATTGGAACAGAAGCTTTTGGGAAGACATGTCTCCAGTTTTAAAGAATACTTTTCCCAGACAAGCTTCTTTGTGAGGAGATTTTTAACAAACATTTCTTTTTTTTTTTTAAGCTCAGTTCCGAAATATAATGTTTCAAACACCCTTTCAGGCCTAAGTCATATAAAATTACAAATGGTCTTCTTGCAGAAGGATTTTAGCTGAAACTTGAAGGAAGCCAGATAAACCAGGAAGGAGAGATTGGGAGAAAACACATTCCAGGCATAGGGAGTAGCCACTGAAAATGCTCAGAATTGGGAGATGAAGAATCATGTTCAAGGAAAAACAAGTTAACCAGTATCACTGGATTGTAGATTATATGGACAAGAATAAAGTGTAAGAGGACTGGGAAGGTAGGAAAGAACCAGGTTATAAAGGTCTTTAAAAGTCAAACAGGATTTTATATTTGATCCTAGAGATTTTAGATAACCACTGGAGTTTATTGATTAGGGGTCATTTTTTGCAGTCAAGGAAGACAACTTTAATAGCTGCATGGAAGATAGAGAATGGTGTGGAGAGACTTGAGGCAGAAAAACCAACAGGACATCTACCAAAACAAGTTTATTCTATATTAGCTCAGAGAGTCAAAGCACACAGTATCAATGTCAGGGCCACTTACTGAAGGTGACAGTTAATTTTTCACCCTTGAATGACCATCATTTGAAATCACTTTGCAGAACACACAGATTTTTTTGGGACAAACCTAACCATCCCCTGATATTTCACTTTTTTCTATTTTTAACCAGTGTAGGTAAGTGAGAAACTAAGAAGAAGCCTATGGATGAATCATAATCACCAATGATGAACAGTACAAAGCATATATATGATTTGGTAGTGGACAAAAGTAAAACTGACCAGTTAGGCTAGGCCTCTCTTTGGTCACTATGACCCAAAGGAAACCATGGAGAAGGTATCAGGTAACTTGTTGATGTCTCAACTCTGACATTGTCTGGTTCTGTGAAAGAGTCTCTCTCTCTCTCTCTCTCTCTCTCTCTCTCTCTCTCTCTCTCTCTCTCTCTCTCTCTCTCTCTCAGACCTTCAGTCTCCTTACCTTCAAAATATGGAGGTCGAATTTAATTGTATCTGAAGTTCCTTCCAGCTATAACAGTCTATGATCTACAGCCACAGTTTTCAGGGTCTTGTCCTCCAGTTTGCAGGTTCAGAAATTCAATTTTATTAGTTCACCCGGGGTGATCAGGCCCTGATGAATTGACTTGCACACCCATACTCACAAGAGACTGATTTATAAACCAGAATGTCATTTTATTAATTTACAATGAGAAATTAAAATGCCAAATAAATTGTAAAGTTTCTATCGATTGGCCAGTACATTCTCATCCCGGTAGGAAAAACCTACTTAGGAAATGAATTTGGATCAGGAGCGTGTTTACTGGATGTAGAATTATAAAGAAAGGAAGTCAAATAGGTACAAGAATTCTTCATTTTACCACAGCTGGTTCATTCAGTCATTCAAACAACATTTATTAAGTATATGTGATGGACAAAACAGGCTGCTAGGGATACAAAATTTCAAAGTACCCACCCTCAAGAAAATTGATATTGAAAGATATAACATGTTGTCTATGGTATATATTAGTAAATATGAGCAAATTTGAGGAGGGAGAAATCATTAACAAGTAGGGATATCAGGAAAGGCTTCACATAGCAGGTTATCCCTGAACTAAGCCTTGAATGAGGTAAGAATTTTAATAACTGAAGTGGGAAGGAGTGTGTTTTAAGAAAAGGAAAAGGCAGCCTGTGCAGACACAAACAGGAAATTAATGCCAAATACCAGAACAGCAAAAAACACTGATCTCATCCGAACAGAAAATGTAGATAACTGTGATTGAGTAATAATGTTATATAGAAGAGAGTTTACAGAGCACCTAAATTCAAATCCCTGCTGTTCCACTTAATCAGGTAAGTCATTTAGTCTCTCTCAAACTGAATTTCCTCACCTGAAAATAAAGATAATAAAATTCACACTGATGGGCAGCATGGAATAATGGAGAGGGGGCTGGACTTGCAATCAAGAAGACCTAGATCCAAATTCTATTTTGAATATATCTTGTGTGCTCCTGGGTGAGTCACTTAATGTTGCAGTGATCTAGTCAAATATTAAAAACTATAAATTAGGGGTAGCTAGATGGTGCTGTGGGTAGAACACCAGCCATGGAGTCAAAAGGACCTGAACTCAAATCTGGCCTCAGACACTTACTAGCTGTATGACCCTGGCCAAGTCACTTAACCCAATTGCCTCAAAAAAAAACCCTATAAATTACTCACACAGTGACAATCTGCATCAGTGGGTGGGATTTCCACTCCAAGTTCCCCACACAGAAGTCATATGTCTGTACCCTGTAAAAATGAAAACAAAGAAAAATATTTTCTGCTTTAGCACTTCCTATAGCAAAGAATGAATAAGATAATATATGTAAAGCATTTTGCATTGATAATGCATTATATAAATGCTCATTATTATTTCATGCCACCACTATAGAATTCACCATAATTGTAAGTTATAATGTCTCTCTCCTGGAGAGTGTTGGAGAAACACTAGCTAAGCTGCTTCTTCAGCATCCTTTTCTTTTTTCAGTATTCCCAGCTGATCACCACCAGAATCTTCTGTTTGCCCTTGTCATTGTAACATCACCTTTCTTCATTTGAACATGGTCTCATCGTATGTTACAATACTCCAGTTTGCAGCTTATTTTCCAATGATTGCATTTTAGATTGCTTCCTCATGACATTTAGGGAGACACTTGAATCTCCAATAAGATGTCTCCAAATTACTTTTGGGAAGGTTTCTCATAGACAGCTAATCTCATCTACTGTGTATGAGTTCTCGTTAACATCCATCAAAGATTCGATGCCTTCCCAGGTCTGAGTGTCCTGCCCTTTTCCTGACCTGTGTCTACAAGATCTTAGTGCTATTCCATCTGGAGCCTATAATTCATTTTCTATAATTCCATTTAAAATGGGTCAGGGTCATCATCTTATGTGAAGGTTAATAATTTTATTTTATAATGTACATATTCACCACAGATTTCTACTTTCCAAACCCTAAATTTCAATCCATTAAATTGATTTTATCCACACCTGGAGTTGCTTTTATCATTACCATATTGATTTCTTGTGTTCATATTCTGTGCTATACCAGTAGGGCTTTAAAAAAAGCATAAAGATAAAATATAGCTTCATCAAATTCTGTCATATTGTAGAGAGACTAAAATGTATATGTATTTCTAACTCAGGAGACTTTTCTTTATTGTGAACAGATTTGGAAACCCATCAACGAAAGTCCTTCAATTCATTAGGTATCTTTGAAATGTTTAATATGTGCAGCAACATCTTAAACATATAAAAATAACTCAGATACAAAATAGGACATAATAAGTTCATTAAAGTTTAAAATTTTGTGTGGGGTGCCAGGTACGAGATGAGTAAAAGGTCATTTCTGGCTGAGCAATAAAGGAGGAGGTGGCATTTGAGCTGAATCTTAGAAGGACTTTTGAACAACTTTTTAACAAGACTGGGGGAGAGTAATTCAAGGAATAGTGTGAGCAAAGACACAGAGGCAGAGAAACAAGGAATTTTTATATAGAGAGGCAGCAATTAGCCCAGTCTGGCTGGAGTACATAGAGGAATTTAGTTGTCAAATAAAGCCAGAAGAGTAACAGATTGTGTAGCCTTGAATGATAAACTGAAGAATAAAGAATGCATATGGAGACAGTGAGCTGCCATGATAAGTGGAGGAACTGGGCCTAGACTCAGAAAGACCTGAATTCAAATTTGGCTTCAAATACTTGTTACCCTGAAGTAAGTCATTTAACCTCTGTCTACCTCAATTTCCTCAACTATAAAATAGGAGTAATAAAAGCACCCACTTCCCAGGGTGGTTGTAAGGATCAAATGAGATATTTGCAAAGTGCTTAGCACCGTATCAGACACATTGTAGATGTTCAATAAATGATTGTTTCCTTCCTATATATGAAAGGAAAATTGGGGAAAGAAGAATTAGAGTCCAAGACATTGCGTGATCATTGCCTTGGAAACTTAGAAATAATTCTTGGGCCCATCTTTGAAGAAAGATAGTATACAAATGATGAGTACTGGAAAACATTGGATCTGAAATCAGAGGATCCAGGATCGAATCCTAACTCTGTGCATTTTCAATTTGTGTAACCTTGGACAAGTCCTTTAACTTTTCTGGGCTTCAGTCCTTCATTGGTAAAATGCAAAAGTAGGAGTAGATGACTTCTAATGTACATTCTACCTTTAAAACTATGATTTATCTCATGTTACCTGCAAAGTCAGCTAACACAGCCTAAAGGAGACAAATTATGTGCCACCTTGAATGCAGCCAAAAAACTTGGGTCCAGCAATAAATTATTTTGTTCAGTGTTGGGACTTAGGAGTCAAATTAAAAATGAACAATAATACAGTTATTGTTTCATATAATACAAGGTCAGAAGGAACCTTCGGCATCATAGGATCAAAGAGTTGGAAGGAATGTCAGGAGCCTCTAACCCAGTGGTTCTCAACCCTCCTAATGCCATGACCCTCTAATACAGTTCCTCATGTCATGGTGACCCCCAACCATAAAATTATTTCCATTGCTATTTCATAACTGTAATTTTGCCACTGTTATGCATCTATCTGATATGCAGGATATATTTTCATTGTTACAAATTGAATATAACCCACAGGTTGAGAACCACTGTGGTCTTTTTCTCTTTTTAAATGAGTTAACTGAGGCTACAGTTAAGTGGCTTACCCAAGCCACATAGGCATAGTAAGCATAAGACCCAAAGTCCTCAGACTCTAGAACATCATCTCTCAAAAGTCTAATTTTGCAGTTGGAAAACAGGTTCAGAGAAGTTGGATAATTTGCTCAAGATTATGAATTCGTTCATTCTAAGCTCAGATCCCAACCTCGGTGCTCTGATGATTCCAAATCCAAAGTTCTTTCCATTATATCCCATTGCCTCTTATGGACAGTGTGAAAAATAGTTCTCATTTACAAACAAGTAAATGGCCAGATGAGCCCTGTTCAAATGTAAATATTTATGACATTATCACAGTTAGGTCTGACAATAGTGGTACAATAAGAAGCCCTGCTGACTTTAAAGAGCATTTGAGCAGTTTTCAAAGCCTAAGTGCCTTGTTTACAAGTAATTTTTTATGTGGACAATCTTTTATTTATTATTGTATTTATCTTTGGTCAGATGCCTCTTGACATTTTCATTGATAATATCTCTTTTAAAGAGTGTCCAACTTTCAGTTGGTTTTGAGTAATTGAAAATTACTTAGTTTAAATGAGTAATACTGATCTTACCACTTGTGGATCATATATGCCTGTCTGCAAATGAGCACTTTCATATATGGATGATACATTTGGAAAAAAAAATTGTCTTATTACATCTCCAGGCTTGTATGCAGCTATTCCTTTAAAGATCTGTGTGTGATGACCAATCCTGTCTACTTGAAGATTAGCCTATCTTTCTCTGTTAGCACAATCTGTTACTCTCATTTACAACTTTTTTCATTTTGTTTTGGTAAATTGTTTAACACCTTCTCTCAAAATAAGGGATGTGACTACACAATTGGAATAAGTGACCTAGTCATTACTGATTAGAATGGGGGTGAATCGAATGGGTTAACTGCTAAGTCCATAAACCAATGAGTTCAATTAAAACAAAATGTATATTGCCCAAGAAGTAACCAGTTAAAATTTGGTTGGAGCATAACAGAGAGATAAACTATAGGTAGGTTGTTAGCACATGACATTAAGCACATAACATTAAGCTAAAAATAAAAAATTAGATGCAGTCCCTGAATCAATCATCTTTTTTTATTGAATTGGCTATTGTCAGGAGGGAGAATAGTTAACTATGCTTATATGACGTAAGATATGTCCTTAGATATCTAAGTAAGATGGATTCTTAGATGAGTATGAATATAGGTATGCCTTTGACTCAACAGAAAAGATATTTAATAGGATGGAGCCAAGATGGCAGAACAGAAGCAGGAACTCTTCTATGCTCCTCCATGAATTCCATCACTAACCCAGCCCTAGAGTTAGAAGGACTTGAGTTCAAATCCAGCCTCAGACACTGAACACAAAAAACTAGCCATGTGACCTTGGGCAAGTCACTTAACCCCAACTGCCCAGCATCTCCCCTCCAAAAAGCCAAAAAAAAAGTGAATCTGAACAATTTTAGAGTGACAGAATCCACTGGGAGTCAGAGTATGGCAGGTTACCAGCCCAGGAAAGTGCCCATGTACGTCTGGGCAAGGGGAGCACAGAGCACACAGGGGTTGCACAAGAACAGTCCTGAGAGCAGAACAGCATAGTGAGAGCAAGCCCCAGAGAGCAGACTCACGCACCCCAAGAGCAATTCACAGCCATCTCACCACAGGACAGAGAATTGGCTAGAGCTGGATAAGAGAAAGTGCAGGGCCCACAGCAGTACCAACAGCTTCTCCTGGGGCTAGCAGCCCAAAGCCTAGATGTTTTCCTGAACCCAAGGGCCCAAGATGGCAGAGTAAACCCTAGCTGCTCTAATCTCCCTCCTTGACCCTGAAAACCCAGAGATAAACATCCCATCCTGAGTAAAATCCTGAAATACTAGAGTCACTGAGGAAGGGTGGAGTCTCAAGTGAAGGGTTGGAGGCATCTCAACAAGCCCCACCTCAGCTGACCAGCCGGAGATCCCAAAGCCTGGGGGGGGGGAAGGGGGGGGAGCCAGCAAACACCAACAACAGAAGCCCAGGTATGCCTTAGTGGCACCAGGGGGAATCTGCAGACACCAGCACTTGTGGCTACCAGCTGCTGAGCCTGCCTGAGCTGTAGCCCAGAGGCACAGAGATGGAAACCTGAAGTGGCCAGACCACCCTCCCCCACAGTTACTCTGTGAGCCTCAGGGTAACTCAGGGGAAACACTGAGAGTCCTGGCCTTGGCCTCAGTCTAGACACCCAGAGGCTACAGCACACAAAGTCAACAATCAGGCCCTTAGCTCCCAGTCTGAGAAGCCCAGTCAGGAAATAGGCAATTGCAGTGAAGGAAGATGAGAAATCAAAAGCAAGAAGAACAATATCATCTTATTGTAGCTAGCAAGTACAACCAAATACAGAGGACAACATGGGCTCTATACTCACACCTGAGACCACAGAATGAAATATGAACTAGTCTTAAGCCCAAAAAGCATTCTTGGAAGAGCTCAGGAAAGATTTTAAAAAGTCAAATTAGAGAGATTAGAAGATAAATTTAAATCTACAGTGACCAAATTGGAAAAAAAAAATCTCACCAAAGAAAACAAGTCCTTAAAAAATAAAATTTGTGAACTGGGACAGGAGGTTCAAAATCTAACTGGAGAAAATACCTCCCTAAAAATGAAAACTGAATATGTGGAAAAGGAGCTTCAAAAACTAATCAAGGAAAATAATTCATTAAAAATTAGAATCAGTCAAATTAAGGCCAAGGACTCTGTGATGCATCAAGAGTCAGTGAAACAAAACATAAAGATTGAAAAATTAGAAGAAAGTATTAACTATCTCACCAGAAAAGATATTCAACACACAGCATGCCTTTCTCTGATTCTTCTCATGTCTTAATGACACCAGTATGACATTCAGCTTATCCATCTCCAGTCTCAAATTCTGTCTATTCCAATATCAGTATTATTGGTAGAGAAATTATCAGTACCATGGTCAGCAGTAGCACCTGGTTCCATTGGTAGAAGTTGGTTGCCTTACACTGCTGTTAAGGCACCATGTGGGGCAGGCAACATTAAGTAGGATGTTTAAGAAGAGGGGCTTCTTCTCTTTTAGATATTCTACAAAGACTGGATAACTTTCAGACCCTTTAGGAAATTTAAACTTTTCTCAGAGTATAAGACCCTTGTAAGTTCTAGGGACTTGAAATATGTGTCCCTTTTTTATGTTTTCCAGGGATGAATTTCCCTGAGAGGATATCTCTTCCATGGCACAGTAGGTACTTAGGAGGCAGCCAAGTACAATATGTATGTCTATGAATCTCTTTCCCAGTTACCTATTGTCCTGCATTAGCACTACACAAACATCATAGTGGCAAGGTCATCAGGTTTGGTTTTTTGTTTTGTTTTATTTTGTTTTTAACACTTGTAATAAGAAGGGCTTTTAGAGATAAACCCAGATGCATTTGTGATATCTACTTCTTCCAAGGCTTAGTTTCATAATCCTAAGAATGTTTTTAAAAGCCCAGGTAAAACACTTAGTCTACCTCCTTTTCTAACCACACACATTAATATTGATATCTTTTATACAACTTCTTGCACATTACATGATTGACAACATGCTAAAAAAAAGTTTTACATCACCGCTGTTACAACATATATCATAAGCAACTGGAAAAAAATATTATTACAAAAACATATTCGCAGCACTTGGGTTCTGCCGTATTCAAAACAAAGACTGGAAAAATGTGTTGTTAATGATATAGAGTGCCAAAGGTCCCACTTGGGAATTCATATTTGGGGTTCATGAACGTGCTTTGTAAAAAATTTTTCATTACTAGACTTTGGTACAATTAGCTTCTTCTGTAATCCTACATATTTTCTGAATTTAAAAACACGATTCTGAGAAGAGATTCATATATTTCACCTGACTGCCAAAGGGTTCCATGACACAAATAAAGCTAAGATCCCCATGTTGAAACTATGTAGAGTCAGAAGAAGACAAAGAACCCGGCTAGACTTTTTTAAAAAGCATTTGAAAGCTTATAAATTCAGTAATCTTTTTAGTTCTTGGATGTGATAACATTTTGATTGATTCAGTCTAAGATCTTAGTGTGAAAAAATCAGTAAAATAATTATTTAATGACAAAAAGAGTGGCTTGGCTGAATTTGTCATCTTTCAGGAAGTTATGTTAGTAATCTTAGAGATGTGACTTTTATTTTAGCACTCTGTCTGATGCCAAGGCAATTTTGGATGTATTTGCTCAGTGGCAACAGCAAATGTTGGCTTTTGTAATCTGGAGAAGCAAAAAGTTCAAAAAGATAAGAAACTGAAATAGTATGCAAATATTAAAGCTGTAATTCCCATTGTTCAAGAGAAGAAAAAAATCTCATCAGTGGTTCCTTTGTCCTGTAAGTACTTATTATGTCCTGAGTATGACTGATATCTATTAGGGTTGCTATGAACCCTACCACTGATATAACCTGTGTGGGCATTGGGAAGGTTTGTATGTGTGATCAAGCATACCAAATTTGGGATCTAGGCCTAACTCTGTCTTTCACTAGCTGAAGGACCCCAGACAAATCAGTTAACCTCTTAATCTGATTGTATCTGTTTTCTTCTCTGTGTATTTATTAGAATGGTATTAGATTTACCTTCCTCATAAACTTTCTCCAAACACAGATAACAATTATGTTATCTGTCACCTAAAATATGCTTAATAAATCAGAACCCAAAAGAATTGTTAAGTCCTTGTATCATTAGCCTTGTGACATAGAGTCATCCCCAAACCCTTTGATATGCTATGCGTCTATAATGTCAATTTACAACACAGTCCAAAGCCCAAGAGTCTTCCTAGGGACACTATTCAGGAACACAGACATAGACATAAGGATAGCTATCCGAATAACTTGACTCACTGCTCTCATGTCTGACGTATTTCATTTAATTCACTTGTTCTCCATTCTGTCAAAACACTCAATATAAGGCAGGCCTGCACAACATGCAGCCTATGGGTCACTTGCAGTCTGCCAAAGGATTTCACTAGTTAGCCAGTGAAAAATCTAGGGTTACCACTGCGCACTATCTTTTTTGTCACATGACCTGTGGCAACCAACCATTGTCAATCTGTCTCTAGTCTAACCTATCTGCAGCTGCAAGAAATTTAGCCTATTTTAATTTTGGCCCCTATCAACTGCCAAGTTATGCAACTCTGATGTAAGGACTAGTTTAGGAATGTCACCTCAAAAGGTTAGGCTGTGCCTGCTTTTATATGTTACTTTACAGGCATCTTCCTACTGGGAAAGACAATGAAATATTTGACATCTACTTCTGCCTTCCTGCTCCCATAGCTCAATTTTCTTCCCCCTTATATCCCAACTCTCTGAGAGTCTTTGAGGCATGTTGGGAATCAAACACTTCAAAAGGAAAAAATGAGTGGTTGAGACTTAGGCCCTGAAGACTCTAATTCTTTACTGTCTACTGATCACAGTTTATTTATTTTTCTTTAGATTTCCCAAGTTTCATTTTAGTAGAGAAAGCTCAGCCTGATACAGTAAAAATCAGATTAGATACAGTTCACTTCATCTTACTTAGTTTTCATTAAAACCCCTTAAATTATACATCGGTACACATTATTGATGACATACTCATAGGTATGACATGATGCTATTTTGAATAATTCAGCTTATCTACACACTAGAAAAAATCTAAGCAGTGCTTTTTTCTTGAGCTCAAGAGGAATTGGACATTCTCTGTTTCAACTAATCTAAAATTGCTGTTGATATGCTAATAGATGTCTGTGAATCATGAATGTTCCTAACTCCTCTTTGACTAAGATCAACTATGTTATGAGAAAAGACTGCATGTAAGGAATGATTGTGAAGCACCTTCCAGAGTTTCCTCTTGAATCCTTTTAGAGATTCCTTAAACATGCTTGTTTCCTATGTGATTTTTTGTAATCATCTATGTATAAGGCTTTTGAGAGGGTACCCTGCACAGACTCACTAAACTGAATGCACTAATGTGTTGATTCAAGCACAGCTAGAGCTAGTGGGATGTGAATTGTGACTTGAAATTGAAGTGTCAGGAGGAAAAGAGTCCCTAGGCAGGCACTACCTGACCCAAATGGAAAATAAGGGATGAAATGTATACTCTATAGTGCAGGAAAGAAAATCAAAATGGGAAAAAAACACCAGTCACAAAGAGGCTCTGAAATATGCCTGATCCATTTGAAAAATGCCAGGTGGCAGGTACCCAGGAGTATACCTTTATGCTTCCCTGCTCTCAAAAGTGGTGGTTGGAAAGAGCCAGAAAACCTTGCTGTTTCCTGGCTTCCATGATTCTAAATTGACACAAAACTTAAAAGATGGGATGGTGTGGTAGAAAAAGCCCTGGCTCCGAAATCAGAGGTTCTGGTTCTGTCATTCATTCATTAGCTGTGTGACACTAGGAAAGTCATTTAGCCTAACTATTTTTTGGTCTCATCTGTGAAATCACTATCATCATACCAGATTGACCTCCCTCACAAAATTCTTGAATCAAATGAAATAACATGAAAACAATCCAGACCTGAATTTTCAGAGTACAATGAGAGGTCAAAAGAAGTATTCAGCCTAGTCCTGCCCAAAATCAATTGTTATTATTGTCATTGATGTTACAGATGCAGTGTCGTGTATTAGAAAGAACATTGGATTTAGGATCAATAGATCTAGGTTTGAGTGCCAGTTCTGCAACATCCTCTGTGACCTTGAGCAAATCCCTTCACTTCTGAGGACCTCAGGTCTATTGATGTGGTTTGTGCCCATTATGTCTGTTTACAACACAGTCCAGTGCAGAAGACCCTTTCTAGGGACACACACTATGCAGGAATACAAACTTGACTCACTAATCACATGTCTCTCATATCTTACTTGGCTTGTTTGAGCTTCAAAACATTCTATATAAGTAATAGTTTAGGAATTTGAGGAAGGTTAGGCTTTCCCTGCTTTTATATGTACTATTTATAGGCAGATTCATAGTGTGAAAAACGAAGAAAGCTTTGATAGCTTTCTGTCATTGTTTCTGTCTTACTGTTGCCTTCTTGTTCCTTTATCTCCAATTGTTCTGTCCCCCTACATCCCAATTGAGTCTTCAGGCATATTGGGAATCATATACTTTGTTTTTGTTTTTGGGTGGGTTTTTTTCTACTATTTTGGAAGAGGGAAGGCAGGGCAATTGGGGTTAAGTGACTTGCCCAAAGTCACATGGCTAATAAGTGTTCAGTGTCTGAGGCCAGATCCAAACTCAGGTCCTATGAACTCCAGGGCCGGTGCTCTATTCACTGCACTACCTAGTCACCCCAAGGGAATCATATACTTTGAAAATAAAAATTAGTGGTTGAGATTTGGGCCCTGGAGTTTATAATTCTTTAAAGTTTACTGATGTGGGCTTATTTATTTTTCTTGGAATTGGACTGGAGTAAATGACCTTAAGGCCTCTTCCATTTCCTTTGTAAACGGCTATAATAAAGTATGCAAGTATCAAGCAAGTGTCCAACAAGCTTGTTAGGTATTCATTGCTGTTAGAGATGCTGTGGTAGATGAACCATGCTTATTGTTCTCATTAAGTCATTTTTCAATTGTGTCCAACTATTTGTGGCCCCATTTGGGGTTTTCTTGACAAAGATACTGGATTGCTTTGCCATTTCCTTCTCCCCTTCATTTTACAGATGAAGAAACTGAAACAAGGAGGGTAAAGTGACTTATCCAGGGTCACACAGCTAGTAAGTTTCTGATTCGAACTCAGGAAACTGAGCACTCTGTCCACTGTGCCACCTAACTGCCTTGAGTCACACTATCAAACTACTAAAGACCAAGTACTCCTACTCACTATGTGAGTGGTACAGGATCTGGAGTCAGGAAGACCTGAGTTCAAATTCTGCCTTGGACACTCCCTACCTCTGGGAACCTGGGCAAGTCACTTAACTTACCTATGCCTCAGATTTCTCATATGTGAGTTAGGTAAAATAATGGTACCTTCCTCACACAGCTGCTATGAGATTCAAATGAGTTAACATATTTAAAGTATTTTGCAAAACTTAAAGGGATATAGAAATACTAGCACTTTTTTAGTATTACTATAAATTGTTATCACAATAATTTTTATCATTTTCTTTACTGGTGAAATGAAAACTGATACTGGAGACAATGTCAAAATCAAGCAAGAAACATGTAGTAATTGTCTCCTATGTACAAAATGCTGTAATAATGATTATTGTTATTCATAATAGCTAACTTTTATAAAGCACTTACTATGTGTCAGGCACTGTCCTAAATACTCTACAATTGTTACCTCATTTGATCGTCAAAAGAACTCTGGGAGGTAGGTGCTATTATTATCCCCATTTTACAGATGAGGAAGCTGAGGCAAACAGAGGCTGAACAACTTGCCCAGGGTCATGCAACTAGGATGCATCTTCCTGATTCCAGACCTGGCACTCTATCCACCATGCCACCTAGCTGCCCTATAGCTACACTATAATAGGAGAGATATATAGTTTGGTGGAATCATTCTTTAGGGAGCACATAGTTCAATATAGTCCAGTAACACGTGTAGCTACAATTCACAATACTATATAACAAATGTCTTACAGAGTTATAAATCAAAGCATTACATGAGCTTTCAAGAAAACCAATTTTTGAAACTAATTCCCACCAATTGGGAAAGTCAGAGAAAGCTTTTGAGAGGGTATAGTGTTTGATTTAAGCTTTAAAGGATTGGTCTAACAGACAAAGACTAAGGGAGCTTTATGGTACAGAGAATAACTTGAGTCAATGCAGTAGGGCACAGTGCATATACAGGGGGCAGAGAACTGTCCAATTTGGCTGTGGTTTAAAGTTCTTGGAAGGGACTGGTATGAAATAACACTGGAAAGTCAGGTTGTCATGAGGTAGTAGAGGTCATTAAATGCCAGACAAACAAGTGTGAACTTTGCTCAAGAAGCAAGAGAAGTTACTGAAAATTCTTTAGCAAAGGAATACCACAACCAAGCTCTGTGTGTAAGAAAAACTATTCTGACTATGTTATGAAGGATGGATTGGAACAAGCAGACAGTGGAAGTGAAAAGATCCATGGGAAAATTGTTGGTCACATTACAGAAGAGTAGTAATGAAGGCCTGAACTAGGTGGTCATAGAGGTGGTCACTGAAATAGACAGTGACCAATGTGAGAGATGGCTGCAGCCATGGAAAGACCACTGACTCTGGAGTCAGAAGAACTAAGTTCAAATATCACTTCTGACACTTGCAGCCTTTGTGACCTTGGCAAGTCATTTCACTTCCATTTGTCTCAGTTTTCTCATGTTTTAAAAAAAACTAGAGAAGGTGAAACTAGATGGACCCTGAGGTCCCTTCTAAGTACTAGATCTGTAATCCTGTGATGCTATGGATACCTGAATTTTAGAGATGAATTAACATGGTGAGGTAAAGAAATCCCCAAGGGTTATGAAGATAGAAGTCTGGGTGAATGGTAGTGCTCTAGATAGAAACAGTGCCTTCAGAAAAGGAAGCAGGATTGAGGATAAAAATAATTAGTTTCATTTTGGATGTTCTCCATTTGCAGGGCTGGCAGGATATCTAGATAGAGATGTCCTGTAGACAGTTGGAAATGCAGATCTGGTGATCAGAAGAGAGGCTACGACTAAAAATAGAGATTTAGGAGTCATCTGCATAGGGGTGGTAGTTGAAGAAAACAGAGGGAATGATACTTGAAGGAGAAATGAGAAAGATGAAGTGGAAAAAGGAGAGGACACACATACAAATAGATTGGGAAGAAGATATAGAGTCAGCGAAAGAAGATGAGGAGCTTTTTCCTGTGTCTCTGAAGCTGAAGAAGTCCAATAGAGGGGCTGGGCAACAGTATTAAAAGCTGCAGGGATGTTAACCAAGTATTAGCCTGCTTCCTCCACTTCATGTCTTTGTTGATAAAACAATGAAAGATAATACTTAAGATTAAACTATATAGCATATGATTCATGATACCACAGCCAAGTCCCTCCTTACATATCCAGCCTTATCTCACATGTATCCTACAGTTCACCCAAACCAGGTTAGATGCCAACCCCAAAATATTCGACACTTTCCCATCTGCATTTCTCAATTCATCCCAATACATATGCCAGAAATGACCTTTCTCCTTCTTTCCTTCCTTCCTTCCTTTTTTTAAATCTTTTAAACCTTTCCCTCTTTAAAATCCTAACAATACTTCAATACCAGATCAAATCTCACTTCTTCCTTAAATAGTTTGCTCTTCCTCTTCTTCCCAGTTGGAACTGATTTTTTCTTATTCCAAATCTTGCATTTCACTCTATATTTAATTTTGTTCTTGACACATTATTTACTTTATTATAATATATTTATTTGTAGTATTGCATATTTACTTGCATGTATATACATTATATATTTCCCCATATCCCAGTGGGCTCCGTAAGGATAGAGTCCATGTAGCTCGACCAACTCTCTTTTCTTTCTTTCTGTCTCCACTTGCACGTTATCAGGCACATAGCAAGTTCTTAATAAGTTCTTGCTTGATTGACTAATTGATTGTTTCTTTTCAAGTTCCAATAACAGTGTTGAAACAATCAATGTTAAATACAACTTACTTCCGTTTCTCTGGTACTATAAGAATATAAAAGAGTATTCTCATGAAGCACAAATGGCTATCAAATAGAAAGTGCTAATTCTAAATTAATATTAATGTTTTAATTATTCAATTTTTACCTCCATATATCATACAAGCCTCCAGGATCCTACCAAATGAATCCTCCACAATACATAGTCCCCCCAAAAAGGTAAAACATAGTGTCAATATTTGATATTTATATATAACTCAATAAATGATGAGCATATGCATAGAATATTTAAATAGATGGGTTTTGCCTTCTTAGATCATATTACATTTTCAAAAAAGATGATATGTTCTATTACAATTTGTTGTAGGGTTTACTACAGATCCTTTGTCCTCACAAAATTTTCCTGTAATGCTAGCAGAAGGGGGGGAAAGGAGATTACTGACTAGATTGTCTTCATTTTCCCCTGTTAAAAGAAGAACATTGAGAGAAATATATGTCTGGCCACAATAGAGACACTGCACTCTCCTTCCGTGGTTTCTTAGAAGATAGAGTCCAGACAGAAGAGGAGTCAGCATTGTGGCTACTATAGGTTCTTCTCAAAAAACAGTTTCACATCCTGAGAGGAGCCAGTGATAATATTCATGTTAGAGTGTGCTAGCCCAGATTTTGTGATTTGGGGAATAACTCAAATCCACAAAAGGAGACCATTGTACATCTTCAAGATGAAAACTGGATTGACTCAAAGTAGTTACTTTAGTGATAGCTAGGTAGGAAAATGGATAGGGTGCTGGACTTGGAGTCAATGGGACTGAGTTCAAATCCTGATTATGTCACTAACTGTGTGAATCCAAACAAGTCACTTAACTGCTGTCAGACTCAGTTGCCTAATTTGTACAAAGAAGCATGATACGCAAAACCTATCTTACCTGGTTGTAAGGATCAAATGAGGTAACATATAAACTACTTTGCAAATTTTAAAATACTGAATAAATGTTTGCTGTTGTTGTTTAGGGAAGGAAACTGTTTCAGAAGTAACATGTACATTGGTGTGGAATAAAATGGTTTTCCCATCACTGGATTTATTATGCTACAGCATTTAGAGAGAAGCTCTTTGAATTTAACAGAGGTCAGCCCTCTCTAGAGCAAAAATTGAAGCTTCTGAGGGCATACCCTTTTTTCACCCACTCATTATTAGCAGCAGCTGTTTGGCTTGTTGCTGACCTTGTTCCCACTGATCCAATCAGATTGCATTCATTAAGGTAAGTGATTCAAGATTTAATTTCCTGCAGTAACAGCCCAAGTATAGAAAGGAATAGAAAGAATTACCTGTAAGAATGAATTGTCCTATTGTCATTGCCCACGCAGAAGCAAGCTGTGTTGTTTGGCCCTTCTTTTCTTTCTTTTTTTTTTTTAAGGGATAATATCTTAGAAAAGAGAAAGTAACAAGCAATTTCACTAGCCTTCACTTCCTAGAAAAGTGTGGTTGATCTGCCACAGTAAATCTCCAATTCTAATTTAATGGCTAAACTGTTAGCTTACTCTTTGCTCCCACCTAGTGGTTTCTGGTTAGTACATCATTCTAAGGAAAATGACCTGTTTGGTAGAAATAATCAAGAAAAGGCTCTGGTGCCCCATTGTTATAGACTGGTTTGCTTGTGGCTAGGGGAAGAAACAAGAGTCTTCATTTAGCTTGACTGACTAGATGTATGAAACCCACTTAATTCTGTATAAATTTAAAGGGCGTTAAAATAATAGATCAGGGAGATAGATTAAGGTTTTTGTTTTGTTTTGTTTTCAATTCTCTAAGACTTTATGCCAGAAGATCTCTGTGAGAAGTGGCATTATCCATTATCAATGGTAAGGAAAAGTTAAGAAACACATTGCAGGTCTGTGTAGGAGTTAGGTTTCTAATTCACTTATCAATAAAGCCATTAAACTACACTATATATTATGTATAACTGATTAAAGACATGAGAGAGATGGTCTGAACTTGTGATTGCATTAGCATAGAGAACTCATAAATGAGAAAATTCCTTATGCCAATGCAGGTTGACACCTTATCAGGGCTTAGCAAATTGCCTTGAGCACTAAAAGGTTAAATGACTAACCCAAGGTCACTCAGCCAGTATGTGTCATAGGTGAGACAAGTACAGTCCTGGTTCTGAGGCCAGCTCTCTGTTTACTATTCCATGCTGCCTAGAGAGACAGTAGATTAATTTTCATTGCAGTTAATAACGTAGGGCCAGAAGTGACAGAGATGATGCAATTATAAGGAGGAACTGACTAGAAGAAGAAATGAAAAGGGATATTAATAAAAGGCATCCTGACTCTGTAGAAGTAAACATTTTACCACCTTACATTTGTAAAATGTTTTATTTCCTTTCACACTTGCATCAAAAATTCTGTCACTACCACTCCATCCCTCCAATGAGATAAATAGAATAGGCATTATTATTGCTAGGTTATAAAGGAGTAAACTGAGGCACAGGGAATTTATCTAAGTTTACACAGGGAACTGGTGGCAGGACTAGAATCCAAGACATAGAGGAATGAAGAGTGCTAGATTTGGAGTCTGAGGCCCTGAGTTTGAATGGGAGCTGTGCCGCTGTGTGTTCTTAGGCAAGTCCCTTGACCTCTCTAGGCCTCAGTTTCTTCATCCTTAAAAACAAGGATATTGAACCAAATGATCTCCAAATTTCCTTCTAGCTCTAAATCTAGGCTCTACGTTTCTTTTCCACTACTATACCAAGTTTTTCTGGATATAATATCCCTGAAAAAAATTGATGCAGACTATAGTAAACACATACCACTTTGCACATGTGAAAGCCCAAGAATCATCTATTTTCCAACTTTCTTTCACTACTATGACCTTTTAAATACCCCCATATTAAATTGAAATGTTTTAAATTTTGCCAGTAAGATTGATGATCTATGATTTCTGAGGAAGAAACAGCTTAAATCTAGAATTCTTTTAGATCCAAGTTTTGTACATAGAGTGCTAAATTTTAAGCCAGAAACATTTGGATTCAGATCCCAGTTCAGACATTTAACTAGTTGTGTGACCTTGACAAATCATTTCTCAAACTCAGTTTCCTTACCTATAAAATGGGAACAATAATATCTGTAGTACTTTTATCATAGGGTTATTGTGATGATAAAATGAGATCATAGAATTGTAAATTTAGAATTTGAAAGGACCCTAGAGGTTCAGCACCCACAATTTCCAAAGGAGGAATCTGAGAAACAGACATGTTTAGTGACTTGTTTAAGGTCACATTGTTAATAATTGGCAAAACCAGATCCACCCAATCCTCTGACTCCAAATCCAGAACTCCTGCCACTTTACCATGTAGCCTAGCAAAGTGTTCTGCAAACTTTAAAGTAATATGTAAATGTCTAAAGCAGCAGTGGTGACAGTGGTGGTAGTAGCTTTTATCAATGACATGAGAATGTTCCAAAATTCTGCTAGAGGATCTACAAATAATGTAATGTTTGGAATATATACATACATTCAGAATATATTATGCATATAATATGATGTACTAATATAACATAGGATATGGGGCAGCTAGACTATAGTGCTGGCATCAGGAGTCAGGAATACTCATCTTGAGTTCAGCTCTGGCCTCAGACACTTAACTAGCCATGTGACCCTGGGCAAGTCACTTAACCCTGTTTGCTTCAGTTTCCTCATCTATACAATGAGCTCAAGAAGGAAATGGCAAACCATTCTAGTATCTGTGCCAAGAAAACCCCAAATGGGGTCACAGAGAGTCAAACACAACTGAAAACAACTGAACAACCTAAATTTCCTCACTTATATATTATATATCACACGAGAAGTAATATAACCATATATATACATATATGTATATAAACATATCGGTTATTTTATTGATATAGGGAACTGCCAGTGAGAAAATGCCCTCTCTCCATGTAGATCAACAACTGATCCTCAACTTACAGTTTTAGAAAGCTACCCAGGGCGCAGGATGCTTAATTGACTTGTCCCAGGGTCTACAGTCATTACATATAAATAACTCGGTCATTAAATGAAATTAACAAATAGTCCACAAACTGATGTTGTAGTTACCCAGCATGTATCCATACTCCCCACTGTCATGCCATCAAAAAGTGAGAATGTATATGTTTTGGGTATATAACAAAATCTTTGCAGATAGGCCATTTTCCTTAATGATCATATAAATGAGGGCATAATTTTCAATCATAAATATTTATTGTAAATTAATGCTAGTTAATTATTTAATTGTCCTCTTACTACTGGTACATGTGGCCCTATTATAAATATCAAACATTATCATTAGTGCTTTTTATCCAAATGTACAAAGATGATGACTGTTTCAATTACAGCTAGAGAGCAGTTTGACTATTTCAAGTCCTGGCTAATGTTGCTAAGTTTATTTTAAATGGAACAATTTTAATTTGCCAAAAATGTCATGAAAATTCACTAGAAAATATAAATTCTCAAGAGTAGTATTTTAATAACAGTAAGGAAAGTGCACTAACACACTATTGTTGGAACTATGAATTAATCCAACCATTCTGGAAATTAATTAGGGATTACTCAAGTAAATTCACTTCAGTGTTCAAAACCTCTAACCTAAAAATACCACTACTGAACATATGCCCCCAAGGAGTTCAGTTACCACAAGGAAGGGCACATTACCACACTCTTTACAGTAGAGAAAAAATGCAAACAAAGTGAATGAGCACAATTAAGGAATAATAGAACCAATTATGGTAAATGGATGTAACGGAATATGACTGTAAAGTATGGCAGAAAGATCATTAGCTCAGGAATCCAAAGAACCTGGTTCACATTGTCCTTTTAGCTAGCTATTTGTGGGACCTAAATCACTTAACCACACTGAGCTTTAACTTCCTCATCTTTCAAATGAAGGATGGCCTCTGCTGGCTCTTCTGTCCCTAGTTCTATAATTCCATGATTCCCTATTCTATGTGAAATAATACAAAATGAAGAATGTGGAACTGGGAGAATAATGTATTCATTGACTATAAAAATGTATATCATAAAAAACCCTAAAAAGTTGTTAACTATGGTGAATTTTAATGAACAATTTTGATCCTGAAGAACTGAAAAAGAAACGTGACTCCTTTCAGTAGAGAAGTGGGGACTGTAGATATGAAATGGCAGGCAAAGTTGCTGTGTCAGTGGGTTTTGTTTAAACTTATGTTACAAGGGAGAGTTCAACATTAAAGGTCAGGTTAAATGGAACAGTATATAAAATGGCAATGCTAGCACTGTTTTTTTAAATTTATACATACGTTAGAGAAGCAATGTGATGAAACTGAGTCTTGCTGCTATCACCATTGAGAACCTTTGAAACTCCTTGCCTCTTAAGACCTCTGTTTCTTCACCAATAAAATACATGTCTTAAACCAGATCATATTCAGAGGTGATTCTAGCTAGCCAAAGCAACAAGTATTAACTGCTTACTGTGAATCAAGCACTAGAAATATAAACACAAGGTCAAACAATAAATACAAGCACAGAAAAGTGGCAGGCCCTGTCCTCAAGGACCTTTCATTTTAATCAGGAAAACAACATATAAAAGGAAGCTGAAAGGCAGGGTGGGGGAAAACAAAAGGTACAGTGGCATGATGGAGAAGTCCAGAAAAGTACAGCCTGGTAGAAAATGAAAGGTGGCTCTTCCAGGTGCCCTCTTTAATTGAAGGTTCTGGGAGAAACTCTCTTCCCTCCAATTAGAGGGGGGCAATTAGAGAGCCCCTCCAACAGAGATAGCTACTGACTAGGAGAAGAGAATAAAAGAGGATACTTAGAAGATATGAATTCCAGGGCTGAAGTGATCTTGTAGGATAAAGGTATTCCTGGAGCACGAAGAAGTTCAGAATATAACCTGATGAGAAATAAAGAGCTCAAAGATTATATGATCCTTTCTTAAAGCTATGTATTTTTCAGTTAGACTGCTGCTAAAATGCCTCTGTTTCAGTACAGCCCACACACTAATGGCATTATAACCGATTATACTCATGTATAATATCTAAATTGAGGGAGAAGAGTTTGGTATAGAGAAAGGTAGGGGGGAGGGCAGTGTATACAGATCATCACTTTTAGTCAAATACAGAATACCAAGAACACTGAGCCACATCCATCTCTAAGTTATAGGCATCAAACTCCTTGGCCAAGCTATTTCCCTGCTTCCTTTTTCCTTCTCTGTCCAGTCAGCGGTGTGGGGCTAGAGCTGAGCTTTAGCAGAAGATGATTCTGAAGGAAGAAATAAGCATAGGGAAGAAAAAGAAGGAAGGCAGAGTAGCCTCAGGTAAATTTCTGCTTTGAATATACTCCCCAAACTCTTAAATTCCTGGTCTCTGTCCCTCCTCAGGAGTCCCCTCCATGACCTCCCTCTGGAATTAACTTCTATTTATATTATTGCATACTTACATATGCACACACACACACACACACATACACACATTTGCATGTTGTCTCCTGCAAATACCTATGTTTTGGATTTTGTTTATATTACCAGTACTTAGCATGGTGCTTGGCAATGGTAAACAATAAAAGCTTGTTGACTAAATTTAGTCAAATGTAGCTGCTTTTTTTTAATGTTTGCTCTGATTTGATGACACAAATGAGCCTATGTTTTTAGCCGGGGTCTACTTCTTCTAAAATTACTTATAATTTATTTAGAAGAAGGACAGATGCTATACTGATTGTTGCTAAAGGCGACAACACTAAAGAAATGAGCAAAGGTGCTTTAATAAAGAGGACAACTCTTTGGAAAGTTAAATATTCCAATGAAGTCTCGTCCATCACTAAGACATCTTGGATTCCTAGCTACATCTATCCATATCCATAGAATGGTAGAATATTTCAATAAGTCTATTAGGCATATTAAAAAATATAATCTCTGACTGTACTAAATATAACTTCTGACTGTACAAAACAGAGCAGGACAACAAATATAAACCTATTGTACAGCACAGATCCTATGCTATGGTGATAATCTTGATTTAATTGTTGCAACAGCCTTTTATCATAATGCTGCAGTGTTTACAGGCAGTTACCAGAATCATGAGCATTACAAATTACTGTAAGGTGTTGGGGGATATCTGTACAGCCTCTGATGGAGAGCAAGAATACCTTTTAGGGAAAAGGGAAGAAGCAGTTAGTAAACTGTCAAAGAGGATCACTTTTGCCTCAGGTAGTGGTGTCTTCAGAGTCAATCTTTATTGGCAAAGGGGAGAAAGCGGTGGGAGTGAAGCAGCGTTCATGAAGCAGCCAGCATATGCCCATTATTATGCAAGAGGCATAGCAGTAAGTTAGATGTGTAGGAACCTGGAACTTTCTGTAGTATCCAAAAGGAAAACACCATGTGTACTTACTAAAGGATTTTTTGTAGCCAACAATAGGAAACAAGAGCTAGAGAATCTATTTCCCCTTGTTTCCTACTGGTTAGGCTCATTAAAGTAAATAGGAATGAGGCATGCACACCAATGGGAGAATAGATCCCTGGGGCTCTATCTATCCTAAAAATTGGACTAGCTATAAAAGAAGCATAATTCAACCCTTTGTGTAATCAACTCTATTGATTTTAACTTCATTGCTTCTTTCATGTCTCTTTTAATTTCAATTCCTGCCATTTGACATGTGGTTCAAGTTAGCATTTTAAGAATGTTTTGCCTAGGCATGTGCCCAGGTATAACCAGAGGATATTTGTGTACCTAAATATAACTTTTAAATATAAACAGTAAAGGAACTATCCAAGTAGAAATGCTAAAGGTATCGTAGGTCTGTCATTTTTCCTTTGCTCTGACAGAGGAAAACTACAGGGCAACATAAGAATTCCTTCTGTAGCTCATTGCTCTACCCAGAAGGACCATTTATAGTTGCCTTTTTTCATCTAATTATCAAGGATTTAATTACAGTAAAATCTGCTTTGTATGACTTTATCAACTGGAAACTTCTATCAAACAGCACTTTCATGCTTTGCCAGTGCAAAATTTGATGTTCGAAATGAGGACCCTAAGGCACTGAAAGATCCCAAAATACCTTCTTTGTCGTCCAAGAAAAATTCAATTATGTCCAGGTTTTTTGAGCAATGCAAGTTTTGAAAATGAGTAATCCATACATTGACATTATCCCTCTATTAACCAGAAAATTCAGTTAACCAGATTATCCCATTCTTTAACTCTGCTGGCTAACAGTTTACTGTGATAAGGCAAATAAAACAAATGGAGAGTTCCTATGAAAATTAAACTTTTTCTGGCAGTATTACTAGCTCTAGAGACAGAAGATTGGATTCAAATTCTAGTTCTGCCACTTAGTTGCCATATGGGGTTTCTCCAAAAAGACTTAGTGAAGTTTTGAGCAGCTTATTATGTTGTTATTGTTTTTCCTTTGTCCTCAAAGAGGACCACGATCAGGGAGGTGATGCCATGACTTGGTAGTGAATTAGATTCAAGGCTAGGTAAGAAATGAGGCAGAGAATGGCCTGTTTCCCTAGTCAAAAAAAATCACTCTGGGAGGAGAAGACCCTCAGGGTTTCTGGCTGAAACAGAAACAATTGCTGCTTACATTCACTCTGAGCCAAACAGAACCCAAACAATGACCAAGTGGATTTGACCTGGGACCTATTATTGGCCAATCAATGAGAGGCTGGTCCTTAAGAGAAAAAAAATTAGAAAAATCAAAATTTACATTGCTTTGGGCAGAGCACTGACAGGTAAGAGTATGATGACCTATGCAGACAGAGAAAAGGAAGGGAAAGAAAAGAAATGTATAACTTTGGCCAAGTCATTTAAGCCCTCTAGTCCTCAGTTTCCTCTTCCCTAAGATTAAAGGCTTGGACTAGATGACCTCTCAGTTCCTTTTGATTCTAAAGTTATAATTCTTTGATCTCTGTAGTTTTGGCACAAAAAAGGGAAGGAGGTCAAAGATGGTCATAAGGACAATCACATGTCTTAAGCAGCTTTCCTCCATATTGCTTTCATAACCACAGGGATTAAATGAGGAGAAAAAAACTGCCCAAAGTTCCATGTATTTACTCCTACTCTTATACATTTTTGCCCCATAAACACAAAAGTTTAGGACAGGACCCGGTTACCTAAATGTTTCTATAAAGAAGAGGGTATGTGATGCCCACTATATGTACCTGGCTTGTATACACACACACACACACACACACACACACACACACACACACCTCTCAATTGGCATAGACGCAAAAGACCTGCAATGTAATTACAAGATGCTAATGAAATAGTAAATCTACCTCTAGTCCTCCACTGAAGCTTTAAATAAAGTCCTGAGGAGATAGATGCCAAACCTTGCCACTTGAGAAGAGATTTCTCTCACCTCCATTCCCCATCAACCATGTTACTTGGGAATCAGAGCTACCTAACCAGTAGGAAGAGATGCTGAATCCAGGCGGAAGCACAGCTGAAAGACACGAATACAAAGACTGTCACATAAGGAACAGAGCAACTTCAAGGAGTTGACCCCTAACATAAGAGAAGAATGATAGCTAGGTTGTATAACAGAGTACCAGACCTGGAGTCAGGAAGACTCAGCTTCCTGACTTCAAATATGGCCTCTAATACTTCTAACTGTGTGACCCTGGGCAAGTCACTTAACCTTGTTTGCCTCAGTTTCCTCATCTGCACAATAAACTGGAGAAAGAAATGGCACTCTCATATCTTTGCCAAGAAAACCCAAAATGGGATCACAAAGAGTTGGACACAATTGAAGAAAGGAAGGGAGGGAGACAGGCCAGCTAGCCATGTTGCCCAACTGGTCAGATAATTTGGTTCCTAGTGGGTAATTCCTTTTCTACTTCTAGAGGTTGTTTTTGTTCTCAAAGAAGACCATGACATTAGAGGGGTGATGCTAGGTCATGCAAGTGAATTGGATTTAAGTGAGGGAGAACTGTGAAAACTCACCAGCCTCACTTTCTCCTCTGGAGCTGTCTGGATCCAGTGGCAAGATAGCGATGTATTTATGTACATTAAGCATGAAATACTGAAATACATTCTTATTGCTTGCTGACTTGATTCCAGAAAGACTGGGACTCACTATTTTCACTGCTTAAAATGAACATTATAACATGAGAGGCCAAAGAAAGACATGAATATAGAAATGAATGGGAATAAATTTTTTTTTTAAATGAATGAAACCTCAAGCCAAGTCTGACACCAGCAGGAAACCCATCCACATGCAGAGTGAGTCTGTGGTTGGCAGTTAGCCTATGCTAGGCTGCTTATTAGTTTGTGTTTACTCAATTTCGTATTTTTAAAGTAATTTTTAATGAGCATAAAGGCAGATGTTTATCCCAAGGAATAAGTTATAGCAGACTTGAAAGCAGCAGCCACTTCTACCTCGAGGACATTTGTAACAGGGAATATATTATTCCTGACACTTAAGAGACTAGACAGTAGGAAGTCTACTTCAGATTTTTATCAGCTTCCCCTGCTAATGGAGCTGATAAAGCTGATTTGTAGAGAAAGTGACTGGAATTGAAAAGTGTATGGAGCTTTTACATTTCTTGTGCTCTTATCAATAGCTCCAAGTAATTTCAGCATTATTTTATTTTATTGGAAAATGCTGCAATCTTTGGATACGCAAGCCCAATCCAAACACATTTGTGTCCCTCCGTTATCTCCAGAGGCATCCTCTTGGAAGATGAGAAGCAAGTTACCTGCCCAGGATAGAACTCTGGTTGCGATTATCTTTTTCCATCTCAATAACCAATGCTAAATAATTAACAACTACTTTGTAGAGCAATTATATTATAGCTTTAAGCTTGTGAATCAGAACACAGTAGAAACCTGCTAAACGAAAATGCTAAGCAACTTCTAAGAGATAAAAATATTACAATTATGGCCCTTTTTTCTCTCCTTGTTCAGTCTTTTTCAGTTGTGCCCAATTCTTCATGACCCCATTTGGGGTTTTCTTGGCAAAGACACTGGAGTGATTTGCCATTTGCTTCTCTAACTCGTTGTACAGATAAGAGAACTGAGGCAAACAGGATTAAGTGACTTAACCAGGATCACACACTTAGCAAGTATTTATATTATTATATATATTATATTATATTGGCAAGTATTTGAACTCAGGAAGATTAATTTTCCTGTCTTCAGATGCAACACTCTATCCACTGTACTACCTAGCTGACTTTTTTTTTCTCTTAGACTAGCTGATTTAACTGTCTAGCCCCTTAGCATGTCTAGTTAGAAGAAAGTTAGGAGATTTACAAAACCTTGTGATATAATGAAAAGAGGACTTGGGTGTCATAAGAACCCATGTTCAAGGCCCAATTCTACTACTTAACTAGCTATGTGATTTTGAACAAGTCACTTAACCTCTCTGGGCCTCAGTTTTCTAATCTGTAAAATGGGAATAATACCTTCTCTATTTCACAAACTTGCTGTAAAGATAAAAAGGAAATATATTTAAAGTGCTTTTTCAGGGTGGGAGTGGGGGGGGCTGGAACGAGCTTTAAAAAAACCACTCAGAAGAGCTAAATGTTAAAATTTCAGTATGAGTACTTGTACTTCAAAAGAATGCAAATGCTACAAATTAAACATTGATTTATTATTTTATTGATTGTCTAGACTTAGGAAAGTGATGAAGGAAACATAAACAATGTAATTTAAACCTAAATGTGGGTCGACCTATACCTTCCCCCAAGCTAGTTGTTAAACATTTACAAGTATGCTGCTCTCTATAAGTTCCTTTGCAAATGTGATTGATTTATCTCTAAGAGATCACTTTCCAAATACGGATTTTAGTAAATTAGAAAGGAAGAGTAGAACAAAAGAATGAATTCCCCATTGGGCAGAAAGTTCTGTTTCTTTTATTTATATGAAGTTAACGTCAGTCATCTTATCATAAATGGCTATAATTGTTTCTTCCTCTTTAAGAAGGACTGGTTTCCCTATGAGAATCCAAAAGAACTAAATTTGGAGTCAGGAAACCCTGGTATAAATATAACCCCTGACATTTATTAGCTCTAGGACCTGTGACCAATTTTTTTAACTTCTCTGAACCTAATTTTTAAAATTAGCAAAATAATAGTACCTTCTTCCCAAGGGAATTGTGAGGGCCAAATGAGAAAAAAAAATGTAAAGTTCTTTGAAACCCATAATACACTATGTTAATGCAAAATATGATGTGAAAATAGTATCATTTGGATTTGCTGAGCCAATCTTATTGGCTTCATGGCTCTATGAGCTACAGACATTAGCTCAAATTACCAAATTATTCATGTTACTAAATAATATTTAGCTCAGTAAAGGGCAGGAACTGTGTGACCTCTGACCTAGGCAGGAATACTAGTGATTCAGTTAAGTTGGATGAAACTGGTATTAATACAGAGGTATGGCCAACATGTTGTTTAGATTAAATGTCTGTCCAAAGAAAGAAAGACAAGTAAGACTTTTCATATTTGACAGAGGTCTGAACCACATTAAAAGGAAATAACCAGAGTTATCTTGAGTTTAATTAAAAGGAACAGAAAAGAGAGTCCTTAAAGGTTCTTACAGGTATTTTCAACAAAAGATCTAAAGTTGACATGGTGTGGAGCCAATGCAATATTCACAGTGCCTACAGCAGCTATGAGTATGATGATGTAATTCTGAATCACAAAATGTAACAGACTTTCCACATGGAAAATACAACCAAAACATTTATTCAAATACCAAAAAATTGAATCCCAACATCAGAAAGCCAAATCCATCAAAGCAACAAAGAAATCTATACAGAATAACAATGCAGGGAGCACCACCATCCATAAGCCTTCCCCTTGATAGGACCTTCCCACAAATGAACACTCACAGCTTACTGTCTGCTTCCTCTCTCTCCCTCAGCTCTAATTGCTCTGATCTACTTCCTCTGGGCTCTCCTCCACCCTTTCTGCTCTACCTGTTCAGCAAGCTTCTCCCCCCAAAGGCTTTATGTAACTCAAACTCATGTGTGTCAGGCTTCCATGTGACTTAATGGGCCTCTTAGTGGATAAGAAAGTATATGAATGGGTAGGAAAGATCTTCCCACTTACATTACCACTACACTTGGGGAGCTTGGGGTTTCTGATGCAAAAAAGGGAATGAGAAGAACAAAAGACTAAGAATATAGTACGTAACTCAGTTTCAAAGTCTTTAGGTCCTGTACATGTAAAGTGTTGATGAAAATCAGAACAATAAAAATGACTAATCAGATGTCAAGTATATGTTACCAAAGGGAGTTTGACTGACCTTGTTATGCATTAGGACTGAATTTTCTACTAGTTTGTGGGCTGCCCTACCAGGTAGTGTTCTTAAATGGTTGAGTTGTGTCCTTGGGTCTGGTTCTTCACTGAAACAACAAACAAATCTACCCATAACTCTGCTAAAATCTCTAGCTTTGGCCAAATCTCAATTCAAGAACTATCTCCTACATGAATCCTCTCCTGATACCTCTAGTTACTGGTGCCCCTTCAAAATTACCTTTTATTTATGTTATGTATGTGTAGTGTATATGTATGTTTGTATGTATTTGTGTTTAGGATAGTAGGTAGATGATTTCATTGATTTAGGAAGTTACCAGGGGAAGAAACTCCCTCTACCAATGCAGTCCAGCATCTTCTCTGGAATTTGCAGTCTGAGATATTTAGAACACTGAGATGTTAGGTGATTTGCCCAGGGTCATATAACTATGTGTCAGATGCAGGCTTATTTCCAAAGTCATTTCTCACACCACTCTCTGAATTTATGTGGATGTAGATGCATGTCTGCTACACTTGAGAATTAATCTTGGAGTAGTGACCTCAGAGTCAAGAAAGCCTGGGTTCCAGTCCTATCTCTGACTCACACTGGTTATGTGACCCTGAACAAATCATTTTACCTTTCAGAGGGTCCAAACAAAGTAGGTGCAAATCTCCCTCTATAAGGAGAGCTTTCTCATTGGGAGTCCCCAGTAACAATGGTATCACAGTTCTAGGTCAATAAAAAACAAGTCAGATTTATTTATACATATAAGTACATATTTTATTTGATAAAATTTAAGCCCCTTTGAAAGCAGCAATTAATTTGTTTTCATCTTTGCAATCCCAAAGCGAAATATAGTTCCTAGAACATAGTAGATATTTAATAAATGCTTGTTGATGGATTCATTGCTTGACCTCTGCTAGTCAAGACAGTATATTTAATAAGTCCAATGTACATCAACATTTCCAAAACAAAATGAGCTGAAAAGATTCCCCCAGAACTGATTCTTGGTATTCCAAGACATTCAATAAATTCTTGAGGCTCAGATCTAGAAGGTTAAACAGGCCATTATTTGTATCTCAGGACCAAAAGGTTTATATTAAAGGACTTCAGTTTGAATAAACATGAAGATTATTCTAACCCCTCACTGAGAGAAGGCCTAGTCGTGGTCAGAGATGAGAAGCAGAGTGTGAATAAAATCACACTGAGTGCTAATAGGCTGTCCTGTTATAAATGCAACCATTTTCCTTTTCTAGCACTATTAGCATAATGGGAATAGTAATTTGTGTACAGTCTCAGATAAAACATGAAAAGCTTTTCAATTTTGGGTCTAGTATATACTATAATAGAGTCCCCAAAATACTAAATAACTTTCACAAAACTACATGACATTTTTATTTCTCTGTTAAGTGATTATATTGTATAATGCTAAAATCTATACATACTCATCAAAAAGAGGGGGAGTAGGGGCCCTAGGGAAGGATTGTGAGGGAAGTAGGGGGAGAAGCATAATTCTTTCTGAGGCATTGAGCTTCTGGTGTGGAGAATAGCCAGGGCAAATAGTAATTGCAATCAAACAAAGCATTACCTCTCCAGTTCTTTCCACCTAGACCAAAGGTATGATCAGTGACTTTGTCTTACATAGCTGGCTGGGTCAGATTTGCCAAGTGAGGGAGGTGATTGGCCTAATAATTTGTTGAGGGCAGATACAATATGAAATGGAGGTAGGAAAAAAAAAACTGAGGGTGGAAAAGGATAAACCAACAAAAGCAGTTCATTGTGATATACAGATTTAGAATGGAAAAGGACTTTAGAGAATATGTAGTCTAGCCCCCTTATTTTAGAGATGAGGAAATAGAGGTCCAGGGAATTGCCCAAGATCACTTAAGTCATAGCAGAGCAAAAATTCAAACTCAAATACTTTGATTCCAAATCTCTTGCCCTTTCCACAATACCACGGTTCTTGTCATGTTCTTCCTCCTCCCCCAGAATGCACCCATGAAAGGCAGATTATATTGCACTGGGCCGCTTTTGTCAGTCCCCTATTGTGACTGAAAAAGCACAAGTAAAATTGTATAGAGTCTAGAACAGGGGTGGGGAACCTGCGGCGTCAGGGTCACATGTGGCCCTCTAGATCCTCAAGTGCATCCCTTTGACTGAACCCAAACTACATTTGAACTGAATCCAAATCTACATCGCATGGAAATTGTGAAGAATGAACAGGACACTGAAGACATACACACACACACACGAACATATAATATTTATATATGTAGGAGGGAAGAACCTGTTGCCTCAGAACTTATCCAAGAAAAATTAGATCCTGAAGAATTAAAAAGACATCATTATAAGACATTCTCACAAAAATGACATGCTCCCACCACACTCAATGAACTGGACATTTAAATCTTTGGATGACACTGAAATTTTATTTTAGGGATATCAAGGAGAACAAAAATCCACAAATAAAAATGGCAAGCCTTGTAGCTTTTCATGTGCCTTTGAAAATGTTGTAAGGTGCCTAATTGAAGTGATTACTTCATAGCCAGACAGATAATGATGAAGAAAGACCCTGAAAAGCATAAGGCAGATTCCCTATAATGGAAATTTGCAAGGAAATTTGTCACTAGGAAAAGAAATTATTAAATGAAATTTTAGCCTTTTTTTAAACTGTGACCTAGAAAAATAAAATAACCTCTCCATACTACGGCACACATCAAAATACATCCTGAGGCAAGGGCCTTTTGTTTCAACTCCTTCCCATCACTATCATCACTCACTAGCTGTGGATGCTCTAGATTTGTGGAGCTAATGCCATGGGACCCAAAATATTTGTCAGCTAATACTGTCTCAAAACATTGCACTGCTCCTCTTCCCCCACAAACTATTAAAAGGTTAAAGCAAAGTTTAATGCATAATTCATGTGTATTGCAGTGGGGTTTATTGAAGGATACTACAGAGAAAATAACAACAATAATAAAAGGTAACACTTATATGCCAGGCTTTGTACTAAGCACTTTACAGTTATTACCTCCTGTAAGCCTCGAAACAATCCTGGGAGGGGAGTGCTATTATTATCCCCATTTTACAGATGAGGAAACAAAGACAAATAAAGGTTAAGTGAACTTGCCCAGGTTTACACATCTAGGAAGCATCTGAGGCTGGATTTGAACTCAGGTTTTCCTGACTTCGGGTTTCACACTGTATTCACTGAATCACCTAGCTATCTAACTATGATGAATTACTACTGACCAGATCTTAGATTGATAAAAAATGGACAAAAGTTGCCAACAATCTCACTTGGATACTTCCATATGAAGGGCATACTCCTGAAGTGCTGTAGTTTTGTTGTTTTGTTTTGTTTTTTCTCCTCTAAGTTTCCTTTATACCCAGTATCTATGCAAGGGGATCAAAATGACTCTTTAATGTTAATGTGGTTTAAGGATAGATTTTTATATCTAAGTGAGTATTAATAATATCCCCACTCTTCAGGTATTCCTGAAAATTTAAGGCCAATAGTTATCCAGCTGCCTGAGTTCATGTACTGTCTTTTCTGAATGCTAATTGGCCAAGGTACGGGAACCTTTATTACGCTCATGATTAGTCAGTAAGGCAGTTTGTCCTTGGCATGGGTTACACTGTACTGAGCACTCCACAGATATAATCTCATCTGATCCTCTCAAGGTAGTGTTTGAGCTGTGTCTTAAAAGAAGAAAAGGATTCTATTACGTAGAGGTAAGGAAGAAATATATTCTAGTGCAAAGGTAAGTGTTATTATGACCCCATTTTATAGTTAAAGAAACTGAGAAAGACAGAGGATAAGTGACTTGTCCATGGTCTGAACCTGGACTTGAACTCACGTTTTCTTGACTCCAGGACTAACACTTTATCTACTGCAGTGGCCACCTACCTTACTGTACCTCCTTGCTGTCTCTTAACATACAAATAAAATGAATTACAATGAACCATACTTAATACAAATGTTTCTGCTTAGAAGGTATCCCAAAATGGAAGTTACACTTATAGTTTCATTATATTAAAATAGGGACAATTAAAACAGCAACAATAATAATACTTCATTCATCCCTCAGCCTTACCCATACAGGCAGTAATTCATGCATCCTTAGGGTCTTGAAGGATGAAGTGGGTCACAGCCATCACATTAAGTACTAGATAATGAAAAAAGGACCCTGAGGGTAGTCATTTTTTTTGAAAAATTATTTCAACTCTGTGCCTCAGTTGCCACATATACTGAAATATACTATATATACACTTTATATATTATACCTTATTGCCACCCTGAACATGAGAATGAATCAAAGGATTTCTTCTAATCCTGATATCTATGAGACTGAATTTTAAAATAATTTTAAAATAACATGACCTATCCAAATGTTTTTTTTAAATATGTAATGAAATGGCATAGTTATCCATTGTGTATATACCACCAAACAAACCCTCTTTCACCAGCTCATTGGTTCTAGGACACCAACAAAGGATCTGGTGTGTGAATGTGAGTGTATGTGTGTCTCTCTTTATGTGAGTGTGTGTGTGCTATCAAGACAGTTCAGTGCTCCAGGGACTTAATATAAATATGAGTCTGACACGAGTTTATATATAATAAATATCCTTTCCAAACTTTAAAATGATATGTAAATATTAGCTATCATTCAATCAATCAAAACAGCTGTGTTAATATTAAAGGCACTGAATTAATTAAATTAATGGAACAATTCATATGAGGAGTTTATGTATTAACAGCAGAGTCAGTGAATATATATAAATAAGTACAGAATAAACATAAAAGATAAATAAACACAAATAAATACGTGATATTTTGATAGACAGTCATTCAGCTAGTGGTTAGGGGGCTCCAAGGAAAGCTTCATGTATGGAAGGTAGTGCTAACACTGTGTCCTAAAGAAAGAAAAAGATTCTATTAGGTAGAGGTGAGGAGGAAACATATTCTAGGAATGGGAAAACAGGTAGTGCAAAGGCATGAAGATCAAAGATAGAATATTGTATGTGAAGAACAAAGGTCAATTTTTAAAAATTTTTTAAATTTTCAAGTAACAAAATTTGGTTTTGATACTGTTAATGTATCCTTCCTATCCCTCTCCATAAATTACATTTTTGAAATCTCTTGATTCATATCTATATAATCTGGAAAAATAAAGTCACATGGCACCATGTCCAAAAACATTTTAAGTTCATCACCTTTCTATCAAGAAGTGAGTAGTGTGATTCATGTTTACTCGTTTGAACTCGAAAGATGTCTAAAATTTGGTTTATCATCACATTGATCAGAGTTTTAAAGTGATACCAATTGTTTTGATGGCAATGTATATAAGAAGGAATGTTATATACTGAATCTGGAAAAATTATTTGAGGCAAGATCATGAAGGGATATAAAAAGTAAAATAGGTAATTTATTAGAGAAGGAAAAGAAGTGAAGTCAGAGCAAGACTAATGACAGGACAAAGTATCAAGTCATGGAGAGGTTGCAGCTCTCAATGAGGGAAGAGAATGAGTTTGGGAGGGGTGAGACATAGGAGATAAGGAATATGAAGACATTATATAAAGTCAGTTGTTGTTTTTTTAAATTTAGGGAAGTGGAATGCTTGTGGATAATCTGGAGATCCAGTGTGTCACCATCCTTATGTATAGCTGGGAGGGAGCAAAGGTGAGCATGAGATTTCAGGTGACTAAAGAAATGAGAGATTAGGAAACTTCAGGGATCATCAACATGGATACTGAGATCCCATAATATAATAAAAGGCCATAAGTAGGAAACAAATACAAACTCTCTCTCTCTCTCTCTCTCTCTCTCTCTCTCTCTCTCTCTCTCTCTCTCTCTCTCATTCTCTATCTTGCTTGCTTTCTCTCTTCTTTCAAAAGCATCTAATGACTGAGGAATCAATCTGTGACAGCCAACATAATCTGGATTTGGTGGGAATTCTGATACTATGTACTCATCTCAAAGGAGAAGTAGTTGCTGAATCATAGTGGTAAAGGAGAGAGTCTGGAAGTTGCAATGGAGAACAAGCAATATTCTGACTCTCCCCCCAAGAGCAGTGTGCATGGGTTTTGTGGACATAGTTGAGTGGAAGGTCAAGAATATAATGATTTAGGGGTGGCGCAGTGAATAGAGCACCAGCCCTGGAGTCAGGAGGACCTGAGTTCAAATCCAGCTTCAGACACTTGACACAAAAATTAGCCATGTGACTTTGGGCAAGTCACTTTGATGAGGTGTAGGCTCTGGGACCCCTCCCCCCCCTTTTGAGCTCTCCTTGATTCTTTGGCTCTGGGAAAGTAAACCTTCCCAGGGAAGACATTTGCCTGCGGTAGATGCGGCTCTGCCCAAGTCTTTAGCTCACTTTGTTCCAATAGTTTCCCACTCTTGAATTGGCCTGGCCCACCATTGTCTATGGTCTCCAGGTAGCCTCCAGCAACTTCCCACCCTGAACCACTCATTACTGGAGTCTGACCTCATCTGACTCCTCCTGAAGACCCTCCCCAATCTCCTCCTCTGGACCACCCCTAGATTCCTCCCACAACCGTATTGTATATAGAACCCCATCTTCCTTCCATGTGGTGTGAGAGCGCCATGGAATAACTTAGTATAGACTTTGCTGTGTGAGAGCACCATGAGATAGCTTAGCACACACTTACTCTGTGTGAGAGCGCCATGGAATACCTCGGCATAGACTTTGCTCAGTGAGAGAGCCGTGGAATAGTTTGGTATAGACTTTGCTCTGTGAGAGCGCCATGAGATAGCTTAGAATAGACTTGCTCTGTGAGAGCACCTTTAAATGGCCTAGCATCCCACGTGGCAAACTTGAACTTCCAATAAACTTTACTTTTTCCTTGGCTGAGAAGACTTGAGTAGAATTCTTTCCGCAGGACCCGGTATGTTGGTATTTTGAGGTCTCAGGCAGCCCTAACTGTCTTTGGGCTCCTCTTCAACTTAACCCCAACTGCCCTCCTAAAAGCAAAAAAAAAAAAAAAAAAGAATATAATGGTTTCAGGGGATAAACAGATCTCAGTGATGATGGTTAGTGGATGAAAAGAGTGTGAAAGTGAATGAAAGAATAAATGAATGTGAATAAAGCATTTCTTAAGCTTTCACTGTATAGAAAGTACTGTGCTAAAGGCTGGCAGAAAAATAAAACAATGCCTGCTTTCAAGGGTTTACTTTGTGAGAGAAAGAGGTCCAGGATTAAGGGAAGTTTGTTATAACAGAAGATATAAGATTAGACTGGGCCATGGGTGGGGCCAGCTTGAAGAGACTGAGAATGAAAGGAGAAGGGAGAATTGAGGGTAGTGGTCTCCTACTTGACTCAATATTACTAAATACATGAAAAAGGAGAGAAACTGTGGTTATCAAATGGTTATGAGAGAAACTGGATGTGAAAACACAGGAACGAGGTGACCACTGACTTTCTTGACTCTTACAGAACTGGGGGAGGAAAGGAACATGATTCATATCTAGTCTGTATTTCACAGGTATTTTATCTGAATATAGAAGTTAAATAAGCTTGCTTAAAATATAATTATTTTATAATGATCAATGATCACTTAATCAAAGAATGATCTATTCTACCAATATCAAATCAGTCAATAAACACTAAAAACTTACGCTTTGGAGGAAATGAGAACTTCTGAATTTAACCTCTGGGCAGAGCATAGCTACTTTGAAATAACATTTATTTACCTTTTATAAAAAGTCATTATTGCATCAATATAGATTGGGTCTGGTAAGACTGTCTTTAGTAACTTATAACAAGAATTATTCTTGAGAATGAAACATTAAAAAATTCATCACTTTGTAATCAGATGTTCTTATTAAAGTAATTGCAGAACATGTTCTGTCAATACTTAGACGGTTATTTATTTCACCTTATGGGTTTCCATAGGATAAAACACTTGAAAAGTTAGCATTTTCCTCCTGAAAGCAGTTTGTTTACCTTTGTACTACTAGCATTTGAGACCATTGTCAGATTTAATCATTTTATAAGTATCCTTCCCTTAGAGAAATAGAAAGTCCATCAAAGTTAGATACAAAAACTAGAGCAGAGTTATAGGTGGGCCACCCCCTCAGCCTGCTACTTGACTCACTCCTGCATTGAATCTCATCATCCTGAGTTCTAGTATAATTTAGAAATGAATTTGAATATTTCCTCGCTAATAAATAAAATCAATCAACTAAGCTCAGAACCCCCATCCCAGTTCATCAAATATTATTTATTTGAGAAACTAGAGAAACTGCCTTAATTGCTTATATTCCTGAAAATGTTTAACCCCCTAATCTCCTAGAATTGTATATTAAAGTTACAAGGTATGCAATTTATTATCAATTAAGTCAGTAATAACAAAGATACAGCTATTTGCAACATTTTAGCTGTGAGAAAGATTGTAGCTAGAATAACCTCAGGTTTTCAGTGTAACTGCAGATAACTTCACTTTTGAAAGGACTCGCCCCACACATTATTCAGTTCATGGAATATCAGATAAAATCTCTTCCCCAGAATTTTCTTCATAATCTTCACAAATATACTACAGAACCATAGTTCCATGAAGAAAAAAAATCTCTCCATCTTCTTCAGCTTTTCTCCAACCACAATAAGAATACAATCTCTTCAGCTTCTTTCCTAACAGTTTCTCTCAAGATGCATTCCTTATAAAATTATTTTTTATCATTCTTCTTCATAAAACAGGTTAGTACAATCTTCACAAAAAGTTTTTTTCATTCTTTCTGTGTGCTACACAAACTCTTCATAGATCTTAGTTAAAGTCACATTCTCGCTGACTGATTAGGAGGGAAAAACACCTCATAGCATGACAGCTACAATTGGTAACTTTCTGAACCTCTCTCTTATTAAGGAGACAATGACAGCTTCTATAGCCTCTGTAAGAGATGCTTTTAAAATAGATGTCACAAGGTTATTTCACAAAGTCAAAGAACCTCCAAATTGGGATCTCACAAGTAAAAAGTCTAAATTGTCTATGATGACACTGAATACAAAATTAAAATGTTTTCTTCCTATTCAATTCAACAAGTATTTTTAAGTACCTATTATGTAGCAGGGAGTTTACTATGGCTGGATACAAAAAGGAAGAAAGAGAGGGAAAAAGGAAAGAAGGAAAAAAAAGAAAGAAAATAATTCCTTGCCCATGAAGAGTTTATATTCTACTGAAAAAAAAAATGGCACATAATAGAGATAAGATAAATAAAAATTTAATATATGCAGACTGAATAAAATGTCTTTTTGAGAAACAGATTAGAAACATGCTCTTAATATATGGCATTCTTGGTTCCTGAAGATCTGTATTTGATATGAATTATTAGCCTAAGAACTTTTTTTTAAAACTTCTTAAACCAACACCCCAAAAGGCCTCATAGATAAAATCTTCCTTGAATAGTCAGGATGTCAGGTATCTATTCCTATGCAAACTTATTTAGTAATTTTGTACAAGTTGTTTAGTATCTCTCTTCCCCTAGCTATTTGTTTATCCTTTTAGCAAAGCAATAAAGTATGGTGAAGAGAAAGAGTATTTGGCTCAAATTCAGACAACTTGAGTTGATGCCCTGTATGACCTTGGCCAGACAAGTCACACTTTCCCTGAGCCTCTGTTTCTTCCTCTGTAAAATAGGGGTAATAAACACATCTCACACCACCTGCCTTAAAAGGTTGTTATGGATTTTATACATGTGGCATAGGGCTTTGTAAACTGGAATTCTCTGTATGATTGTTTCTGTCATCATCTAAATGAAAACTCCTTTGTCACTGGACAATCTCACCTCAATATGATCTTTCTCTTTGCCTTCTCGCAGCACTGACAAATAAACAGAGGAATTCACTTTCCTTGAGCACATTACATTTAACAGAGCACTTTTCTCACAATTATCTTGCAAAATTGAGAGTATGAGTAATTCTAACCCCAGTTTACAAATTGCAACTCAGAGAAGTAATTTCTCCATAGTTACATAAATCAAAGTTACTTCAAGACAGACAGCATGGAATAGTAGAAAGTGCATGAATTTGGCATCAGAAGAGCTGAGCTTTGAATTCCAGTGTTGCTGTGTGACCTTGATTATTTAAATTCTCTGGGCCTCAGTTTCCCCATCTATTGAATAAAAGGTTTAGCTAAAAGTTTCATTTTAGCTCGCATCCTATGATGCTATTACTTCAAGGCTACTGCTCTTCTGTTCTTGCAGGATTTGTAAAATAAAAAAGAACCTTATTTTTTCTGCTTTAAGGAATTATAATTTTTATATCCTTGTATAGTGGTTAATTCAGTTTCTTGTTTCTGTTGTTATTTTCCTCTGGTCCTACTGAGTTTACTAAGGCTGACAGTTTGTGCAATGATCTCTGGTTGATGTAGAAAATGGAGAACTCTTTCTCACTGCCACAAATGACTCCTAATCAGCTGCTTTACAAAGAAATATGCCATTGGTCACAAGGGGCATGAGGAAGAGAGAGTGAGCATCTTAAAAGATGCATATTTTGTTGCATAACCCACCAGATTGTGCTGGCAAGTAGGCAGACTATTGTCAATCAATCAGCCTTTAGCCTGAGCTGATGAAGAATTTGTTTCTTCCTCCCTTCCCCCAGGTATAACTTTATTTCCTAGTAACTCATTCTCTCATCCATCCATGGGAGTGGCTTAGAAGCTTCATCTTCTGCCTTGCAAAGTCATCAAGCCAAAACAGCTAACATCTGCTTAACCAGCAATGTGTTCTTTTTCTTAGTTTTTCTGTGATTTATATCAAAAGGGAATCAGGGGCCAACGATCCTTTTTTCTCCCAAATAACAGTAAACTCGCATCTCATTTGAATATGTAGCTTTGAAAATCCTAGAAAGAAATTTTTATGTGGAAACTCCAGTTTGAATTTACAAATCCTCTTTAATTAAATCCTCTACTCTGAGTTTCTTCTCTTCTTCTCAGTCTCTTACAAGTTCTCACATGGACTAAACTGGCCCAGATTCTAACGGCTATCTATTTTTGTAGTGTCATACACTTAGCAAGAGAACTTTTTTTTTTAATCTGTGAAAGAGCTGAATTCTGAATTCAGCCACAGGTTTGAGCCACAAGGTGGGAGAGGAGAAGAAAAAAACGTTGGCTTTTCTTTTATCCTAGTGTTCACTGGGAAAGGAGTGAAAAATAAACAGTAGATGGACCAGATGAAAATGGAGCAGATTTCCACTTTCCTCAAAGATCATAGACAGCTTTCACTGAAAGAAACACATTTCTTCATGTCCTATAGGGACATTAGCGACTCTGAACTGTTCCCTCTGCATACAACATCCTCAGCTACGAAGGTTCTTTCTTACTAGTGCATGGGAATGGACAGCCTCTCACCCCACACCAGAACAGATTCACCATGCAAACCACAACTGAGCTACTGCCTTGGCTCCTACAACCACTGTCATTTTCTCAAGGTCAAATCTGTGATCCTCTCTTGCACCTCAAAATGTGTTACTCTTCCAAGACAAGTGAGACCTGGAAGCTCTTTGAAGGCATATATGGTTGCATTTTTTATTTTTATACCCCCTAAATAGTGTTTGTTGAATGTTTGATTTTCCCTTCATTACAGCATAGTTCCTAAAAGTAATGCATTCAGTGTGCCTTGCCATTTTACTCTTTTTATATATTTCTTTGGGTCTGTTCTCTGTTTGATATATGTATATATGATTTACCTCCCTACTTAGAAAATAAGCTATTCAAGGGGGAAGGGAATTTTCAGTTTCCCTCATAAGATACATTGATACCATATAGCCCACATGATAGGTTCTTAAATTCCCCACTAAAGTTACAAGGTAACTTCTCCAGTGATTTTACACTGCAATTATTCAAGTACTTATACTATCTTTGTCCATGCTCATCTGTGTGAGTTCAAGTAAGTCACCTAACAGCTCATGGCCTCAGTTTTTCCCCAATTTTAAAATCCAAGGATCATATCAGGATTATAGATGTAGAAATGGAATGAACTTGAAAGGTCATCTAGTCCAATCCTCTCATTCAATAGGAAACTGAGACCAGTAAGATGAAAGGAAGCACCCAAGGTCACACAAGTGATAAATGTTAGATAGAGGCAGAGTTTGAAACTAAGTCCTCTGACTCTAGACCAGAGGTTCTCAACCTGTGGGTTATGTCCAGTTTGTAACAATGAAAATACATCCTGCATATTAAATAGATGCATAACAGTGGCAAAATTACAGTTATGAAGTAGCAACAAAAATAATTTTATGGTTGGGGGTCACCACAATATGAGGAACTGTATTAAAGGGTTGCAGTGTTAGGAAGATTGGGAACCACCGGTCTAAACTCAGTGTTCTTTCTAATGATAAATCTTTAAGTAGAAGTTGTCTTCTAGCTTGGAGTTCCATGACATTATGAATTTAGTAATACTTAGCTAAGAAACACAGTAATATAAGCTGTCTAGAATCCAGGAAAACAAATGCAGTTTCACTCTGAATAGGATGGCATTTAAATATATTAATATATTTACATGTATATATTATATATACACATACATAGAAGTATGCATCTATAGACATATATGTATATAAACATATACACTTGTGTATACATATATATGGAGCAGCTAGGTGACAAGCAGATGAAGTGACAAGCAGATGAAGCACCAGGTGTAGAGTCAGAAAGACTCATCTTCCTGAGTTCAAATATGACCTCAGACACTTATAACTGTATGACCCTGGGCAAGCCTTTAAACCCTCTTTGCCTCTGTTTTCTTGTCTATAAAATGAGCTGGTAAAGGAAATGGCAAACCACTCCAGTATCTTTCCCAAGAAAACTCCAAATGGGTTCATGAAGACCCCACCACTGAACAATCTATATATATGCACACACACACACACACACACACACACACACATACACACACACACACACACACACACACACACACACACACACACACCCCAGTTCGTATAACACTTATCACTCTGGATTTTTTTTTGTTAGTTGGTAAAGAGAACCTTCAGTTTCTCTCATTTCATTTCATCTAAAAGAAATACTCTTACCTTTGAGCCAGCTTAGTGTTGGGGAAGAATTATCCTTATATTCTGTGCTGAATTAAAGAAGTTCCATCATATTAATATCTAACTGGAACAAAATGACTTATTTACATATCTGAAGTTCTAAATAAAATGTGACCAGTTCTTAAGACTGCAGTTGGTCTTCTCTCTTTTCTTCCCCAAAGAGAGATCAATGTTCAGTAGATTTGCTTTTCTGGGTCAACCATTTCCATTGTAGAGGAAATAAATGAGCCAGCCTGTTTTACCTGACCTAGCTGACCTCTTCCATGTCTGAGTTAAAGTAGGGAAATTCCATCAGGTGTCTTAATAGTATTCCATTAGGGTTAGAGAGCAGCAAAAAGCATTCTTTTGTGTCAATTATGAAGGTCAGGTAATCAGACAACCCCTTAAATTCTAGTTCTACCCAGCCTGGCACAGCTTCCCACTAGGTTAATTTTCAATAGCTCTGCAGCTCACTATGGCACTTTTTGTACTTTTGAAAAATGTCAACACTCAATTTTATAGCTTTTGATTTCACACTTTTTAGGGCACTTTCAACTTTCATAATTTATAGCCATCTTCCAGGAATGTGTGAAATGTAGAGCTAAGGTAGCAATCAGAATAAAAGGTCAATATACAGACTGAAGATATCAATAAAGATTATGAGCTTTAAAAATTCAAAGCAGAGACTAACTTCTTTGGCTCCTCATAACTTTGTTATCACTTTTTTTAAAACCCTTCAGAGATTTTACCATTTTGAAGGAGTCAGATCCTGCTGTTTGCATAGCATGTCTCAAGAGATTCAAAAGATGAATATATAGAAAGAGGTCAATTTCTGTGCCCCACCCCTCAGAGTATATGTGGTTTGTGTTCTTTTCTTAATTCAGTATAAGTTATTACATTGTTAATTGCAGCTTGGTTAAATTATCTCCCATATGCAACTGAGAATATAGGTCAAATAAAGCTAATATGTATGAAAGCACCTTCATCTACTTCACCTCTCTCATATTACAGATAAAGAACTAAGGCACAGAGAAGTTAACCAATTTATCTAAGGTCATACAGGTATAAAGAGAAAAAATCTGGATATGAACCCAGTCCTCTAATTCCAAATCCATCACTCCCTCCAATGAACCACACTGCCTCCAATTAAATATGTTATCATTTATCTGTATCATGAAGAAACGACAGAATTCCTTTTTGAGAAAACATTTGAAATTACTCAAGTCGTAATCTTTTCAGTTGTACTCAGAAGAAAATCCACCTACTTGGACCACATGAGTGTAATATGCATTTTTTTGTCACTACCAAAAAATAAAGGGGCTATAGTGGATTGATCTTTGGAAATAGAATCAGAAGACCTAGATACCAGTCCCAGACTGCTGCCACATGATCTAGACCAAATCCCTTTACTCCTCTCTGCCTCAGCTTCCTCATCTATTAAATGTATATAATAACAATCACACTACCTATTTCACAAGGTTGTTGTAAGCAAAACACTTTATGAATTATTTAGGTATTGTTGTATACATATGGATGGTTATAATTAGATTATGATATTGTAATTGTTGTTATTCCTTCTATATTGGATAAAGTCTACACATGGTTTCCAAGTCCTCAGAGTTCATTATGTTTACTTGGGGCCCATTAGTCCCAGAAAAATGGTTAGAAACTCAAATCATGTTTCTAGGAAGAGAGGTTAACACAGCCGTCTCATGCCCTAATTTCCCATTTGAGTTATTAGTAAGGACTCCTAAATTCTGGTGATAACCATGACCTTTCAGTAGATTCTCTATCAATGTGAAGAGGAGGGCTGCCCCACTCTCGAGAGCTTTGAACTCCTCATAGATGCCTTTCCTATAGTGCAAGTCTGATATAAACATTGTAAAACAAGTATAGCTGTAGTAGACTAGACATACGGTAGAATGAGAACAGTGGTTTTGGAGTCAAAGGACCTAGGGTCAAGTCTAGGCTCTTCCATTCTCTAACTGTGTGATGGTTATGCTGGTGGGAGTTGAAGATCATCCCCACCCATTAATAGGCCTCACATGGAGGCAACAAGAGAAGCTTGATTAGGGGAGACTTGTTTTTCAGGAAGGCCTACACCTTTTGTTACTTTGTAATTAAGCAATGGGTCATGAGGGTTGTGATGCCCTCTGGCTCTGAAGAAGGATATATATACTCTGAGGTGAGGTTTTGCTTTGGGGCTCACTCATTGGAAGAGTGTTCTTGTGATTTGACCAGTCAAAACTCTGGGTAGCCATTAAGGAGGCCCCATCCCCACACCCATTTTGAAAACCCAGATGTTGTGCTTCTCTCTCTCAAGTAACTATGTACATATAGCTTTGGTCAGACAGCTAGAAGCCCTGTGCATTGATTTGTGTTATTTTCCCTGTCTGTATTATTTTTCTGCTTGTAATTTCTTGTTGTATTTTCTCTTAAGTTCAGTACTTACTTTTTTCCCTGAACTAAGTCAATGAGATATAAATATAGATAGATATATGTAATAAGTAAGATTGTTGATCCCTTTAAAGTTGCTTTACTTTAGAAAAACAGATCAAAGAACCTGTGCTAGCAGCCATACTGGGTATGCTATGGTCCTTGATGTTACTGTGATATTGAAACACTTAACCTTTCTAGGCCTCAGTTTTGTCAACTATTTAAAATGAGGGAGTTGGATGAAATGTTCTTTAAGATCTCATCCAGCTAAAGATCTACCATCCTTTAAAAATTACAAGTGTGGGGAAGCTGATTTCTGTAGCCCTCCCACCTCCTTCACACTGTCTCATCTAGAGAGGTGACTCTTCTTCCTCACCAAGGCAAAAACCTGAACATACACAAGGGATCTAACTTTATCCTGTCTTCTCTAGCAGTTTTCCGTCTATCATCTTGGTTTTCTCACTAATCTTCAATCTCTCCCTGTCTACTGGCTGCCTTTCTGCTGCCTATAAACATGTTTATGCCTCCCTATTCTCAAAAACAAAACAAAACAAAAAACCACTCACTTGATCCATCCATTGCTGCTACCTATAGCTATAGTTATACTGTATCTCTCTTCTCTTTTGTGGCTACACTCCTTCAGAATACCATCTATAATATGTACCTCTTCTTTTCCTCTTACTCTCTTCTTAACTATCTATAATGTGACTTCTGATCTCATCATGCAACTGTAATGCCAAGCAAAGGTAACTTCCAAGGTTCAGATTACCAGCATAACAAACCCCATTTATTTAGCAAACATTCACAGAACAGAGAAAGTCAAACTACAGTATAACTCATTCATTTAGCAATTAAGTTCTTAATTCAGTCCAGGTACTACTCCACCCCTAGACAGTACATTCATTTAGTCAGTCAAAGTCTCTTCTCAAATGGAGATCAGTTTCCAATCATAAGCAAAGTACATTCATTTGGTCACTCACAGAACACAAAAAGGCCAAAGGTTTCCCACCCCTGGACTCAAAGTAATTACAATGCCATCCATTACCACCAAGCACTTTCTCAAAATGGATCAGGAGAGCACAAAAGACCACCCACTCTTAAGTCATAACAAGGTCAAGATATCATCTCAGCATTGAAAACCCAAGGAAAGGCCCTTCTTTCATCTTCACTCAAGGCAAGCCCTCAGCAAACTCAGTTCCTGGGGAGACAAGGCTCAACAAAGCCATTGCCAGTGTCCTCATCAAGTCACACTCTGCCTGTAGAACAGTCCCAGAATCCCTGAAAACATAAGTAAGACCCCCTTCCAGGATTTCTGTGAACATACAACAAGAAAATCCATCTTCAGGGCTTCTGAACCAACAGCCAGTTTCCAGGACCTCTACAACAGCAGCACTGTCCACCATCAGGTGAATCTGGAAAAACAACATCAAAACAGACAGACAAAATACTGGCATCACAGCCATGCCTCCTCAGTCCTTGGCAGCTCCAGGCGGCAGTCCTCAGAAGTCCTGGGAAGTTCCAATGGGCTCTCAGCAACTCAGGCTCCACGATACTGGATACTGCTCTCCCAAAGTCCTTCTGGCCTTCTCTGAGCTTGAGCCTTTCTTTCAATTCATGGCTCCTCCCAGTTCAGCCCTCTCTCTTCATGTCAACAAGTCCATCCCACAAGTGGGATTCACAAGCTCTGGGTCTTAACACTCAACCCAAAAGCCAAGTCGATTCAGGGGCATCTCCAAATTCCATTACCATTATACCCAGTAATAGCCCTACTAGGTCTGTATCCCAAAATGGTTTAAAAAACCAAAAAGGACCTATATGTAAAAAAATATTTATATCAGCTCTTTTTGTGGTGGCAAAGAATTGGAAATTGTGAAGATTGATGTTTATCAATTGGGGAATCACTGAACAAATTGTGCTATATGAATGTAATGAAATACTATTTTGGATATCTTTGCAGTCTCTTTGACACTGCTGATCACCTTTTCCTTCTTGATACTATCTTCTCTGTGGGCTTTTCCAACATTACTTTCTCCTCATATTCCTCCCACCTCTCTGACCACTTCCTCTCAATCTCCTTTGCTGAATCTTCATCTAGGTAATACCTAAGGCGTATGTGTCCTCAGGGCTCCCAAATGAGCCTCTTTTCTTCTCCATACTACTTCACTTATTGATTTCATAATTTCCCATGGATTTAATTAGCATCTCTCTGAAGGTATTTCCCATATCTAATCTCAGTTCCAGCCCTAGCCTCTCTCTTGACTTGCAGTCTCATACCTCCAACTGCCCATCAGATATCTCAAATTGGATGGCCTATCGAGACTTTAAATTCAATATGTCTAAAATTGAATTCATCCTCCTTCTCCCAAAACTCTACCTTCCAACTTCCCTATTATTGTTTGAAACATTAAAGCATTATATAAATGATAGCTGACCAATTTGTCCTATATCTGTTTTGTTTGTTATTCATAGTTATTCATGCATTGTCTCTCTCCATTAGATTGTGAAATCCTTGAAAGCAGAGAGACTTTCTGCTTTTCTTTATATGCCTAGCATTTAGAATAGTGACTGGCATATAGTAGGCACATAATAAATGCTCATTGACTTGACTTGACTAGGTCCCCCTTGGTTCTCTTTTTTACCTTTTTACCTCTCATTTTTGCCTATGTCATTTTAAATTATGTCATAATTATCAATGTGTTCAGTTACCACTAGTTGATTGCATTTTGCATATTAGGCTCACATCCTATTCATCTCTATATCCCCATCAACTTGCACTTATTAAATGATTGTTGAAATGGAATCAAATTGAACTGACTTTGGGAATTCCTGCATCTTAAGGTATCAATCTTTAATGTGCTAGTAGGCATAAAAAGACTCATTGGAGATCTACAGTTTAGAAAGTATTAATTTGCCAATTTAAAAGTCTGCTCAGACACACCTTAAAAATATCAGTAAAGCCATGCAAATTCACAAATGAGAAAATTAGCATGGCCCCTAGGAGGAATAATAATTTTTTAGCAAAAATTGAATACATTACTTCACAAATCTAAAACTATGCTTCTAGTATTCAAAATCAAGTTACATCATTTATTTCCGTGACAGCTAGCAAAGTTTTTTTAATTAATCTGCAACCTATTCCACTAATAAAGTCTCTGTTTTCAGGCAAAATATGTTCTCAAAGGAAGCATTTTGCTCCTATCACAAGGACATTATTCTTGGCTTTTTATCTCCAGCACTTGGTACAGGGCCTGACACATAGTAGGCGCTTCATCAATGTTTATTAGTTGATGGGTAATAGATTGATCCTTTACTAATACCACTAATGTAGGATTGATTGCTTAAGAGTTAATATGTCCTGTGTTATGCTTTAATGACCCACCAAATGCTAAGAAAACCATGACCTTGGTGATGTCCCTACAAAGTAAATACAATAGGATGAAGGAGAGAAGGACACCAGCATTTATTCACTGCCTATATACCAGGAGCTTGTGAGGTGGGTGCTATGATTAGCCCCACTTTAAAGTTGAGGAAATTGTGTCAGGTAAAAGTTAAGTGACTTGTCCAGGATTATACAGCTAGTTAAATAAGTTTCTGAAACTAAATCTGAACACCGATCTGACTCCAAGCCTAGCACTATCCACTGCACCACCTTGCTGCCTGGGAATCCTACATTTCCCCAATGATTATCCATACCAATTCAGGACCACTGTCAGGTCTATGGGGAATCATAGTATAGTAGAAAGACCCTTGGACTGAAATTAGGACACCTGGGTTTAAATGACCTTTAAACTCCTTTACAGCTGGGGAAATTTGATCTAGACAAAGCCTCAAACAAAACAAAATGTTAAAAGCCAAAAGAGGGAGGAAGGCAAAATGGGGGATTTCTATCTTTAAAAAAAATACAAAGACACATTTTTTTTCCTTTCTCTTAATAAGGAAGTTTCCACATATTCTATTACTACCAAATTAGAGCCTTGTAGATTCTTTAAGGTGTATGTACCTGTAAGTTTAGTGATACGTTATTTATAAGATATCACCAAGAAATGTGGGAAAGATACCACTCTGTTTCAGAGTCACTAAGGAAACTAAATATGTGGAAAGATTGATGCAAAGGAAATTCTTGGAGAACATGTTGAGCCCAATTTTGTCAAACAATTGGTAAGCAATGAGGAAAGTTCTTCCGGTGAAATAATTCATTGACAAAGCAGAGTCAGTGAAGAGGTGGGATACGATTTCAGCCTCGAAGGCTAGATAAGATTTACATAAGCAGAAAACAAAAAAAAAAGGTGAGATGGCTTTATAGGAAGACATTGATAGCAAAAACTTGGAGGTGGGAAAGAAAGAAGAATGTACAGGAGACAATGAGTAAACTGCTTGGACTAGAACATAGTATTCAGAGTAGATCTATATGTAATGCAATCTGAAAAGATGTTTTGGAATTTGAAATAGCATTTCAGATAATGGGCTACTGGACAGTATAATTTTGATTTCTATCATAGACTTGTATTTCTTAAAGCTTCCCAAAGAAAATAAAAATCCCTACAAAACAGACACCATTCAATATCTTACTTCAATATTATTGTGAATTGACTAAGTTTTAAAGGTAACTGTGTCACAGTCTGCAGCTTTCTTAAACCATGCTTCTTTTGCCCTGTTTTAGATTCAAGTCTAGGATATTGTTGACATTTAAGAAGCAGTAATGGATTATTATGGCATTGTGTAAACAGAAACCCAATTTTGGCTGAACTGGGCTTGGAAACATCACAAAAATTATTTTGATTCTCTAGAGCAGTGATTCTCAACCTGTGGGTCACAACCCCTTTGGGGGTCAAACGACCCTTTCACAGGGTCACAGGGGTTGCCTAAGACCATCAGAAAACACATATTTCCAATGGTCTTAGGAACCAAGACACCACTCTTCTATCTGTCTCCAGGCGGGTCCACCCACATGCAGATATGCCCACATATGAATATTAAAGGGTCACAGCATTAGGAAGGTTGAAAACCACTGCTCTAGAGAATGTCATGGACCAGATGAGTCAGAGTGAAGTCAAAGACTTATCTTTCCTGCACTTAAAGTCTGTAAATACATTTGCCTTTGGAAGCCACAGAAGAGACAGACACAAAGAGAGACAGAAACATAGCACCAGCTACAGCAAGACAAAGAGATACAGAGACAAAAAGACAAGGAGAGATACAGAGAAATAATAGATATAAATAGGGATGGAAAGATATTGATACAGAGATAGAGATGATAGAGATAAAAATAGAAAGATATACATACATAACACATACTTTCAGATTTGCAAGCCTATTTAGCTGAAGTTGCTGCATTTTACAACTACACATTTTTAAAGTATGTTTGTATTTTCATATTTCAATGAAAAATTCAGTAACCTAGAATGTACTGCCGAACAAAAAGGCATAAGTCAAGAAAATAAAGCAGATGAAGATAACAAGAGAGTGCCCTTCTATTTCCCACTCCTAGCCTGGGCATTATGCCATGATCTCCAAGGCAAGAACGAAGAGCCAGAAGTTTCTAGTATAACTAAACCCAAAGGAGTCCCACACCACCATCTAGCTTCTATTACATACGATAAAAAACAACAATATTCAGTGTTGTTGTAACCTTAGATACAGAGCTCCTACAAGCCCATCTCTTAGTTCATTAGTCAGCAGTTGGTAAGTACCTGCTATGTGACAGGCATTGTCTAGGATACAAAGAAGTATGACATGCTCTATTCCAGTGGTCCTCAACCTTCCTAATGCCATGACCCTTTAATACTCATATGTGGGCATGTCTGCATGTGGGCAGACCCACCTGGAGATAGATAGAGGAGCTGTGTCTCAGTTCCTAAGACCATCAGAAATATGTGTTTTCCATAGGCAGCTATGTCAGAGCAAATAGAACAGTGGACCGGGAGTCAAGAAGACCTGAGTTTATATATGACCTGACACTTAATTTTTTTGTAACTGAGGGCAAATCATTTAACCACTGTCTCCCTCAATTTCCTCATCTTTAAAATGGGGATAATAGTAGCACCTACCTCCCAGTGTTGTTTCAAGAATCAAATAGGTTAACATAGATTCAATTAAATAAACATTTATTAAACACCTACTATGTGCCAAACATTCTGCTAAGTGCTGGGATATAAAGAAGAAAAAGGAAAGATAGTCCATGCCTTCAAGGAAATTCCAATCTAATATATGTGAACCACTCTGGAAACCTTAAAGCACTATATAAGTGCTGTCTTTTTTTTTTTTTTTACCATATCCTTAATTTTTATTTTAGACCTGTAGTAATTATGCTTGCACCTTATAAAGTGTACAGGCCTTTCAGATTTTGAGCAGATCATTCTGTCCCAGTAGCCTGCAAAACATTGAGACACCTATTGTAAAGAAAGAATTTACTTTTTCTTTTTTCATTTAGGAGATACAAAGGAATTCCTCCATGGATTCCGTGGAATGGTAGGGGAGCTAGTCACTGCTGGCTGAAGCATCAGCTACACCCCAGATGATGCTTAAAAATCCAGATTAGCATGGTCTTCAGACATACTCAGGGAATTGCCTCCAGTATCAAGAAAGGAGCCAGCTGTGGAAGGAGAACCCAAGTCTTGAAAGGGAATTGCTTTTTGCCTTCTCTCTTGTGCCTTTTTCAGACCACAAAAGTTGAAGGGAAGAAGATTTCTCTTCCTTTTCTTGACCCGTGTCAATGATAGCATCTTGCAGTAGAGCAAGAAGGAGCTAGGACAGCAGAGAAAAGGAGCATAGAGTCCTATTGTAGGGTCCATTTGAACTTGTGAGGACAGCAAGCTCAGGGAGCCCAGCAGACAGACTTGTCTGGCACTGATGCTGAGCCTAGAAAGGATGGTGAAGCATGAAAACAGCACAAAAAGGAAACTAACACCTCGGGCCTAGCAGTGCAAAGGTGTCCATTGCCTCAACCACATGTATTTCCTACCTGTGTGCTTCTCTACTTATAAGTTCCATGTACATACTCTTCCCACTGAGTTTTCACTCATTTGTGGGAGAGTGTACCTCAAGTTTGTCAGGGAAAAATAATTTCTAGCTACTGTTCACCTTTGGTAAATGGTTTGAGCTAATAAAGTACTTGGAAACCCTATTGCCCCCCCCCAAATTGACCCAAACTTCAAATATTAGGTGGATGTGGGGGAAGAATACCAGAGTGGGTGCTACATATAGCTAGGGAGCACCCTTCCTGATCTTTGATCTAGCACCTTCAGTTAGGAATAACCCAGCCCAGGCACAATTTGAAAAAGATCATGTGGGAAATAGAATAGCACTCAGCCACAAAGAATTTGAAATATAATAATAATGATTTTAATGATAATAATATGCTAATTACATAGTGCTTGGGATTATAAAGTCTACAAATATGTTATTTCATCTTCAAAACAACCTAATGAGGTAAGTGCTATTATTATTCTGAGAGAGGTTAAGTGACTCACCCAGGGTCATAGTAGGCACTGTAGAAGGTGGTGTTTTAGTTGGGATTTGAAGGAAGTCAGAAGAGTGAAGAGGCAAAGATGCTGAAAGAGAGCATTCTTGTCACAGGAGACAGCCAGTGAGTGAAAATGCCCAAAGAAGAGAGATGGAGTATCTTGTTCAAGGAACAGTAAGCAGTTCAGTGTCACTGGACTGCAGAGTTATTTTAGGGGGCTGCGATGTAAAAGGTATAAGAAGAGAGGAAGTGGGTGGTATGTCATGAAGGGCTTTAAATGCCAAGGGGAGGATTTTATATTGATACTAGAGGAGTCATGGATTTTAGGGGGAGGCAGAGGGAGGGGGAGATATCATACCTGAGCTTAGGAAAATTACTTTGATGGCTGAGTGGAGGATGACCTGGAGCAGGGAAAAACTTCTAGCAGCCAGACTACCCAGCAGGCTACTGTAATAGTCCAGGCGTAAGGGAATAAAGGTCTGTACCAGGGTGGTGGCAGGTGTTAGAGAACAGAAGGAAAAGGAGTGTATTTGAAAGATGTTGTGATGGTGAAATTGACAGGCCTTGGGAAGTGATCAGAGTTTGGTGGCAAAAGAGAGTGAAGAGTTGAGGATGACACCCAGGTTTTCAGCTTGGGTAACTGAGAGAGGTGGTGCTCTTGACAATGTGTAATGAAGAAAGATAATGAGTTCAGTTTTAATTTAAGACATCTATAGGTCATCCAGTTTGAGATATCTAATAGAAAACTGGAGAGGTAAAACTGAAGGTCAGCAGAAAGTTTAGGACTGGATAAGTAGATTTGAGAATCATCAAAAGAGATGAAAATTGAATCCATGGGACCTTATGAGATCACCAAGTGAAACAGAAGAAAAGAAGGTCCAGGACAGAGCTCTATGGGACACTCATACTCAGTGATTGGGACCTTCATTAGCAAAGGTGACTTAGAAAGAGTGATCAGATTGGTATGACAAAACCCAGGAAAGAGTAGTGTCCCAAAAACCTAGAGAGAAAAACATCAAGGCAAAGAGGATGATCAATAGTGTCAGAGTTTGCAGAGGGACCAAAAAAAAAGGACTAAGAAAAGATCACTCGATTTGTCAATTAAGAGATCATTGGTAATACTGGAGGGAGTAGTTGATGAAATAATGTGGTCAAAAGCTAGATTATAGAGAGTTAAGAAAAAAGAGGAAGTAGAAGCACCCATACTAGACAGCCTTGTCAAGGGATTGAGCTGCAAAAGGCAGGAGAGATGTGAGGCAATATCAGGGGTGAAAAGATCAAGTGAGGGTTATTTGAGGATGGGGGAACATGGGTATGTTTGTAGACAGTAGGGAAGCAATCTCAAGATAGGTGAATAGGATAAACTTTCTGACTAATAATACCACTTAGTAGTTAAACATGAAAAGATTATCATTATTATCAAGAGAGTGGTATGGGAAACAACTGTATTGGAATTTAGAGGAGAAAAGATCATGATAGACTGAAGTGCTGGGAAAGAAAAGAACTTAAATCATCATGAGATTGCCTTACTACAAGGTGACCTTGGCATTTCAAGAAATAAAACACTATACGGGGACTAAAACAGATTTGATCTATACAAAATTTCATTCCATAGTAAAGAGTGTTAGAAGTCTCCAGTATTATTGCTTTTTGTCAACCTTGAGGAAATTTATTTTTAAAAACTTTTTCTAAAAAAATTCTTATTTTTATTGTTTTTCTACCACCAAATGCTAACGTTCATACAAGTACACAATTGGTGTGCTGACAAGCATGCAACTGCCAATATATTATATAATAATATTTGCTACTAGCACTTATATAGCCCTTTAAGGTTTGCAAAGAGCTTTACAAATATTTTATTCTCACAACCCTGTGAGGTAGGTATTATTATTATCCCCATTTTTAAAATGAGGACACTGAGGCTGACAAAAATGAAACAGCTTATCTAGGACCGGTCAGTAAGCATGAGTTCTTCCTAATTCCGGGTTCACTGTATCACCTTCATGCTGGTCTTGAGGCTAAAACTGAGCACGAAGTGGGGAAGATCAGGGCTCAACAATGTCAAAAGTGTGTTTGTTTTCTTTTGACCATGTTGTTATGTATCTCACTCAAACTTACCCCACTATACTATAATGGAAAGAGTGATGAATTTGGAGTAAGAAGTTCTGATTCTAAAGCCCACCTCTTCTACTTTCTACCACTGGGAGAGTTATTAACCTCCTATTGCCTCAGTTTCCTCAGTCAGGGGTCAGTCTAGATGACCGCTAAGGTCCTTCCATCTCTGAATCTGTGATACAAACTGTGATCCTATCACCAATGAGAGGACATAAGTCAGTAGTCAATTCCAGTTCAGCAATGCTAATCATGTATTTTGTTTCTTCAGTTATTCAATGTATATCAAGCATCAGTTAAGTGCAGGACAACCAGTCAGCAAATATTTCTAAAGGCTGTGCTGTGTGCCAGGGATTGTACTAATTTCGTGGAATACTAGAGAAGACAAACACTTTGTCTCTACCTTCAAAGAGTTCACATTCTAGTAGGAGAAACAAATGTGTACATAAAATAGAAGATAATTTGAGAAGTGAAGGTACTAGCAGTGGGGTAAAGGGAGAATAGGGAAAAGTCTCCTTCATAAGGTGGCATCTGAACTAAGTCTTGAAGGAAGTCAAGACATGGGGGGTAAAAAGGGAAAGCATTCCAGGTGTTGAGGACAGTGAGTTGGAAAATGAAAAAAAGCAAAAACAAAAACACTGAAGCAGCAAGTAGATGGTTTTGTAGTATAAGTAGAGGGGAGTAAGGTGTGAACTAGGTGGTGCAGTGGATAAAGTGTCAAGACATATCTTCCTGAGTTCAAATCTGACCTCAAAATCATACTAGCCGTGTGACCCGGGGCAAGTCATGTAATCCTGTTTGCCTCAGTTTCCTCATTTGTAAAAGTGAGCTGGAGAAACAAAGGGCAAACCACTCTAGTATCTTTGCCAAGAAAATCCCAAATGGGGTCATAAAGAGTCAAACTAAAAACAATGACTGAATAACAAAGTATAACAAGACTAGAGAAGTAGGAATTGGTCAGGTCATAAAGAACTTTAAAAGACAAAAAGAGAGTTTTATATGTGATTCTGGAGGTAAAAAAAAAAAAAGGAGAACCCAAAATTAAATCTATAGGGGAGATGACCATGATTAGACTTGAAAATCATTGTGGTTTGTCCTTCATTCTCAAAGAGGACCATGACATCAGATGATGCCATGACTTGCAAGTGAATTGGTTTTAAGTGAGGGAGGGCTATGCAGTCACCTTCCTCACTTTCTCCTTTGGAGCCATCTGGGTCCAGTGTCCAGATATAGCTCAGGACAACTGTAGATGGTCCAGGACCTGAAGGTCACTTTACAAATGACTAGAGGGAGGATAGACTGGAATGAGGAGATACTTGAGGCAGGGAAAGTAACTAGAAGGCTATTGAAATAGTCCAGGAGAGCAGTGACAAGGACCTACAACAGGTGGCAACTTTTTAAATGGAATCTTGCATGTTAAGGATATTGTGAAGGTAGAAATGAAAAGACTTGGCAACAGACTGGATATGTGGGGTGAGTAGCAGTGAATAGGAAAGGATCACAACTAGGTTGGTGACTGGGAAAGATGGGTTGCCTTCTAAAATAGGAATGTTCAGAATGAGGAATGGTTTGAAGGGAAAATTAATGAGCTCTGCTTTCAATATGTTGAGTTTGAAATGTCTATGGGTCATCCAATTCATAATGTCTAAAGACACTCAATAAAGTGAGATTGGAGCACAGGATGGAGGTTTGAGCTTGAATATAGCAGAGTGGCAATTATATTAGAGATGATATATTATATTAGAGATGATAATTAAACCCTTGAGAGTATAGCCTAATGAATAAAACACTTGTTTTAGAGTCAGGAATCCTAGCTTCAAATCCTGCCTTAAGACATATACTAGTTTTATGAGCTTAGGCAATTTATTTACCCTCTCTGTGACTTAGTTACATCATTTTTAAAAAACAGGATAATAATATCACCTACCTGTCAGGATTATTTGTGAGGTTTATGTGGGAGTGAAGTGGCATAATGAACAGACATGTAAACCTAAAGTCAGGAAGATCTGACTTCAAATGTGTCTTACTAGCTGTGTGACCCTGAGCAAGTCACTTAAAGTCTTCTGCCTCAGTTTCCTCAACTATAAAATGTGAAATAATACCATTTACCTTCCAGTGTTTGCCGTGAAAATCAAATGAAATAATATTTGTAAAGCACTTTACAAAACTTAAAGTGCTATACAATTGATAGTTATAATTACTGTTACTAGTATTATTAGGGAATTAGATGCTTAGCCAAACTTAAAGTGCTATAAAAGCATGAACTATTGTTATATATGAACAAAAAGGCAAAGCATGTCTAATTATCCCCTTCTGTTCTTTATACTCCCTTCTACAATGCTGTATCTGTTCCTTGCTGCTTGATCTTCACTTTAGATTTTTCTGGAGTTGTAATTGGTAGGGAGGGATGCCATTTATCCTATTTCTGGCTCTTCCCTTTGGGATCCTTCAGCTTTTTCATTGGTTATATCCTTGCTTATGGAATAATCCATTGCTCTATAGCCTAAACCTGTATAACCTTCACAAAATTTCTTATTTTATATGTGATGGGGCATCTTCAGGAAACTATGAGGAATATTGCCAAGCAAGCCATAACTTCAAGATTTATTTCACCTTTAGGGTGTAAGAATACACTGATCTTAGATTCCAGAAACTGAAGTTTTGCTTTTACAGCTACACGTGACTAAGCAAATATCTCTTAAATTTCAGAGCAAACTGGTATGTTCGCAAGAATTCTATAGGGAGATCCTTAAATAAAGATACTCACCTTTTTAAGAAGAGATACTGAAACCTTCCATAAATCTGGAATGATCTCAGTCTGGGGTCTTCATTAGCTATTCAAATACGCCCAGGAATAATTTAAATTACCCCAAGCTGAAAAATACCCTAGTTAACTCAGGGAAGTGGGTTGGAGAGGAAGAGAGTGGGTTATATTTGAAGCAGCCATAATACCTTTCATTGAAGTAACAGAGAAGCAGTAGCTTTGGGGATGGAATTGGGAAGAAGGAAAAACAGGAAGAGAAGGAGGCAGTGACAGGGACTAGGCAAATAGAACAAGAATAATTTGTGGTCTAATCTACAGAGCAACAACCAATCAAGAGCTACAACAGGCACAAATTGTTTTTATTTTTCATTCTCTCTGTCATGTCTGACTCTTCATGACCTCATTTGGGGTTTTCTTGGGAGTGGTTTGCTATTTCCTTCTCCAGCTTATTTTACAGATAAGGAAAGTGAGGCAAACAGGGTTAAGTGACTTGCCCAGGATCACATAGCTAGTAAGTGTCTAAGGCCAGATATGAACTCAAGAAGATTAGTCTTCCTAACTTCGGATCAACACTTTTTAAACAGTTTAAAAGGTGCTTAACGGATCTGGAGTGGAAAAAGTTTAAGAAGTTCCGCACTATAACACCTAGCTGTCCCAGGTGCAAGTGAGTAACTGTTTAATTTAAGAGGGAGAGGAGAAAAAAGGAGGGGGGCAGGGCACAGGACATGGGGGCAACAGACCTGTAATTTCTTGGATGTTGGGAACTCCCTCTACCAACATAGATTATCACCCATTCTAAAGCTTATAATAAGGAAGTTACCTCCAGCTCTGAGATGTTATTTGACTCACTTATGATCATCCTTCTCTTATCAGAAGCAGAAACTGAACCCAAATCTTTCTGACTTCAAAACCAGCTCCCAGTTCACTATGCCACAGTGTCTCTCTTTAATACAGTGAGTTAAAATCTGACTAGTCAGTGAGTAAACATTTATTAAATGCATGTTATATCTCAGGCATCACGTTAAGCTCTAGGGACACAAAGAAGGGTGAAAGATAATTCCTGCTCTCAAAATACTTACAGTCTAATGGAGAAAGCAACATGTAAACAGCTATATTCAAACAAGCTATATTCAGGATAAATCATAAATAATCAACAGAGACAAGACACTAGAGTTAAGGGGAACTGCAAAAGGCTTTCTGTAAAAGGTGATATTTTAACAGGGACTTGAAGGAAGCCAGGGAATCTAGGAGGCAGAGCATTCCAGGAATGAGAGATAGTCAGTGAAACACTCCAGTGACCTAGAGTCAAGAGTTGTGTTATTCAAGGAACAGCAAGAAGACCGACGTTATTACATCACAGACTTGGAAATGGAGGGGCGGGAATGTTGTATAAGAAATAAGAAGACTAGAGGTGGGGAGCAAGTCAGGAAAGGCTTTGAACACCAACTACAGAATTTTACATTTGATTCTGGAGGTGATAGGAAGCCACTGGAGGCTAGAGGAAAATAAAGTGATTTTCCTGTAAATCACTATACATCCTGTATAAACTGTTTAATTTAAGAGCAAGGACTAAAGAAATAAATATATAGAAACAAATTATTAGTTTATCTTCCTTTGGGAAGTGGATATGTTCTTGATTCATGTGTATGAAAATAATGATTCAATTATATTTTACATGAACTAGGAATATGTCCATTTAAAAGAATCCAATGGTAAATTTGTTTTTTTTAAGTGAAAAACATTTTTTGTAATAAAAATAGTAAACTCAAAATCTATCTATATGTAAATGACTCCCAGTTCTTCTATAGATTCAGTCCCAGTCCCTCTCCTAAACTCCAGTCCTTCAACTGTCTATTAAACATATCCAATTATATTCCCTGTTGGCATTTCAAACTCACCATATCCAGAACAGAATTGATTATCTTTCCTCACTGGGAAGCATCCTTGACTCTTCTTTCTCCCTATCTCTTCATATTCCATCAGAGGCCAAGTCTTGTTGATTATACCTCCTCAAAATATTCTATTCTGATCCTTTCTCTCCACTCACATTACCAATACCCTAGTTCAAACTCCCATCACCTTTCTCCTGGACTATTACAATGAGCTCTCAACTGGGCTCCCTGCTTCAGGTCTCTCCCCTTTGAAATCCATCTTCTACCTGGTTGTCATGTTTATGTAATTGAACCATGGATCTGACCATGGCACTGCCCTGCTCAAGAAGTTGTAGGGACTTCACTTGCCTCTAGAATTAAATAGAAATCTTCCACTGGGCTTTTAAATCCTTTCTCAATCTGTCTCCTGCCAACCTTTTCAGCCTTGTTACCTAATTCTCTCTTTTGGATCCACTGTATTTCAACAAACATTACATTCTGTCAACCACCTCTTTGCTGTTGCACAGTATATGCTCCTTGAAATTATACTAACCTCAATGTTATTAGCTACCTTCAAAGGTTACTTTAAGCATCACTTTCTCTGGGAAGCCCATCCTCATTTCCCCAGTTGCTAAGATTCCTCATTCCCCCACTCTCTAGAATTTCCTTAGGATATGTTTTCTGCCTAATTTTCTATCTACATGTCAGTTCCTCAAGGGTATGGGTTATTTTAATGTTATCAATATTTCCAGCACTTAGCACAGTGCTAGGTACATTACTTAGTAAATGTTTGTCAAATGTTGAATGAAATTATTTCTACACACAAAGCATTCTTATGCCTTTAATATGCTTTCTTATAGATATTTGCTCACTGCACAAGTTTCATATGAGATGGTCTTCTCCTTTGGTCTTTTTTAAATGAGGTAACTTGATTTTTAAATATCAGAAGTCGAACATAGCTTCAGGCTTTTCAATTAAAAGTTTTAGTTTGTCACTTCTTTCAGATGGAAAAGGCTAAATCTCTTCCTGGAAATGGCTGACACAATATTAAGATAAATGGTGCTCTTTCTATGAAAAATCTTATAGAATAGTCAACCTTTTCTCAATTCCCAAGGGTAACAATACCCCAGCTCAATAAATGTGATTAAACAAGGTTATAACTCGTTTTTCATTTTCCTTGTAGCACTTCATTTTCCCCCCTTCGTTTTCTATTAACCAAGTTGGAAACTACGGAACTAGACCAAGGTTTTCAAGTCCTACTTTTATCTTTAATATAGATAGGATTTATAGTCAACCCCTAAGTATCATTCAGAAATAATTTAATAGATTGTCCCTCCAGCCACACATCATAATCATCATGGAACTAGAAATGGCTCTGGATTTAAAGTCAGAGTATCTAGGTTCAAATCTTAAATCTGATCATTATTAAATATATTATGGTAAGCAAGTCACTTCACTGCCCGGGGCTTCATCTTCCTCATCTGTGAAATAAAAGTGTTGGACTAGATGCTCTCTGAGGTCTCTTTGAGCTCTAATCTATGATCCTATGGCAATAATGCTGACCAAACATCAGTCATTTGGAATGGGGGCCATGGAATGAGGAAAAATGAGCCAAATATATAATTTGATTAAATTAAATTTAATAATCATTTAAACTTCCCATATGACATGCACTATATTAAGGGCTGAGAACACAAAAACAAAAGCATACAGGTCCCTAATTTCAAGGGATTTTTATTTTACTGGGAGAAAGGGAAGGGTAGGAAAAGAATAAAATGTACACCGATAAATATTAAATATGTATAAAATAAATGCAAAATCTTTGGGTGAGAGGACATGACAACCTTTGAAAAGGCATAGAAACAGAAAATAGAGTGGCATATGCAAGAAAGAACCAGTAAGCCAATTTGCCTGGAACATGGTGTAAAGGCCAATAAGCCTGGAGTGGGAGGGATGGAGCCATATTGTGAAGGCTTTTATATACCAAACAAGGGAATTCTTATTTGATGACAGACAGATAATTGGGAGCCACAAAAGCTTTTTGAACAGATGAGTAGTATAGGCTAACTTATAGATTATAGAAAGGAGTTAACTAACTGAGGGAGATCCATTAGGCAGGTATTACAATATTTAATGTAATATTCAATTACAACATACAATGAGAGATAATAATGTTCTGAACTAGGATGATGGCAGGATGAGTGGAAAGGAAACAGATATAGGAAAAAGGACTGACAAGTCTTAGAAGTCCAAGGTATGTTGAAAACTTTCTTATTTTGATATAAAGGTCTTTAAGAAGGAAGGAAATGCATTTAACTCTAGACTCTTCCCTTTGCTATTTGTTACATCTCAAAGATTTGCTTACACAAGGTTTAAGCTTTCTTGGAGAATTTGTAAAATAGCTGAAATTTGATTAAGTGGTTGTTTCATAAATAACACATGGGAGACACAGGAGTTTTTGGACTCCAGCCTCTAACAGGTTCACTCTTGATATGGTCAGACTGGAAGGACAGGTAGACAGCTTTGGAGGGGATTATACTCTTAATTTATTTAGTCTAGTCTTCTTAAAAGGAAATTGTTGATAATAAAGCACCAATTCCTTGCAGGGGCCAGCAAAAAAAGTGGGTGCAACTACCCCTATGTCTCAATGGGGTCAAACAAACAGGCACTGCTTGTGCACTGCCCTAAATCCCCTCAAGCCTTGATGGGGGCTAATCAAGGTACATACAGTATTACCCTGTCATATTCTCCTACAGCTTCCCCACTCATTGACCAGGGACCACTTGCTTTAAAGGGCAACAGACAAATAAGGCACGTTGCCAGCAATAGTCTCACACATTAACTTTAGCAACATCATCATTTGGTGCAAGTGTAGTAAAAATCATTTATGTCATCTCATATCTCACTGCTCAGTCTCAGTAAGTCTATCACTATAATTCTAGGAATTATGATCTAGGATCCTTGGAACTATTATTTTGGGAATTATTATCTAATACCTGGAAACTAGAGATTGCCATAGAGATCCATAGCTCATGGATCCTGGGGAACTAAACTCTAAGAAAGATAACAAAATCCTCCTTACTTACAGTGGTATACGATTACCTCATACAATGTCTTCCTATACTTGCAATGAAGTTAACAGAACTTCATTTGAACCCTGATTGAACAATAATCTGTCCTTGCCATTCAGTGATCCTCTGCATGGAGGGAACCATTTCAGGCAAGAGTTTTATGAGTCCCATTTGGTAATCCCTTTCCCAAACTCATTCAACTCTTTTTTCGATGGAGCTCTTGTCAGTTGTGGATTTGTCGAGCAAAGCAATTTAAGAATTGCTTCCTGCAGATGGAAATGCATTTTATAGTAAGCCATTGGAGCTTTCAAAATAATAAACTGTTAGCAGAGAGGCTTAAAATGAGCCCCCCAAATTGTGGAATCTCATCTCGCCTATCTGATGGGGTAATTGAGAAAAAACTAATTGAAACAGCAGGGAAGGTTGACTGTTAGTTTTTTTGGATCCATTTAATTTTGGATTGTCACACACATAATAGAATGTCAAAAAAAAATGTTGCTAACCTAGGTACAAATGTCCTTTTTAAACTGGCCTTTGCCATGAGTGAAGTCTCTGATCTGAGAAATTTCCCTCCAGCAGGAACCTTTTTTTGATGAGGGTTGTTCATTATGGGAGGTTTCCCAAGAAATAAGGGTCATCCATTTTAACAACATGGCATCCCTTTAAAGGAAAAGGTTTAGCCCTTTACAGAGCAAAGAAGTTGAAAACTAAAACTTTTAATTGAAAAAGCCTGAAGCTACTTTCAACCTCTTGTATTTAAAACTCAAATTATCCCTTTCAGGAAACAAAACAAGAGGCACTTTCATTTAAAAGCCAGCATAGCTGTGATTTATTATCAATGGTCCTTTTTACCAGAAAGCAGGTTTTTAACTCAACTATTATTTGTATCCAATTTATACAATTTTATAGAAAATACTACTTTGAGCCAGCACCTTAAGTGTATGAAAAATTGATGCCACTTTCCCATTGAAAGTGAAGCCCCAAATCAAACCCTGGTCTTTCTCCTTAAGGATCCAACAATACCAGCAACAACAATAACCAATGTTTGTGTGGTACTTTGAGGTTTGCAAAGTGTTTTACATGCATTACCTCATATGATTCTCACAACAACCCTGCAAAGGAGATATTATTATTATTCCCATTTTAGAAATGAAGAAATAAGACTAACACAGTTAAGTGATTTATGCTGTCACATGCTAGTCTGAGGCGGAATTCAAACTTAAGACTTCCAAAGTCCCTCACTCTATCTGCTAATCCCCCTGGATGCCATAAGACAGAAGCATTCACTTGAATATGTTTCCTAGTTTTTACATCAAGTGAGGCATAGTTGTTTATTGATATCTTCAATGATGCACTGTAACAGCTGGGGGATCCCACTGAAGACAACCAGTCCAAGACCCCATGTCATTAGTGAGTACTCATGGAATTCTATTTGCCCCCTACCCATTAGAAGACTATTGCAATAATCCAGGTGTATGATTAGGAAAGCCTTTTCTGAGGTGATAGCAGTGTTGGAATTTGCAAAACTTGGTAATTGCCCAGTTATGACAAGTGAGGGAAAGGAAAAGATCAAAGATAATCCCAAATAATCATACTTGGAATGCAAACTGAATGCTACCAACTGCAGACAAGATGAAACCAGAAGGAAAAAGAGATTTAGGGAAGATATTAGAAATCCAGTTGGTAACATATTGAATTTAAGATGCTAGCAAGATATCCAGATGTCCTATAATGCAGCTGAGAATTTAGCCCTTTCTGTTTTGGAAATAATTTCTCCCTCCTTTAATCTCTTATGGCAGTTTATTTCAACTCACCTTGACATATAGTGTTATTCATAATTAATATTACATAGTATTTACTTGCACACTTGTCTTAGTTCCCTGATCTTATTGTATGCACCATTTCATCTTTGTTTCCCTCATGCCTGGTACTATGCTCTACACATAGCAGATATTTAAGAAAAAATTGTTAAATTTGTATTTACACATAATAGGCACCCAAATGCATTTTGAACTAAGTCTCTATGGCTCTACCCTTTTAAGGACAATCATAATAGTAGGTGTGGGGAGTAAAAGGATATAAAGTAGGGTGAGGTTGGTCAAAGACAATATGATTCATTGGCTCAGAGGAAGACCAAAGTGGAGCTAGCCCAAAAGGTTAAATGTTAAAGGTTAAAGACAAAATTTTAAATGTCACAGAATTTCAGAGCTAGAATGAACCTCAGAGGCTAACTAGTCCGAACAGTACCTGACAATTTTTTTTTCCCCTGCAGCCTCCCACCTAGCTGACAAGTGGTCAACCAACTTTGATTTTAAAAATTCAGGATAAAAAGTCCATTATCTTCTAAGGTATCTAATTCCACTTTTTCACAACTCTAATTATTAGCAATTTTTTATATAAAGTCTAAATCTAACTCTTTGCATCTGTTCTTAAGTATTGCCATCTGAGGCAATATAGAACATTTTCATCATTTTTCCAAATGATAGACCTTTACATGCTTGAAGACTATTATTGTGTTCCCCATAAATCAGTCTTATCTTTTTCTGGTTGACCATCTACATTTCCTTCAGCCAATCTTACATGGCATGATTTCTAGTCTTGTCACTGTCATGATCATCCTCTTTTGGATGTAATTTAGTTTGTCTATATTGTTATTAAAGTATATCACCCGAAATTGAAAATAGACTCTAAATATGGGATGACAAGGTCAAAGTACAGAGGAACTGTCACCTCCCTTGTTCTGTACACTATCAATCTCAATGTCACTTTCAATTATGTTAGATTTTTTGGTTACCATATCATTCATATTCAGTTTGCAACCAATTAAAATCCCTGTCTCCCCCCTCAAGAACTCTTGTATAGCCATACCTCTCATACCCTATACTTTAGAAATTTATTTTTTAGGTCAAATGTAAAATTTTTCCCTACTAAATTTTATTTTATTGCAATTCATCCATTGTTCTAACCTATCAAAAATGTTTTGGATTTTGATTCTATTTTAGCTATTCCTTGCAGTTTTGTGTCATCTATAAATTTTTCATCTTGCTATCAATGGTCAAATCTAAGACACTGATAAAAATGTTGAATAGCACATATACAGACATAAACCTAAGTTGCCTTTCCAAGTTAATTTGATGACTTTCTTGGTGTCTGGTCATCCAACCAGTTCTAAATACTCCTAATTGTAGATCATCTAGCCCTCTCTCTGACTTGTCCGCAAAGACGGTATGACAGACTTGTTGAAAGTTTTCCTGCAATCTAAGGATAATGTTTATAGCATCCTACCTGTCTAGTTAGTCTATCAAGAAAAGGAGAATGTGTCAAAATCTGTTCTTGATGAAACTGTGTTGACTTTTTATCATTGCTGTTTCCCTTTCTAAATACTTACCAGCTGTTACTTTAAGAATGTATTCTTTAAATTCTCCAGATTTAGAAGTCAGCTCACTTCCCTACATAGGTTCTACACATTTCCTTTCTTAAAAACCAGGATATTTCCCCCTTTCCAGTTCTGAAGGACCTCCTATATTCTTCAAGATCCTGAATAGATCATTGGCAGTCTCAGAAATTTCTGCTAGTTCTTTCAGTACCCTAGGATGCAGTCCCTTTATTCTTGGTGATACCTGATATTTTACTACAATGAGGGCAGGTATATACTTTATAAGTCCAATTCCCTGTTAATTATATATGTTCTATCTTCTTAGTCAAAAAACACTATCTCAATCCAAATACCTTTATCCTTGGAAGACAAACAAAAGAAAATAATAGATCTTCCCTATCTGCTTTTCTATTATGATTACATCCATCTTAAAATAAGTTTCTATCTCTTTTGTGACCTCCCTTTTGTCTCAGGCACAACTAAATAATAATCCTTTTAGGAATTCTAATACTGTTCAACCTAGGAATCCATGACATAACATCTGGGATTCAGGCTCTGGTTGAAGACTTCCAAGATTATGCAACTTATATGTAATTTGCCAACTTAGATGTAATTTACCCAAAGGCAGCCAATTGCACTTTTAAAGAATACTAATCATAGATATTGACAGTGATAAAGACAGCTTTACCTTGGGCTGAAATCAATCTCTGTAAGGCCTATACTGTGTACCTGAATAGGTACCTCGAGGTGTATTGGTGTTCAAGGAAGTCTTGCCCTTCTGGTGTGAGGGCTTGCTGAGCCTTCTTCATGGCTGACCTTGGTGTCCAGCTGGCACTCAATTCTCACTTATGTCTCCCAGAAGGTGTAGCATGCACAGTAGCCACACCACAATAAACCATCTCAGCAGGCCAAATCAGGTTGAAGGTAACAAGCAAGCCTCAACCCCTTCAATGAGTTAGGAAGGTATCTACCCCAAGCATATGAAGACTTCCAGTGGAATGGACAGGTGAGAATAATTTGTTCTCATCCATGACATGAAAGCACTATGGAGGTCTTAGAGCCTGATCAGAAATCAAAGATGTCAATGTCATCCTGGGTCATCACCAGCCATCCTGACTTTTGTCTTGTCACTGTACTTCAGTGACTCTAGAAAAGAGAGTGAGGCTGACATCGTTGTGCAACTTTGTCTCACTTAAATTCAATTCACCCATGAGCCAAGACATCACCCTCTGATGTCATTGGTCCTCTTTGAAAACAAAGGACAAACAACAATATATGCATATATGGGACAGGCATAATGAATATTACCATACATTGCCAAAGTTAGAATGTAGCAGCACCTATGTGATTGTCACAAAATCTGTTGCTGATTTTCATGGCTTTTTGATGTTCTGGTACATTCAAGCATTACTATGTAAAATAGGTTAACAAAGACTAGATTTAGTGAGTAACCCAACTCAAACTTTACCTCGATAATAAGAAAACAGAGCATTCTCACTGTGACATTAAAAAGATGTATCCCTGTAGGACATGATAAGCCTATACAATAATTGTTCCATTATTTCATCAATGTGGGTATTCCCTTTATTGGAATAGATTGTAACTCATCCCTGATATCTCATCCTCTGCAATTCTTATCTATATTCTTCTGCAGGGGAGCCCTGCATTGTCCTAAGGACCTTCATTTATGTCTTTTTAAAAGTAGTACAATTAAAGGACTTGATGTTGAGATTCTCTCCTTTGTTTTCTTCACATGACAAGTCCTGCTTCTTTTCCAATTATACATTTCCTCAAGAACATGCTTTAGATGACTCAAAATATGATATAATTTGCTCACATCCATTATGTATCTCTTCACTAGTCTTTGGGTTACTCAAAATTTGGTGTTATTCAAAAATCTCCAGAGATCATATTGGTCCAAGATTGACAAACATAAAACATTCCTGGGAGAATATTTATGTTTAAAAGATGAGTCTTTTATTAAGGAGCAGTTTGATCATATCAAAGTCACTGAGGAATTTCCTAAATGTCAGAAATATATATGTATATACATATATATGTATGTATGTGTATATGTGTGTATGTACACACATATACATATATGTGTTGTCTGTTCGTATGCATGTGTATAAATAGATTGTGTGCACATGTGCACATATGGCACAGATATGTAAGAAATAACTAATAGGTTTGATGATAGAAACAGCACCCCCAAAAACACTGACATGTTAGAATGCTCAACTGAAACTAGTAAGACAAAATTCTACAGGGACAAATGTAAAATTGTATACTTAAACTCAAACAATAAATTGCAGAAGTCCCTTTCAGTTATAGATCTATGATCAAAAGTATATCATGGTGATGAGGTGTAGGCTCTAGGACCCCCCCCCTTTTGAGCTTTCCTTGAATCTTTGAGGTACATACTCTGGGAAACCTGAAGTACTGGAGTCTGATTGTCATTGGCTCCTCCTGAAGACCCTTCCCCAGCTCCTCCTCTGAACCACCCCTAGACTCCTGTGTATAAGACCCCATCTTCCCTACATCTTTGTGAGGGCACTGTGGAATGGCTTAGCAGAGACTTCCCATGTGAGAGAGCCACAGAATGCCCTAGCAGAGACTTGGTCTAGGTGACAGCACCTTAGGATAGCTTAGCAGAGACTTTCTCTGTAAGAGTCTATCCCATATCTTTCAATAAACTTTATTTTTTCTTTGGCTGAGAAGACGAGTGGAATTCTTTCAGCAGGATCCGGTGTGTTGGTATTTTGGGGTCTCAGGCAAACCCTGACCCTCTTTGGGTACCTCTTCAATGGGGGAATATAGGGAATTCAGATTGCTTGTCTAAAAGACATCTGGGGATTTTGGTGGACTTCAAACTCAGAATGAGTCAACAGTATGATATGGCATTTATAAAAGTTGATACAGTGGAACTCAATCAAGAGAAGAACACCTTCCAGCCACTAGAAGTTCTCTATATTCTACTCTAATTAAACCATGTTTAGAACATTGTCTTCAGTCCTAGATACTGCATTTTAGGAAAGACAGTGATTAGCTAAAAAGTGTGTAAAGAAGATTAACTGTCCTAGTAAAAGACATTTAAGCCAGGTCTTATGAGAACCAGTTGAAGGAATTAAGGATGATTTTCTTGGGTAAGATGAGACTCAGAGCAGGCATAAAAATCTGTGGTCTAGTGTGAGAAAGGATAAGATTTTCTTCAGTTTACTCTCAGTGGGCAGTGCTGGAAGCAACAGGTAGGAATTTGAAAGAACCGATCTTAGTATTGATGACAAAAAGAGTAATAACTAAAACAGGCTAAATCTGTGATAGGTTATCTCATAAATGAGTGAGTTCTGCAAGCAAAGACTAGATGGTCAGTCGTTAAATGAGTTACAGTGGGAATTCCTTTGGGGTATGAGTTGAACTAAATAAAACACTAAGAGCTCTTCCAATGCTGAAGTTCTGTGATTCTATGAGCCAATGTGTTTTCCTCCTCCTATTCAGTTTTGACCCCAACTTTGTCCATATTAAGACAGGCCTCAAAATGGCATGGCAAACATACCATTTAAACGCACACATCCTAACCTAATTCTCAGGATATTGAATTAATTTATTTTAGCAAGCTTTCATAAAGTTCCTAGGTTTCTAAACATTGAAAATACAGAAATAAAAACAAAATGGTAAAGGATCATAGATTTAGATCTGGGAGGAACCTGAGAGGTCATTTTAGTCCAGCTCCATCATTTTACAGATGAAGAAACAAGGTCAGAGAAGTTAAATGACAAAGTAAAAAGGTAGTGTTTTAAATAGGATTCAAACCAGACAGATCTTTCTGATTCCAAGTTCAAAGCCCTATTCATTATACTGTGCTTATTTGGAGGACGTGTATGCAATTGGGTGAGAAAACAACGTATGTTGAAATAATTTCTCCGTAGAGGGCACTAGCAATTGGAAGATGAAAAAGAGCCATAAGGACAGATTTCTTTTAGGAGGTGATGTTTCAGCTGAGCTTTAAAGGGAACTTTTTAAGTTGTTCTGCTGGTTTGAACTCCACAGGGTAAGTTGCCCCTCCCAGGATAAATTGATCTTTTATAATCTCCTCACACTACTGTTTTACTTTGCTTTGGATGGATACTCAACGCTACCCCCACCTCCCTCAGGCTCCTCTTCCCTTTAATTGAAGATCTGGAGGGTGGAGCACTAACCTCTTCTCAAAGCTTTCCTTTATAGAAGGCAGGATCTGGACTTTCCAACTCACTCTCCACTTTCCATCTGCAACTCTATTTCAGTTTAACTCCACAGACCAAGATGCCCGTGCATTAGGTACCCCCTGGCGTTCCCATCCTCCTTCTCCCTTTTCGGCTTCCTGTTGTGTGTTGTCTTCCCCCATTAGTTTGGAAATTTCTTGAGATCCAGAGCTATCTTTCTTTTTTCTATTTTATATCCTCCACAATTAGCACAGTGCCTGATAAATCACAGGTGCTTAATAAATGCTTATTTCATTTAATTAAATTGAATTCCATGAAGCAAAGGTTAAAAAAAAAAAGAAATATATTGCAAGCATAAGAGAAGGATAGTCTGCACAAAGGCAAAGAGATTATAGAAATAAAATGTCATGCTCAGAAAAGGGTCAAAAAGCCAGTTTAACTGAATGGAAGAAAGTTCATGGAAGAAAGTAATGTGAAATGATCCTTGAAAGACAAAGTAAAGAAAGGGAGAGGAGGGAATAAGCATTTTTTTTTAACATATCACCTACTATATTTCAGGGGGCAGCTAGGTTGTACAGTAGACAGAGTACTGAGTCTTGGAGTCAGGAAGACTCACCTTCCTGAGTTCAAATTTGACCTCAGACACTTATTAGCTGTGTGACCCTGGGCAGGTCACTTAACCTTGTTTGCCTCAGTTCGTTTTCTATAAAATGAACTGGAGAAAGAAATGGCAAACCACTCCAATATCTTTGCCAAGAAAACCCCAAATGGGATCACAGAGAGTCAGACACAACTGAAAACCAAATGCTCTGTACTGGGCACTATGCTAAATGCTTAGGGATCCAGATAGTCATGGGCTTTGAAGGGTAAAACACAGGAAGTTGCATTTTATTCTGGATGCAAGAGTCACTATAGCATAATTTTTTCACCTAGGGTCTACAGATCTATGAAAGGTCTATGGACTGATTTCAAGGTGCCCATACATTCAGATGGGAAAAAATTGCAGCTTTATTTTCACTAAACTCTAGCCAAAATTTAGCATTTTCTTCCATTATTTAAAACAAATTATTCTGAGAAGGAGTTCATAGGCTTTACCAGACTTATAAGGGGGTCCATGAAACCAAAAAAAGAAAGGTTAAGGACCTCTGCATTAGAGCTTCTTCTAGCTTGTGTCTATGGATTAAGGGATATATGTAAATCTTTCCAGACACTTAACTTTTCTCGGGTAGTAAATCCAAGATTTAGTGATCTGGAATATGGCTCCTTTTGACCTTATTCATTATTCCTTCTTTGTGGCTTTAAACAGAGCTTTTGCAGTCCCATTTTTGGGAGCAAGGTCTAAATTGTATTCTACTGGTCCTCAGGCTCAGCACCTGCTCAGGTTGGGTGTTGGACAAAGGGTCAAATGACATGTCTTTAGCTGATACAGCAGAAAAAAAAAGATGCAATATCTTTTTATTTTCTAATAAATCCCTATTTGTCAGTGAATTATATTGCTTCTAGTTTCATCGGCTAGTAAAGGTTCATAAGACAAAATTCACCTGCCCTTTACCAAGCTCATATAAATGGAAAGAGACAGATCCCAGGAAAAGAAGCAGCAAGCTGAGAGGTCTTTTTATGTAATATCTATGAATTGCTGGTGTTTTGTGAATATTCTTTTCTATACTATGGATTGATTTCTATGACTTTCTTCTGTTACTGTGATCATTTTTTTAAATCAGTCTTCTTTCCTTCCACTTAAAAGGCACTGCTTTATCTAAGAAAAAAAGGTTGCCATGCAAAATGACATTTTCCATGTGATCACTCTATTTATGCATACATTATGCACATATTATGTATCTCTAAAATTGTATTCAGGAGAACCTCAGGGTGAAATGTTCTTCATATTTTTCCAGTTATTTTTATGTATTTTAAAGGAAAAAAGCTAAAAATAAAAAAATGCCAAGTGTCCCAGGGTGTGCAACTGCAAAGAATAGTATTCACTTTGGCAGCTCTTTCTCAGACAGATAAAAACCCCAACTGTTCATGAGACATGAGCACCACCAAGTTTCCATTCCTCCCATACACCCAACACACTTGACAACACATTGGAGCAATAGTTCAAACATTTTCAGGAAGCTCCTGAAGAAAGGTTATTGCTTTTTAATTAGCTGAGTTGTATTGCAGTGTTATTAGAATCATGAAAACAGAATCAAAGTACCTCAGGAACTACAGCTATTCCACAGCTCATTTGCATTCCTTCCTAAGCCTCTGCAGTGACACTATAAATAGAACAGCCTATACATAGAAATTGCCTATTGCAGCCGATAGCAATTTTATTTCTTAAAGGTGTCTGGAGACATTATTCATAAGGATTCATTTCTGCAAGCTCTCCAGCTGAGAATCTCCCTGTCCTGAAGCTGTGGGTGGCCAGCTTTGAAATGTGCTAATGATCTGTTAGCTGTAAAGACTGTCAGAAGAGTTATTTATTTTCTTCAGTTAATAAATGCAGGACTTTGAGCCCTAGCTGATTTCCTGGTATCTGACTGTGTTATGTAAATAGTGGGTACCTTTTTTTGAAGTTGAAATTGTTGACTTTATATCAGCAATATATTTCCAGGCTTATTTTTTAGCATTAAGAAAAGCTAATGATGGCACTTTTGACACATTGCCCCATTATGTTTATGTGATCAAATGGAAGCTGTGTCTCCCCAGACCCAAATCATACAGATGTCTAGAAATTTCCAGATACTTGGTATCTTGGAGATAAAGCATTTGGATAACTTGAGTGAGTTTTTCAGTAGAAATCTCAATTTTTAGTGCAATGTAAAGTGGATATGATAGCAAATTTGTCTGTTTAAAAGGCTAGGAATTATAATGATGTCAAAATATGTTCTACTTAGCCTCACCTTTCTAAGACAAATTAGGAAAGGGGAGAAAAGAAACAAATATAATGAAATCAGTTAAGCTTGTGATTGAGGAATGGTAATAATCATTCCTTACATTGCTAGGAAATTTTACCATTTACAAAATGCCTTGTCACTTGCATCTTCAGCTTTGTTGAGACATCCTGGGCATTATTGTACCAACCGAGAATCTCAGTTTCCACATCTCCACATCTATAAAACTGGTACCAGTAATGCCCATAACATCACATCACTAGCTAGTAATAGAGTCAGACTTTGACAGAATAAATTCAAAGCTTTTGTTACTTTACTATGAATGTTGTGTTTCAAAGAATTACTTGCACTAAATGAACTTAGAGAATTATGAGCTTAGTACTTTTTATTTATATCAACTTTGCTTGATTTATTGTATATTACCTTGTATTATATTTTGTCATGTGCATATATAATGTCACCAGTTACACTGTAGGCTGCTTGAGGACAAGAACTATTTTATATGCTCCTTTCTACTTGCCATGCATTTAGCAAAATATCTTGAACATAAGTACTCAATACATGTTTGTTGATTATAGTGGATGGTGAAAATGGAACTCTGCCACATAGGTAGTGGCTTTCCACTAGCATTTGAATTCTAGTTCCAGATCTACTGGTAATTTGAAAAGATGTTCTGACATCTCTTTACCTCAATTTCCTAATCTATGGGGAGAATTGAAACACCAGTTCTACATAATTCATTTTGTTGTTATTCAGTAGTTTTTCAGTCAGGTCTGACTCTTTGTGACCCTTTTTGGGGTTTTGCTGGCAGAGATACTGGAGGAGTTTGCCATTTCCTTCTCCAGCTCATTTTAGAGATGAGAAAACTGAGGAAAAAAGGGTTAAAAGACTTGCTCAGATCTGAAGTCAAATTTTAACTCAGGTCCTTCTGATTCAAAGGCTAACATTCTATGCACTCTACCACCTAGCTGCCCTACATAATTCATAAGACTAAAAATAATAAAATAATAATAAAGTGTATGGGCTATTCAAAGGGAACTAGCATCTTTGGTGTGAGTGTTTACTGAGCCCTCTTTAGAGCTGCTCCTCCACCTTTGATGTCTACCTGGTAATCAGCTCTCCCCTGGGGCTCCAAGAAACCATAGTTTGTTAAGTGGTGTAATGCCATACACGAGCAGCTTCTCAAAAGAATGCTACTGTGAACAGCTTTTAAAATTCTGATTACATAGTATAGTGAACACTCTATTTATTCAAGAACAAATCAAAGGAAAACATTCACAACAGATCACAATATAATATTCACAACATTACATCTTATCACAGAAAATCACAATATAGTTTTCACAACATTAAAATGGACACATAGTTTTCACCAAAGTAGTCACAGTATGTAGAACAAAGAACAAAGGAATAGTCATCTGGTATCCCTAAGGAGGTTTACCTCCTTGCTCAGTCATTCAGTCATCTCAAAATACAATAGTCAGTCTTCCACTCATGGAGCAATCATAGATTAACTTAATCAGTCACTTATCTAGCAATTAGCCACTAAGTATTGTTAATCACTAAATACAATCATTAGAAAATAACACAAACTCTCCACCCCTCCTTCTCTAGTAAACTTCAACTTTATCACAGCATTCAATATCCAAGGAGGGGCCTTTTCTTCATCTTGACTCAGGGTAGTCTCTCAAATTCCCTGGGTCCCCTTCCATGGTCCCAGCTCCTACCTGAATCCACCAAACAGTCACCTGGATTCGGAGGCAGACAGCTCCCAGGTTCTCGTCCAGTCCTCTGAGCAGTTCCTGCTACACACTGAAGTTCACAGGATCCAACATATCTAAAAACCTTCACAACTTCTGTTCCCAGGAACTCAAGGATCAACCAAACCACAAAGTCTTATGCTGGTCATGCTTCTTCAGTCCTCTGGCAGTTTGTCTGGCCCTAGGACCCAGAAGAAATCTCAGCCTTCCAGGTGACCTTCTTGGCAGCAACTTCAGCCTTCACCAGATTCTGGTCTCAAGAAAACTCCAACTCAGTTCTCAGTCCAGCAAGTAGCAGCCCAGCTTCCAGATGCTGGGAAAATTCTGCTTCTTCCACCAGGAGCCTGCCAAGAGAAAAAATTATAATTCTGACTATCTCTCTCTGGGGCTCTTCTTATAGACACACAAAGCATTGGCTTCCTGTTTCAGTCAAACCCTTCCTGTTATGTCAGCAACATGAGACAGAGTTCACACCCTTTGCTTCTTAGCCTCAAAGGTCCATTAGTTACTAAGACCTAAGTACTTACTTACTTGACATAACAAAAAGGGGTCTTCAAAATTAAATTAATTACCTTTACAAGTGGCCATGACTCAGTAAACTATCTCAACAGATGAGCTAACCTAGGTTGAGGGCAACTAACGGTCTCGAATTTGTGGTGAGTTAGGAAGAGACTATGCCAAGAATGTGAAGGCTTCCCCTGGTAGAATGGGCAATTAAGAACCATTTGTTCAAACAGCCATTAAGCCAACTGAAGCAGGGACTGTGGTCAGACATCAATGATGACAGGGTCATCCACTGTGACCCAGGCCATTGCCAATCATACTGACTTTTGTCTTGCCGCTAGATTTCAGTAACTCTGGAAGAGATAGTGAAGCTGACAGCTTTGTGCAACTCCACCTCACTTAAATCCAGACATCACTCCATGATATCATTGGTCTTTCAAAGATGAACAACAAACAACAACAACAACAACAATAATAATAGCTAACACTTCTATAGCACTTACTATGTACCAGGCACTTTGTTAAGTGCTTTACAATTATTTGATCCTCTCAATAACCCTGGAATATAGATGCTATTATTATCCCCATTTTACAGTTGAGGAAACTAAGGGAAACAGATTAAGTCAAACCAGTATTCTATACATTGCACCAATACTGTATAATAGAAATAACAGGGAGAAGAGCCAAGATGACAGAGTCAAAGCAAGAACTTGCTTCAGCTCCTGCTCCAACCACCTATAATACCTGTAAAAAAATGATTCTAAACAAATTTTAGAACTACAGAACCAACAAAGTAACAGAGAAAAACTCATCTCCCATTGAAGGCAGCCTGTCAGGCCAACAGGAAGGATATATCTCAATAGGCTGGGAGTCGCGCACAGTCCTGCATGAGCTGCTTGGATCAAGAACCAAGGCCAGACTCAGCCAGAGTACACATCAGGAGAGTGAATCACCAGCAACTGTGGCAGTTTCCAGACTTCTCAACCCATAAACACCAAAGAGAAAGTAAAAGGTCAGCAGGGAACTCTCTTGGAACTAAGCAATGGAAGAGTATGGTCCAGTCCCTGCCCCAGGGGCTGGAGGGGGCAACAGTTCAGTGGCTGCAGCTGCTGCCACTTGGCTGCCTCCTGAACTCCTGGCCTGCAGATCATAGGGGGACCAAGCAACCAGTCAGAGGGTAATTGCTCTTGCTTTGACCTGCTTGGATCTGGGTTGCTGTCTTGGGCAGTGGTTCTAGGGTGAGGAATGCCAGTGTCCCAGAGTTTGTAGTGGCTGGAGAGAGGGTGCCTTCCTTGTAGCTCTGAAAACTGTGGAAACCACAGCAATTTGGAACACAGCTCTCTCCGCTCTGGAAACAGAATTCTGCTATGACAAAGAGCTCAAAAGTCAAGTAATTGGCTGACAAGATGAGCAAACAAAGGAAGCACAATCAGATTATAGAATCCTTTTTGGGGAGACAAAAAGGATCAAAATATGGAACCAGAAGAAGACAACAAAGTCAAAACTCCTGCATCCAAAGCTTCCAAGAAAAAAATATGAATTGGTTACAGGCCATGGAGGAGCTGAAGAAGGATTTTGAAAAATCACGTAAGAGAAGTGGAAGAAAAATTGGGAAGAGAAATGAGAATGATGCAAGAAAATCACAAAAAGCAAGTCAAATGCCTGCTAAAGGAGATTCAAAAATATAATGTAGAAAATAACACCTTAAAAAATAGACTAACTCAAATGGCTAAAAAGGCCCAAAAAGCCAATGAGGAGAAGAATACCTGTAAAAAGCTGAATTTGCCAGATGGAAAAGGAATTTCAAAAGCTCACTGAAGAGAATAATTCCCTCAAAATTAAACTGGAGCAAATAGAAGCTAATGACTTTATGAGAAATCGAGATACTATAAAACAGATCCAAACAAATAAAAAATAGAAGGCAATGTGAAATATGTCATTGGAAAAACCACTGACCTGGAAAATAGATCCAGGAGAGATCATTTTAAAATTATTGGACTACCTAAAAGTCATGATCAAAAAAAGAGCCTATAAATCATCCTTCAAGAAATTCTCAAGCAAAATTGTCCTGATATTCTAGAACCAGAGGGCAAAATAGACATTGAAACAATTCACTGATCACCTCTTGAAAAAGATCCCAAAAAGAAAACACCTAGGAATATCATAGCCAAATTCCAGAGTTCCCAGGTCAAGGAGAAAATACTATAAGCAGTCAGGATAAAACAATTTGAGTATTGTGGAAACACAATCAGAATAACACAAGATCTAGCCACTTCTACATTAAGGGATCAAAGGGCTTGGAATATGATATTCTGGAGGTCTAAGGAGCTAGGATTAAAATCAAGAATCACCTACCCAACAAAACTGAGGCCTTTTAAGTATTCTTGATGAAAAAACCAGAGCTGAACAGAAAATTTGACTTTCAAATACAAGAAGCAAGAGAAGCATGAGAAGGTAAGCAGGAAAAAGAAAACATAAGAAACTTAATAAAATTGAAGTATTTGCATTCCTAAATGGAAAAACAATAATTGTAGTTCATGAGACTTTTCTCAGTATAAGATACTTGAAGGGAATATAAATTTGTATACATATACATCTATGTATAGAAGGATGTATATGTGTATAAATACATGTGTGAGTGTATATGTGTGTACATGTTTACATAGACAGAGGGCACAGAATCACTTGAATAGGAAGGGATGATATCTAAAAGATAAAATCAAGAGGTGAGAAAGCAATGTAATGGGAGAAGGAGTAGGGAAGAGAATAGGCATAAAATAGGCAAAGAAAACCTTTACAATGGAGGGGAAGAGCAGGAAGGTGAAAGGGAATGAATGGGTTAACCTTACTCTCATTAAATTTAGCTTAAGGAGGGAATAACATACAATCAATTGGATATCTTGCCCTACAGGAAAGTAAGGGGAAGAAGATAAGAGGGAGGATGATAGAAGAAGGGCAGATTGTAGGAGAGGGTAGTTAGAAGCAATCACTTTTGAAAAGGGACAGGGTCAAGATAGAAAATAGAATAAGTGGGGGGGGGTGAGATAGGATGAGAGAAATATAGTTAGTCTTTCACAATATAACTACTGTGGAAATGTTTTGCCTAACTACACATGTACAACCTATATTGAATTGCTTGTCTTCCCAGTGGGGGTGAATGAGGAGGTAAGAAGGGAAAGAATCTAGAAATCAAAGTTTTACAAACAAATGTTAAAAAAATGTTTTTACATGCAACTGGGAAATAAGATATACAGGCAATGGGGTATAGAAATCCATCTTGCCCTACTAGAAAGTTGGGAAGGGGAAGGGGAATACATAAGAGAAAGCAGATTGGGGGAATGGGTATTCAGTAGTCTTGTTATCTTGGGGTGGAGGGTAGGGGGAAAATGGAGAGAAAATTTATAGCTCAAAATCTTGTGAAAATGGATGTTGAAAACTAAAAATAAATAAATGAAGGATTAATTTTTAAAAAACACCAGAGTCCAGAGACCTACATTCAAGCCCTAGCTTTGTTATTTGCTAGTTCTTTGGCCTTGGCAAGTAGCTAGATATGTGAGAGCCTCAGTTTACTTATATGTAAAATTGGAATAATAATTTTTCTTTTTTTTTTTTTTTGTTTTTTTTTTTTTATTTTTTTCTGAGTTGACTTTTTTTTTCTTTTATTTTTTTAGTTTTATTAATCCCGAATGACAAATTTTCCCTTTTGAGTTACAAATTTTCTCCCCTTTTTGTCCCTACCCCCCAGCCCAGAACATTGATCACACTGTAAGACCCCTCCCACAATCTGTTCCCTTTTATGCCCTCCTCCAACACCTCTCTAGCTTTCCAGCAGGGTAGGGAGCTCCTC